>JAOXXN010000065.1:24621738-24652025 GCA_026770055.1 Myrmophylax atrothorax
TAAGGTAGTTCTCGGAGTTAATAACAGATCTTGAGATTCCAGTATGAGTAAAGTTATCAGTCCTGAGGACACAAAGCAAGATGGCTTGCCGTAACAACCTGTGTTCCAGTTGCTGGGTTTCTGTAATCTTTCAGCCTTTCTCAACAGTGCAGCATGTATTTCCTTGGGGGAAAAAAAGTAATCCATTGGTGCAAAACCATGGGGAGGAAAACTACTGTTTTGTGATTTACACTCTCAGAGACAGATATGCAGGTGCCTTTAGCAACACATGAGAGAGACCCAGTGGTGCTATTTTTAGAAGTCTGAGCATCCTGAGCTAATGCTTCCAAACATATTCACAACTCAGTTGTCATGCAAGGTATGCTGAGTGAACACCAATGAAATAACAGTTTTGAGTTTAACTAGGGCTGTCTGATACCTCCTAGTGCAGGTTTAGCTAGTCAGACCAGTTTGTAGCATGAAATGTGTTCATCCAGTAATATATTGCATGTTCTCTACAGTAAGTAGCAAGTCCAACATATGGTGTGAAAAAGAACTTGCACTTCGTTATGTGATGAAAATATGTTTAATGTTTTTGTTTAATCTTTTTTTTCTAAAGTTAATTTGCCTTTTAAATATAATGTGGACCTGCAGAGACAAAGAAGAAATGTTGGTCTCCCCTAAACCCATGCTTATTATATATATTTAGTATTGCATAAAGAGGAATTACAGGAGAGCTTATTTTTCTCTTTCTTATGTTTCTTTGACAGAGAACTCCTTAGACAATTATAGAAATTCATGGAAAGTTTCTTCAAAATTCATTTTACGTCTCTAGCATTTAAAGTCTTTAAAAGCTGTAACAAAATCCTAGTAACAAAAATTCTCCTCCCAGAAAAACAAAATACTGAGAGTTTTAGCTAGTTGCACTAGAACTCTTTTCCCACCCTTTAAAATGTGGTTCTCATGTTTGTGTTTGTGATATCAACAGTCCTTCAGTCTTCAAGGATTATTACAACACTACAAAAAGTCTCAACAGTTCTGTTCTGGGAGTTCTTCGCCATGCTGCATATTTCCATGTGTTAGGTTAAGCGATCTGTTCACCCACCTCATGGGTCCCACAAATCCTCAGGAGATCTTCTTGATTGACATAATATAAAAGGAAGATAGGTACATTATTTTTGAGAGTTCTTCTGTAAAAAGAGAGCAATAAAGCCAGTGTAGAGCAAAAATATTTCCTTCTGAAATATTTCACGAAAGGTGTTCAGAAAATAACTAACATTGCCAAAAAGTTCTGAAGAGGCACACTTCTCATTGATTAGTTAAGAAAGTCTCCATCAGTGCAGTGTTGCATTCCTCACAGGTGAAATTAGCCCACTTATCAGGAAACAGCATTAGCAGCAATGGCTCAAGAAAGTGGAAGCAATGCTTTATTCTGAAAGCAGTTTCAACACTAGATGCTTACAGCCCGGAATTTTGGAGCTTTAAGTCATGATTCTAGTGGATACTCCAAAACAGATGAGAGGTCAAGTTATAAAGGCATTAGGTACAGTTCAGGTGTACATAATTTCAAAATTCTTTTTTGCAGAAATAGGTGCCAAGTGTGGCCCAGAAATATGGTTCTGCATTTCTTCACAGTTCTAGCCTGACCTGAAAAATTTTAATCCTAGCCCAAACAAGATTTCATTGCATTACAGCATTGAAGGACTTTTAAGTAAATTTGAGAAAGGAGGTCCAAAATCTATTAGAAAATTATTTAGATGCAGAAAGTGGATCTTGTAAAACGAGTCTCTTCAGGGTACTTCAGGTGGGTTCAGTTTACCTGTCTGTTATAAGAGAAGGTCCACCTTTGTTTCCTTTTTATGGGAAGGGATCTTTGACAACGTTCACCAGAACTCTGAAATAAAATTCCTGAACTGTTCTAAACAAGGACAGGACTGGATTCATTGCTTGGCTTGTAGCCAGTCTGTAGAAACAGATTTTGTTTCAGACATGTTGAAGTTACCATGTCTTAGAAAACAGGAGGTCATTTTGAAATAGTAGCTGAAGGTTGGGAAGCTTACCATTGAAGTAAGTTATATTTATTTATGGAGTGACATGCAGATGTGAGTGTCACAATACGTTAAAATCCAGGAGAAGGACGGGAAAGGATAGTGATGCTAATGGCAAAAAGAGTAGCACCATCGCTCACTTATATAGACCAGTTCTATATAAAGCTTTATATAGTTAAGTAATTTGAAACAGTTAAAAGTCCCAACAGATAGTAGAAAATGTCATCTGAAAGTGCAGATTTTGTAGTTTCATTTATTTTTAAAATAATTTGGATTCTGTTCCAGATTGTTTACAATCCCTCCTTCCAAATTTGTTTTCCTTTTATCTGTGTAAGCATGTGCTGACACTGTTACTCAGTATACACAAATGCTAATCTACCTTCATGCACATGGAAAATAGCTTTCCTGGCACTGAGTTTAGAACTCCCATAGAATACATTATTAATCAAAGATGTCTCTCTTTTTAGAAAAGCCTATAATTTATGTGGTCACTGTTGAGGAGGCTATAGACAAATAAAATGCTGTATGTTACCAGTGTGATCTTCAGAACATACAACAAACAAACCCAGATACTGAAAGTACATTTTAAAAAGATTTAAATTTCAGAGGTGTTTTTCCTTCTCTGTGCTTTGGTTGCATACACCAACATGATCTAATTATAATGTAACAACAACTTCTTTTCTATCACCCTGCGTGCTCCAAATGCGTTTCTCTTGGCAGGTCTCTGCAGTGAGGTGAAAGCACGGTTACTGTTCAGTTCCCTGTTGTGAATAATTCCCTGGTTCTGCATTTGGCCTTTTGTGGTAAATCACGTATCTGAAGTTCAAGGGCTAGAGTTGTGAGGGAGGTGGCTGGGGTGAGGCTGGTGTCCATCTGTGTGTAATTCAGCTGAATAGGACTGCGGGTCAGTAACAGAGTTTCAGCCCAGGTCCTGCTCAGCCTGCAGAGCTGAGCTGCTCCCTCAGTTACATGTGCTGGTCTTGCAAACGCTGCCAAGCCTTATCAAACACAGCCAGTTGGTGCTGCTGGTATGAAAGCACAGGGGAGCTCTCATGTGGAAGGTTAATGGAGTGTAATTAGAAAGAAGAATGAACTGCTCAACCACTCTATCTCACTCTACCTGCACTGAGAGTGACAAGTGCTCTGATCTTTTATAAACCCTAGAGCAGAGGTTTAACAGTCTAAAATTATGACAGTATGACTGTCAAACAAGCAAGTACGCTGTGAAGAAGTAGTATGAACTTACAGGAGGGAATGTTTATGTTCTGTTATGTAGTCTCTATAAGTACTTTTTTCATGTAGGATGTTGTCCGTACTTTCATAACAGGTCTCAAATACATTTTTCTGCAAGGTGTCCATCACATCCAGAAAGATCTTTGTGTTCTGTTTGTGACATCCTTGTGTCTGCATCTCATGTAGCCATTGCCTTGCAGGATGAACTGATGGCATCATCCTGAGGCATTTTGATACCAAGGAATTATAAACTCTCATAGAGAAGAGAAGAACAGTTACTAACAGGAATTTGAGTAACAGTTGCTAAGCAGAATTTCAGATTACATACATAAATTGAGATTGGATAATAATGCCTGATCCTGTGGATTAAGTTAGATACTACGTATGTCTGTTGTAAAATATCATGTTCTTAAAATGTTTTTTTGTCTTTCAGTGGGGCATGCAAGTTTTGGTGTTTTGTTTTTTATGTAATACTGATAGACTTTAATTATGAAACTGCAACTAGGGAGCAGAGAAGACACCATACATCAGTTCCAAGAAGGACAAGGAGTTTAACCAGTAACTTCCTGCATGTTAGAGGCCATCTATTCTGTCTCAGCAGTCCTGTGTGATGTCTTCTGACTTCAGGGAGAATTGGAAGGTTTGGTTGTCAGGATACTAAGTTTTTGTCTTTCACATCTTTGTTTTCCAGAAAAGAGTTGTTGTATTAGCTTACCAGTTTCTCTGAAGGCCCTTGCAATGTCAACAGGTTGATTAGAGGAAATTTGCCCAGCTGATCCCAGCAGGCAGTCCACATCCTGCATTGCAGGGAAAAGGGAAAAATATCCCAGCAAGTCTGACCTGGGGAAATTTTTTTTCCTGTTCCAAGTCTAAAATCAATAAGAATCTAAATATATAAAGAAGGTATACAGTAAAACGCGTCAAAGGAAGAGGATAAGTTTGCTTTGCCTAGCTTCTTTTCTCTAGCTGTCCCTGTATCTTGTGTTTCAGAGGAAGGTGAAAACAACCATGATTATATCTGGTTGTTTGTGCCTCTGGACATGTTCATGTTCTAAAGAACAAAGCTGTCTTTATGTGGAGTTTCAGTGCTGGAGAAGTGTGCTGGGAACAAGGACTTAAACTGTCTCTGGTAAGGGACAAGAATCCGTATCTCCATCTTATTTCAAGGTTGAATTTGTCTACCTTCAAACTACAGGCACAGAATCATCATTTTATATTTCTCAGAGAAGCTGAAAACCCTCCCATTGTTGGATTTCTTTTCTGTATATAAATATCTATACTCCATGAGAAGTCACCTCTCAATAAACTGTATATGCTAAGCCTCAGTAAGCTTCACATTACACAGCGCTATTTGTTGGATCCTTGATAATATTGTTCTTTTCCTTTGAACTGTCTCCAATATCTCTGCATCCTCCAACAAAAAAGGTAGCTTTCCATTCTTGTGGCAAAATGCCTGTTCTCGGGTGTTTTTAAGAGAGGTGGAAGTTTAGCAAATCTTCAGTTGTTGAGTAGTTTTAGCCTTATTTGGTGATGTACCTTTTGTGCCAAGATAAACAAACACAGGGACAAAGTCCCCTGCCCTATGCCGTTTTTACTGGGGGGGTAAGGAGGAACCATTGCTTTGTTTTTCAAAGAGTTATGGTTGTCTGATCCACAAACCTTGATACTGTTGAAAACCAGCGGTTTGGGTCTTCTGCAGTGATTTAATTTGATGTCCTCTCTGTGAAGCAGGCATTTTTCTTTGTTTTGATTATCCTTGGTTAACTAAAGAGAACAGTACAGCAGATATATTTAGCTGAACAGAATGTCTGATATACTGTTTAAATGACTAGGAAGAAAATAAAATCTCTTATTTGAGTGGAGTGAAACTTTATGACTTTTTGCTCTAATAACTCATTGCCTGTGAAGTGGAGATCAACAATGAATTGCGATGTGATGTTGTTAGTGAGAGGTTTTAACTGAAGTGACACTAAACAGTATTTAGTTGATGACAGGGAAAATGCTGGTGTTAGTTTGTGGTATTTGTAAAGCAATTGTGGAAACAAAATACTAGTATCAATAGGGGATTGTACAACATAGTTTGAGCATCCAGTTCGTTCTGTTCACAAAAGAACACATTTGCATTCTGAGTTTAATAAAACGAGTCATCTTCTTTGATACTTCTGATTACGCATGAAGCGCATGAGCATGAACTGGATGTGTTTTCTTTCCTGAGGAGAGGAGGTGTGATTCAGTTGTGAGAATAGCTGTAGGATGAACAAGAACCCTGCTGAAGCCAATTAATTTTAGTCAAGGACTGTGATCCTGTGCAGTAGTATGTTGTAAAATTACTTTATTACTGTCCTTTCCACTGAGGTTATTCAAAATATGAGCAGTTACCAGATTAGAAAGTGCACTTCTGTTTAGGTTGGTTGTTTCCAAAACATGAAATAAGTTTACTAATTTAAATTGCTCTACTTTGTTTGCTTAAGGTAGACAAATTCAGTTTAAAGGATGTCATGTTATGAGGTAAATCAGAGGTGAGAGAAGAAAAGCAGCAGGACCAGCCTGGCAGAGCTTAGATAACTAGCTACTGCCTATAGATGCAAATTCCCTCTCCATGAGGGTGATTGTTCCTGTGTCTTCTTCTACATAGGAATAATAATCCACAATATTTTTTGTTCTGAGATTTTATATCCCAAGCTTCAGTCCATGACAGATTTTACAAGACCACATTACACACTTCTAGTAAACTAGGTTCAGTCAGAGATTGTACAAACTTTTTTTATGTTGAAGTACAAAAGAACCCATGTTTCATTTCTGCACAGCCTAGATGGCTTTTTTATTTTTCCCCAAGAAGATTTCTCTGCCCCTGAAACAAACAAATGGGGGTAGAACAATAAGATGGTCAATATATAATTAAATTGGACACCTTTTCCAGTGTTGTCAGCAGTTCAATTTTTTAATTTCTTAAGCCTTTCTATGTTGAGCTGAACCTCATATCCTTCTATCAGTTTGTACTTGGAAGTATTTCTGGGAAGCGGAAAAACTTAAAGCAAGACAAACTTCGTCAACTCTTGTCAAATTTTTAAAAGAATTAATTTAATTCCTTTAATTCCATTCCTCCTTAATTGCATTCAGAGTACTGCACTTAACTCTTTTTCCTGTTCTGTTTTGCCTGTTGTCACACACTTAATTCCCCATTCGTTAATTGGTTCATTGTTTAATTATTGTAGCTGTTCTTGCAAGTTTTCTTTCCATTAACATAAGTGCTGGTGTAAGAAGATAGATATTACAGTCATTTAATATATAAGCTGCAGGAAAATATTGTATGTGTGTTGCTCCTACTAGTTCAGTCTCTGTACCGTGCTTTGTGCAAAGGTAAATATTCTGAAACAAGAAGACAGTGATACTTAAGGTATTTCACAGTACAATGTTCCCTTCCAAAAATTAATTAGTCTTGTAGTGCTGCAAATGGAAAAGACACAGCACTGAAAATAAAGCAATCAAGAAATCATATAAGTAGAATATTTGGCCATTTTAATTTACAATTCTAGCTGTATTTTTTAATAAAAAAACCTATAAGCATTCTCCCCTGTTAAGAAGGAAGGAATGAACATTCCTTTTTTGCGTGGATTTTGCATGGATTGTGCATGAACTGGCATAATCCACTTCTGAATGACTTTTGGAAACTTTGTGATTTTTCTCTATCATACCAGAAGTATCCCACATTTCTTTCAGAACACTTTTGTTCATCTGTGAACTGTGTGTTTGTTTCAGTCACCTGTAGTAATTATTTTAAATAGTTTAAAATAAAATTATGTGTCATAAATCTACCAACATTTTTAATGACAAAAATACTTTTCACATTATGCCACCCCTATCTAGCAATATTTATCCGGCATAACATCAAAGTAGATTTTTATGGAATTAAGATTTATTTAAATTCCATTTTACACAAGGTTCCATATGCCACTGTCAGTAATTGTATTAAAGGTATTAAGTTTAGGGCATACCAAAATTAACGGGACTGTCTTGGTCCATCTCTAGTGCTCATTGATATCGTATGTGTATCGTTCAGTTCATCCCACAGGACCACCATGGCAGAGGGAGGAGAAGCATTTAGTTACCCTGACGTGCCAAAGAAATCCTCATACACTTGTGCAGCTTTCAGCTGTGTTTTCTGTGAGCTGAATGCAGCACGTGCTCTCTGGGACAATTACTGGAGTGCTGGCAATCCTGCCATTGACTGGGTATGGTTAGATATCTCTGTATTTAACAGAAGCCTAAAAGAAGTTAGGCTTTTAAACTATAACAATAAATAGTGCACATTTCATTAGTCATGCCCACTAAGGCATTCAAGTATGAGGTGCAGGGGGTCTCCCAGTCCCACTGCTGCTGCATTTCCATTCGGCACACAAACACCTCTGCCTCAGGAAAGCCTTTTCTGACTGAAAGGTAGAGGTGCCACTTGGGTCACCTTTAAGAAGGAGGAAATTGTATCACTCTTTTTTCTTGAAATAAAATTATTTCTAATTAGTTGGTTTGGGGTTTTTTTGTTGATAAAAAGACCACCTCTAAGTAAAGCACAGCCAGAGGTGCAGAATTCCATAAAAATAAAGGATAACCACAGAAAGAGCTGAAAATATTTCTAGAGTCCTTTGATCATTCTTTCAATGGAATTTAAGTCAAGCTAGTTTGCATAACAGGGTTTTTTCCTTACTGGTGTAGATTCTGCATCTTCAATTTCTATAATTGGATTTCACTATTTTAAATTTTGGATGCCATCTTAAAGCAGTAGATGAGTGTACAGCTATTCTCCTTGCGTGTAATCTTTCCGCTCCGAAATTGATTCCGAAAATGCACCATCTTTGGAGATTACAGACTAACTGTGCTGGATCTCCAAAGTCTCCTAGTGTCTTCTGCCATGAAAGTTTTGGTATCTTTGGTTTGGGCAGTGATAGGGAATGGGGCTGGCAAAGAGAGAGGAGGGAGCCTGGAAAGGAAGAATGCAGAGCCGTGTGATTCTGTCCATCCTCCCCACTCCCACATTGGAGGTTATTTGGAATCCAAACTGCCTCTTACCATTTCTTGGTCATTGGAAGGCACAGGTAACAGATCTGTAACAGCTGACTTTCTGAAACTGGGAGAGCAGGAAAGCAGATCACTAGCAGGCAGTTGAGCAGTTCAAACCATGTCAGCCTAGGCTTCTTCATATAAAAAGTATGTATTGCAAGGCTGTTTAGTTCTCTACTTCTCATTTTTAAAATGTATTTTAATTTTTATAGATGTTTGAAATTTAAACAGACCATCCTTTAGATATGGATGCTTTTCTGAATGTATTTCCTGGATGAAGAGGAAAATGTGTCACCAAATATAACAAGGAATCTAGTATTTTAAAAACAGCTGTACTCAGGGGTCTATTTATTTCTTGGTTGACTGGTTGCAATGGAAGTAATGCTTAGCTAATAAGGATAAAAACTTAAACCTTACGAACTTTAAAGTTTGCTCCAAGAGTGTGGCTTATCCTAACATATTCATGATAGCTTTTATATGAGCACAGAGGTGCCTTTTGGCACAGATATATGACCAAGAAGATCTATTTTCTGCTTAATCAAACCAAAATAATCTCACAGTGCTGGGTTAGGATCTGGCCTGTGACATGAATGAGAAAGTTGTATTGCTAAATGTCACAATATTGATTACAATTATTACCTTTAAGAAAGGGTCATATGAGATGTCTCAGGCTCTGTGAACTCAGTGGTGTGAACAGTTCTTGATGAGATTAGTGATAAAGATGTCAAGACAGCCAGAGCAATGAGATGATGTGTTGTGCTTATGGGGCACTGTTCAACAAATGGATTTTGAAGTAGTCTGATAGTAACCATTGCAGAGGACTAGCAGTTGCTTTTTGGGTAGCATACAGTTTGGAAGAAAGGATGTGATTATTAATTCTATCACATTCTGGATGTAAAGAGAGGATTGGCATTTGATTTTGAGGAAGATTCAGTAAACTTGAAAGACAAATTCTTTTCATACATTAATAATATGGCAGAAAAAGAAACTACAAATATGAGGAGCTTTCTGACATGCAGAATAATACGGTTATGTTGTGTGTATGATGATGTGTTTATTAGTGAGTTAATTTAAAGTTTTGAAGTTGTCAGTAAGAATTTAATTAAATATTCTTAAATAAGAGCAGGAAGGAAAAATGGCAATGATTACATTTAAAGAATTATATGAATATTTCTTAAAGGTTCTGTGGTACTTTCAGATAACCTCAATCTCACTGGCACTCAGTCTCTAAGGCATATAGCTAGGACTTTGTATCAGCCTTGGCAAATTTCATTCATACAGTCTGTGCTTCCTGCAGCACAAACTGTCTTTAAAATTGATTAAGAACAGTCAAATAACTGAAGAACAGTTTTAAAATACAGTCAACGAAGTCTGACAGTTGACAAGAGTTTCTTTCATAGTGTTCCCCTGTCTAATTCCGTACAAACTGAGGCTCTGCTGACATTGCTGCGGACAGACACATGCAGTGGTTCCAGCAGGATGCTGTGGGGCAGCCGTGTGGTGTCAGTCCAGCAGCGTGGGCTGGGGCCATACAGCAAAGGGTAGTGGTGGAAATGGGAATACATCTTCTCTGGGTTCCTGTGTAGGTGCAACCCTGAAAGCTTCATCTGGTTTTTCTGGTTAGCTTCATAACTGTGGAATATGTTGTTCCGAGTCTGTCTCTTGATAACTACAAACAGATAAGCCCAACAGTCTTGCAGGTAGTAAAATGATTTCTGTAGTTTCAGTGTGGTACTTTTACTGTCAGTTGGTAGAAGCAGCTTAATAAACTGCGTAAGCGATTGGCATGCAGTGCAAACTTCAGTCTTACTCTCTGAATCTTAAAAGCATTAGATGTTTCTTCCAATTTAGTATCTGCATAATGGATATGGATGGCAGGATATGCTGCTGCCAGGCAGCTCTCAGCAGCCTTTAACAGGCTAGCGTAGACTTCCAGGGCAACGACATTTTTCCACTCACATTATCCGTCTTGTGCCAAATATGCTGAGCCTCAGTTTTCACACAGGGCACTAATAAAAGTTGTGCTTCGGGCCTGTTTTTCCTCACTTTGCAGGCTATGATTTGGGCCTGGGGTGGAACAGGCTGCATGCAAATGTAGGCTAATGAGCTTTTACAGTGGTTTGCGAGTAGCTGAATTTTGGTGGGTGGGTTTCTTCAAAGACGGTGAGGTCACCCTTCTGGGCTGCCATACTCCTCTGTGGCCTATTTTGCACTGTGCTTATTAGGTAACACCAATATTTAAAATTCCAAAAAGAGAAATCTCACTAAGCTTTTGAGCAATCCTTTATTTACATTAAATAAATGTGTCTTTAGATATTACTATTTTCGCTAATATGTGCAGCTAAATAATTGTCATAATTTCTCTCCATGTTTTTGTTTATCTGGTAGAAAAGAGTGGTGGAACAGCTTCGAAAGAATTTGATAGTGAAGCAGGAACAGCCAGACAGTAAGTTTCAAATACAGCCATTGGCACAGTCAGAAAACAAACTACAGACACCACAGCCGCAACCACTACAACAGCTACAGCAACATCACCATCAACAGCAGCAGCAGTCCACTGCACCCTCTCCAAACGTGATAGGATCACAGGTAAAAAGCTACGGTAATTCTTTTCCTTGCTAACAGTGAAATTCACTAAAAATGAAAAAAACAAAACAAAACAAAAAAGGTGAAGTGTGGAGAGAAAACTGCAACCTTTCACTTATGCTTGTTAGTGTACCAAGGTGAATTTCCTCTTCTATGCATATGCAGACATGGATCTTGTGGGTTTTTTGCCATGACCTCCTATGAAAGTTGAATCATAACCTCACAGAAAAGAAGGGTGACAGTATCACCTTTCTTAAAAATAAGTGAAAGTTTAGCAGATGAACCTGTGTTTTCCATAGTTACATGAATGATTATCTAACCATACCCAGCAGGTCTCAAGAAACAGTAAATACTTTACTAACAATATGAGATGTATCATTAAAATCCTTTATTTTTAAAAGACTAATAGAATGCCCACTGGATCTGTAAACAATATGTAAGAAAACAATTTCCTCTTCTTTCAGCTTGGTTCTTTTCAAACAGATGTAACTTGTATCAAATAATACCTGAATTTTCAAGGTTTTGTCTGAAAGTGTACATTGTTAATTGCAGAAGTGAAGTTTTAAAAAGTAGTGTCTTTATTGGGAAGGTAAACTGGATTTCAGTCCGGTATAGGATTAGAGACATAATCCCAGAATTCAACAGAGAAAGTGGTCTGCTTCCATGAAGAGGGGATTTTCAGGTTTCTCCTGTTCAAGTATTTAAAGTCCCAGAGGTTGCTAATAAAACAGCTAGAAATTGCAGGGAGGTGTTCTGTAAAAAAGAAGTGTATGTGAGATGTTTTTTTCCTGTCGATACAATCTTAGGAGTTCATGTTTACTGGGATAGGCAGATGGCAGAATTCATCCGTGAAGTTTACTTCAGGCACATTGCAGTGAATCACACCCACAGCTTTGACCAATTGGAATTCATATTTTCCCTTTTCCTGAAGGTAGAGGAGGGAGAAACGGTTGGACTGTGAGTTCTGTCATTAACTCAGCAAATTGGTTTGGATGCACCCTAAAATGTGTTTGTGAGGATTAGCTAGTTGTATTTTTGAGAAAAGAATATTGAAGAAATGAAGCAATTTTAACTAATGAAAGTGCCTTTTGGAGCAGCAACATCAATATCTAAAGCTAAAACAGAAACAAGAAGTAAATACCTCTCTGTCCTGAAGTATTTATAGGCAAACAATGGATGGCTTTTAGCTGTATCACTGATCTCTGTTTTTCAATCAGAGAACATGACAGCAAATGCAGTTTCGTGTGTTTCTCTGTATTCCACACTTTACATTCATGCATTAACTTCCAGGTCATCTCCTGAGTTGTAAAAATTGAGGTTTTATTCAAAGTGAAAGAGCCCTCTAGCGAAACAGTCAAAAAACTGCTACACTCTTCTGACTACCATTGGTACAGGAGTATTTGGAAAGTAATTACAGACTGAAAGGGAAGTTGTCCTGTCACTTGGATAAATAAGCCAGCTTTTACTTTTAACACTTTATATTGGTAAAATGCTGTAGTACCTTCTCTTGTTTCTGCACACATTTTGCCTCTAAGATTGGGCCTCTGTCTTGTTGCCTCTCAATCTCTTTCAGCAAAGAAATGTCAAATATTTTGTCTCTCCAGAAAGTTTTTGGAGCCTACTTTTGTAAATAACATATTTTTCAAGGCTATGTCAGTAAACAGAATGCTTCAATCATTATTTTCAGAGTAATCAAATTTATGCCACCTCAACAGTGACATTTTAAGATACTTAATATAGTCCAGTAAGAGGGGCTTTTAAAATTTTTGTAAAGCAACCAACCTGCAAAAAGGTCATATTATTGCAATATTATGTGAAATAATGCAGACTTACTGTGAATGCCACTTCTGTGTGAATTCATGCATTGACTTCTTTTTAGAATAACCAAGGTAATTAATGCCTAGCAAAATAACAGCGATATTCAAATTCTGTGATCTTCTGACTGGGACTGTGTTCTGAGTACTTAGAGATTTAATAGAACCCCTTGAAAGAGTCAGTCTTGTATTACATGATTGATTACACCTTTCCTTAAAAGTGTTTATGGTTGAATGTAATGCTTGTGAAAATGATACCATGTTACATCTCATTGGAAAAGCTTGAATAATGTTACTGCATTATGGGAATGAAGCTTCTTGCTTTGGAGAAAGTGCAGCAGAGGTCAGTAAGAAGCCTGTAGATCTCAGAAAAAAAGTTAAGGGAGTTGTTCATGTTAGAACAAGGAAAATTTAATTCTGTCTGGATTTTTTATAAATGTATAAAACTTAACCATAAATTATCCTTTGATTTGGCATTATACCATCAATTTTTTTCACATGTGGGCATAATTAACAGGAGATATAGTTTAAGCATTATGAAATTAGAGATATGAAGGGTAAACTGTCTTTTTGCTTAAGGAGACAATATTGGTGAAAATACTGAGGAATCCAACTGGAAATACATTACTTTATTAGAAAGGAGGGAATGGTCTTGTATGATTAGTCCTATATCAGGCATGTTCAGAACATGAAAAAGACTGCCTGTTCCCTGGTTTTCCATTTTTTACTCTGTAGAGCTTAACACTGACATCAGGAGGGAATGGTGGTTATTTAGTACTAAGACCACTTGATCATGCCAATAACTGTTTTGAAGATGCAGAGTCATTGGTGTGATGGATTTTTTACACCAAAGAGAAAAGAAATAAGATTGCTTGTCATTCTGTTGAGTGTCACTTGTCATGAGTTTTCTGTTCCCATTTTGTTCTGGTTTTATATGGAGACTCTCACCTATTGCATTTTGAATGAGATTCATAATGTCTGTTTCCCTTAGCATCTTAGAAGACAGTACATTTTAAAACAAGACTATGAAGTAATAGTTGTCAACTTTGGAACTTGTGGGCATAACATACAGACATTTCAGATACATGCTGGCATTCTGTGATTCAAAACCACTCTTTTTAAAATGTGCCAAAAGCAATCACAGTGTCACATATGTGTTCCAAAACTAGCCCGTTCCACAGAAGTTAAACCTAATTGCCTGCAGCTGGACAGACAAACAGCCAACTCCTAAAACTTCAGGACAGCCCTACTGATACTCTCGGAAAAGAAAGTCCAGTGCTAGATAACTGTATGTATAGCTAAAACTGAGATTGGAATGCCCAAAATAAAAATAAATTTTTGTTTTTGAGGAAACCAACTTAGGAATGTTTTTCCCCTCTTCCTCTGATCGTGAAGATCACTGTAACTAAAGTTTCCATTTGAAAATTAGAGTTCTGCTTGGTGAGAAGGTAGTTGCTGATATGTTTCATAAACCTTTCCCTTACAGGTTTGATATCGACAGTGCATGTTTGGAAGTAATATGAAACTGAAGATCCAAAATGCATATGCTACTAACATTTAATTGCAATTTTCTCAGGAATTTGTTGTGAATCAATCTTCAATGGTACAGATGATTAAAACAGACTGAACAAGTGCCTCAGATGAGAATGCTTTCTAGCTATCCAGTTTTCAGGGCTGTAAGATAATGTCGCTGTCTGAACAGTAGGTAGATATGCTCAGTGCTGCCTTTTCTTTCTCATACTGTCTATTGTTTCTGACTAACCAACCCACGTCCTGTCTGATACGGAGTGTCTCTGTCTCTTACAGTGTATTTTCTGTTTCCCTTAGAAAACTGTAACTACAGCTTCTATGATCACCACTAAGACACTACCTCTCGTCTTGAAAGCAGCAACTGCGACCATGCCTGCCTCTGTTGTGGGTCAGAGACCTACCATTGCCATGGTTACTGCTATCAACAACAATCAGAAAGCAGTCCTCAGCACTGATGCGCAGAATGCACCAGTCAACCTCCAGACAACAAATAAGGTCACTGGGCCAGGAGCTGAGGCAGTCCAAATAGTGACAAAAAACACAGTAACTTTGGTAAGCATTTCGTGTGTTTGCCCTGCAGATATGTGTGGGTTTGGTTAACAAGAGGACTATTGGAAAAAAAAATAGTCAGTCTGGGTTTTGCACAGAAGGAAGGACAGTAGGGGTGTGTTGTGAGTCTTCATTAGTTGACATTGCTAAAATGATAGTCTACAAGAAAAATATTTACTCTCTACATGGTTTGTTTTGCTTTATGGATTAAATCAGTACCATCATCACCTGTGTTAGTAACTGTTAGTCATGGGACAGCAGTGATTGTTTTCTCCTTACCTAATCTATGTGGCTATGTTCTGCAAAATTCCTACTCTTCTCTTTGGTAAAGTAGATGTCAGACTTTCTTACTTTGATCAGTTTGGGTTTGTATCTTAATATTTTTTGAATCAATCTCTCATTCCCTTTGCATGATAGTCTCTGCTGTTAGACACATCCCCTAACTCTGCCCACTACCATGTCTTCACTCAGCACTTTTTCATCCACTTATACGGATACTGTTTCTTTAAAAGCATGTATTTTGGAAATACGAAATTCGCTTTGGTTACATCACACAGTCTTTTCCAGAACAGCTAGCCACCTAGGAATAAAAAAAATCAGTGTTTCATAATTGGATTATATAGGCTTCTTAGTCTGAAAACCAGGCAAAATATAGCATCATGACAGGGAACTTTTACTTCTGAAGTAAAGGCAATGACTTCATGAAACATAAATCCAATTTATCCTTGTTAAAAAATACAGTTTAATAATGAAAATTGAAGTAATTTTGCTTCCTAATGAGGCATACGTTTGTGATCAGAATAGAGAAGACTGTTTGAGTGAAATTTTTTTCTACTGTTCTCTTTTCCTATGTCATCCCTTGCACCATGCTCATCTGTCCTTTGTGTCTGTGCTTCATTTCTTTGCTGAATAACTTTCTTAGGTTTGAGGAGGTGATTCTGTTTTAATAATAGTCCATGATTTATGTTTTTGTAGCAAATTTCTTCAAAAATACCAGAACATTTCCTCAAGAATTAAGCAGTCAGTACAAGACCTTTTTGAAGAAAATTGCACTCCTATGTAGGTCGACAGAAGTACAGAAGGGTGTAAACTAACATTGGCATGAATTTCAGACAATCTCCCCGGGTACTCAGGGTAGCTAGTAGTGCTGTTCAGTGGTTAATCACGTGGCAGCTCCGTGCAGCTGATTTCAGTTAGATAGGGAAGGGTTTAGGATGCCTTAATCTCAGATCTTAATTGTTTCAAAAAATGGCCTACTACTGAATAATTGCAAGTTGTGTATTTAGAACCCTTCATAGTGCCATTAGTATTGCTGAAAGAGTTGTACCTTCTAGATTTTACTCTTTGTATTAGATGGTCTCTCATTCTTCTGTATGCCATTCACTATGAAAGGACCGTGGTTCATACAGCTGGACATCAAAATCCAAATTAGGAGTTTACTATTATCGTCAAATGAAATGGTTTCAGATTGCAGAGCACAATGCTTAGTACAGTTGAACTAAAAGGAAAGGTACCTGCTATTCATGAAGGAAGGTGTGTAGGAACTAGCAAGTAAGATTAGTGCTGGCTTTAATACATTTCTAATGAGAACCTATTGCTGTGAAAAATTATTTACAGAGGGGAAAACCGAGGACGTTAGGTCTGAAAACAAACTCGGGTTGTTGATTCTGGAGAACAACTTCAAAGCTGTTTTCCTCTTACTGTCCTGTCTGATGTTCTTATAGCAGGTTCAGGCTACGCCTCAGCCTATAAAAGTGCCGCAGTTCATCCCTCCTCCCAGACTTACTCCTCGTCCAAATTTTCTTCCACAGGTGAGTATACAGAGAACAAACAATGAAAGAAAGAAATTATAGCCTAGAAAGGAGATACTTTTGATGACCACTCTGTCAGTGTTTATTGTTGACCTGCTGGAGAAGACAGTTTATCCTCAACAGATTTGGGGATTATGCCAAATTTGAGGGTGCACTCAATACTCTTGAGGGCATTGCTGACATTCAGAGAGTCCTAGACAGGACAGAGGAACGGGCCAGCAGGAATCTCTTGAGCTTCAGCATGGAAAAAGCCTTAAGTAGTCTTGTGCCTGGAATGGGCTAAGCCCCTGCACAGGCACTGGCACAGGCTGGGGAGCAGCATGACTTTAAAGGCCTTGGTTGACAGTAGCTAAACTAGTGGCATGCCCTAACAGCAAAGAAGACTAGCAGCATATTGAGTTTTACAAACAGGACCACAGCCAGTAGATTAAGGGAAGAAATTATCCACCTGTCCTCAGCTATCATAAAACTGGATCTGATAAACAGCATGCAGTTTTTGAATTCTAGCTGATAAACTTGAATGAAGGATGGAAAGGAAGGCCACTAAGATAGCTGGGCAGGAGGCAGGAACATACGACTTGTGAAGGGGGGGCTGAAGGATCTTAGCTTGTCCAGTTTGGAGAAGAGGCTTTGGAGGCACCCTAACAGCACCATTGTTTCCAGTATCAGTAAGGAGATCAACAAGGAGATGGAGACACAGGTGCTTGGCAGGAAAATTATAGACAATGGTCATAAATCGGAACAGGGAAGATTTAGACTGCATATAAGGAAACAATCTATCTTTGAGGACAATTGGTAGCAGAAGAGGCTTCCCAGGCATGTTGTGGAAGCTCCATCCTTGAAGTTTTATGACCTATTTGTACAAAACCCTGAGCAGCCTGGTCTGCATTTAGTGTTGGTCCTGCTCTGAGCAGGAGTTCAAATTAGAGACCCTCTTGAGCTGCCTTTCAAGCCCGTATGAGTTTGTGATTATGAAATTCACATATGATGATTATATATGATCTTATTTGCATTACATGAAATGAACTCGTGGAACAGGTGTCAGCAAAATCAAAGCACGATCCAAGGACTTAAATTGCTATAGTTGTTGTTTGCTGCTCATGAGTGGAAAAGTCAGAATGAGGTGTTTCTAGGTTGTTCCCAAATACTTCTGTGTTGCAACAGAGAGTGACCTCTGTTTGAAGCTGAGCAATAAAACTTGTGGTTGGCTTTATTTTTATGGTTTGGGAAGGACATAGACTGCTTCCTTACTTTAAAATCATGGAGGAACTATTATATTTGTAAGAAATATGTGATGCTGTGAATAAAAGTCTAACTCTTTTGCAAAATGAAAAAGGAAAGTATAGGCTGGTATCTGATTGAGATTTGGGGATGGTGAGATCTGTTGGAGTGTGACCTAGTTTTACATGGTAAAATGCTTTATGGAATATTAAAGGCAGATAGGACAATAGAAATCAAATAAGGAAAAGATAAGCTTTATTTTCAAAGTAATGTGTTGTACTTCTGTACTCTGTAATGGTATGATAAGTACAAATTTAACAATGGACAAGAAACAAGCAAGTGTTGGTGATGGAGTTGTGAAAGATTCTTGTGCCTTCTTTCATGTGAAAGAAGAGAAGTGACTGCCTTAACTTGTAGCCTTTAGTACTTTCAATGAGGGATTAATGTATAATCTTGTCAGTCTTTTTCTAAACAAGATTGGTTGTGCAGATGTCTAAATAATATATAGAGTTGTCAAAGGTAGTAGGTATTTGCTGAAAAAGTTAATATTTATTTCAGGACACAATCAACTGTTCATAACTTCTTGGAGGTTCAGTATAAAGCCCTGAAAAACACTTTTAACATGAGCATCTCAGCTATGCCTGTAAATATTGCATGGGTATTTTGGCTTGCAAAACCACGATGTTAATTTAGATACAGTTAAGACACTTGGCAGTAAACATTCAGTGTAAGTGTCTGTGCATCCAAATACCATTTCAGGGACAGTGACTGCATATGCAAATGTTATGGATGGAATTTATGTAAGTAGGCTTGAAAATGTGGCTTTTTTTCTCATAGCATACTTAGGACACTGTGCTAAAAATTACATTATCTAAAAAATGAAGTAACCTCCTGCAGATGATACAGGCTAAATTGGAAGACTTAGTAGAAAAGTTCACCTGAATTACAGATACTCAAATCTCTTTCTTTTTTTTCTTTTTTCTGCTTTTATTTTTGTAGGTTCGACCTAAACCAGTTGCCCAAAATAACATTCCTATTGCCCCTGCACCTCCTCCAATGCTTGCAGCTCCTCAGCTTATTCAGAGGCCTGTGATGTTGACAACAAAGTTCACACCCACCTCCTTACCCAACTCTCAGAACTCCATACATCCAGTTCGTGTAGTTAATGGGCAGACAGCAACCATAGCCAAAACTTTCCCTATGGCACAGCTCACCAGCATTGTAATCGCAGCACCGGGTACCAGGCTGACTGGACATCAGACTGTACAGATCAGCAAACCAAACATTGAAAAACAGGTACAGATGAAGTGTCTACTAGTGCAAGATACTGGGTTTATTGCTTTACTGTGCAGGTTTGGAGAGGATGACAACCAGGGACAAATTTTCAGTGGGTGTTGCGCATACTTAACTTCCAATGATGGTACAAATTGTGGAATGACTTGAAACTCCTGGGACAGAAGTTACCATTTCGTTTAATGTGGGCCATAGCACCTTTTTCTCCTGCTTTTGTGTTTTATGCTCCCCCTACTGCCTTAACTTCAGTAGTTCATAAGCAGGCTACATTGCAGGGTTGTATCTTGGAGAAAAGTGCGAACTGAAATCCATGTTCATATCAGTCCCCTTTGTTTTTCAAAGGGTGGCGATGAGAAAGGCAAAAATTGCGCAAAATTGTAGGGATATTTAATATGATAAATGTAGCCATTTTTTCTGTGATCCTTTGATCACAGACAGACTATTCTGAGTTGGAAGGAACCCACAATAATGATCATTGAGTCCAACTCTTAAGTCCATGGCCCATACAGGGGATTGAACCCACAACCTTGGCGTTATTACAATCAGGTTTTAACCAACTGAGCTAATCTCAGTGATCAAGTGATCTTGTAGTCTTGTGATTGCAGTCTGATTCAGCTTCTGAAGTCTGGTAGTTGGATTGGTCGACGGGAAAGGAGACCCTCAGAAACAGAGAATTCTGAATGTTTAGTTTTAAAGCCTCTCTCTGGAAAAGATTTCTATAAAATAAAACATTACTGTAGTCACTATGGATTGCAACTAAGAGTCCCTGCCATTTAGTTCAAGTAAAGCAATATTCTGTTTCACTTTTAACTCTTTTGTCTATTCTATGTTAATAATAGTGTAACATTTGATACTATATTACACACTATCTATGACATACTTATATAATTTATGTAGATAATAGTAGTATGTCACTTATAACTCTTTCATAGACTAATGTGCCTTGAAGTCACCTTCTTTCTGCTTTTGAAATCACTTATGGAGATTATGAAAATCATGTGCATGAGAGATACGCTCATGGTCAGTTCTGCTTATGAAGTCTCAAGAGAGTAGGTTCTTGCATACCTCAGGGCTGGTCCACAAGTTACTCAGCAGTGTGTGCCCTTTTTGTGTGATTTGAAGTTGCACTTCTACAATACTCAGCTTTTGATGCCTGTTCCTTTTGAGGTCAGCAATATTTGTTTGCTCTTTGAATAATTACTGGCAATTCAACTACAGGAAAAGGTAACAGAAGAATGGTGATGGTTCAATAATCCATGAATTTTTCTGTGTATTTTCTCCATGTCATAAAAGGGGAAAGTTTGTCTCTCTGTAGCTTTACCTCACTCAGTTTATAGCCTTAACAGCTATGGTGTGGGCTGAGAACTGTCATGCAGAAGATTATGACTTGGAAAACGCTTCAGAAACATCTGAGATTGTAGGACTCAGAGACAGTTTTTTAGCCATTCATAATTCTGTGAACTATGAATACTGAGGAGTGAGAAATACAAAATGCATGTGCCACACAGAATGGTTTCAACATGGAAGTTCTTCCATGAGATGAGTTTTCTTGAAATATCTCAGTTTTCCTGTGCCTTATGGTGATTTCTGTAGTGAAGTTAACTCTTAAGATTACTATTATTTCTTGCATGGCTGTGTGGGTTAATAGAATAGCTGTTTCATCCTTTGTTGAATGAAAACACTTTATTTAACATTCCTCTCACATCAGATTCCTCAATCAAGTCTTTGTTAGTACACTGCTGGCTTTAAACGTTTTTCCCTGTGTCTGTGAAAGTATTTGTTTTGCTTTAATAGTCAAAGTGAAAAAAAGTCGTTCTTATCACTGAATGAGAGAACCACTGTTTCTTTTCAGACTATTAAGCCACATGTGGAAACAGAAGAGAAGCAAACAGAAAGTCGTACAGTCACTCCACCTGCTGCACCGAAGCCAAAACGAGAAGAAAATCCACAGGTATCAGAATGCACCCAGAACTTTCTTTTAAGATAAAAAAAAGAAACTCTGTCCTTCAGAAAATGTTTTTCTCCCTTTGTTTCCTCAAGACACCTTAACTTTAACATTCCATACATTCCTGTTGAACTGCAGTAGTTGATAAGGCTACAGAATAAGTAATCTAAATACATGTAGTGCATTGCATTTTTCAGTTCTGGAATGCATTTGGCTTCTGAGTCTTTTGTAATTTAGATCATCATTTCTCTGTGATACTTCCTTCAAACAGGGGTCTTAGATTACAGTGTTGATTTCCATTCCTTTGAGGTTTTAGACTCTGGAGTTACTCTTAATGCTGAAGAAATGTCTTTGTTTTGGTTTATAAAATGTTTCTGCTCTGGTAAGCAGGATGGAAAGAGTCATGTGTATTCACATTTTGCTCAGGTTTTAGTCCAGTTTAGTTTGGGNNNAGAGTGGCCATAATGGCTAATTTCTTAAAGCCTTTCTGCCATGCAGAGCTTTGGAACTGACTACAGCTAAATGCTCTACTACATTTGTTTCTATGGATGGATTCAAATGGACTACTGTATGAGCACTGACTGTTGTCAGTACAAAATCTGATTTTTACTTCTGTTAATTTCCTCTGTTAAAATTAGAATCCTTTAAGAAATCCATAGCCCTTATCAAATGGCAAACGTAAGCCAGAGTTGCCCCTTGTAGTTCACAACAGATGTAGAATGATACCAAACTAACAATATTTTTGTGGCAATTAAACTGTGTTGGTATTTGTTAAGAGTCAATCACATAGTCGGCTCAGTGCTGGACTAGAAGTAAAGACATTACTTTCTTGTTCCCAATTCTGCCAACTCTGTGATCATGAGCAATTGGCATTTCTCTGTATCTCAGTTTAGGTTCCCATCTAGAAAATGGGTCTCTTGTCTATTCTTTTTGAAGTAGTTTGACATACATGAGAGAAAAGTGGTTTATAGAAGCAAAGAATTACTAAAAACATTTTTGTTGCTTAGTTACACATCAACTGCCTTTAAAGGGCCTGAATGACATAACTCATCCTAACAGCAGGACTTTTAATGATGTTTTTTCTCCCTCCTCACAGAAACTTGCTTTCATGGTGTCTCTGGGACTAGTTACTCATGACCACCTGGAAGGTAGGAAAATGTCTTAGGTTGGCTCTTGAGCTCCGTGTTTCCATGTTCATTCTGACTTGGAAGTAAGATTCCAAGATATTTCTATATTAAATGCAGTATTTTCATGCACAGTAATAACTTTGGGATGTTGTTCTCTTGATCTAACTTAGTTTGTTGTGCATCCTTTTTTGTTCCTCTTCTTACATTGAAACAAAGCAGTTACATGTGCAGTGGAGATGGTTGGGAAGAAGGTGTATGCTCTGATGGTAGGAAAGAAATCTATGGCAATACCAATGCTTTCTGGCTAACCTCTGTATCTGCAGAGATACACGATGGATAATTTTAATGTAACCTACATCTGGATTGGATTTTTCACTTATTTCATGATGTCATGGGGCTGTAATTTGTAATGAACAGATTAATTGATTATAATTGGTTTTATAATTTAAATTTCTAATCCTATACAGTGACAGCCTATAATTTCAATGGTTTGCATATTTCTATACTATATCAACAAGGTTACCAGAGGCTTTTTGTTTTAGATCCCAGTTACACTGACCATGAGTTTAAAATGGACTACTTGGCAAGAAGATTTGTATTCCTTGTCAGCTCTTTTCAAACCTTCATAAATCAGAAGTATTAGTGTTCTGTAGAAATCTTTACAGCTTTCCTCACATGCAAATGGAATTCTGAGAACTTTATATAATTTCTGAGATCCATTGTTTTCTAACCTGAATGCTTTGTTTTACAAGAAATCCAAAGTAAGCGACAAGAGAGGAAAAGAAGAACAACAGCAAATCCAGTGTACAGTGGAGCTGTTTTTGAGCCTGAGGTATTAATTTTTTGCTGGGGGAAGCTGGTGTTTTCATTCTGATCATGTGTATCTTTCTGCCATGTTGCTGCCTCCTGAGATATCTCAGTCCTAACTAGACAGGCAAGCTATCATTTATAGTTCAAAAGGCCATTGTAATGGCATGACCCTTAGATTTTTAAGTAGTAAATACATTGGGGTCTCCTTTTAATACTTACATCTTTTTTCTGCCTTCTCCTGTGTAAAGCTGATGTGAGATGGCAGTGTGTGTTGGTCAGCTTGTGTGTCAGCCTGAAGCAGTCCAGATGTCAGAAGCAATGTAAAAATGCTAATCTTTTCTGAAGAAAACACAGAAGCCAATAATCTCACTTAGCACTACTGTGCTGTTGCTCACCTAATGTATACAGTTGTTGCCAAAAATGCTGGTCAGCAAAAATTGTTATATTCTTCCCTGCAGCGCAAGAAGAGTACAGTCACATACCTGAACAGCACAATGCATCCTGGGACACGTAAAAGAGGTGAGGTGTACTTAGCCCTCTCTCCCTGCTGTATGCACCTTCCTCCATAATTGCACTTGTAGGTCCCTTTTTGATTTGAAGAGCATAACAAGAAGGACTCTACAGTACTTTATTTGTCCAGTAAACTTCCATGGTAGACAAAGACCATGACTTCTAGGGATTAGCATAGCATGTTTTATTAGCCAGCTCAATGTTTCATTTCAGTTTCACTCTCAAAACAAAAAAAAAATTACTAGATATAACAAAAGTGAAAGGTGAGGTGTTTGAACATCGTTTAGTGGTATGAAGCTGCTGTCAAGATGCTCTTGTTAATGACTAGATTGTATTGTTACTTTCAAGAAGGTGGTTATGGAAAAAGTGCCTGTTCCCTGAGTTGGAGAGGAAACTTAGTGTGCCAAAAGTTTTGTTCCCCACTGGGAGTAGAGATGGGTCCTTCAAAAGAACTTTCCTTGAGCAGGAAAAGCTATCATGCTTGTACTGAGTGTTTTTCTGCAACCACAGTGCCACTTGTCCTAAGGTGAGATGATCTTTCATATAGATATGCAGTATTATTCAGAAGAATTCCTTCTGTAGAACAGGAGAAATTTTAACACTTAGATTATGGTGAAACAGATGAGTCAAAAGAGCAGGAGGGGAACATGATACCATTTTTTGTGCATGGCATCAACCACACCTGTATGACAATCTTCACCTGATTTTTGATGAGTGTCTGCAGTCCTTGAAGATTCATAATACCTTTTCTACTCCTGAGTTTGCTGTCTAAAAAATGTAATCAATCAAATTTAAAAAAAACCAGTCCCACCTAGCACTGACCAGTTCCATTATTGTTTGGGCATTTTTGACTGCAAGGTCAAATATTCATTTGTCATGTGCTCTTCCTGATACACCTTTTCAGTCCAGCAGGCAATGTGGCAAAGCTGACACTTCTGCAGCTATGCTTTTTAAAATAAAAGACATAGCTCTACTGGCATCCTCTAATAAGGTTAAATGTATTTTTAAAAATTATTGAGATTTTATAGAAAGATCGTTTGGCATTTATTCTGTTGATAAATGTTTCTTCTTCCAGTAATGATTTCTTCATTTTATTTTAGAATTCATTGTGAACAATTATTGTATCAATGAAAATGATTGCATGCTTTTGAACTTGATACTCTCTTACCTTGTTTTTGCAACTGACTGTTAAACTTTCTGTTTTTTTCCTCACGCTGTGTTGTGAGCCTGTACCTTGCATCATAAGCAAATCACTTGCACACATTTTCAATTGACAAAAGATTTGGAAGTATACATTTGTTTAGTAATTGAATATAGCAATATATTGGGTGAAAAGCTTTCGCAGGCACGTGCCCTTGAGAGCTTTAGTTTAATTCTAGATGGTGCTGAGGTGTCCGAAATTTCAGCCATAGGTGTCACTATCAGAAATCCATTTCCAAGGACATACATAGTTCTGGAACATATCCAGACCTTAAATGCAAGGTTTAGCATGTTAATAGATACAGACTGACAATCTGTAATCATAAGATCTGGGGAATTATTCCTAGATCTTAACTCCTTTATGTTTACATATCCATAAATTACCATGAAGAACGGAGGCAGAAATGATCATTACCTACTGGGTTTTTTGCTGTCTTGCATTGCATTCATAATTTCATAAAAGCTGTTTTGAACACACTTTGCACATCTTCTAGTCTAAAGGAATGTTTAGGAGTCGTACATAATCAAACACACTTGACTGAGAAAGTCTAAGAAGGAGCAGAGAATTTGGAGGGGGTTACAGTGGAAGTCCAGTGATAGGTTAAAACTGGTAGTAGTTAGGAGTCAGAGAACAAGACCAGTTCATGAGGTAGCCTAGTTTTAAAAATGCACCAACAGGGTAGAAAGTGCTGATCTGTGGATTAATGGGTTTAAAAAGAGGGGAAGAAAAGCAGGGGGTTGGTGCGTGTTGGCCTCTGATAAAGGACTTAACCTTTGTGTAGATTTATGCTGGCACTAGAAAGACAGGGAGGTGTGGGATAACAGTAGAAAAGATGTAATAGTAGTTACTGTAGCTTCTCTCTAGCTTTTGTTTGCCCTAAAAGCTGAATAGCGTCATGTCTAGGAGCAGCAAGTGTCCCCATGCTGCTTTTGTGGGAATGATTCTTTGACCCTCTACAGGAGCTTATTTCTGTTTCCTTCTGAAATACATCTTTTAAATGTTCTTTCCTTGCAAAATTCTACTTAAAGATTTCTAAAAAATGTTTAAATCTTTGCTTCTGTCCTTCCACTTGTAACTTTTGTATTAACTTCCTCTCTGTGCTACATCATTTCCTTTTCCATGCTAGCCAATGAGGACCACTGGCCAAAGGTATGTAAGATCATTTTTCCTTTCTTTTTTTTTTTTTGTTTGTTTGTGTGTGTTCCCTGTTGTTAATATGTAGGTCGTCCACCTAAATACAACACGGTGTTGGGGTTTGGGGCTTTGATGCCCACGTCCCCTCTGTCCAGTTATCCTGAGTCCCCTGAAAATGAAAAGACAGAGACCACATTTACTTTTCCCGCAGCTGTTCAGCCTGTGTCCCTGCCTAGCCCCAGCTCCACAGACGTAAGTAACTCATGGGGAGGGGATTACTTTTAGAAAGTTATGCAGAAACAGACACAAGGAAAATCATTGCAGATTTTGTTTCTTTAGTCTCACTCATCGTTTGTCCTGATTCAATGCAATGGAACAGTCCACCATTTTTCTAACACTCTTTTTTTTCGTTCTGTACCTATGTTGTTATCCTGTAGAGATTTTATTTATGACTCCTTCAGTGGATTGAAACGTTGGGAGGCACCAGGCATTCTAGATGAGGTCATTTCCTTTGTGCAGCATCTGAGATCTTGTCTGGCTGAATTGAATCTGTCATCCATGAAAAACGGGTGGAGGGGGGAAGAGGAGAATGCAAAGTATTAGCTACAGACCATAATAAGAAAAAGTTGTGTTTCTGTAATGAGAGGAGGAGGGAAACTTCTTCATCATGCAGAATAGCCAGGAGCAGTATTTGCAGCATTGATTTGGCAGAAAGTGTGTTGTGCCTGTTCAGTGTGGATAAAAGAGTTCTCAGGAGTTGTAGTGTACTTTGATTAAAGTGCTTGTGTTTCAATGACTCATATCTATAGGGCATAGTTTAAAAATCAAAAGGTGCGTGCTTATTTCTTCATACCAGAGCTGCAAACTCCTTCTGCAATTCTTTTTTTAAAAAAGACATTGTCACATATAGTTGAGGCCCAACTATTTGAAACAGGCTTTAAGGAGGAATTGGGTCATTTTATTTTCATCCATATAGTTGCACTGTTGTAAATACATACACTGAGAAACCAATTCTACTGACCACACAGAATGGGGAATAGAAGTGAATTCCTTGCCTCTGCACTGTATTTGTTCTGCAGAAGTAACAGGAGTAGAAATAGTGCAAGTATGTCTGAGGCACCAAAATAAATAGATGCAATTCTGAAACCCAGAGAGTATGTATGTGAAATTAAAAGCTTCTCTTTTATATAGTAATTTTGAGAGCAGGATAGCGCTTGACTGTAAGAAGCCTTTCCTGACAGTCAAATGAATGGGACTGTGAAACAGCCCCTCACAGATGAGGTGGGACAGCTCCATCTCTGGGGACTTTTAAAAATAAGCAGTACAGTAACTTGCAAATATGCTGAAGAGCACATATTTTACACTGGCCCCAAGAGAAAGGCTGAATATTGTAATGGGGGTCTTTTCCATCTCTGATGTGTGTGTATACTGCCAAGTCTTTTCCCACTGTGTAAGAGCTCTCAAAACTGCAGTATGAGTTGTTGCCCTGTTTTCTGTAGTGCCTGGTGGCAGCAAGCTGAATCAAGAATAATGAATTTCTGTAGCATTCAAATCTGGTTCTGAATGCCCTTAATTTTCTGAATTGGGATCATGTTTAGGCTCGCGTTCTGGATTGTTTTACTATTCATTAATTAATGATAATTTAAGTGATTTAAAGAACACAATGGAAGATTACACAGTAGATAATAAACATTCTCTCTTGCCCAAACATGTCATAATACAGCACAGTAACTCTCTTTCCCCTTTCAAATTGTATATAAATCCTCTTCAAAGTTTTCAGACAAGGTGTTTAGTTTATACATATGCAACAAGACTAACATTTTTGAAGAGTTTTATTTTTTTAAAGAATTCTATACCAAAGTCCCGTTCAATACATACTCACTATCAGTTGGGCTAATTTGGTAAACTTCTCAGAAATACTTGATATTGGATTCTGCTTAAAATAAGATACATGTAAAAGTAGAAAATATATTTCAAAGTGCACAGAAAAATACTTCTTAATTAAAAATAAACTATGAAATAAAATGTGAATCTTCAGAGATAGCAAAATAATCAGAAAGGAGATAAATATATGTTCTTTTGTCATTACATCTTACAATTCTTACTTGCTAATCATAAAAAGATGAATGGTTTCCAATTGCCATCGTGAGCTGGAAGGTAGTCTTCTGTTAATATATTGTAATAAAATTGCTATATAAGCTTGTGCAGTCACATCCCTTTTTTTGTGATTCTGTTTCCTCTATTTATATATTTGTCATGTTGCATGCTTTTCCCATTGAGTTTTGAGAATTTAGCAATACTTGTGAAAACCTTTAGTATCTTTGGCTGGAAAAGTCCTATATATTTAAACACCCACAGTATGAGTCATGCTGGAGGTAAAGACAAAGAGGAAAATTATTTCTCTGGCATTTAATCACCTTAAAACTTACTTGGATGTAGAATACAATATCCACTGAAATTCTCATGCTGCAGCTTATGACAGGTGCTACCACTGAGGAGAACTGTGCTGCCTGTCACCAGCAGTCCTTTCTCACCCCTTAGTACCTCCTATGTTGTTTCAGAACAGGTATATCTAAAGCCTCATAGTGATCTGCATAAGGAAACTGGCATAGCTAAGAACTGTTTGTCTTTGCCAAGATCATGCCCTAATCCAGTTAATTTTATGGATATACACATTGTTCTTGTGCCACCTTCATACAGGGTGAACAATGTGTGTGTGGGCAAATAGAGAAGGCAGGATCACTTCTTTTGGCCATGACTCCTGACCATGTCATGTTGAAGAGGGTCTACACTATTAGCAGATGATGTGACTGTAGAAAGGTCTCTTTATTCTAGGTAGGACTGAAAGTGTTGTCTGTAGTTACAGCCTCCAGGTTTTGGAGACTTAAAATGAAAATACAAGTGCATGCCTGAGGAAAAGACTATTTCAGAAGTCTCAGTTAAAACAATTGAGTAGTTCATGAGACATATATAGAAGAAGACTTCAGTTTTGCCTATCTTTAAAATATTTCTACATTAATTTGCTGAGAAGATCTAATTCCTGTAGGTTTTAGAATGGAAATTTGATTTAGCACTTGAGTAATCTTTGTGTTTAGCCAGCCTATGAAAATTGCAAATCACGCCAAGCACTTGGCATCAGGCATGATGGCCCAGAATGGCCTTCCTGAATTTCTCCTGAAAAGTCATTATCTGAATGACAAGGAGAAATTGTGAAGGGACGATGAAGCAGAAACATGAGATGGGATTGAGGATAAAGATGGAGAGATAGAAGGTAGGAATATAACATGGGAAAAGAAAGTAATGCAGTAGGCAGGATTGAGCAAAACCTGGGGGTTTTTTACCTCCCCTCTCTCTTGTTTCTTTTTTTCCTTTTTCCTGTTTGGTAGTTGTTTGTGAACTAGTTGGTTATGTGTAGTTCTCCCTCATGCAGTAGCGGTATATTCACCTGGAAGACAGCAATTGCCGTCGAAGGTCCATTACTCAGCAGTAAGAATTGTGCAAAAATCTCTCTTCTAATGATGATTCAAGTCTGTGGTTTCAATTAAGCAGTACAGAACATTCAGATTGCAAAGTCCAGCCCATTAAAGTTAGGAAAGGCCAGAATTATTTTTGCTTCTGATTTTCGTTTACTTATATCATACACTGTGATCATTGTCACATGAAAAGGAGGGGCAGAAATGCAGATTCCTTGTCCCACCTGTGTTAATATAAAGTTATTAGCTATAAGCGCCCTCAGAACAATCAAAGCTTTATGAACCCAGCACTGCCTGTTTAACAATGGACAGAACGCAGGCTGGAAGGGTTTTTTACTTTCCTGTGAGGACCATACTTTGGCCAGGAAGAACTTGTTAGCTATAAGCGTCTTCAGAAAATCAAAGTCTTATGAGCCCAAAACTGCCTGTCAGACAATGGACAGCACACAGGTTAGAAGGGTCTTCAACCTCTGCTATGAGACCACATTTAATAGCCAGGGAGAACTTTCTCTATGAAGTTATTAGCTATAAGCATCCTAGAACATCAAAGTCTTACGAGCCCAATACTGCGTGTCAAACAATGGATAGCACACAGATTGGAAGAGTCTTCGACACTCTGCTGTGAGGACCACACTTAATAGCAAGAAAAGGACTTTCTCCACAACAGCTCCCCAAATAACTTCTGTTAATACCAGTATGTGACAGTTACTGTGGGGTTTGCATTGCTGGGGATAATGTTTAGCTGCATGATTGTATTTAATTGATGGCCAAATACTCCAAGAGAAACCAGCACAAAGCACATTCTACAGAGACAAGCACCCCAAACTTAAGTTTCAATACAGCAGTGTATCTGCAGTGTATCCCCCTCACCTCAGACTTAACTAACAACAGAAAACTACTAACCAGAAACAACCTAAAACACAAATCTAGAATCCCCCTCGGTAACACAGAGCAACAAAATGACCTGC
>JAOXXN010000065.1:24661924-24678649 GCA_026770055.1 Myrmophylax atrothorax
ATCAATACCTGCCCCTCTGCTTCCCCTCACATGTATAGGCTGAGATCTACTGTCCCAACAGCTTGGGATTAATCCTGTTTCTTCACATTAGAAACAGACTTTCTTTGGATCCTCACACTCACCCAGAAAGTCTGTGTTGGGAATGGGAAAATGAGGGCCAGAATTCAGGGTCAGCTTGGAGCATTGGATGGAGGTGTCTCAAGAGAAAATGTGCATCAATTACTTGAAAATGAGATTCCAGCCCTTTTCTGTATTTATAAACAACAAAGGTATCCTGAACAAAGTAGCACATAACCCAGATGTGTGAACTCAACAGAGAAATGTCCTTTTCTTTCACTTCCTTTCTCTTCTTTTGGTAACAAGAACTAAATAAGGAATAGAAAAGCTGTTTTTCAGGCTGACAGTCTAATTAAAGAGGTAGATGGGACCTTGCATGGTATAGATTAGAAGTAATAGTGTCAGTGAGATACAGTGAGTCTTTGTGAGTCCTTGTGTCATCATTTTGGGCACTGTTTTTTTATGCAAGGGCAAAATCTTTGTATCTGGGGGAAAAAACCCCAACTTTTTTAAATTAAAAAGGAAAATAAAAGATATTGAGGTCTTCCTAGTGTTACTTAAAATAAGATCAAGGTAAGAAACATTGTAAAAAAATTACAAAAGTGCTATTTGTTTCCTAAACAAGTGATTTCTATTAAAAAGGTGTCAGAACTGGAGAAAATGCTGTGTACTTAGAATTTTTTAACACAGACTTTGCTTATTTATGATGACATTCTGCTGTGTTTGTGTTTTAAAATCCAGTGGGACAGTTTCCATAGATTATACCATACATCTACTGGCTAAACTCTAAAGAGAATCAAATCCTACAGTGCTGGATCTCACCCCACCTGAAGGGTCTGCCAGGTTTGCCTCTGCTGGTACCATCTTTCCCGCATTCTTTCATGTGTTTGTAACCCAGAGAAAAGCAGTTGTCAGCATGCTTATTTAAGGCTTTTATAGTTTTGTGGTATGGACTGATTCAAGCTTGAGAATGAAAGACAGTGAATTGGTTGGACTGAAATCGCCTTCCATTATCTCCTCTTGTTTAAGAAGTTCATCTCTTATGTACAATCTTTTCACCCTAGACAGCAAAGCTTGCCTTTTGCTTCCTGACTGTGGGGTCTGTCTCCGTTTAGGGTGCTGATTATTCTGCATTGTGTCCCAGAGCTGTTTCAGTACTGCATATAAACATTCAGGCAAAGCCTTCTTCCACGGGAAGCACTGGGAAAGCTCCCTTTACTTCCAGTGTGAGCAGAGTTGAGCCCCTACACACACAGTGGGAGGCAGTTCCCTGGCGTGGGGGCCCTGAGAGCACGTGTTGGGTGGTGAGGAGACCTGCTCAGCCGTTTCTAGGGGAAGGTAGAAAAGCTTTGGATTCAAGCATATATTTCTGAGTCAAGAAGTGAGTACTCCAGACACTACATAGCCTGAGACAGTTTCTCTGCTGCCACAACCAAATGGGCTTCTGTGGGGTTTTTAGAGTGTTTTCTTCTCTTACTTTTAGACCGCCCCTCTGCCCTTTAAGGACTTTTATTCCTTCTGTAGGAGTGTGCACTATTTTCAGCGCTGAGCTTAGAACTGATATCCTGAGTTCTCACATTTGTCTGCAGTTGGGAAAGTGACTCTTAAGTTCACTTCTCAGCTGTGATAAGCACAACTCTGGCTTTTGATGTTGGAGTTCTCTTCTGGAACTAGCAGAGCTAGAAGGGTAAGTTGGCATGAGTGGCAGGGAGACAGCTGGGCATGCGACATCAAAACTGATCTAACTAAAAACGTCCTTGCGTAGGTCCAGTTCCCAATGAGGGTCATTACCACAGGGCAGCACTGGGCCAGCAACACACAGCATTTAAACAGGACTGTCAATTTCAAGGTTTGAGGAGAAAGCACAACCTGAATATGAGCCTTCTTTCTAGAGAATATGAGCCCTCAGTTAATGGCCAGATGTTCAGGAGAAACCTCCTTTTTGAACAGGTTTCTCTTTAGTTGGCCCCTTGGATAATTCTTACCATCATCTTCTGAGGCATCCTGAGTACATTCCTGGTAAGAGACAGTCTCGGGGATAGGTGTGCTGAGTCTTAGTGGTTCTCATGTTATTTGTGGTGTTACCTGCTGAGCTCTCTTGGAAACACTGCATTTGGAGGTAGTAGGCTATGCCTGGAGACTTGATAGTTCTTCTGTTTTCTTTGCTGATTCAGGAGGGGATGGAAGTGAAATTCACTAGTAGCCATATTTAAATTTGAGCACAGTTAACCAGACAGGAGATGTTAAAGCAGCTATTACTGCTTTTCTGAGGCATCTGCTTGTCTCCAGAATCCAAGTAGATAAATAAAGACTTTTATGTTCCTTTTGTTACAGCATTTGTGTTCCAGAGTGTAAAAGGATGCCTTTAGTTAATCATTACCTGGCAGAAAAATGACCTTAACTTAGACCTTTTGATGCTGTTTAGGTAATTTTCTCTCCCTCCCTCTGATCCCGTTCAGATGCTTTTTCTCCTGGCTCTGCAACAGTATCAGTCAACATGCAAGGAGCATTCCCAGGGCTGCAGTGGCACTGGCATTGCTGCTGCTATGTAGACACAGTAAATTGGGGTTATCTCTGCCCAGTTACCAATAATAGGGTGGAAGGAGAATTGTCATTTGCTAAATACAGAGGAAAATAGGGATTTCTTCTCTAGCTGCTCTAAGAGGCTCCAGTCAAGGGAGAAATAATTCTTTGACAGCTTAAAGCTCAAGCTTTTCATCTGGGTTTGTATTGGTTTGGGTTTTTTTCTCATGTAATATTTGAGATAGAGTGAGTTTGCACTAAAACTTCTGCGCTTTGGGAAGCTGTCATAATGACTGTGGTTTTGTATTTCCAAACCACCACCAAGATACTAACTAATTCTTATGTCATTGCTTGTCATTGGTGGGAAACAAGTGGCTTTTAAATCTCTTATAAGGGAAGCGATGAGACCACAAAGGAAGCGCATATCAGAGACAGTCCTGGCTCTCAGCCCAGTGCTAAGGGCTTTAAGAAGTCATCCTGCTCCTTTGCTCAGAAATAGAGCAATTGCTGCAGGAGTTGTTTTCTCCTTTCTCCTTACAATGTGTTCTCCAAACAGCTGGAAAGGTGCGTAGTGGTCCGAGTGGGAAAGTAAGCATGTGACCTGGCCAGAAGAATTAGTACTGTCATTATTGTTCTCGTTACCTTTGTTTAGAGCCAGCAGTGCTGTACAAGACGCGGTAAAAGTGCTACTTCTAGGGATGATTGGCAGGTAGGGTGAGTAGCATGGCTGATACCACGTCAGTAGGATGAATTAAGGTTTTGTATTACCAAAGCAGGGTTTTGTTCTGTGTTGCAAGTTTCTGTCAGTGGGGATATGAATTAAAAGCCGCTAATCTAGCCATTAAAGAGGTGATAATTTTATGGGCAAATTGGTTGGTTTGACTTTTGGCAGAAAAACAGTATTGTATTTTATCCTTCCTAGCTGACCAGGCTTAAGAAAGCAAATCTCTATGCCATCTGTCTAGAAATGTGAACCCTAATTCTGACCTCCTTGGCTTCAAATCATCTTCTTCCATGTACAGAGACAGCCCTAAAAAGCTGCGTGGTCAGCATTCAGGAGAACTCAGAGTGAAATCTCCCTCTTAGCCCCACCAAGCTGTGGCTTTACAGAGAGCAAACTCTGAAATTTCCTTCCTGCATGGATACAAGAGAAAATATTTGTGAATTTGCAGCACACGTTTCTCTCTCTTTCTTTCCCCAGCTGGGTTGCTGCACACTGTCCTCTTTGCTTCTGAAGCACTAACAATGAATATATGGTTTTTAATGAAATGTGTTTTTAAAATAACATTCTTTTAAAATATCATATTAAGATGTTAAACCAAATTTCACTCTTTTACGGAGGGCCTCTCTCTGTTTGTTGCTCAGATAACTACCAAAATACCGATATGCTTCCTTGTGGACCACTCCCCTTTGGGGCAGTTTGCTGTGTCTTTTTAGAACTGTTTTAACCCTTCTTCACCTCCCTTTGTCCTCCCTTGGAATTCTGAAGATCCAGGGCAAGTTCAACCTTGCTAGGTTACTGCAAAGTTTTCTGACAAATATGTAGGAGTCAGGAACCTGGAGAAAGAGGAAGATGTTTTGTCGTGCAGCGTATTCATTTGGCGCTTAGGCTTGCCTGGGCAACAGACTACCTCAGCAAAGGCCATTCACAAGCACTATGTGGATTCTGTAGTTTCTGGCAAAAGGTCTCCAAAGAACCCTCCAACAGCCAGCTAGGTACTGGTCTCTGAGGGCATGCGAGTGAACCTCGCAGTGACATGCTGTTGGATCCTTGTTTTCAGTGGTCAGACCTGGACCACAGAATGACCCAAAAATCAGATGGGATCATGTTTTCCTGACATCTTGAATCCAGGTTATTGCTGTCTTGCTCAGACCCTTCTTTAAGCCTCAGTGCTGTTTGTAACTCCTACAGAATGGAATGTAATACTTGAAAAATATGACGCTCTCTATCCTTTAGCTTCAGTTTTCCCCCTATTTGTCTCTTATCTGGGATAAGAACTTTCTGCATCATTGTGTCTTGTATAGGCTGAGCACATAGTTGAAACTTGCCAATAAAGAAAATTATTTATACCATGCACTGGTAAGCTTGGTAATTACAGACCCATGAAAAGAAAAACCACCTCTCCAAGAGGTTAATTTAAGACGTGGGCTTGTTTCAGCAAACCAAGACCTTACCTGTGTGAGAGTCTGTCTGTATCCCTGTCAGTATTACTAAAATGAGTAGTGAACAGAAAAGAGGCTTGCCAAGAGCATCAGTGCTGTTCAAATCACTGTGCTGTGCAAGTGCCTGGAGTGTGTCTCATGAGAACAGCCATGCCAGGGCTTCCCATCTCCCCGGGCCAGAGGTGGGTGCTGCAAGGGACAAATGAAAGGACAGAAGCCTCTTGAGAAGGGGTATATGGCTGGAGACAGGAAAGGAAGAGAGAAAGAAGGAGAAGAAAAGGAAACAAAGATTACATGGGGTAAAATAGAGCAGAAACAAAAATTATGTAGAGGAGGAGGGAAAGTGAGGTTAGGAAAAATCCAGGAGTAAAATAGGGCTCCACTGTGAGGAGATGGGTATTCCTGCAGTTACAGGGTTAGAAAATTCAGGAGGAGGAGGAGTTCATAGTAGAACAAAAACCTTCTTTACCCTAACTCAATTTCTGACATGGGTTAATCTGTATTCCAAAAGGAACAAGTGTGGTGGGAGAAGAGCTGCTTGGCTGCAGATGGGAAAGGAAGTAGGCACTAAGTCATCCTTTAGCTCTGCTTCTGCTGCTGAGTGATCCCATTCTGAAGAGAGCCTTGTTTGACTTCTAAGCTACAATGTGGGGATAAGGCAGATCAAGCAGACCTTGGGGCAGCCACAGTCTGCTCTAATCTGGACCATATTAGTTACACATTTTTCTGGCTAGAAATATTCCCAAGACTAGCTAAAGGTTCAGCTTCTAGTGTGGTTGCACCTTCCTAGTTCAAGTGTTACAGTCAGCCTAGTTAAAACTAGAGGTCCTGGGATCCACATGAGTGAAGGAGACAATGTGGGGCAGGATTTGTGACTTGGTTACTTTTCCACCATCTCTTGGAGTATCTGTGCAAGATGCCTGTTCTGTGGGCTGTCACATCTGGCAGTTCTGTGCCAAAATCCCTGTGTACAGCAATGCCTCCCTATTTTCTCAGGATCTGGATCCTTTAGGGACACATGCAAAGGGGCACTTCACCAATGCAGTTAGACAGCAGCATGTGTTAAGTTTAATCTGTCAAGAACTGAGGGCCCGCCTCTAGGCTACATTAAGCAGCAGCCTGTGGTGCACCCTCCTGGGAAAACAGTGAGCAAGGAGTAAGTTCTGTGTCTGTTCTCCTTCACTCTGTAGTATCCAAGCAAGTGTCAAATGCTTCAGCCAGAGAAACTCAGCACAGTCCCTGGTTCTAGGAAAGAAGTACTTAAGAGCATGTTTACTGTCAAGAGTGGCAGGGGAACTCAAAAGCCATGTAAGCTTGGCTTGGTCTGTCCTGGGTGGAGAGGTGGCTTGGAAAGGCAGCAGCAGTGAGGAGTATCAATCCACTGGCACTCAGCAGTTTTCACTGTCTGGGCAGTTTGCATCTTTCTTCTTTTTCCTTTTTCCTAAATGTACACTGTCAAATGTAAACCTCGACCACTTCCTGCCCTTTTGTCACGTGCCTTCTTAGATCTGTGTTGTTGGAAAAAAATGAAGTATTGTTGCCTCCGAGTTCAAGAAAACACTTTTCTTAGTGAGTCTTGGGGTTATAGCTCAGGTGGAGAAAGGAGGCATTGGCACAGGGCAGCTCCTAGGGCTGCGTTCAGTGGCCAGCCTTGATTTTGGATCCCCAGTGCTGAGGTTGGATACTGCAGCAGCACTGGGAAGATGCTGTGCATGTGCAAGGGCAGGGGCTCCCCTGACTTGTCATCCAAGTGTTGGCTTTTCAGGTGGGGCATGCCAGAACTTAGCAAGGGAGGGAAGGAGATGCCTCTGTGCCTCACATTCCCCTCTGTTAAGCAGGTACTGGCAATTCTGACTCTGGAAGAGCAGTTTTCCATGGCTGCAGGCACTGGGGTAGACACTGTTGAAAGCAGCTCTGTGCTGGGTGCGGCAGGAGGCTGTGCTTCTGCTTGCTCTGGGCTACTGTGTAATTTCTAATCATAGTCTCATACATTTCTTTACTTATCACTGACATCAAAACTGTGATTGACTGTAGAGCCAGGCATAGTGTCTTACCTGTCAGCTCTCCCAAACGTATGTTGTCTCTGAGTTGCTCCTCATGCCATATGTGACAGGCAGCAAAGACCCTCCTTAAGGAAAGTTTTTGCTCTTGCGTAAGCCCCTGCGACTTGGGCACTAGAGTTACAGCTGCAGGGCCCCCCAGGCACTGTCTGACACCATCAGAGGTATCTTGGCCACCTCTCACAGCCCCACAGAAGCAAAGCATGCATTGCAAACTCCATTAGGCAAAGATCAAGCAAGGTAACAGCAGGAAAGGGGGGATCCTGCTAGCGCCGACCTGTTCAGGCTCCTGTGGAGGAATAGTGTCAGTGGCAGTGGAGCCCACGGCACAGAGAAGTGGTGGTGAGCTGCTGTGCCTGGGAGGTCTGATGCAGCACTGGGGTGGCTGCCCATGCTGAGTTTTGTCTTTGTGGGGTTCACTGGCTCCAATCTGCAAACACCATGTGGTCCGCAGCTGAGGGCTGGAGGGTTGTGAAGGCACCTCTGCTTGTTTAGAGAAAATACTCAGGCCTCGATCGTGACGTCGTGTTCCTGTGATCACGGTGGCACCGTCTCAGTGGATTTGTTGATACCATCACCCAGCCTGTATGCTGTGCTTCATCCCATTCCCCCACTTCCACCCCAGTGTTTCACCTAAGACCAAGCTGTAAAGCCGGAGTCCTGGCATGGGCTTGGAGCAGGAGCTGACACTGAAGGGCTGGCTCTGTGTCCATGCCCTGGTCCCTCCTCCAGCCTGTCTGATTACTCCAGGAGATTTTGGTGAACAGCCCCCAGTTCTGGCAGTGCTGTCACCACAGCCACGGGCCTGTTGCTGCACAGAGATGATGGCAGCTTCTCTCCCAGCTGGGTTTGTGCAAAGCCATGGCTCTGCCCTCCATGAGCCAGTGCCACCTGTGCTGCCCTGTTCCCCGCCAATCTCCCGTCCTTGCAGGCCCTGGTGTAAAATGCCCTTTCTGACTGGTACTGCTCTGTTGTCACAGAATCACACTATGAGAACACCGACTTGTGAGCTGGTTTGGGTTTTTTAAATATATCTATTTTTTTTAGCCTGATGCTCATAGTGATCTGCAGTCTCTGCTGCCTTCAAGTTCCTTGTGGTTTCAGTTTTGGTACAAATGTGTTTAGATTTTAGCAAATTAAAGTTGGGGGGAGGGTATACAGAGCATCTGATCAATTTGTATTTATTTATTTTAACATTTTACTAAATAAAATACGGTAAAATCTCTTGTCTCCTTAGCTGTATGTACCAGGTGGGGACAGTGGGTCCCACAGGCACAGGGGATGATGCACTGCCTGTAAGCAAGTCTCCAGCCCCAAGCAGGGTTTCTGAGTGGCTCTGCATGCTCACTTTCTTGGCAGGGAGAAGGGCAGTGCGTTACAAGAACAAAAGGGGCTGTTCTCAGTTTAGATAATCTCCTCAGTTCTGACTCAGCTGAGGCTGCATGGCAGAGGGCACATGGAGACCAATCCGAGCTGGGTTTACTTCCAGGTACCTCCACCCTCTTAGGCACATTTTTGGCTAACGACTGTCTAGGTTGGGAAGGATTACCTGAAAAATATGATCCTTCTACAGGCATACCAGTGCACCTTCCAAAATAACCATAAAGCCAGCATTTCTGTTGCCTCCTAAACATCAAAGAATCACCTGGAAGAGGCCTGCTCTATCCTGGCACTGCTCCACTGCATCTGTAGCAGCATCTAGATCTGATCTAACTCTTGTTGTTTAGTGCAGCAACAGCATGGTATCAGTGAACTTTGGCTGTATTAAACAAAAGCTGCCTGCTAGGGATGGGTAGGGTGGAGCTGTGCATGGCTTCACAGTGATGAGCAATGTCTTCTCAGCTTTTTCCCAAATAAAGCCTCAACACTTGCTCCTGGCAAGCCACCCTCATTTTCCCCCCCTGCAGATGCAAGGCTGGTGGCTCATGGGGCCCAAGAGCCAGCTTTTATTCCCAACAGTCTTATGAAGCCAAGGCTGGGCTGTTCAGCAGAGGAGCCCCACCCAGTCCTGCTGCCTGAGCTGTGGCCAGAGCTGGGTGCGGGTCATTCCTCTTCTGCAGGCAAGGGGAACGTCCTGCGGGTCACAGCACAGCATCCAGCTCAGCACACTGCTCTTGGGGATGAGCTGCAGCACCACCACAGGAAACCACATCTCTTCTACTTGGGGGTCTTCAAACTGCCTACACCGTGAAGCCCCAGTCTCCAGTTCAGGAGTGCTGGCTGTGCAGGCAGGCTGCCTGGGCCCTGCTGCAGCGCTAGGAACCATCAGACTTGAGCCCAACAACCCTTTCAGAGCTGGCAGGGGACCCACGTGTCTGCCACTTCATGACACCGGCATTTCTTTTGCCTGCTCTTGCTCCCTGTTCCTCAACCCTCCCACTGTGCCAGCCCAACAGGAAAAGGCTTCAAACGCACCAAGCAGAGCAAGCCCTGTGATGCTTTTCCCCAGCCAGGGCTCAGGCTACTCCTCCATGGCTCTCCTCTTGCTGTCTTCTCTCCAGGGGACACATGGAGGCTCATTAATTAATAACCAGGCAGTTCTAACACCAATGTGAAAAAGAATAAAAAAGCTTTAATTTAAAAATTAAATTAAAAAGAGAAAGTAAGCAAGAGACCCTTGTGCCCTTTCCATACCCTGTGCTTTGTATGGCTCCTCTTAGTTGCTCCCATCATGGACGGAAATCCTCACCCCCTGCACAGGGCTGGCTCTTGCAGCCCAGAACCAAGCTAAGGAGAGAAAAACAGAAGCTGCAGCAGCAACTGGCCTGGAGAGCCTCCAGGGCCACCAGCAAAATTATCTGAGAGGAAAAATGGATTAAAAAAAGAGAAAAACCCAGACACCCTAATTATTGAATTCTTATGAGAAAAGTATTAAATAATTTAAATAGCATGAGAAAAGCAATGCATCCTCTGTGCTCCAGTGTGTGATAGTGGCAGAACAGTGTCCGGTCAAGCTTTCTGGCACAGGGTTCCTGCCACAGTGCTCAGCTATGGTCTTGTCCAGTGTCAATCACATCCCTGATTGCTGATGGCAATGACTGCGCTGCCAGGGGCTCGGGAGGAGGTGGTCCCTGCCAGGAACTTCTATCAGTATGTGCTTGCCCGTGAACCTGCTGTTTTGCCCATGGCCGTGGTTTGCAGCCCTGCCCTGTGGGGCACTGCCAACACAAGACAGGTCCTGTCACTGGCATGGCTGCTCCCAGCCAGGCAGTGCAGGCCTATTCTGGGAGCTCACTCTGGAGACAGCAGACAGGCCATCCTGCTGAGAGCTCATCCTGCTCTGGGCAATTCCAACACCACCAATAACAGGGCCAACTCCACTGAAGACTACATCCATATGGATGGAGAGTAATAGTATTTCTCCACTGTTAACCAGCCAGCCTCGATCTGGGCTTGAACCTGGTTTCCAACAACCCCTGGTCTCCCTGGCTGGAGCTCCCAGGGTGCTAGGAGGCTTCCTCTAAGTCTGCTCCACAAAAGATACAAAGGGATGCTCCACAACCTCATCTCCTGCTCACCAAAGCCCCGGAAAAGTATGTGGAGGACTGGGACTGGGACCACTGAGCAGAGGCAGAGCAGGGTACAGTACAGCTTCCAGGCCTCTGGAGGAGCCAGGCCTCAAGGTGAGGTGAGCTAGTGAAGACTGGGAACCCACATCTGCTAAAAGAGGAGAGGGAGGAGACCCAACCCCCTGGCCCCTGGTTTAAGGGGGTTCCCCTGTTAACACAGGAAGGCTGCAGCAGCTTGACCTGCAGGCACTGCCTGTTCTTGCAGCTGACATCATCCACCTTATCTACAGGCATCCCTTTGGTGAGCTGGAGAGGCTGTGCTGCCAATTCCACTGCCTTGGGCTGGGCTTCGGCGGTAGGCAGGGTCAAGAGGGAGGCCCTGCACCCTCCCTTCTCCAGTGTGCTGCTTGTACCCCGCACCCACTGTCCCCAGGCGTCACAGGCTTCTCTCAGCGGTGAGGTATTTGAGCGCAGCAGCCCCGTATCGCCGAGACAGGTCCTGGTGGAACTCCTCCCGCAGTGTCTGAAGGCAGCCCCGGTACCCTGCACTCAGGCGGAACTTGGAGATGTCGAAGCTGGGGGCATGGGGCATGTGGATCATGAAGGCATTGGGCAGGACCAGCAGCTCATACTCCTGGGGACAAAGCAGCAGCTCTTACCCTCAGCACTGGCTTGGTGGTACCAAAATGTCACTGCCTAGCGAAGAGTCCCCAGTCCCCACTGCCTCTGTGGTGCCAGGAGCAGCCCCTCACCCACCTGTGCATCCAGCTCCATGATGTGGGATACTTTGTTCCAGCCGAAGCCCACGAACCTCTGGTCATACCTGGGGCAGTCTCGCCTCACTACAACGTAAGGCTCGAAGTCTGGCTGCCACGCCACACGGTACGGCACGGTGGCGGTCCGCCACTTGGCGTAGTCTGTTGGGGCATGGCCTTTTGGCCACACATGGTACCTGCAGGGAGAGATGGAAACAAGAGACTAGGCAAAGGTGGCAGCTCCCTGAGACAGGCAGAGGACACAGGGGGTCCTCTGAGACAGAGGATGCACAGCACCAAGGCATAAGGGTACAAAACTGGCTTCAGCTGGGTGTGACAGCCCCCTTGGATAGTGGAGCAGTTACAGTTCCTACCTGAAGGTGTAGAGGGAGCCCATGTCCAGCATGGAGAGCAGCTCTGCTTTGGATTTGGGGAAGGTCAGCCGGTAGTGCAGGGTCTCAAACGCTGGGACGATGAGAGCTGCCTTCCTTTGGGGCAGCTCCAGCTGCTGGATGGAGTTCCTATGGTGATAGGAAGGGTATGAGGTCTGCCTGGCTGCGAGCCACAGCCATGGCCTCCTTCCTCAGCCTCTCCAGCCCGCCTACCACTCCAGAAGGGTATTAATGTTTTTGGACAATTTGCAGTGGTACCACGCAGGGGTAGGAGGAATGGGGTGACCCTCATGGCCACAGCCCCGTCCTCATCCACTGGTGTCTGAAAAAAGCAAGGGCAGGATCCCAACACTGAACACAAAAGTAACAATTTCTGTCTGTTGAGAACTGTGGCCCACGGTGTTTCCTGAAAACTTTGATGTGTGGGGAGCTCGGCAGATTGAGCAAGAGCTGGCTGAAAAAAAGCTTTACCTGAGGTAATCATAGAGGCCATACATAGGCAGGAAGTCGATGTCTGTCAGGAAGACATATGGCGTCTGCGTGTTGGCCAAGGCCACGTTGCGCAGGAGGTTGATGGGGTAGAACTGCCCCTCCTTGTAGACAATGTGGTAGGCAACATTGCGGCGGGCACTCAGCACCTCCGAGGCCTGGGCATAGCGCAGGAACTGCTGCGCCTCAGCGTCCGACATGTACAGCGCCAGGCTGATGGGGCCTGCCCAGTGTTTGCAGATGGCCTCCAGCATCTGTAACCTGGGACGCAGAAGGCAGTACATGAGCAGCAGGTCTGCCCTGTGGCAGCTTTGCCAAACCTAGAACTGAGCACCTGCCAGAGAACTGCATGCCCGTTGAGCCCAGTTCAGGAGGGAGTGGGAGGAACTGATGCTCCCAGCTTGGGGTGTTACTCCTCACTGCAAAATGCTGGTGTGAGGATGGTGAGTATCCCTGGTATCTCCAATGCTATGGAGCCTCCCCAGGGGAGCGGAGGTAGGATACAACCTCCCACTGGTCCTACCAGCAAGTACCTGTCCATGGAGAGCTGGGCCACGAGGGTGACGTCGGTGGGGTTGGGAAGGGCCAGGAACTCATACTGCAGGAAGAACAGGTGGACTCGGTGCTGCGTGAGGTGCTGCTGGCGGAAATCATAGCAGGGATCATCCTCATCCAAATCCTCCAGTGCCTGCTGCAGCTGCAACACCATGAAGGTGAGGGAGAGCAGGAGCCCCACAAGGAGCTGGGAGGCTGTGTGGGGTCTCTGCCCACCCCATGCTCTGGGGCTGGGGGCAATTGCAATAACCCTCACCTGGTCCCTGGGTGGGCTGGGAAGACTGGCACAGCCAAAAAGCTCCCTGCGCAGCAGGTTCCCATCATATTCCAGGAAGGTAAGGTAGAGGTTACGAAAGAACTCCACATGCTTGTTCTTCACTCGCAGCTTCTTGGGTGAGTTCCAGTGGATCACCTGGGCAGTAGTGTGTCACTCCGTGGAAAGGAAGCCAGCAGCACCCAGTGCTCCCCAAGCCCTGAGACCCCATGCTGACTTCCCTGGACCTCCAGTGTCCTTCAGGCCCTCTCCAGTCTCAAAGGCAGCAAACTCACCCACCTTGAGATCTGAGAGCTCAGTGTAGCACTGCTCCGAGCGGGTGTGATCAGAGAGCTGCACGTTCCAGAAGCAGGGGAGCCGGTACACCAGGGATGGGTCCTGCTTGATCACCGCATTAAAGATGTCCTAGGAGAAAGAAAGGTGAGTGCACGGGTGGAAGAGGATGACCTCCCCATGCCAGCAGCGCTATGGGAATGCAGAAGGGCTGACCACCCCAGAGGAGGGACCATTGTTACCTGATCAGCCAGTGAGGTGGAGAGCATGCTCATGAGCTCCCGCTCTGCTGTCAGCCGCCACATCTGCTCCCAGCCCAGGCGACGCAGGCGGTCCAGCAGGAGCAGGATCACCCCTGAGTGCCAGGGAAGAGGGCACTGGGTCACTGAGGGAGCATCCAGCCAATACAGAGCTGGAGCATAGCAGCCTGCATTCCTTTAGCCCCTGGGACATGCAGCACCCATCCACACCACCCCAGGATGCTGTGGCAGCCCCTTAATTCCCACCAGACTTTCCTGCTTCACCTCAGCCTTTCCCAGCCTCCCTGTGCTGAGTGTCGCATCAGCTGGATGTGCCATGAGGCTGAAGGGCCCACCCTGGCAGCCCACACTCACCTGTGTTGAAGCCACGTCCCAGGGCTGGCCACGGTTTGTGGTTTTTCCATAGGTTGCCCAAATACCAGTCACTCTGGTTCTCCACCAGCCCAATCACCTGCTTTTCTGAGGAAGCAAAGGGACATGGATGAAGCTCATCTTGCTGTTGGTTCAGAGAGCCCAAGCAAAACCACTGCACTGGTGCTGTGGCAGGTGGGGGACTGCCACCCTGAGCTTAGCACCCAGGGTCCTGCCAGGGCCCCAGGGGCACTTTGTCCTCACCAGAAAACTTCCCGAACACAGCCCAGAGCTCAGCAATGTCAGTGGCAAAGGTGATGTCAGTGTCCAAGACAATGACCTTGGAGAGGTTTGAGGGCAGTGCCTTGGTAAGCGTCAGCTTCATCAGCCCATAGATGCCAGAGTAGTGCTTGTTGGGGATCCACGACACCTCCGGCTGCAAGGCAACACAGCTCAGGGCTGGGCATGGCCAAGCCCTTCCCCTGCCTGGGCAGGACAGCTGTGTGTGTCCAGCACGCTGCGCAGAGGAGGCCAGCAACGGAAGGGCGCACATTGCTGTGGTGCCAGCCAAGCCTGGAGCAATCCCTCCAGCCACCAGAACCCCCACCTGGACCCCAGTGTTTCAGTGTTCAGTGGGGAACTTGGCTCTGCTGCAGAGGCACTGCTACCCCAAGAGGCCTCCTCATCCCTCCAGTACCTGCCCTGTGCCCCCTTCTCACCTGCCCCAGCAACAAGCCCAGAAAGGGGAGGGGGTAAGTGAGGGACCAGCAAGAAAAAATTAATGAACCGCCACCTACTTGCCCCTCTTTGCTATGCCCCTCAACCCTCTGAACACTGGCTTGGGACAGGGCAAAGGGAGGGCAAGCACCTGCCTTCAAGTCATCGGCATTGTAGAAGCTGACATGGACAGAAGGCACCATCCAGGACTGGAAGAGCGTCTGGAGGATCTGGTGGGCCACAGAGTCTGTGATGAAGTGAAAGTGGAGGGGGTTTTTCCTGCCAAAGGTAAATGCAGTAGCACTCAGCATCACAGTCGGATGAAGAGGCCATAGTCCCCATCACTCCCATCCCTGCCAAGGGACCGGTATGAGCTGAGGGGACAAATGGAGAAAAATCAGCCCTCTGGAGGAAACAAATCTCTCTTTGTCCCTCTAAGTAGTGGCACAGGGTGTGGAGAGAAGCCCTAGAGCTCCTCTCCTGCACCACTGCCCCCTGCAGCAGCTCATCTGGGAATCCCAAACAGTGGGCCTCTGGCACAGCACCTCCCCATTACCTGTGGAAGAGGATGGATTTCACCAGGGTGACCACGTCCCGGCTCGCGTTGTGCCCAGCACACACAATCGCAACGTGCAGGAGCTGCCCAAAGACAAATGGTGCCTCTTTGAGACTGGATAGCCCCCCCCAACAGGGACTGTCAGCTTGTCTCTGGGAGTGTGCCATGGGGGGAGACTCCATAACTCAGCACTTCCCCTGCAGAATGTGTCCCAGAGAGAGGTGGGAGTTCCCCAGCTCAGAAGCAGGGACCAGGAGCCTGACTGCCACTCCTCCTGTCTGGCCTTCCTCTCTGGAGAAGGAAGACACCCTCACCCACTGACTGTAGCCCACTGACCACCATGGAGAGCCAGGATGAGGCCGCAGCATGGCCAGAGCATAGGGACAGCAGAACCAGGTGGGTTGCACAGACAAGGGCTCCACAGGGGTCCCAGTCTCCCATCCAACATCCCCAATCCCCAATGCCACCGTGCTGGTGCCATCACCCACCTCACATTTGTGCACTGTCCGCTGCTTGGGGCAGGCTGTGTGGTTGCTCCTCTCTCCCCTGGGGGGATCTCCATCCGCAGCAGAGGTCCCCCACTGTGGGCTGCCATCACTGCCCTCCATCTGAGCCTGGCCGAGCTGCAGGCGGAGCTGCTGATTCTCCTCCTCCACCCTGCGCACCCGTGAGGCCAAAGCCTCCCGCTCCACATCCCGGCTCGGCTGCTCGCCCAGGCAGGGTGGCAGCAGGAGGAAGCGGCCATCTGTGGAAGAGACACGGGTCATGTGATGGGCATGGCAAGGCCAGAAGGGCCCAGGCGTTGATGGTGGAGCAGGGCCCCAGCACACCTCACAAGTGCCCAGCCAACATGACAGTTCTGCTCGTCTGATCCCCACAGATGCCCCCAGAGATGTTTCCAGGTCAGATATACCTGCAGTGACTTGCATGCCCACAGAGCAACCACCACAAGGCTCATTCCCTGCTGCTCATCCCCGATTGCAGACTTTCCCTTGATTCAAGGAGGAAGAGAAGGACCCACTCACATTCGAGGCTGCTCACAAAGAGGTAAAGCCAGGAGAGAAGGATTGCCAGGGTCACCGTGGCAAGCAGCAGTTTCAGCTTCATGCGCCAGGAGCGCAACATGGTGTGCCAGCAGGAAGGATCAGGTGGGCAGCCCAAGCCCGGCTGGCCCCAGCATCCTAGAGCCTGTGAGGAGCAGGAGATAGAGAGACATGTCAGCAGCAGCCTGCACCCAGGTGTCTTGACACCCCCCAAGCAGGACATCCCCCATCGCCTGCTCCCTCCGGGACAGCACTTGAACAAGCACAGCAGCAAGACAGAGGCCCATCAACACTCCAGACACAACCTCTCCCAGCTGGCACCCTCCTGCCCCGTGCTGGGACATCTGCTCCCCCAGACTTGCCCTGTGACCCTGACAGGGCTTCAAAGCCTGCGATGAGGGGGGACCTCGAGCATGGAGGGAGGTCAGGGTGGGAAGGAGGTCTCCAAGCAAATTCCCCCCAGCTGTGAGCCTTGCTCCCTGCCATCCCACAGGCCGAGGGCTCCCAGGGGAGGGCAGAAGCAATGCTGAGAGGCCTCCCCGAGCCGGTGGTTCACGGAGCGTGCCGTGGGAGGGAGCGCAGTCCGTCCTCGCCGCCTCGGCAAGGCCGCGGGGCCGGGGCTGCCCCAGGGGTACGGCCGCAAGGAGCCGGCGAGGGCCCGGCGGGCTCGGGGAAACTCCCCCCTCTTCCTGTTTATTTCCTTGCCTCTGCTTGGTTGTATAAGGTGTTGACTGTGTTATCCCGGTGT
>JAOXXN010000065.1:24678941-24695691 GCA_026770055.1 Myrmophylax atrothorax
GGCTCGGGGAAACCCCGCACCCACTTCCGTGCGAAAACCCGAAACGCTTCGGTGAAACTCGCTCCCCGGCCCCGCTGGGGCACGGGTGGCCGGGTCAGGCCCCTCGCCTCGCCCTGCCGGGCAGGACGCTCCCCCGGCGGGCCGAGTCCCGCTCCGCGCCCGCGAGTGGCAGCGAGCCGTGTCTCCAGGTGCCGCGGAGACCCCACGGGGCAGGGGACATGGGCCTCCCCCCGCAGTCTGCCTTCGCTCTGTCCGTCTGCCCTCAACTCCAGAACGAGCCCCTGCCCTGCCCCAGCAACATCTGGAGGCTCAACAAAAGCTGCCGTCGGGATGAATGGGCTGGATTAGGGTCTGCTCCCCCTGCACACACCCCGCTGAAGTCCATTGATGTGCAGATGCCCATGGGGCCGCGGGGCCTCGAGCAGGCAGCTTGGGAGAGCACATACATAGCACTCTCCCCTGGGGCAGGGGTGCAAGCGCCTGCCCACTGCAGGAATCGCAGGGGAGGGTGGATGGACGGCTCCATCCACCTTCAGCGAGGAATACTCAGGCTCTGCAAGGGCTGGGGCATGGGCAGCCCGAGAGAGCACGGCCATGCTACTCCCCTGGAGATACTGCTGTGTCCCAATGGCGGTAGGCATAGCACCTGAGGGCTGCACCCCTTTTCCTGGCAGAGAAGGGGTGCTGCTGGCACCACAGCTCCCTGCCAGCCAGGCCCGGCAACAACCTGCTTTTCTGCTTTATAGAGCAGGCCAAGCATGGGCATGGTGGGGAAGGGGGAGCTGACACAGAGAGCACACTGGTCCCAGGCACCCCTTCTCCCTGCCACAGCCATGGGCCATGCTGGATATGGTGAGATCTCCACGTGCTGCAGTCAGCCTGCCTCCCATCCCAAGCTGAGCTCCACACAAAGTCTGGGAGATGCCTAAGCCAGGCAGGAGAGGCAGAAGAGTTGTGAGGAAAGATCAGGGAGGTCAGCAAGCACCCAACAGTCTGGGAAGCTGAGGGACAGGAAAGCACCTTCAGCACAAATGAAGGATAACGAAGGTGGTGAAGGTGGTGGCACACAGCAGCCCTTGTCCTGCTCCCACTCACCCCCGTGGCCCCTCACTGCAGGAACAGTACTCTGTCCCCAGCCTGCACGTGAGCACACTACTAGGATAGCAATTTTGGAGGCCAGAATGGGATCTGCACCAACTCAGTTTCCAAAACCCCTCCCAGAGGCACCCAAAGATTCCATCCCTGCCCCTCATAAGCACACACACACTCCTTCTGCCTCCCCTTGTCCCCCTCCTCACCTGGGCGCTCGCCTTGGCCCCAGGAGGTGATTTCCTTACCTGCCTCTCCCCTTGCCTCCCTTGCCGGCGCCTCCCCAGCCGGCTGGCAGCCCACTGCTGCTGCTCCCTCCCGGGGCTGCCGTTCCCAGTCCTCCCTTTACTCCTCCCTTCCAGATCTGACACTTCCCCCCCTCCTCCCTGCTCTCAAACCCAAGCTCCCCCCTGCACGCCCCTGCCGGCCTCCCTTTCAGAGGAAGAAGGAACAAACAAAACAAGAGATTAAATTTGCTTTCTACTCAAGAGCCCCCAGCGCCAGGGACACGGAGTTGTCCAAACTAAATTCGGAGGAATCCATGCTCCCTTCAGCCCCCTTTCCACTCCCAAGCCTCAAATATCACTCCTTTACTGAGATAAGGGAAGCATAAGGATTATCTACCCCCTATTCAGCAACTGCCTCCTCTTTTCCTGGGGCAGGTGCAGGAGGATTTGTCTTGTCATGGAGATATTTCAGGGGGCTCAGGACGGCGGCAGAGCCCACCCTATCTCCCCTTGGCTGGCAGAGAAGGGATGAATGGCCAGCCCAGGATGCAAGTATGGCGAGGGTAGGGTGCAGACCTTCTGCTACCCAGAAAGAAGATACATTGGCCACTGTAGAGCCACTTGCCCCTCACACGAGAGGGTGCAAGCCCCACTGTAGATTTGAAAAGAACTAACCCACTCATGTCTCAGACTTGCTCCAGCCCACCTGGAGGAAGCAGGATGGCGGCAAGAAGCCGGGACTGGGAATGCTAACTTTGCGGACATGGACTCCACCTGCAGCTCCCCCTGCGCCCGGCCCTGACGCTGGGGAGAGGCGGCAGCCCCTGCGCGGGGCTGGGGCGGAGGCAACTGCCTCTGCCGTGAGGAGCGCAGGAGTGGGGAGCGCACGGGCCCGGCGGGAGGCGGCACACCGGCGGCAGGCAGAGGGGCTGCCACGGCGCTCCAGGTGAAATGTAAATTGCCCCCCACCCACAGCCCCGGGCGAGCCGCGGCGGGCCCCGACCTGCCCGCGCAGCCACACCAGCACCTGCAGAGGCAGGAGCCCAGCCCCGAGGCAGGCGCAGGCTCGGTCTGCGCCCAGGCAGCACCCAAATCTCTGCCCTGGGAGGCAAGTTCACCTCCGGTTTGGGCAGCTCCCGCTTGCCCTTGCAGAGCCCCGGGTACAACTGGAATAGCTCCTCAGTGGCGCCCTTCTGCCCTGCCCAGCCCCGGCAGGGAGAGCAAACTGCTGGGCTGCCCTGCTGCTCCTTCATCCAGTGGCTCCCCAGGGCAGGAGTCCTTCCCCTACCCAGCCTGGCCCGAGGCAGATGGACCTTAGCCCCTGGGACCCCACTGCCCCTGCCCCCATCGTGTAAGGGGGACGCCAGATGAGGCAGCGGCGACGCAGGGCTTCCCCATGCTCTGGGAGCAGCCCAGACCTCCTGCAGCCCGCTTCCAGCAGCACTGCTCCGGGAGAGGAAACCGCCTCCTGCTCGGCTGACCACCGTGGCCCCTCCGCATGCTTTTCCCGGCCTCCATAACTTGCTTTCTCTCAGCACCAGACCCAGTGCGGTGAGACCCAGCCATGTCCTCGCCAGCCAGGGCAGGAAGAGGTGGGCTTCTGGGGAGCATGGCACAGCACGGGTGGGTTTAGGAGGTGCATGGGGGTAGGGAGGAATGGCAAGCCAGAAGGCAGCTACACAGTCTCTCCTTCTCCATGAAATGTTAGAGGCAAAGCAAGTGGAGGGCAAGGCTGGCAGCAGCTCCTAGGCAAGGGGCACAGCCTGCAAGCCTCCTGGCTCTATCCCTCCCTGCACTCATGGCCTCTCTGCCCCCTCCCTCCTCAGTCTCCTTGCTCGTGCCAGACAAGAACAGCCAGCAGTAAGACGAGAGGTTTCCCAATACTGCCGGTTTCCAACTCCAGCGTGTGGGTGTGGGGCAGAAGTGCTGTTCATAGCATGTTATCTTCCCTCCCCCACATTCCTTCCAGGAGCAGGCAGCTCGCGCTTCAGCAGGGATCAGGGGACATGGCAAATGGGACTGAAAGAGGCACCCGTGTCCCTTCTCTTGCTGGAAGAAACTGTCTGCAGATACCAGGGAAAGGGCAGGTAGGACCTAGGTCTTGTCTTATGCCTGGACATCCTCCCTCCAGTGACAACAGGAGGATAGCCAGGGGACAGGGAATGTCACCAGCAGAGCTGGGCAACTGCACAAACACCAGTGCATGCTCACACCAACCTCTGAGGCATGGGCAGGAGCCCCAGGCTTGCTGCCTGCCAGCCACTCCTCCACGCAAAGGCAGCCTTCACTTCTCACATAGTGCACTCACCTTGCTTGCTCCAAGCTACCCCCAAGAGCTGCCCCTGTGCTGGCACCTTACTTCTCCAAGACCCTCTCTTCTTGTAGGACTGCGGCTCAGCCTGGTTGGCCTTCGCTCTCTATGGTTCAGTGACGGTCAGGTGAACAGTTAATGTTTAGGGAGAGCTGGGAACTTTCGCATCTCATCAGCACGTTTCCTCCAGCCCTGCAAGCTCAGAGGGGAGCAGCCCTGTTTTCCCACAGCACCAGTTGGCAGCGAGGCATCTTTGCCTGTTGTCTCTTCTAGAGCTAATGTGCACCTGCAGAGGGATGCTGCTAGACTGCAGCTCCCAGGGCAGCAGCCCTGAGGGGCACAGGGACAGTCCCACACTTGCTGCCTCTCTAGTGCCTCCCCCCCAGGCATTGCAAGTGAAGAGGTAGGTCTGGCTGTTCCAATAAACTGCTGCAGGGTAACCAGCAGAGGAGTGAGTTCATGGAGCCATGGTGCCTGCTGGTGACAAACTGCAAATCCTTCTCCCAGGTCTCGTTTTTGGAAAGCAACAGTTAAGTTGATCCGCTTAGACTCCCTCAGCAGGAACCCAACACTTGCAGCTTCCCGGGCTTGCAGAAGGTGAGAAAGGGCGCAAAAGCTGTGACAAGAGCTGCACAGCCAGACTGACAACTCAGAAAAGGCACCATGCTTTGAAGAGAGGCAACTGGGGGCGACCTCTTTTGCTCTTACAAAGACATGGGAGTGGAGAGGCTGGTTCCTCGTTCAGCAGGTCACCTTTAAAGCGTGTACCACACCCATTTGACAAAGTGCCTTATGATTCAGGGTCACCTACCTGTCCCCCTGCCTATGGCTGAAATGCTGCCCCTTGTGGGGGGGCTGTGCCAGCCCGGAGATACCACCCAGGCAGTGCATAGCAGGGTAGCTGCAGGAATTTACAGAGGCAGAATGGAATTTGACCAGAACAGGATTAAAACCCCATGCTACGGATTACCAGGCTGTCCCTCCCTTCTCAGTCTCATGATACGCAAAACTTAAGTGAGAATTTCACTTTCATATTTCCATGCAAAGAACAACCTGTGGCAAAACAGCCATCACATTCTAGAGGTAGGATCAAGCAGCACCTGCAGAGCTGGATACCAGCATATGAGCTATAAGAGAAGGAAGCATCCTCATCTCCCAGTTGCTCCCCCAAACCACCAAGCTGCAGTGAAAATCCCAGAAAGGTTAAAAGTTCCTCCTGGGGCACCAGGCAGCTGTACCTCAGTTACAGCTCATTCTCAATCTCTCCTCAGGCCCCTAAGATTACCACACCTACAATTCTGCTGCTCTGAGTTCAGTTTTTTATTCTGTAAAGGTCACACTGTAAAGTATGAAGCTGCTTCTTTGGCAGAAGCATAGCACTTGGGGAAGAGAAGCAAACAGTCTCCAAAGGGTGTTGAAGTTCTGAGTTTGGCTGAAGCAGGGACTTTCGTCACCAGACTGTTTCCTTGTTTCCGGAGGAAACAGGCAAGTTCAGGCTGGGTCTGACACAGGAACGCCTAGCTGCCTACCTCTCCATGTCGGAAACCCCAGGAATGCATCAGGGAGCAACTCTTGGCAGGGACTCCAACCACGAGGCCTTGCTAGACAGTCTGCTTTTGCGGAGCAACACAGCATCCAGTCTCCCTTCCACAAGCAGACACCGAGTTCAGCTGCCTTACAGAGCCCAGGCAGAGAGGGCTGTGCAGGGTACACATGGGGAGTCCAGTGCCACAGCAGAGAGTACAAGTGTTGCGTAGGAGGGTTAAGCCTACCAGACATCCAAAATGCTTACAGGCTGGACAGCTGCATGTTGCCACAACTCTCAGGCAAAGCAAGAGGGGGCCACCCAGATAGCAACACAGTCCCCAAGTGCTCTCACTCCTGTTAAGCCCAAGAAAAAGCTGGAAGGACCTAGCTGGCAATAGCCCGCAACCACGTCTGTGGGGACAGTAGGGCAGCAGAAAGCAGGGTGCTGGTTTTTACTCCTCTGCATGTGCTGCATTTGTCCCTCACTGCAGCAGGAAAACAGCAGGATATACCTTGAAAGCTTTTGTGCAAGCAGAGCTGCAGCATACTGGATGCACTGCTCAAGACACCCACCCAGATATGCCAACACTACCAGTCAGGTTTCATTCCAGGCTAGAAGTAAAGATCACCTCTCAGGGACCAAACCACTCCCTGCCAGCAGGAAGCCCCTCACCCAAGGGCTGTCCTTCGGCTGGACATTGCTCTGGAGCAGCCCACCTTCCCCCAGCACTCAGCTAGCTCTGTGACCACAGTGCCAGGCTCAGAGCAAGGGACCACGCTGCATGTCCATGCTGGTCATAGTTTCCCACTTGAGCCCATTTTCTGAACAGCCTGATGAGGTAACCAGAGCTGCTTCAACCTGGCAGCTGGAGGTGATCCCAGTGCCTCTTTCGCCCCTGAGACCCTGCCAATGTGCTGGTGAGACCCCCAAGAAACACACAGAGGAGGTAAGCATTCAACACACTGCTTCCAGCTTTATGTCCCTTCACTACAAGTTGTTTGATGCCAAGAGGATACTCCGCAGGCGAAGTATCAACAGCGACTGAGCTTCTTCTGGGCCTGATAAAGCACAAGCCTAACTGATGACAGCTGCTCTGACACTGACAGAGTCCTGGACCAAACTTCATCCACACACCTCCCTAGTCAGCACAGCTTGGCACAGGAGGGACCAGGCCTGGGCACTGTGCAGAAGCATCACACAGGGCCTCAGCCGCCTCTTGAAAGAGATGCAGCATTGGGGCTGATCTCCAGTTCCCTTCCCCTCTGCTGGGATTAGGTTTCTACTATCTGCATTTTTGCTGACATCTGTTCTGCAGCTAATGGCCAGCTCTGAGTCCATTAGGTTCACCATGTCCTGGTCTCCGGATGTGCTCTGGGCATCAATACCTGTTCCCCCCTGCCATTTCTTGACGCTTTCACTACCATGGGCTTGTGGCAGACGGCAGTTCCTGGAGTCAGAGCTGAGCAGGGTCAGCAGCCAGGAGCTCCAGCTTTTATCCAAGTCAGTCTGCAGCAAGACCTCCACCAGCTCCAGCTGTCACTAGGACAGCTGGAACACCCAGCAGGCATCATGCCCATACAGCAAGGGGTAGGAATTCAATCTTTTGAAGTACTAACACCCCAAGTTTCCCGCTAGCAGAGCCCATGGGTAGAGACTAACAAAAGACTCCACCTCCACGCCCAAATCTCCCTGCTCCCTTGAAATGCTCTTGAATGACCTGCATCAGGAGCTGCTTGCTGGTGGGACAGGGAACACCACATCCCAGCACATCTGGCCAAACCTACCCCCCTACACATGCTTGTGAAGTCTCCGTCCTCTCATGTAAAATTAATTAGTTAATTACAGCAAAAAAGAAGACAAATGGACTTCAACAATCCCAGAGTGGACTTCTCTCTGCCTGGAGAAGTTCACAAGAGGTATGACACCATCCTCCCTGCCACCTCTGAGAAGGTGCCAAGGGCATGGCTGTGAGCCAGGCCCTCAGGTGCCTGCCATGCATTGTCACCAGCAGAGCTGGGTAGCTGTTTTTGGCTGAATAGTTATTGATTGAAAGCTGCAGTTTACAGACAGCTCAGAGCTATTTCCTCCTTCAATACCAGTTTTGGACAAGAACAAAATGCTTTGTTTTCCAAGCAAAAAGTCTCATTTTGCATTGTCTTGTTTGTAATTAAGCTATGTTACATTTAAAAGAAAAGATAATCTCTGATTCATCTGTGTTGAGTTTTTTTCCCCATCCAGCTTTTCATTTTGGGCACTAAATCAAGCAATTAATTATTTGTTCAGCTCTGCTCTCCAGACAAGCTGAGAGCATCACAAGCCAAAGGGCTGGAGTAGCTCTGCCCACACAGGAGTGCTGAAGTGTTGATGTTTTTTGTCCTGCAGGCTCCTTTCAGGCCTTAGCTTGAGCTCCCTTGGGGCTAGCAGGCCCTCTCTGGTGGGGGAAGAGAGCAGGGCCCTCTGTGAGGAATGGCAGGTGCCCCACTCAAAGGGCATCCACCCGCCCCACTGAGCAGTGGTTCAAGGATACACAGCAAGGTTACTACCACTGCTTGAAGCACATGCTAGGAGCAGGGCTTCCCATGCCAACTGCCCTCCACAGCGCAAGCACAGAATCATAGAATATCCTGAGCTGGAAGCGACCCACAAGGATCATCGAGTCCAGCTCCTGGCTGTGCACAGGACAACCCCAAAAATCCCACCATGTAACTGAGAGTGTTGTCCAAACACTTCTTGAACTCAGCCAGACTTGGTGCTGTGACCACTTCCCTAAGGAGCCTATTCCAGTGCTCAACCACTCTCTGGGTGAAGAATGTTTTCCTAACATCCAACCTAATCCTCTGCTCACACAGTTTCACCTCACCATGGTCCTTCACTAGTCCCGCTGGTCCGTGTGACTGGAGCAACTCTTTCAAATGCCATCTCTCACAATGCCAAACTCTAATCTAGCAGCTGGGAACACACATGGGGCACCTGACAAGTAAAGACAATCTCTTCACTTCCCTCTGCATGAAAAGCAGCTGTGCCACAGGGGGAGGATATGCTCCTCACGGACAGCCAAAGCTCATGGCTATAGCCTGGTGCCTCTTCCAACAGGGACTGGCCCAAACTGGGAACTGTGCTCAAGCAGCCACTCCCCTATCTTCCTTGTCCAGAGCTATTCCTGGCACTAGTGCCCTCAGTGCCCAAGCAAGGCTGAAAGCAGAACTCATCCATACAGGAATGGAACAACTGCACTATAAATAGCAAACCAGGATGGCTCAGGACAGATTCTAAAAAACCCAAGCAGCAATACTGCCATCCACTCAGGGTGCCCTGGGCACTTTGTAAGACCTGAAGTGAGTCTTGAGCTACAGAGGGGTTTACACATTGCAACACTGCAGAGAAAAAGCTGCTCTACAGGCTAACACAGCAAACTTATCTGCAAAAAAGCATATGGTATGGAGCATTTTGGAAATGAGGTAGTGACTGATGGGGGCAAAAACAGAACAGGAGGTGAATCCCAGAGGGGAGGCAGGTCCCAAACCCAGGCAGTAGAAAGAATGCTCCCAAGACCCAAACTCCTTACAAACCATTCCCAGCACTCCTCCCCTCCTGCTCCTCTCTGTGTTCCCATCCCTGAGGCTTTTCACACTGCTGAACTAAACCCTGAACTTGCACAGCAAAGGACAAAGGCAGGGAAGAAACAGTGTACCTTAACTCAACCAAGCGGCAGATGAGTGGCTCAGGACAAAACCTCATGTCTTCTGTAATCCACAACAATCTCTGTGCAGTGCCCAGCCTGCACCAGGAGTCAGACAGAGGCAAAGAGCTCAGCACATCCTGTGACCATCAGGGTCAAGTTTCCCTCCTACCTCTAGGAAGGCTCTTATTCTTCCCACCACACTCATCTTCACTACTCCCTCTTCCCTGGTGGTGCCTCCATCTGGATCCACAAATACTCTGTCTTCCCCTTCTCACTGACAGCATGTGTCCTATACCGAGATCTCAGCCTCCACAGATAAGGATATGATTGGCCTCATGCAGCACTGCCAGGCACCAGCCTCCCACTCTCAGCAGGGAGCCCTGCTCTTTCAGCAGTGCTGCAGCACAGCTCACTTGGGCATACACTGGGAATAAGAGCACAGGAAAGGCTGTGGGGAGATTGGGAAAAGGGTGTATGCACAGGGAAGGCACAGCCATGAACCAAATCATCCAGTATATAATCACAAATGCATGCAGGGAAGCAGTTGCTTCCTCTGACAGAAAGGTTATTTTGTCAGAACAGGAAGACAGCACTAAAAAAACCCAACAACACCAAACCCCTGCTTTATTGCTCCTAGAGCTCCAAAACCAGACAGAGCACAAGAAGCAAAGACAGCCAATGCTGACTACAAACCCACCTTGAGAATTTTGGAAGCCCACAGTTCACTTTGCTTCTCCCCCACAGCTCTCCCTCTTACCCCTCACTCTTCCTCCTCTGCACAGCAAGCAAGAGGAGAGGTAGAGGTCTCGAGTTTAGCCAAGTTTCCACTCAGGGACACAGTAGCTTGGTAACAGACTGGACAGGATATGAGCACACACTGAGGAAGAGGATTAGTAACCCCCTAATCTGCACATTTTGGAGTCTAAGCATTTTACTCTGCTCTCTAATTAAACCACAGAGTGCAAAGATTGCCAGAAGGTGGAGAACATGGAGGAAGAAGGAAAGGAAACAGAGGCTGTGGCTTAAAGGCTGTTCCTTGTGGCTTAAATGCAAGGAGGGGGGCATCACTGGTAGGGATGTATTCCACCTCAAGCCCTGCTTTATTCTAGGGCTGTTGAGCATCCTGTTGGCTTTGTTGATCCAGTCTGTGGGAGGGTTAAGGGCAGGATGAAGGGGAAACTGTGACAGCCTGGGGATGACAAAGGAGGGAACAAGGGGATCCAGCAGACTGGACAAAGCTTCACCTGTGGCAGCTTTGTTTGGCTGGTCATGACTCCCCTCTGCCTCCTGGGAAACAATACAAGCACCAGAGCACATTTGCCTCCACCTCACAGACCTGTCTGCACAAAAGAGCCTTGTTCCAACACTTATCTGGCTCCAGGTGGGGAGGGGCTGGTGCCTCACTGCCCTGGCACCCAGGCAGGACATTCAGTTCCATGCTGGGCTCCTTTGGATCTGCCTGACAGGGGAAAATTTCCTGACACAGGTAAAGAGGGAAACCTTTTACCACAGTCCATGACAAACAAAACAGTTCAAATAATGGCCCGTTTCCCTCAAGCTGCACTCAGGCCTGCTGTGCCCATGCCAAGAGTAGGCAGCAAGCCTGAGCCTCCAGAAACTACCTGAGCAATGAAGACAGGAGCCCCACAGCACCAGCACAGGGAGAAAGGAAGCTGGTGCTTTAGCTGGGAGCAGGAGTGCCAGCAAATGGCCTTGCCTGCTGAAATGCTCTGCCTCCAACTCTGCCCCACCAGACAAAGGCAGGGGGGTGCATGTGTGCAGGAGCAGCCTGTCACTCCAGCATCCCTCTCTTCCGTCACTCCTATTCTTTGGAATTCCTCTCTTCTGTTTGCTTTGTTTCAGACCTCAATGAACAGGAAGAAAAGGGAAGGAGCCTTGACAAATCCGATCAAGGTACAGACATGCCGAGGCTCCCTCCTGCTGGCATGCCAAGCCCTGCACTAATGAGGGGTAGAGGACAGAGAGATGCCTACTGGGAACAGTGGCCCCACAGAAACACTTGAGGTAAAGGACAGAGGAAAAAGAAGCTGCTAGGGCAGAACAATGCCAGCACAAGCTCCCAGCCTTCAGAAGGAGGTCTTCCCATTTCCCCTGGCCCAGGGAGCTTGTTTCAGCTCCTCAGTCCACGCCCCAGTGACTTACTGCCTACTACAGTAGAAACAAGCAATAGACCATAGTAGTGCTTGGGGAGGAAAATCCAGACATGCATGCTTAAGCCATAGAGATGGGATCACACTTTATTCCAAGGATTCGTGTGGCAAATCTGGTCCCTCCCTCCAGAGAACTGAGCTTTGAGGACCTTACAAGTGCCAGTGCTGCCTCCAGAACCTCCCCATTAGCCCCAAATACCCACAGACCCATGCCCTTCTACCATGCACTTATCCTGTTCGCCCATTTAGAAGCACTACAACAGCAAGGGAGCAAACACATGTAAACGATCTGCTTAACACATACAATAACTAACCTTTGAAGGCTGCCAATGTTGCAGGAGTAGCTGGAAACAGCTGGAGAAGCTGGCAGAGCCTGGTGGTGGCTGTGAGGACCCCCTTTAACCAAGGATTTGGGGCTTGAAGGGCAGATAAGACATCTCAGCTGTACTTGAGGGTTTTGGAGCTTGCTGTCACCTGAAACCCAAAAGACAGTCACGTGAAGAGCTACTGCATTAGAGAGCTCTGGGGACAAGTCCCAGCACAGCCAAGAGTGCAAGAGTGTCACAGATCAACAGCACCCAACACCTTGGTCCTGTCCCCTTCCTCCAGCCTGTCACAAAGCACAGCTCAGTGTCACTCAAGGCTACCCAGACAGCCCATGGGAAAATGACAATTTGAGTACTGCATGTTCCTAGTCCCAGATCACTGCACTGTCCTGTAGCACATTCCCCACCCACGCAAGGAGGACTGTACACATGTCCCCAGAATTGCTGGCAAAGCCACAGCCACTGTATTGCATCGCAACACACAAGTCTTCACACCAACTCTTCAGCAGGATGAGGAGCTGGGGGAGGGATGCGAGTTCCTTGGCCCCCTCCCAAACATGATAGCAGCAGCAAGTGCCTAACTTGTGAGGCAAGGAAGGGATTAACTATCATGTTGAGTAACCTGAGCCCCTTTGACATACCCTGGGCAGCCTCATAATGTGAGTTAAGAGAGTCTATCCAGATAGAGGCACAGAGAGAGAGAGAAAGCAAGAAAAAATCACCACATAAATTGCACTGCAGAAAGCAGAGAAGTCTGCACATGTTACTCCTCCTCAGAGGAAATCCTCTTCCTTTCCTGGGATCTTGCCAGTGCACCCCTTTCCTCCAGCTCCCACAGCTGGGCATATGCATGTTCCACAACTGCAGGCTGAAATGGATAAGGCCTTCTCCCAGGAGGCTACAAGGATTATCGTCTCATTGTTAGGAGAAAGCCCAAATCAGAAGCATAGTCACACCAATATGCTGGGGCAAAGGAACTGGAGAGTTTTGATTTAAAATCTCTCTATCCACACATCATTACTCCAAGATGCAGCACAGCAAGACCTTCAAAACCTACCAAAACCATCTGTCTGGTCTGTCCCACCTGTTTTAAAGCCCCAAACAGTATAGCAGTGTGCTGTTTCACCCCTCCAGCTTAGTACAGCACAATATGTGACACAAAGGAGGCAATATCGATCTCAGCAAGGACTGGAATCAAAAAATAATGACAGCTGCTACCTGAACAGTGAAATCCAGCAACTCCAACAAAGAAGTACAGCACCACACTGCTTAGCAAAATCCTCCTTCAGCAGCAAAGCCTGACACTACTTTTGCTTTGCGACTCTCCCTCAGATTCTGGCTACAAGGTGGCAGCCAGTGAGAGGACAGGTGTGGACCATATAGCACACTTGAGTAAACTAACATCTATTTCCTCCATCATTCTCACTCTGCTTGTTCTGATCTGTCAGCTCCAACCTCAGACCAAACGGGTCTAAAAGGGAACCCTCAAAGATGGATACTTCTGGAACACAGGGAACAGGATATGAAGCAGGATGCCAAGCCCTCCTGGCATATATTCCTTTTCCAGGTACAACTCTCCCCCAGATGTTATCAGGGCCTTGCATTTCCAGTGAGCAGTTCAGCAGGTAAGAGCCAAGCCCCTGGCACATGAGACAGGATGCAGAAGCTGCCTGCAACACCAGAGTTTCAATAGTAAACAGCAGGAAAAGCAAAGGACCCTTCAGCAGAGCTAATACTGAGTGAGGAATGCCAGGCATGTGCTCGCCATGTATGGCAGTGCTGCCCACTGGGATCCACCACAGCATGACCACCAGCACCACTGGGACAGCACAGTTCCCATTCTCACATGGCAGGAGCCTCACCTCCAGCGTAAAGCCAAGTCACAGAGGTGCAACCCAGCTACCAGCAGTTATTTACACTGCACCGTACACAGGACTTGCAAGACCTTCAGCATGGTGGGACTGATTTCCAGGCCTGCTGACTTCTCCAGGTGTGGTCAGGGGAGCTAGGGTGAAGCTGGGGGAAAGGCAGGTCAGAAACCACAAGCAGCTGCCCCCTCATCCTCCAAAAAGCAGTTGCAGTGCCCTCTCCCTCAGGGCCCAGCCATATCTCTCCCTTGGAGTGTTTCCATTAACTCAGGCCATCAGAGAACTGTGTGTCCAAAAGTTTTTTCCAACTGCATCACATGGTTATTAAAAGACATGGCCTCTCCCTCTCAGCCTTTGGCACAGACAGATTTGAGTATTACAGGAAAGACTGCACATTGCTAATGAATTAGGGAAGGGAGTTATCCAGGTAAGAATCTGGTGCTCTAAATGGCTTTGTGGAAAAGGGATCTGGAGGCAGGAGGCAGTCACTATCTTGCAGCAGGGCTCTGCACACATTGCCAGACATGTTGTTCCTCCTGGGAAGCCAGAAAATCTCTCTCCAGAGATGCCAAGTCTGAGCTAAGCTGGGAATGGCAGGGGCACCCTGACAGAGAACAGCAACAAAATGCCTCCAAGTCAAAATACATAAAAGGCCCCTTAAGCTTGTTTTGACCTGGGTTTCTCTTCTCCTCAGAGGACCACATCAAGTAACAGACCTGTCAGCAACAGTTCAGAAACTCAAGGACTACACTATCCACTATCCACAACCCCTGCCAGCTGCTGCCTTTCCAGGCCCCAGGAGGGGTGTCTGAGATCAGAGGTACAAGCTGCCACCACAAGCAATGCCATGCTCAGAGCCTGGTGTGCTTCATTGCCTTTGTCTCCTCATTTGTACAGAGATTTGGAGCTCTCCTGAAAGGTGCTGGCCTCCAGTGGGAGTGAATGAGTGAATCGGGGCTTCCATTCTAGGCAGGGCTCATGTGACAGGGACTAAAATATTCCCCGACATGCCTCTGTCTACATGTTATTTGATGCAAGTCATAATTTGTCCCTAGCTATCCCAAAGTATTGGCTGAACTCATCCAGAAGCAAAGAAAATACGTGGCCAGACCATGGTGTGAGAGCTGAGAAGGGCAGGAAGGGATGCCCCAAGGAGACAGGGCCAGAAATGCCATTTCAAGCTTCCCCAGGCTGTCCTTCCAACTACAGCTGGAAAGATCCACATCCCTGACCTCATACTGCCAGGCTCTCCAGAAATGGTGTGGTCTTGTGGATCTGAGCAAAGAGTGAAACTCTGGCACAAGCAAGCTGGACTTCAGCACTGTACCCACAGATGGGCTGGCAGAACATTTGATTTTTTTTTTTGGTTTGCTTCTTTTCCTGCCATTAGTGCTGAGCCTGCACCCTTCATTATCAGAGTATTGGAACTATTTGGCCTCAGTTACAGCCAGTGGATTTCCAGTAAGCACAAACCCTCAGCACCCAGAGTAACAGTAAGCACTAAGGAAAGAGCTGTTCAATGATCCTTCCGGGCACAGTCAAGAGAGAAACTAGCCACCCAACCCAGCCTTTCACCTCCTACCCCCACCACACACCATGGGCACCATAAGCCAAGGAAATTGAAGTCCTGCCCAGTCTCATGGGTTTGCTGCTGCCCTGAGAAGCCACCCCTCCCACAGTGCTTCCTTGCAGCATATTTACCATAAAAAGGCAGCATGATGCTATTCAAACTGTCCTCCAAACTCACTCACTGCAGGAAGGAGATGGAAAACAAAGGTACATGACAGTCGGTCGGAGGAAGGTTGGGGGTAAGGGGTAAAGAAGCAGCAGCTGTCAAAATGCTTTTTGCTCAGAGACAGAATCACACTCTTCAGAGTCACGCTATTCAGAGTAGCCCAAGGACTTTGTGCATCAAGCTTCACCTCTGGCTGAAGACAAGGTGTCTTTGGCAGCCTCCTAGTCAGCCAGCTCTCATATTGCTGTCTGGCAGAGCTAGAGCTTCTCCTTTGAAGGAGAGCAGCTCTGGCAGTCTGCACTGGATATGCCCCTAGAGTCACCAGCAGCACACACCTACCCCCAGCAAGCCGTGCTCCAGACCTCTGTCACGAGCTTCAGGTGCTATGTCACCCACCTTCACACCACACTAGCAGCTCAGCCACCGTGAAATGCACAGAAGCTCACAGGTAGCATGTGAACGGAGAGTTGGGTCTAATCCATGTGATTCTAACTAAAGAGGTTTGTTTAGCGCCAGACTGCTTGCCAGCAGTATCTCGTGCCCTTTTTGAACTCAGCCTGCTGGAAAACAAACCCTCGGGGGAAGAAGACAGAGATCAGGAAGGATAAAGCGCCTGCCCATGCAACTGTAATTCCCGCCGAGGAAGCCGCAGGCACACACTGTGCCCATTGTGCAGAGGTAACCGGACAGGAGGAAGGAGGGGCAGCTCTGCCCAGCTCTGTGCGCACCCGGGAGACCTGCGAGAGGGCACGAAGCGCCTTCTGGCCCACGGGCACCGCCGTCGATCTTTGCCCCGGTCGGCGTGCGGGGCCAGTCGGCGGGGCGGGGTCACGCTCCTGGCGGCGCGGGAGGCAGAGCCGGGGCAGGGCACGGCACGGAGGGAGGGAGACCGCGGGACCGGGCACAGGCTGGAGCTCCCTTCTGCAACAGGCTGCAGCCAGGCGGGCCCTGCGCCTCCTCCCGCCTGCGAACAGGGACCAGCGCTAGTGCGGCAAACACTGAGCGCGGCGGGGGCCGTGCGAGTCCTGCGTGGGCTCCGGGAGAGTCCCCACTGCCCGGCCCGTCCAGGGCCCTTCTGCTTCCTCCTTCGGTCCCCCCGCCCAGGGTGCGGGCAGGCATTGCCACCTATAGACACGAGGACAGCAGCCCCCTTTTCCGAGGCCACTCGAACTTTTCCAGCCTCCGGGGCAGCGGCTCCCCCGACCCAGCACCCAGCAAGTGGGGACGGGCCGTTCAGCCCACGAGAGGCGCGGGGCTGCTCCTGCCCGCTCGGTCACACCTCACCCTTCCCCACGCAGAGCCCTCGCCAGGTGCAGAGCGGTGGCTCCTCCCTGCCCGGCAAGCAGCGCCCCGGGCGCGGCCATGGGTGCCCACGGAGCCCGCCCCGGGACACGGGCTGCCACACGCCGCTCCCCGACGGGCGGCGATGGGGCAGGCGCCGCTCGCGGCGCCCGCGCTCGCTCCCCAGCGCCATCGGGAACTTTTTCCCGGTGCCGCAGCCAGCCCCGGCATCCCCCCGAGCAGCCCCGGCAGCCCGCACACCGCCGCCGGCCGCCCCGGACTCACGCACGGGCAGACCCCTCCCCGCCGCGGCGCTCGACGAACGTGTTCCCCCCCGACACCCGGCCGTACCCCAGCTCCTCACCCTGCGGCAACCGCGTCACCCCTCGGGACAGCCCCACGCCCGCTCCTGCCGCGGCCCCAGCCCGTCCGTACCTGCCCGGTCACGGCCGCCGGTCGCTCAAACCCCCGCCCCGCCGCCCATCGCCCGCTCGGCGCTCGGCGCGGCTCGGCTGCTCGGGGCGGGGCGCGG
>JAOXXN010000065.1:24695973-24706339 GCA_026770055.1 Myrmophylax atrothorax
ACCACCGCAGAGAAAGACAGGCCAGGGCTTTATGATTCTGGAAAAGCCAGCTCTGTTCGTCACCCGTGGGCTCGTCCTGCTCCGTCCCAGGCAGCATCACTTGCCGCTCATCACTTGCAAAGTGTTGGGTCAGGTCATTCTTCCTCTAAACTCATTTACTCCTTGACAAAGGCTCATTATGTCACCGGAGCAGCACCGGAAAAACACTGACGGATGAAGGACTCTGCAAGGACACTTTCAGAGCCTTTATATGATGCTGCCAGGTGCGGGAAGGAGCGCGGGCCCTCCTCGCTCCGACCGGGGTCTGGCCGGGGGTGCGGACACCGCGGCGCAGCGGGGCGCAGGTGCTTCCCCGGCGCCGGGCCCTCGCTGGTAGCCGCTCTCTTCCTTTCTCAGGTCGCTTCTCGGACTCGCACGCCCTGTCGGAGCTGGGTAGGTGGGCATCGGGGACCGTGCTGTGCCCTTGCGCGGGTGAATGCGGGTCCGCTCCCCGGGGCCTACGTTTCCCCATGGCTGGCTGCATCCTCTGGCAGCCCATGGGAGGAGTCTGCACGTCTTGCTGCCCTCCATCCCTCGTCTGCTGCCGGGGACAGAGGCAGAAGTGCCGGTTTGGCTTGCTTTCTGTGCATCCATTCTACGGTGTTCTCTTCCTTTTCCAGTGTACTCTGCCTCCAACCTCTTAGTGCTGTTAAATGACTGGATTCTCCGAAAGGACCTGCAGCGAAACCTGCCCGTGGTAAGGCTGGAGTGTGTAGGAGGAGGATTTGGGATACATGCTTCTTCCTTGCAGGAGCTTTCAGGGAGTGTCTGTAGAAACTTGACGGGTCTTTGCTGTGGCCTCTCCTTGCGGTCAAGTATGGAGAGGCCAGAGGCAACCTCTGAACGCAGGTAACAGCAGCCCTGCCCTGTAGCTCCTGTCCTGGGGGAGTGGCCAGAGCACTCCCTGGACTACAGAAATCGGGCCCTGACTTGCACCAGAAACTCCAGTAGTTTTTTTGAGAAGCTCAGAATTCAAGGTAGGCAGAGGTGTTGCTGTTTCCAGAGCAGGCCCTCTGGAGCGCTAAAGCTCTGATTCCATCCCTCAGACTCTTCTTTGCATATGCTATTGAGCAAAACAAACATAAGCACCTTGCTTCTTTGTCTCACTTGCATGGGACCCAGGCTGGCTCATAGCACTTGTTAGACCCTTGGGGGAATGGGGAGGAGGGTGTTTTTTTTGCAGATAAGCCTCTTATGTTACAAGCCTGCCCAGTGTGAGTTGGGTATGACCAGCTCTCTGGCAGGAGCATCAGGTGTGTAACAAGCAAAAATACAGAAGACTTCCCTGTTTGTTAAGGTGAAAGAGAATTTCAGCTGTATTTTCTTTATTGATGCTTTTTAATGGGTTAAACCCCTTGGCTGACAGCAGCAGCAAGTTCCCATGTGAAGAGCATGGATCTAGACTGGAGGAGCACCCACTGTGTCTGGGTTCATGCCTGGAATCTAGACTGATGCTGTATTCACCCTGGTGTGCCTGTGGAGTCTGGGTCCATTTCCCTCTAATCCAAGCTTAGTCCCTCATCAGCTATGGGTAGAGAGGAGGTTTGTTGTGTGTCTCAGCTCTGAGATGCTGCAGGGGGAAGAGTTTTGCTGTGGCACTCAGGCACAGTGCCACCACCCAGGAGGCTGTCCTGCTGTGTCAGTTGGGGTACAAGGCAATACAAGATACAGCTGTGATGTTCACCCTGTTTCTGGAGTAGCCGCCCTGTGTGATACTGTGATGTCTTGACCTGCGCTTGCTTGGAGGCAGATAAGTGGGCTTGTGCATAGGCTCTGTCCACAGTGGAGGCACTACTTTGTGTTGCTGGGGCGGTGACTTCCAAGACCATCTAGTGCTTATTTCTCAGGGTCCTACCAGACTGGGCTGTGTTTGTGCCCTTTCTAACACTGGAGCAGAACCTGCGGCTTATCCCCCTCCTCCCCTTTGTGTTTTGCAGTCACTGCCCCAGCAGAAGCTGCTGACCTGGCTGAGTGTGCTAGAATGCGTGGAGGTCTTTGCAGAGATGGGGACAGCCAGGGTGTGGGGGGAGATGGGCCGGTGGACCATCATTGTCCTCATCCAGCTGGCTAAGTAAGTGCTGCGAGTGGGGGAAGGGGCAGCGTGTGCTCAGAAAGGGGATCTGGAGGGCGCTCAGTAGTACCCTAGGAAAAACACCAAGCAGGACTGAGCTGCCAGTACCTGACGCTGGGGGAGTTTGGAGCCCCATGATGTACTGGATACTGTGCCACAGAAGGGAGCAGTTTCACCTCTTACCTTTCGAGTTGCTCTGAGTGTGTCCCTCTTCTGTGGAAGCCTCCTTTCTAGTGCAACAGGAACCCAGCTCCATAGTCTGGTACTGAGGGCTTCCATGTGTCCGTTCACAGAGCCATCCTTCGTCTCCTGCTCCTGCTGTGGTACAAGGCTGGCATCCAGATGTCTCCTCCCATCGTGCCACTGAACAGGGAGCAGCAGCAGCCTCTCCACCCTCAAGGTGAGTGCATAGTGTTGTCATCACTGGCTTAATGCCTTGCTGAGCCACATGTCTTGTCCTGCTGGAATTACTCATCAGAGCAGTGGTTTGTGCAGCACAAGGAACCGTAAGGCTTCATTACTGAAGGCTGAGTTGTGTTGAACTTTCTACACTTTGCAGAGAACAAGTTAGCTTAGTGGCAATGTTGTCTTACAGTCTGGAAGGAGGGGATAAAGAAGTCTTAGCCAGGAACTACTGGCTGAACTGTGAGTAAGGCTGCATGTTCCCTGGTCCGACAATGAGGAAGGAGGTCCTTAGCCTGGACAGTGTCAGGCAAATTTACCTTTTCACCTCGTGCCTAGTGTTAGCCCCTGCAGGATGGTCTGGTTTGCAATAGGTCAGCTTTTCAGTCTGCTCTTCTTGGTGGCAATATAGGGGAGGGTGCTGCCAGCTCTGGGGTGAAGCATATTGCTTTGAAGCCTGACCCTCTGGCTGTTTTATTCTGCAGACATGGAAAACAATTCTTCAGGGAAGGATCAGACCTATGTTGGCAAGCGTTCCAGCCGTGTTGTGCGCTCTCTCCAGAGCAGTAAGTAACTGTTTTCAGCCTGAGCTGTTTCTGCTCTGTGTCCTTTATGTTTGACGTGGGTATGAGCAGTAAAGGGTAGAACCTTGTATTGAGACATATCTTACCAATCACTGGGCCCACTGTGGGTGGATGTGGATTTCAAAGCAATGGGGATTCAGACATGTCCTTGAAGCCTGGCACTTAAGTTGTATTTTCCCAAGTGAGCTGTGCAACAGAGACAGCTCTTCATCGGGGTTATGCTTTGAGAAGCACAGATCTTCTAAGTTAATGAGACTTACAAGTACCTCTCCCTGCTCTGTCCCCTTTGGAGGGAAGCTTTGAGGGTGCTGATGAGCCACAGCAGTTTCTATGTCTGCAGCTCTTCAAGCTTTCCTGTTTCACATCTTCACAGTGCAGAAGGCAGTGAGGTGGTGGTGCAGGGTACATGGTAGGAAGGTGCCCTGGCTGGGATAGGATTAGTTTTCTCCCTAGTAACTAGTAGAGTGCTGAGTTTTGGGTTTGGTTGAAATAATGTTAACATACTGATGTAGGCTGTTGTGAAGCAGTGGTTAGTCTAAGCCAAGGACTTTTCAGTTTCCCAGGCTCTGTTAGTAAGGAATTGCACAAGGAGCTGGAAGGGAACATGGTCAAGACGGGTGACCTGAACTGGCCAAAGGGATATTCCATACCATAGAATGTCATGCCCACTATATAAACTGGGGGGAGCTGGCTGTGAGAGGCCAGTCTCTGGCAGGGGATGGAATGGGTATTGGTCAGAGGATGGTGAGCAGTTGTATTGTGCACCACTTGTGTTTATTGAGTTTTGTTATCTTCCTTTTTGTTGTTGTTGCTGTTATTTTATTTTATTTTATTTCAATTATTAAACTATTATCTTGACCCATGAGTTTTACCTTTTTTTGATCTTCTCCCTGTTCTACTTGTCGGGGGATGCTCCAGGGCCGGGGAAAGTGAGCTACCAGTTGTGTGATACTTAGTTTCCAGGTGGGACAAACCTTTCGTTTGTGTTAATGACAAGATCTGCTTATTTCAGCCCCATCCCTGCAGTCCCGGCACTGGGGGTCCCCCCAGCAGAGGGAGGAGTCGCAGAGCAGAAGAGCTGAGGAGATGAACCAGCCTCCCACCCCACTGGGTCTCCAGGAAACCTTCGCAGAATCCCTCTACATTACCCGCCCTCTGCTCCACCGTATCCTGCCGTGGCTGCATGCGAGCCCCCGCTGTACGCGGGTGCCGGCAGAGGGTGCTGCAGGCTCGGCCCTCATGCCGGGCAGTGCCTCGCCAGCTTTCACTCCCCTGCCGGGGCTCTGCTTGGGCAGGGACCTCAGGACTCCTCCCTTCTCTTACACTTTGTTGGCTGCTTCAGCCGCTGGAGTTGTGGGTACATGTCCTTCAGCCCCTTCCCTGGGACCCCCCCTGGACTGCCTTAGGGTGTATTCTTTTGCATTTGGCAGAGCTTTGTGGGTATTTGGAGGATCACTTGTCTCTGTGCCTCTTTTTAGGCATGTTCTCATCTTTCCATTCCTTGACTGTGTGTTCCTAGTATTGAGTTTAGGAGTGTGGGGCCAGAGATCATGGAAGCCCTGGCTCCTCTCAGCAGTCCTGGACATCTCAAGGTCAGTCTAACAAAGAGTCTTTGTTGGTACTTGAGGTTGGTGGTGGCTGACCATTGCACTTCTCTCTTTCCCAATCCTGGGCAGGCCCTATTGAGAGAAATACACACAGGGGCTGGTCTTTAGCTTGGAGATTGACACATTGATGCATGTTCTGCAACACTTACAGTGCTCTCTGTTCTGAGTTGATGCAATGTGCTCTGCATGAAGCTGAGAGTGGAGGGCTTTAGAAACCCACTTTCTTTTCCCTGGTGGCTGCTGCTGCTGTGAGTTAGCTTCCTGCCCTCCTCCTTCCAGTCTGAGCTTGCTGAGTGATCTGAAAGACTTGAACAGGCGAGAGCGAGCGGAGCTGAGGCGACGAACCATCCTACTGCTGTACTACCTGCTGAGATCTCCTTTCTATGACCGATACTCAGAGTAAGGGGCCCCTGCTGGGCTTTTGCTGAAAATTTCCCTTTTAACTGAAATAGCATCAGGGGACTGGGTGAGTAGATCTGAAGAGGTCTGGGTGCCTGTGACCAGGTTAATCTTAGCCCTTGCGTAACAGCTGCCCTTGCTGCTCATTCGTTTAGTAGCTGGGGCAGGAGGTGTCCGGCTGGAATGGTTCATACTCTCTCCCTTCCTAGGGGCAGGATCCTCCTCCTTCTGCGGTTGTTGGCTGATTACGTGCCTGGAGTTGGCTTCGTCACACGTAAGTGGGTCCCACTGTTGTATCCCTGTTTCTTTTGGGTGAAGAAAAGTGAGGGCAGTTGGGTACATTTGTCAGTTGGTTTCCAATCCGAGGAAGTAATTGTGAAGTCCCTGGAGTGGTTAGCGCTAGTGCACCCTGTGTTGATGCTTGAGTCATTTTTAACTGGAAAAGGAAAGGATGAACTGCTTCCTGGCTTGATGACAGTAGTGAACCTCTGTGTGCCCTGAGGCTGCAGAGGTCTCTGCCTCCTAGGCCTCTTCTCCTGGGCTTCCTTTCTGCCCCTCAGCTGGTGCACCAGGGCCCCACTTTGCAGCCCTTTCTACACTATTTTCCTTGATCCCTAGTCTGCAGTGCAGACAAAGGGGTAAATGAGTGCCTAGAATTATTGACCGAGTCAGGAACTGATTGTAAATCAAAGGGTCGAACCAGGTCTGTGTTCTGGTCCTTCACCAGAGGATCCCTTTATTATGGGCCAGAACTTCATTTCCCCACTTCCCTGATGATGTGACTCTTTATGGAGTTACTCATGGCAGTGATGTGACATTACATCAGCCTGGCATCAGGGGATTGATTGTTCTTTCTTTGGGGAGATCACAAGCTGGCTAGCTCAGGAGTCACTTCCTCCAGTTAGTGATTTCAGACAGGCTTTGGAGCCTGCATTAAGCGATGTGCTACATAAGCATTTTCATTGTACAGCAGATGCTTCTGTGTTTGCACCTGCTCTCTATTGCTGTCTTCCCTGTGTCACAGCAGTGTCCTCCTCTATTCATGCAGATTTTCCCCTTGCACATTGTAGAGCCCCCTGTATTCCCACTGGAGCTTGGGTATGTCAGCTCTGAGGGAATGATTGGTGTTGCACACCATGGCTGTGCTGACCTTGTTTCACACCCCACTTGGTCCTGGCACCGCATTGCAATGTTGCCTCCCATCTTGGCAAAAGGAACTATTGTACTCTTGGGTTCATCTGAGTTGTGTAAGTGAAGATTTGGGATTGTTGGGTATCATAATGAGAAGGGGGGATGTACCCCATAGACACACAGCTTCAAATTCTTGCATTTCTACATGTGTGATCCTTCTCTTCTCTTGTTTCAGGGCCACTGATGGATTACTTGCCTGCTTGGCAGAAAATCTATTTCTATAACTGGGGCTGATGAGAAGATTATTATTCTCTGCTAAGATCATGGCTGGATATTTCTAAGGAGGGCAAGCAGGCTGGGAGAGGGATGTTGATACTGTCTAATTTTCAGTTAAACCATCAATGAGAAGCTCCTGTTCTGCAGGGTGGGGAGGGGGGGGCGTATGTGACTTTTTTAGCAGATCTAGCTGTGAATGATGGACACTTGATATGTGCAGAGACTCTGGCCACCTATTTCTTTGACTGTTCTGTGGCTGCAGTGATGGTGATGGGGCAACCTCTTTTTTTAAGCACTTGTCTTTTTCTCTTTTTGTACAGCTGCACTATAATAAAGCCAGGCAGCATAGTGGGTTTTTGAAGAGCATTATCTCACATGTCAGGGTGCTGAGGTTGAACCTGCAACCTGCTTGTGTTGGCCGTGCCTGGCGGATCTGCTTGGAAAGGACTTGTCTGTCAAATAAACGGACCAAATAGAGAGAACTGAGCTGAAGAGCATCTCCCTCTTTGCATGGGATCCCCATGTATCTGGTTGCCAGCAAGTCTGTCTCTGTCAGAGCAGCATTTGCAGTTGTCTGCCCTGGGATACACTGTCCGTTAGAAGCCTTTTGCTCTGTCCTGTGTCAGTCAGGGCCCCACATGCTGCTCAGCTCATGACTGTAGCCTCTCTAACTCCTGGTACCTGGAGACTCCTGGGGTTCCCATGGTGGTACATAGGGCTGCAGTGTGCAGGCTGCTTTCCTAGCACCTAATAGTGTGCTAGAAGGGTTTGCAGAATGGCTGCCAGCCAGTGTTCTGGGGCTTTGTCAAGGGCAGAGAAGTGATTAATTCAGCAAATACCACTGCTCCATATTTAATAAAGGGCCTGTATCTCCTCTGCTAACTGGGGTACAAGTGAGGCATCAGTCTGTGCAGTGAGCAGCTGTGGAGGCTCCCTTGGCCAGGACAAAGAGGTAGCCAGCTGGTGGCACTGCCCCCCAGGCAGCTCCCTGTACAGTTCTTGAGAGCTGGAAACTGTGAAGTGTGTGTGCCCCAAGTGGGTGTCAGGAGCATTCCTACCTTAACCATCTCTGATGGATTCTGAGGCTGCAGGGGTTAATAGCCTTGTTGTCTCAGCACCTGAAATTGGGAATGTAGTCCCATGCACACATCACTAATGAACTACCACAGGACTTTGTGGGGGCTCTGTGTTGTCATCTCAGCTGACAAGACCCTGCAGCATGGAAAAGCCACGAGCAAAGGACTGCACTCCTTTGCTGGGACTTTAAGCAGAGGAAGATGCTGAAGACTGCAAAGTCTGTGAAGTGTTGGTGAGGTCTACTCCTCGGGACAAGGTGGTATTGAGATGAGATGCAAGGGTGCACTTTTGGAGGGGTTGAGCGGGAGGCAAAAGGAGATAGAGCTGTGGCTGCACAGAGGGATATGAACCAGTGCAGGGAGGGGTGTGAGCAGCTGGGGAGGACTGTGCAGAGGCAACCCAAAACTTAAAGGTGAGGAGGTAGGAAGGAGCAGCAGCAGTGCCTGGGATGGGCCATATCCCCTGCCCCACCCAGTGGGTGTCCTGGGCAACCGGGGTGGCTCCTCTGTGACCTCACTGCAGAACTGGTGGAACCTGTCAGTGTGCGCCATGCTGTGCTGGCTTCTGCTGCTCACCCTGCTGCTGGGGGCTGCCCTCCCAGAGCCTGTGCAGCAGAGGTGATAAGTATTTCTATCCCCCTACTCCTCAATGCCCTGATACCTGCAGAGATAGCCCAGGGCTTGTGACATGGGATGGCACTTGTGGCACCAAGACCTTGAGAGTTGGTCAGGCTGGGTGGAAGACACACAGCATATGAAAACATTTGTGCCAGCCTGTGAGTGCTGCAGGACCTCAGTTCACTCCTGCCCCTGGGTTTTTCTCTGTAGGGTCAGCTACTTGGTCCCTGAGGACTTCTCTGCTCCCCTGGAGCTTCCGCAGAAGCACTTTGGCCTGGTGGATGGTACACTGCTCTCCTTGCCCCTCTGAATCTCCTTTCTATGCACTCACCCCTCCAGGTGGGCAGTTATTCCTAACCCCAGGCATAGCTGGGCCCAGCCTCTCTGCTTTGCCTGCAGATTATGGCATCAAACCGAAGCAGCCTCGCTTCAGAACCCGGGTGGCCCAGAAGCGGCCAGCGGTGCTGCGCAGAGCTGGCAAAACCAAGCGCGATGGTCTTGACTTGCTGGAGTACTATGATGATGCTCACCTGTGAGCCAGCATGCCCCTGTGCCCACCACAGCCCGGCAGGTGAGGGCTGGAGCAATAACCTCCAGCAGTCCTGTCTGATCATCATACGATCTCCAGCCTCCAGGGATTGCAGCCAGGGCTCTTGGACCAAACCCAAGAAGCTCCAGCTCCTCTTGGGGTCCCAAGGGCCCAAACCCACTACAGTGGCACACAAACAGCACAGCAGCTCTGTTCCATGAACCATCGTATTTAATAGTTTTTGCCACCACAGCAGAACCAGCTGAAGCACAGAGACGACTTGCTGCAGAGACCAGGAGAGCTCTTCTACCTCCCTGGTGCTTTGCACAGCTCCCTGCAGGCTTTAGCCCTTCCCTGCCCTGCTTCGGGCAGGCACCCAGCTCTGTGCAGGGACTGACCCCACTGCCCTGGGGTGCCCCAGCCCTGACCCTGCCTCTGTCACCTGCAGCTGGGAGGAGAGGAAAAGGGCAGAGAAAGGCTTCCCTCCCGAGGGTATAGTTACTGCAGGGAGGTATAGGGGAATTTTTCTCTCTCCCCAGGGCATGGATACAAGACGGGAGGGACGGGAACAGAGGCAGAGGAAAGCCGTCTCATCTCATTCTGGCTCTGGCAAAGGGGATACTGGGGCGCCCTCTGCCATCCCTGCCCAGCAACCATATCCCCAGGGCCTGGCACAGAGGTGATCCCATCTCGCAGGCAGGAGCCAATATGTGGGTCTTGTTTTCTGTAGCTGCTGTGTCATCATACTGCAAGAGATCGACTCTGCCACTGCAATTAAAAGTCACCCTAGATGGATGTGACAGGAAGCTGTGCCATGGTCACAAGGAGGAGATGCTGTCACCCCAGCCTGCAGCTGGACAGGGCAGGAGCATGCTACTGCCCCCCCCAAACGCTCACAAGCAGGGCACCCAGAGGGTGCTTCTCCAATAGAATAAACTAAGAGTATTTTGTACAATAAACACAATTTGTCCAGCCCTCCCCCCTCCCGTCCCCCCAGCCCGAGGAAGGGGAGTCACAAAAAGAGGCTGTGCTCTGTGCCCCAGGGAGCCCTGCCCTGGGCCTGCTCCTCCTCCAGGCTCAAAGCAGCTCTTGTCCATGCACGACACGGGGAAGGGGCGAAACTGCAGCCCTGGCTGTGCAGGAGGCGCCTGTGCCAGCCCCTACTCCAGGTAGATATCCTCCGTGGGGCATGTGTACTCCACATACTCCTTGTAGAATTGCTGAAAAGCCCTCCTGCAACACAGCATCAGGCAAAGCTGAGCAGCATCCTCCCCATGAGTCAATTACAGATCCCCATTTCTATCCTAATCCTCGCTCCCTACCCTGTGGGCAGTTTGACCTTTCAGCCCCCCAGACTCTGGCCTCTCCTGCATTTGCTCCTAGAGCTGCCACCAGAGCCGCAGCACCTCCATCCTTGCTCTGATTCCCTGCACAGTGCATGACTTTAAGACATCTGCCTGCTAAGCCTTGCACTGGGACTTGTTCCAGGGCTGTCAAGAATATGATGCCCATAGCCCTGTCAGCCCTGGCTCTCACCCCAGGCCTCTCACTTGAGGGAAGAAGTTCCAGCCAGGGCCAGGTCCAAGCCCCACATGTATGGGAAGATGGTAGAATTCAGCCTGGCAGCCTCATTC
>JAOXXN010000065.1:24715501-24730175 GCA_026770055.1 Myrmophylax atrothorax
GCCCGCGATCAGGCCACCGGCCCGGGAAGGGGGGCCGGGGCCGCCGCAGCGGCACCCGCGGCCGCTGCCTCTTAAAGGGGCAGCGATGTTATTCCCGAGGCCGGGCAGCCCCGCGCCCCTCCCCGAGCGGTGGGGCTCCCCCAGCACCTCATCCACCGCTGTTGCCTGTCTGTAGGTACATGCAGCCATCACATTAACCAGGATGCGCACAAACGCGCACACCCAGGTCTCATCTCGACATAACAAGGGCATTTTTTACAGTGGGAACAACCATTTAGCAGAACATCCTCCCCAGGGAAGTGGTAGAGTCCCTAGCGCTGGAGGTTTCCAGGACTCCACGGGACAGGGTGCTAGATAGTCTCACCCGGGCTCGCTTTCCCACACAAGTTTCAGCCAGGTGATCTGAGGTCCTTTCAAGCCTGGGCTGCGCTATGATTCTCCCATTCAAGGCAGACTGCCCTTTCTTGGTTCCTGTCCTGGCAGCTGGGGCTTACACAAGCACGTGATAATTTTTTTGGAGGTTTGGTCCAACCCCTGCCTGGAGCAGGTCACTTGGGGCCACGCCCATCACATCTAAATATCATCACACAGATGAATATCATCACTGCTGCATTGGGACTGGCACCATGTGCTGCACTACTACTACTACTAGTACATTTTCTCTCTGGGGTTGAAATTTTCACTGCACACCTCTGAGAAGAGTAAGGGTTCTTCTTTCCTCTTAACACCCACTGGGCTGCCAGAACCAGCAGTTCCATCCATCCCCCTTGTCTTACCCATAGAGAACAAGCCTTCTCTCACCCTGCCGTTTGCACATATTGGGACCTGAAGTCATTCAGAAGAGATGCCTGATTAGTAGGGTCTCCAGTCACTCGCTGGTGTGGCTGTGCTCTGGCTGAGGACAGATCCACTCTCTCCCCTTGTGCCCTCGGAGCAGGGTGGCCACCATGGCCTGTGAGGACCAGGTGTCCCATTCTGCCAGCTGGGCTGGGCCCCAATGCTGAACCACCACAGTCCTTGTGGCTAGGTGGCTAGGCAAAGAGGCACCGATGTCCCCCACAATTGAAGGTGTTTAAAGGTCAGTGGTTTCCTTCCCAAGCCACCTTCCTTGCATTAACTAGACCTTGCACATGCACAAGTTGCTGCAGCCAGCAATAAAGGCGGTGACTTGGCATCAGCAAGCTGAATTCCCTGTGTTATCAGCTGTTTGTGGTGACTGGAAAGCTCATCAGCAGGCAGAGGTGGGGAAGGATTTTTTTTGCAGCTGATGATACCCATGTCTCCAGCTGCATGGATGCCCCCTGAGCGATGGGAGAACAAACAGCCCCAACAGCTCTGGCCGCTCCTCTGAGAGCTCTGTTGCTACCAGCTCCCAAACTGGCAGACAAAAGCCAGCACATGCAGGGTTCTGTCTGCTGCAGGCACAGTATGAACCCTCTCATGGGGGCCATTTCACTCCAGTGTCCTTGCTGAAGTCCTAGAGGTACTGGGTGAGCACCTGTAGAAGCACTGCTCCAAAACTTGCCCTCTTGAGGCTTTAAACATTTAAATCCCTCATTTTGAGAGTTAGCCTGCATAACACAAGTTCTGTGTTTCTGTGGCACCAGTTTTCTGTGAGAAACCACATGAATTTCAACAAGGAAACTGAGGCATGGGAAAAGAACTGGAGGGAAATTCCAACTGAATAGATTATGCCTAGTCAAGGTAGGTATACTGGAGTCAGCTGGTAATGTTCAACCTAGACTGCTAATGATGCTGCCTCAGTAAACCTGTAGCTATAGTAAGCACTCAGAAAACACACAGAGGAGGAAAAGTCCAAGAAGGATGCAGAAAAGCAAACCAGTAACCATTCTGAAGAAAAGGGTACCCTAGGAGCGATGCAGCACTCCAGGTTCAAAAGCTAGGAGGAAACTACACCACTGCAGGTATTCCTTAATGGCCTGTAGCTCAATAACAGTGATTTTGAAACCACACAACAATCCATCACCCTACCTTCTGAGTGAGACCTGCAGTGATCTGCAAACCAAGAGAAAGGACTAGATGTTGGGAAGCCTTTCTAAATACAAGGACACTGCCCTGCCAGAACATGCTGCCTCAGGAGCCCTCTAGAAACAAGTTAGTGTCACTTAAGGTCAGCTTGAGCATGCTCAGCCTCAGCACAGATGCAATGGTGAAATATTTTCCCAAAGTTCCTTCAGCCTGTGGGAGAGATTAAGGAGTGTGTGAGAGCAGTACCAGTGCCCAAATCTTGCAGTGGAATGAATAAAAGATGCACACCTGGACCCCAGTGCAGCCATGGATGCTCGTGCTTCCTTACAGACCCATCCCTGGGACAGATGTGATGCTGGTGTACTCCTGCTGATGCTGCCTCCTACCTGCATGGTGCCATCCCAATGGCAGAAAGTTGCAGTATCTAGCAACTGGCCTCTCTCTGGTGGTCCCAATCCTGTGGTCTATGGGCCACAGGGGGCTGGAGCAGCATAAGCCCTGCTGCGATTGAGAGGTGCTGGAAGCACTGGTCTAGCTAGGGGAACTACCTGCACCAGGACTGCTGCCAACCCCAGGAAGCTGCTTGCTTCCCTAGGAATGAAAGGCTCTTGCAAGAGGAGTGGGGTGATATGCAAGGTGCTGCTTGAGTGATCAAAGGCTCTTTCCTGCTCCCCCACTCCTGCAGCCTTTGCTGTCAGAGGAGGCATGACAGAACTTTCAGCTGGAAAAAGCATTTTGTGAGCATGGGGAAGCAAGGGCGACTTGCTGTGCAAAGGAGACAACTGTGTCCCCTCTCCCTACCACCACCTGTGACTGCTTTGCTCCCTCTTCAAAGTGCCAGGAGAAACCTCTCTGCCCCCAGCCTGGCACAGCCACAGCTGGCCATGGATCACAGGGGCAGCTTCACAGGACAGCCTCTAGAAAACCTGCATGGAGGAAGCAGCTGCCTTGCTGCTGTATCCTTTGCTCCCAGCCCATGCAGCTGGCTCCCCACTGTCCCTGATCAGCAGGTTGCAGGCTCATGGCAGCTGCTTCCTTCATTGCAGTGGGGCCCGCTGGCCTTCCAGGGGCGGCTGCTGTCAGTGGCACACTTGGATCAGTGATGCTGAACATCAAGAGAAAGCCCGTGGCATTTCCAGCAGTCTTATTATGTTGAAAAAACAGAATGTTTTGGTTTTTAAGTCCACATAGCTGTATGAAGATACATGGCTGATTCAGGCCTCTTCATGTAGACCACAAAGACTCAGCACAGACCTGCATTGTTTCTTTTCCCTTTGGGCAGTTGCTCTTGTGTTCTCAGGTATTTCCAAGAAAGGTGTTTCTTATTATTTTCTTTTTTGTTTTTTTTTTTCATTCCTGCATTAACCATTTTACACAGTTTCTGGAATACAGATGAGGCACCAAACTTTTATTAACCTCTGCCTGCCTGTTAGCTGGGCTCCATCTTGCTGAAACCAGGGTTTGTCACCCTGGATTTCTGAGCCACCAAAACAAGGCCAAACTGCGAGCAAATGTCTGGTGCTTTTATTGCAACCATCCCTCGCAATACAACCATCCACTGCCATTAGCAAGGCAGAGGTGGTATCCCTCAGCCTAGTGGTCCCTGATCCTTCCCAGCTGGCCTCTTACCATGCCATTCAACAGCCCCAAAGGCAGCTCTGCTCCTCCAACAAGGCCTCTACTCAGCCTCACTTCACTTTTCATTCACCTGAGACTTCTTGTTAAAATTAAGGTTCTTTTCAGTCACGCTTGGGATTATTCCTCATCAGGGGGTAGTTCCCTTTTGCCCAAACATCAGTCTACACTTCTTGGCAGTTTCTGTGTGTCTAAGTCACTGTTTCTGAAGAGATGCTAAAATAGCCCACAATGAAGCCATCTTTGTTTTTCTGGGACCAAAAAAATCCCAAACCCCAACTCTGTTTGGGTGTTGACCTCTGCACAAGCTGTCTGTTCCTGCCATGGGATTTTGCCATTAAACATCTCTGCCCAGACCCAACCCCCGCCAAGGTCACTGATTGTCCTTGTTCACCCCTTTCCTGCTACTCTCTGCTCTGGTGTGATCCAGTGAGCCAGAAGCCTCCTTTCACCTTACATTGCTTGCTCCATTGCCAGGCTTTCACCAGCTGCCTGGCACTGCAGGTGACCAGGGCCAGCCCTCCATCCTACGTACCACAGGTGCTCTGTGGCATGAGGAGCTTGCCATGGTCAGGGCAACAGCATGGCTGCCCTCAAGCCCTGGCCCTGGCATCAAGCTGACTAGCCAAGCCAGACAGCCCCACATGATGCAATTAGCTGGCTGATGTCAGCCACGGGTCATTACTGATTTGCTGGTCCCTGCACCATATGAAGACCCAGCCAAGCTGCTCCCTCTGGGCCTGATGCTTTCATCAAGGCAGATCCTGCAACCCTGTCGCTCCGAGGTCACCCTGGATGGCAATCAGGTTGGAAAGCTCCCTGGCTCTAGCCTTCAACATTTGGGATTAAAAAGCCCCTTTCACTGCCATTGTTACCATCACTTTTAGTTCTGCTCCTTGGGCAATATTCCATGTCCCATATAAACCATTTGGATATATTTTTAGCAGGCATTTTTCCTGAGCACGAAGCTTCTTCCTTTGCTGTGTTTATGAATAACTCATTGCTTCCCCTAGGGCAGCCTTGCATCCCCCTCCCACCCCAGCAGACTCTCAATGCACTCGGACACTTGTGCAAAGTAGCTCTGTGTTGGCCCCAAGGAAGGCAGGGGCCTCGCTGCCAGAGCACCAGCAAACCCTCTACTGAGGGTCAGGTCTCTGCATCGCAGCACAGGATTGCAGAAACTCCTCAGTAAACTGTTCTAAATTATTTTTCCTCCTTCTCAAGGAAGGGCTGCAGCAGTAGAGCTGCAAGTCCCCCCTGCCCTCTACCCTCCCTGCCAAACTTCAGCCAAGGGCTGGCAATCTGTAGAGAAATAAAAAATTCTGCTCTGAACCCAGTGGTGCTATCAGCAGTGGGGAACTGGAATGGGTAATGGGAAGCACCCAGCAACACACTCATAGCCTCTGTCTGGCTCACCCACTGCAGGCAGTTGGATATTATGCTCAGCCCTCGATGTGGTCGTGCCCTCATGGACACACAGCACTGGGTTTACCTTTGGTTTTGCCTCCAGCATTATCCCTCCTTCCTTTGGCATACATAGCCCATGAGCCCAGACTGCCCTAGGGAAGCCTGGCCATAACATCATGGAGCAGGAGGAGGCTGCAACCAGAGAAGAAATGTGGAGCATCAGCCCAATCTCTGGGAGCAGCCAAGTTTCTGCTGTGAAGGTAACGAATCAGACCAGGTGGCACAACAGGACACCTTCACCTTCCAGGAATAAGGTCTGCCTGTACAATCCTGCCTGCAGTGAGGGATTCCCAAAAACACAAATTCACTTTTTAATTTTAAATCTGTGACAAATTGCTCTGCCTTTCCCCTTTTCATTGGGTCTTTATCACTTTTGCATAGGAAGCACTCCCTCTGGGTGACAGAATGATCCTCAAAGCATTTGGTTGTTCCTTGAGCATTTGCATACTTTAGCATGAAATACATTGAAAAAATGCAGAATCTCTGTGTTGAGAAGCATTAGTTGTTAGCTTAAATAAGTAAGTTTTGAGTAGAACGAGTTAGAATGGATTACACAGAGTTTCAATACTGTGTGATTTAGTATGTTGTTTGTTCAGTTTTGCTTGCTTAGCATCAGTAGCGGGATCTGCTGAAGCCTTGGGATGCAAGATGTGAACTTATACCTAGAGATGTTTTCAGCTGGAACCGAGTTAACTCCATAATTTTACTAGTAGCTGGTACAGTGCTGTGTTTTGTCTTTAGTATGAGAAGAGCATTGATAACATACTGATGCTGTGGTTGTTGCTGAGTAATGTTTATCCTAAGTACAGGGCTTTTTTTAGTTTCCTGTGCTCTGCCAGCAAGCAGGTGCATCAGAATCACAAACTAGAAGACAAGGAGACTCCAGCTGTCAGCAGAAGCTGCAACTCCACAAGATAAGAACAGTGAATGGCCTGCCTGCACAGACACAGAGAAAGAACCCAATAAGGTGTTAGAAGACCCCAGACCAAAAATCACCATTAGACCAAGAGGTATGTGGAGAGCATGTCAGGGCTGGGTGCATGAGTTTATTATATCCTTATGGGTATAGTTGCCTGGGAATTTCTTGGCTGAGTGTGCCTCTCCAGAGGCACCCAGCTCAAGCTGATCTGCTGCTGCACCACTAAATTATTCATTTTTATAAAACCAATGCCTAGAACTCTATGGGAAACCTAGGGTTGTGCCCAAAGAAGAAGGAATCCACCTGAGAGTGTGTGTGTGAGTGAGGGGTTGAAAAGGGCACCTGTTGGACCACTGGAGCTGCCCACTGCGAAGGGCCCTGGTCCCAGCACTTAATAGTTTCATGTAGTGTGTGTGATTCCTGGAGTGGCATCAGAATGCTCAGGCAGGGGCTTTTCCTTTAACACCCTGTGTATATCCAAATCCAATGTAATTATCAGTTTATCTCCACATTTCTGCCCCCATGGTCTTCTAAGGAAGTTCAAACAGTGGAGTGAACCCCATCAGGCTGTCGACAACATGCCCTAGGGTGCTTAGGATGGATGGGAGACCCACTTGCAGAATCAGTGTGGGCTTCACAGCTCCCATCTTTATTCCACGTGCTGACTGCTGAGGTCAGAGCAACTTCCTTCACTCCTGTTTCACCAGCCTCCAGGTCTCCTGCCTCCTAAAGACCTGAGAATAGCTCTAGCTAAAGGCATCTAGCAAGCCAGAAAGAACACCCCGGGTGAGCAAAGAACAGTTCTCATTATACCAGCCCAGCTGCATCTTCAGGTCCAGGGATGCATGTGTGGACAGGAGGCACAACCCGTGCAGGACCCTTGTTGTCACCTTGTACATCTCCTTCATTTTCGAGCATGCTCATCAGGTGCCAGATGCTCACTGCTCATCCCACTAAAATGGGGGGCATGCCCGCAGCTGCACACAAATCCTTAGGCTCATCCCTGAGGAACAAACTCAAATCCCTCCAGCACAATGGGAACCAAAAGACACCAGCTTTGAGATGCTTTTTTGTCCCTTGGGTTTGGCTGGCTCAGAAAGGATCTGCACTGTGCTGCAGTGAGGAGAGGGCATTGCAGAGCGCAGGGGATTGGAGTTGTGGCAACAGGCACCTTAAGGAAGCATCCTTAGCCTGATGACCTGGTGGTCCTGCATGGAGGCTGATGGTCCTGCTGGCCCCACTGGCACATTCTGCTCATCCCCCTCCCTCTCCCCATCCCCATCACACTTACCCGGGTGGCCAGGCTCTCCTTGCAGTGCAGGCTGATTCCACACTCGTCAGTGATCTCGGAGAGGTCTTCATCCTCAAACTCCTCGAGGCTGATGTCATGGGTGAGCCTGGAGGGAGTGGCGATGTCACAGTCACCCACTGTGCTGGTGGCCAGCAGGAGGGTGCGGGGTGCTATGCTGCCTTTGGGCTGGGAGCAGCCCTGCCACCCTGAAAGAGGCTCTAATGGCGGCTCCTTCTGGAGGGGATAGGTCTGTCCCTATCAAATAGCTGGGCTTGGCATGATCCGTGGCTGTGGGGAGGCCGGAGGTGTGACCTGCAAACCAGTTCCTGCCTGACCAAAGACAATAGGGACATGCAGGTTGGAAGAGCATGGGACAGACACCACAGCCAGCCCTATCCCAGCAGGTTCATTCTGCTGCCACCATCCCAGGGAGCCTCTGAGATTGTCCCAGCTGGGCACAGACACCCAACAGGGTAAAGGCCAGGGTTACAGGCAGTGGAAGAGCTGGGAGTCCTGGCAGGGCACAGCTGGAGGATAGACCTGCTGGGACAGGTGACGACATCAAGACCCATAGAACGTGTAAGCACTGCAAACCCCTCAGCCATGGCGTAACCAGCCCCTGAGCTGCGCTGGGAGGGATGTCCCAGCTCAGGTGTCTGCAGTAAGAGAGGGCAGCAATTTTTCCTCTGCACCAAAATCACTCCCCAGGGCGATTACGGGCATCCCTGTTAACACTGGTGCTGCTGAGCTGGCCTGCATGGCTTTAGCAGTTCCTTAGGGCTGTCAGCCCCACAGGCTCATTACACCCCTTCAAAACATGTACAGAGATATCTTTTTAGCAGCTGAAAATAAGCTGACCAGCCCCCAGGGGGCATTGAGATGCTCCTGGCTTCTGTGCATTAAAACATTTCAACACGGTAGTACCTCAATGCTCCTCTCACTTATTCATTTCCGCAGTGGTAAATAAAAGACCTCAGCTCAAAAGTCCTCGGCCAACCAATTCAGCCCCCTTTGTTTTGTCTGGAGTGGCCATAGGCACTGCTTTGCTTGCCACTATTTCCATTTGCTCCCAGCTCCCCTGGCTGGGAAATACTTGGGTGAACGGAGTATGCCGAAGCCATCATCCCTCTCTAGCTTGGCCCTCAGCAGTGAGGAAGAAAGGAGAAGGGTATCTTGTGATCTACAGAGCTCCCATGCTCACTCTTAAGAATCGCTTGCACATCTTAGGGGGTCCCCCCGACAGTGGCACCAAGCCAGTGCCACAGAGCGGGGTAACACTTCCCTTGTCCCAGACCCTGACGAGGGAAAGGAGCAGAAGCCTGTGGAGGAAGCAACATCTTCCTGGTCTCCTGGGGTGAAGACAGATGGGAACAACTATGCCCATGGAGGCAGCCCCTCTAAGATGCATCAGGAGTGCAAGGACACAGCCTTCAGCATGGGATGGGGCGACTGTACCCCTCAGCCATCTCCTTCTGTTGCCCATAGGAGGGAGGGAACATGGAACAGGATGCTCATGACAAGCCTTCAAAGCACAAATTGATTTCTTCTCTGGTTACGCAGGTCATCAGGGTGGGAAATCATCCATGGCTAATACCTGGGACCTCCATCCGCTACAATGTGGGAGCACAGTGGGCACTTAAGGGTCCTGGTGAGAGGCACAACACTGCCAAGGGGCTGGCAGGGGCTTCCTGGCTCTGCAGAGGCAAAATGAGGGTGTGGCAGTGCCCCCCACTCCGCAACGGGAACAGGCAGCCCTGTCCATGCTCACAGGGACAGGGAGACACTGCACAGATCCCCAGCACTGGCGCTGCCTGCCAGTGCTGGGGTGCAGCAGGATGCAGCCAGATGCCTTTGCCACTCTAGTGCCCAGCTGCCACACAACTCCCTGCACAGCCAGGAAAACTTTGGACTTGACTGAGTGCCAAGTTTACTCCTGTCCTGTGGCCACTGCTCACAGAGAAGGGTGATGTGCCCAAGAGGAAGAGTCTGCCCCTCACCCCCTGCATGCCCCCAGGACAGTCCCCCCTCCCTTAGGCACAGCCAGTCCCCTACCATTTCTCCCACTGATCTTCCAGCCAGCTCTCCTCCTCGGTGCTTGACTCCATTTTCAAGGGCAGCTGCATTGAGAAGGACCCCCCCTTCACTGGGGGACACACTCCCAACCTGAAAAAAATCTCAGGCCCGCCGTGAGGACTGAGGGAGATGACAGCCGAGCCCTGGGTGTCCACTGCCTCTCTGCCTGCCCCGTTGCAGTCTGTGGCTGCCTGTGCTGCTCTGTAAGCTCACTGCGCAACCTGGGGAAGCTCATTAAAAATAGATGGAATCAGCTGTCCTGGAGGGGGGGAAAAAAACCAACTCCCCAGCTGAGCCAGTGCCAAGTCCCTGCACTCTGTTGGGGATGCTGACTGCCTCTGCCTGCCAGCCAGCCAGCCTGCCTGGCTCCTGGTCCTGCTCCAGCACTCGCTCCCTAGCACCCACAATGGGCACAGGGGATCTGCTTACCCTGTCACAGACACCCGCACCACCTGGCCTCCTGCTGCCCTTGCAGCATCACTGCCTCCCACAGCAACGGGAGACAGGAGTGTTTGCCCGCCCTCTCCACCCGGTGGAGTGAGGCCACTCACTGACGCAAAGACCAGAGCATTTCCAGCGCAGCGGGACCAGCATCGTGGGCAGCTGCACTTCTGAGCTGAGGGAAGCACAAGGAGCACCTTTGCCAAGGGACAAGCCCAGCCACCGCAGAGCAGTGCTTGCGGCACTGACCCTTCCCTGTCTGCCTCCACCTAACCCCCAGACCGACTCCTGCCTCAGGCACAACCGTTCCTGAGCTTCCCAACATCTAATCCACATTGAGAGCCAGTGAAATACCTGGTGAGCAGCTCTGCAAGCTCCCACCCCTCTTCTGCTGCTTAAGGCACAGGTGTTGTAAGTGTAGAAGACCCTTCTGGAAGAGCTATTACGAGGAGAGGCTTTCCTGCCTTGAAAGAGGCATCTTTCCCAGAGACAGTTTTAGATGTTTTCTCCTCCTGCATTCCAGAGAAGCTGACTCCCTGGGTATGAGAGAAGATAAGTTCTTGCAGACCTGTCTACAGGTCCTGCAGCAGTGGGGCTGGGGACAATAAAAGCCTGAGAATAGGAGGTGTGTTTTTCTTAGGCCCAGTGTAGTTTGTATCAAGATGTTGTGTTCTTGACTTTCAGAAATAAATTCTCCTAAATCCTTCCACTGTCTGGTATTTTGAGGGTACCTGCGTGCATTTAACCCTTACAGGGGTCTTTCCCGGGAAGGGCTGTCAGCTGTTGTTGCCAAAGTGTTGGCACAGTGGCCTCAGATAATCCTCCATCCCCTCCACACCTCTCAGACCCACTTGCTGCCCAGCAGCACATTGCAGAACATGAGCCTTTGTGGAGCTATTCACTACTTGCCCCATCAAGATGGAGCCAAAGTAGCTCTAAGAGAGGCACCCACCATGATTTGCAGACGGGGATAGGGCACCCCCCTCCTCCAGCTGCATATACCCCACTCTGACATATAGTGGGGTGGCACCCCACTGCCACCCATCACAGCATTGCCCTCCTGCCCCTCACCACCATCCACTCCAGGAGCTTCAAGTGATGGGTGCATCTCTCACCAGCTGCTTGGGACCTGGCTTTGCTCTCCGTCAGATTAAGGTGGGTGATGTCTGCAGGAGCCCAGCTCACAGGGTGGCCTGGAGCGCTCTGCTGAGCTAACTTGTTGCTAGCTCTCTCCCCACCAGTGTCATGCCACTGGTGAATGTCACTCTTGATACATTGTCTCTCAGCCCCACAGGAATGGTACACACGACTCCATCTTCCCTATCAGCTTTGCCTGTAGGCACTTCATCTGCTTGAAACCTCATCACTTAATGCAATGAATAAAGAAATCTCTTATCTCCGTATTACTTGCGCCCTTTGCTCCTCTCACATGGATGCTCCAAGACTTTCTAGGAGAAACAAGGAAGGCTCTTCGTTACCCACCCCTGTTCCCTGTGCTGGAAACACCCCTCCCTTTCTCTCTTGCTTCTCAAAGAGACTAAAAATACCAGCAAAATGAAACAGCTCTGACTCGTCAGCTCCGTCATTGGTAGTAAAAGTCTGAGCAGGACCTATATGTGTATTTTGGCCAACTTCCCTTGCCAGTGGCCACAGCATCACAGGTCTATGGGGGTGGGAGAGCCTCGCCCCTGCAGAGGTTATGGGTGCTTTCCTTAAGGATCTACCAAGAGGACAGAGCCCTGTTGTATGGATGAGAATTGATAAACTCAGGATATCTGTGAACTGTGCCTGAGAGTGCACACACAGGTGCATGAGCAGAGGCAAACGTTACCTGCCCATGGCAGAAGCAGCTCAATCACAGTCCTAATAACAACCCTGTAATCAAGTCTGGCTGCTGTGCCTCCCTCAACTCCATCCCCTGACAAGGAAAAGAGGACTTAGTGTCTTGCCTCCCCAGCTCACAGTTGCTGCATGGGATTTGTTCAGGGCAACAGGACATGATGGAGCTGGGGGCTCCAACAAGCCTGGCTGCCTGAGCTGTCTCTGATAGTCTGCCATCAGGCAGGAAGTCCTGAAACCAGCACCAGTGGGAAAAATAGTACTATCCTACATTTGGCTGGCCCCGGGCTTCTTCTTCCATCACAAGAACCACAAAAACTCTTATTCAAACCAAGGAGAGGTGCCTCTCTCTCTCCATCAGGGGAAGGCAGTGCTTTCATCTCCCCTCACAAGAAGACATGTAGCCCCATTCTGACGTCCAACTCATTCATTGCCTCCAAACAGGCTCTTCTGACAGCTTCACATCAGCACAACAGACACATAAACCATAGTGCTAGGACTGATTTTTGCCTCAGCCTAAAGATGCTTCTTTGAACTTCCTGAGGAGATGGAGGAATCTCCTTCCCCTGGAGACCTCCTTCCTTCCCAAAGGGCCACGATTTCCATAGGGTTCCCTGAGGAGTGAGGAAGTTCCCACTCTCTCCTGACCTATGCAAATACCTCCCTAAGGGCTTCTTTCCCTAGAAGCCTTCTAATCCAACAGCTAGGTGGATGTCCTTTGCTTTTACCAAGGAAACCTGAAGGACATAGAAGAGAACAGTCACTGACTCCTTCCCAAGTTCCAGCTACATCAGAGCCACACTCCTGGGGTCAGTGGGGCAGGCAACACTGCGAGCGCTGTCGGGCCCTGCATCCAGCTGCATCTCACTTGTGCCAGTCCTCCCTGTCCTTTTGTTGGGTAGAGGGACCCTCAGTCCCAGAGAGCCCTTCACAGGAGAGCCTGGCCCAAAGCACTAGCAAAGCTTCTTGGCAGGGCAAGGAGGTGCAAAATAGTGTCCCAGAGAAAGAGGTTAAGAAGCTCCAGTGGACACAGCTCCCACTACAAGGCTTTATGAGGCTTAAGTACCACAGGGAGGCTGGGTGAGAATAACTTTTTGCTGTCTCCTAAACCGCTGTTGCTCTTTTCATGATGAGCAGCCCGCTCTGGCTAAAGGAGGGCTCACCTCACTATCCTCCTCCCAACTCTTCTCAGATAACACCAAACCATCCCTGGCAATGAAGACCTGCCAGACCACCATACCCATCCTCTTCAGAGCTTGAGACTATCAGGCTGCTCACTGGCCAGCATTAAGTCCTCTCTCAATTCAAGCTAACTGATCACCTGATGCTTGTACCAGTGTGTTGCCGCTCACGGAGCTGGGGGAATAGATGTATGTATCAGAGGGCAGATACCTGAAACACCTCATACGGCAAGCAGTAAGGAGGGGCAGAGGGCAGGGCTCACCCAGGACCTCACTGCCAGCCATGGTCTGAGCCTTCACCCTGAATTGCACTAATTGTTGCTGGGTCCAGCTTCTCTGCAGGGGACAGCCTCTTGCTCAGCCCTGCAGAAGGGATGCCAGGACCTAGGACAGGCAAAACCCCAGCTGTGACATGTACATGTTGTTTGTAAATGTTTCACTAGCATGGCTCCCTTCTCACACGATGCTTCTGCCATAACATCGCCTCTGATCTGCCAGACCCTGCCCCAGGCGCAGAGACATCGCCATATCTTCTTCCACTTCAAGTCTCACACCCTGAGCTCAGTGCCTGGGGAAGATTTTGCACTCCTGCCTTCATTCCCCAGTTTTCCACGCTGCTGCACAGCCTCTTTCACAGAGGTCAGTTCTTCCCCAGGGCAGGCTGGCAGCCCCTAGGCTCCTTTTCCAAAGGTCTGAGGCACAGCAAGAAGCAGCACCTCATTCTTCCTCTCAGAGCATTGCTGCTTGCTGGGGAGCGGGAGGGTGCCCAGGGGACAGCCACTACATCCAGGACAGTGCCAGGCAGTAGGCCCACCACCGCTCGGCAGCTCACCCTCGGGCCCCAGGCTCTGTGGCCAAGCCCCTTCTCCACGGTGGATGTTTTCAGAGGCCGCATTTAATCACTCACTTTGCAGGATATACAGCCATGTTGCAACAGCTCTCGTAGGCAGCGCTGCAGTAGGAAGCAGCTGCCAAAGCCCCGGAGCCCCCAGTAAAGCAGGGCTAGGAGCAAAGCCCAGCAAGGGTATATTGCCTGAAAACCACTATAGCTCATCTGCACCTGCCTGCTTCGCTGCAGGGACCCACGGTCCTGATGGAGGTGGACATTAGCTCAGTGTGGCCCCAAGTGTGGAGCAGCTCCTCCTTTCCTCCCCAAAATCACAGCACGCAAAGCCGCGTAGCAATCCTCCCTCCTCATCCAGCACCCTGACAGCTCCCTCACAGCACCCCTGGGTGGCAGAGGCAAGCAGAGGGCAATGGCTGACGATGGCACGGCAGCCAGGACCTGTGAGCCTCCCCCGATAGCAAGCGAACGGCGCCGGGCTCGGCACCTACGGGCAAGGGCAAAGCTCCCTTATCCGCCCAGCACATCCCTGTCCCAGAGCTGCCCTCAGGAGGCACCAGACGGTACAAAGCCCACAGCCATCCCTGGCCTGGCCCACGCCATCGGAAGTCACGGTGACAAGCCTCGTTGGGTTTTAGAGAAGACACAGCCCCTTGCGTCCCAAATCGATGGGAGCACTTGGTAATGCTAAGAGGATCAATTCTGGCACTCTCCCACTGTGTCACTTGGGGTTCCTGTTTCCCAGGGGTAGAAAGGAAGCAGGAGCACCTGGGATTTCCAGGAATGGGCTAGAAAAGGCTTTCCTGGGGGTGGGGAGAGAGATGAAGCTTTTTTTTTTTTTCATGACGAAGATGTGTTTGAAGAGGAGATAAGACAGGTAGGGCGACCGGGGAGTGGGGTGTGGAGAGGAACATGAGGCCAAGCAGGGGGGCTGCGGAGCTGCAGTGGTTTATGTTCGGGGTGAGGACCAACGTGGCTTGGGTGGGTGGGCTAAG
>JAOXXN010000065.1:24731589-24745552 GCA_026770055.1 Myrmophylax atrothorax
CAGCTGCAGCACAGATGCGGCACAGCTGGAAGCGATACCCCAACTCTGCCCGGGCCTTGGGAAACGCCGGCCCCGGCGGGGAAGATGTGCTGCAGCCGGACTAGCACCCCCTAGATGTGCCGCAGCTGGAACCAGCGCCCCCACGGGCAGATTCGCCGCAGGTGGAGGCGGCAGCCCCAGAACCCCCAGTGCGGGAGGCAGCCGGGGTGTCCCCCAGGCCTGGAGAAGCAACCCCAGGAGCGTGGCGGCAGCAGCCCAAGGCGAGGGGCTGGACACAGAGGGCCACTTGCAAATGCTCCTCATCAGCGGGGACACGTCTGGAGGCAGCAGGAGCAGGCTCTAAGAACAGGCTGTGCTTTCCCACCCCTGGCAGGTTTGCAGCACCCAGCTAGCACCAGGTCTGGCAGCCCCAGCATAAACCTTGTTCCTGCTGAATCTTGCTGGCGTGGCAAGCACCACAAAGGGAATTTATAAAGCAGCATGCACATACTTTTCATAGGCACAAGGAGGGGAAAAAATGCATCTTGAGGTTGCAGGTCTCTCCCTAAAATGGGTAGACCCACTCTTGCATTCTGCTGTGTCCCAGGAGCATTTTACCTTGAGTGTTCATTGCTGCTACCCTTCCTCACCAGCCTGAGCAAGTTTTCTCTCCCCTGCCTCTCCTTCCCATGCTTTGCAGGTTATCTCAGAAAACTGTGCAGGTTGTGCTGTACATAGAAGGGGACAGCATCAGTATTTTTAAGTCCCAAGGCTACTTCTGTAGCTGAAAAGAACTCTTCCTATTTTCTGCATGCCCACTCTGCTCCCATTTACTGTCTGTGACAGTCCTGGACGGCGTGGGTGGCACTGCTTTAGGAGGTCAAACTTTAAGGATACAGCCAGTCCCATCAGTGTTTCTCAAACCACAGAGCTGACTGCCATTGAGACAATGGTATTAGTTCTTGGCCAAGACCCAGCATGTCAGCTGCTTCTTCAGAGAAAAGGAAGCGGAGCCCTCTGAGGCATACAGTCCTCCTCTCTCTCTCAGGAGTCTTGGTCTCCTGCCAAACTAGAAAGAAATGGTTCTCCTGGGCCAGTGTGGAGACAAATAACATGCCCACAGGGTCACCATGTGCAGGTACCCCTGGGGCAGCTTCCTGAGAGGGATGTAGGTGTCCCCTTCACTGTTTGGATCCACAGACTAAACTGTATTGCATGCAGGACCCAAGAGACTCACCAGCATGGCTCTCATTTCGCCTCTGACCTGAGGCAGAAGGTAAGGGTGCTGCCTCATCCCAGTCAGATCACCACCAGCATATCTCACCTTCTGCTTGGACACCAAACACCAAAAGTTCACGCCTTAGTCAGGTCACATGGCCTTTAATCCCAACCCTGGCTCAGGCTGGTCTGGCAGGAGACCCACTTTGTCCTTTCTGGATGTACTGCTGTTGATCACACCCGTTCCTTAGATGTACAGCAGAGCCCAAGGCTGCTGGGAGAGTGCATGCACATCTGCAAAATAAAAGACTACGCTTCCATCCTAGCCAGCATCTCTGGCCACAAAGCATCTGCTGACTTTTTTTTGTCTCTCTCAAATTGTCCAACTGACCATCAGGTTCACTTCAGATAAACTACTGTAAGCCTTAAATGAAACCTGAGAAAAGGTTACTTGCTGAGAGAAGTTTTCCTGCTCCTCTCCCCCAGCTGAACCATCTGATCTCCCACTAGATGTAGCTATGATACCAGACCAACACTCCACTCTCTTTTGACCATCCTTACTGCTCTTTCCCCCTCTGCCCCAATGACCACATCTCTGGCTCTCATCTCTTCAAATCCAGGTGTGTTTTCTACTTTCAGACCTTTCAGCAAACCCCTCCTGAAGCCACACCAGCTCCTTATTTGTGCAGACAGAAGAGACACAGGGGAAGAGAATTTTCTCAAGCACCAGCACAGGGAGCAGGCAGCCAGTCTCTGCTAGAAATTCCAGGTTAGCCACTTTCAGTCCTGACCAACATCACTGTCATTCCTTTGACAGGGAAAACAGATATTTTGGCCATCACAGAGGAGGAGCCTCAAACCCAACCTCTCCAGGTTTAATGTATGTTATTACACTCTGGATAGAGAAAGCTGGACTGGGTTTGCTGTCATCCTGCCTCCTCATCTTCTAAGGCATAGGCTGCCATTTTCAAAAGGTTTTTGTCATGTGAGAGCCACTCCAAGCACTGAATGATTACTTTCTCAAGACCACAAGGTCCTCACCCGAGAGAACAATTCAGCAATACCATGAGCCTTGACTGCACACCCCTCAGTTAGCCAACACACTGTACACATTACCTGTCTTGTAGACCAGACATGCTCCAGTACCTCGGGTTGAGAGGGATTAGTTGTTTAGCTTAAGTAAGAGAGCATGTGAGGGACAGGTGCATGAGTCACAAAGGTATAAATGCCCAGGGATTTCTTTGTTAAGGGGCCCCCCCACAGGCACCCAGCTCAAGCTGACCTGCTGCTGTACCATTGCATTATTTATTTTTATAAATCTTACACTGGAGGCTCTGCTACAAGGAACCTAGGTTCAAGCCCCAACAAAGAAATCAGTCTGAGAGTGCTGTGTGTGTGAGCAAGGGAGCCAACAGGGCACCCATCAGCTCACTGGAGCTGCCTGCTGCAAAGGGCCCCTGGTCCCAGCAGTTAAAAGTCTCAGGTGGTCTGTGTGCAATTCCTCAAATGGTGTGAGAATGCTCAGGCAGCAGCTTCTCCATTAGCACTCTATGAAACACCCGAATCGGCATCTTCAAAATTTCCCTTTTTTGTTTCCAACGAGCTGAGCAAGTTAGACACCGAATTTTAAATGCTTATTTACACAAAATTAAAACTGTGTCTTGGTTTTGTTGGATTGTTTGCAATAATCACTTAGCTGCTGTTCAAACTGGTGCTATCTATACATGTCCAGCCAAGGCAGAGACTCCAACATGGCTGTCCTCCATCAGCCCCACTGCTGAACATGAACAAGGAACTGCATGGCTACATGCACTTCCTGAATCTTGCTGCGTACTAGCAAAGTAATGTACCTCATGTAATCCTCCCAAGATATAAAAAGGTTCCAGTCACTGGCTCTACACAGGAGCACCGAGGGGGCTGGCATAACATACAAAAACTTGACTCCAATTGCATCCTAACTAGTTAATGGGCTACTAAGTCTGGTGTATCTAATATCAGTTCATGACTTAGCTGGAGAACTGCAAGAGCCAAGGCCCAATCACTGACAGGAGACCTATCCTGAACAACTGTTCATAGCTCTGTAGGACTCTGCCCCAGCACCCATCTGCAGCTGGAAAGAGCCTTCACACCACCCCAAGGAGCACCGCAAAAGCCACTACTGTCAGAGCATCAAAAACCAACTGCTCTCTCTACCCAAGGAACGACCTGACGCTATGCTCGCATTGGGGGTGCCTGTGTCAGGTCAGATATTGCCACCTAGCCCCAAGACACAGAAAACAGTCATCCCAGGAAACAGTCCGCAGTCTGGCATCCATTTCATGCTGCTTCCTTTATGTCAGCCTCCAGCAGTCCTCTGCTGCTTCCTGAAACAAAGACGGTATCTTTACCAATTGTTACTGATGGTGTTTTCTTTCCCAGTGAATTGGTCAAGATCTTTTGAACTCAAACTGTTAGCACCCACAACTAAGGTAGGTGCACCCTTGTTCATTCTGCCATGTTGTACTTTAACCGAACACGCCCAACTCTAAACATTACTGAAAACAATGAACAATAATTCCCTACTCATCGCAGATTTACCCACCTTTATCATTTCAGCTGGGAGATGCCAGAGCAGAAGAATCCCACACTACTTATCAGGCTTCTTGCTGGAAGTTTTTCTCTTATCTTTGGTTGGCCTAGCGTGTCTGTGTCCATCCCAGTGCTACTACCCGAGCTGCAGCTCTTCCAAATGCCACCATCCATATCCCAAGTGCTGACAAAAACCTTGCAAATGTGATTTCCTCCTCACAAAGCCTTCCAAAAGATCACTTAGGAGATGTGGCCTCTTCTCCCTTTGATTCCTTACCCCACAGATCCAGCCCCAAAAATGCCACTTACCAAGCAAAATAATTTGGATGACAGGAAAGAGAGGGTTAAAGACATTTATAAAAAGTTGTATTTACAGACCACCGCCAAAGCACGGAACTCTCCAAATGACAGAAATTACAATTGCTGCAACGTAAGTGTACAAGGTGCATGTCTTTCCCCTTTCTTCTCTCTGCAGCAGAAGATGGGGGTGGGGGAGTATGTCTTTTTCTTTCTACCCCCAGGACAGCAGGAGTAGTATCTGGATCAGGCTGAAGGGGACATAACCTGTTGATGACTGGGTTATCCACCAGGCAGGCTATGAATAGTAGTCTAGAAGAAGGTAAGGTTAAGAAAAGTGACTGTTTACTTGTTCAGTCTGCCCCATGGATTCCCTTGGGAAAGAGAATATAGGGTCAATGCCTCAGGGAGTGGGAAGGAAAGGTTATTCAGCTATTCAATAAATTTATTCACAGACTCCATTCAGCCACTTTGGGTTTCTCAGATACATTTGAGTCAGTTTCTATTTTGCAGCCCTATTGCTCTGGGTTCAAACATAGGCTCCAAAACTGAATCTGATTATTCCAGTCAGAATGGGAGGCAACTCCTGTACTCCCCAAGCTTTTAGTTGCATAAGCTCACATATAGCCCCACACTATCTGTGCCAGGCAGGGATGAAAGGTTTTGGACAGCAAATGAAAACTGTGCAAACAGCAGTCCACTACACAGGACTAGTTACTCAATCCAATCCCTCTTGGAAACAGCCACAAGAGAGAATCTTCTGCAGTACTAACCTCCCTTGCGCTTTCGGTGGCAGGCAGAGGCACTCTGCCAGCACTGTACTGGAGTGACATGTAACAGGACCAGGCAAGGAGTGTATGGTTAAGAGCCAGAAAAGCTACATAATCGTCCTGCTAGGCTACAAAGCACCAGTGTGAATGCAAATGGCAAAGAGGAGCAGTGTGCAGGGCATGAGGTACAGGCGTATTCTGTGTAGAAACTTGAAACACAGATGTCAATACAGAAAATACCAAACAGAATGGGCACACAGAATGGACGCTGGACTCTGAGCTCAAGGAAGACTCACTTCAAGGAGCTGATGTGTAATACATCCTCTATCAGTAGGAGGCACTCCACAGTCTAAATACCAGGCATAGGTCACTTCATTTGAGAGAGCTCTCATTCAGGGAAGGAAATGCTGTAGAGTGCTGGACTCAGGTGTAGCTCCCTTATTTTTGGGACCAGACCTATTCTGAGAGACTGCTTTGTTCATATCAAGGCATGATCTTACTCTCTGCATAATTCCTTTTCTCTCAGAGTCTCTCTTCCCTAGATGTCAAACAGCTCTGAAGCTGCCCGTTCCAGGCAACAGCACTACATGGCTCACCTTGCAGCAGAATGTTCTTTTGCAGGGAAGGTTTTAAGTGCCTTTCGAGTGTACAGTTTGTATCTGTTCTTGTGCTACCACTGACCTTCATTTTGTTTCCATCCTACAGAAGTACTACCTTGATTTACTCAGAAAGCATTCCTTCCCTTGTCAGCCTAGCCTAATGTAAGAAACACCAAGTTTTCCTTGTTCTCTCGTAGGATGGGTACTCTATTTTTGATATCATAGCAATTTCCTTCTCAACGCCTACTATAATTTGAATTAATCAGCACACATCACTGCCTAGTACTATTGATGAGAATGAAGGTTCACTATTTGTGAGACACGCAGATGCTGATTCCTACATCAATGCATCAAGTCACATGCACTGAGCCATTGTCAGAAAATAAAGATACACCTGGAGTGAACGAGTTGACAGAAGTCTCTTGTCCCCTTGAACATGGGCAGATTTTGGGGATGGCTGACAAGAGACATACTTGGCTCTTTGGAGACCAGAAAGCCAAATACTCCCAAGCACAAGTAATGCAGTGCCCTTCCGTGGCAGCTATTGGAATTACAGAGAGCTATGCGAGACTCCAGATTTTCTGTTGCGGATCACAAGTTCCAGTCCCTCTGTGGCAGCAGTCCCTACTCTTCTAGTCACCTCTTCAGCACTCTCCGCTCTTCATTTGCAGGGTGCTCACTGCCGGCTGTAAGAGAAAGCAGAAGAGAGAATTTGCCTTGATCTCCCCTCTCATGCTGAAAAATGGCCAGAACATGTGACCAGCTCTTTCCCTCCTGGAAATCTGGAGCTTGGAGGCAGATGACTGGACCTGATTGTTCCCCTCTTCTAGCCCATACCCTCACCACATGGGCACCTGGCCGTGAACCCGCTCTGTGGAAGGAGAAGCAGCCTCACAGGAGCAAACCCAAACTGTGCTTCATGCCTATTCCAGCAGCAGGGCCCTGCTCTCCATTGGACAACTGAGCTAACAGCTTGTCATGCAAAACCACCAGTGGACAGACCACTTCCAAATTACAGGGTTACAGAATTACAGTTAGCAGCCACATCACTTCACAAGGAGTCCGTTTTGTTCATTAAAATGTAGGGAGTAAATAAGATTGAGCCTTGTTAGCTTCCAGAATCAGGTAATTTAAGCCAGATCACACTAGGAACTACTCACAATCATAAACTCTTGCCAGAGACCTCTGAAGCAGGGAGACCGGTCACTTTGGCTCGTTTGTACAGTTCTTCAGCGCATGGCTCTTCTGCTCCCTCATGTTTGCGTTTTGGAGAAGCCTGGTCTGCTTGTGAAAGCCTCACCACTGCAGAGGAAGAAGAATCATTTCAACAGTTCTCCTGCCTTTAGATGGCCTCATATGTACACCCTGGCCTAATCTGCCACAGAGCTGGGAGACAGAAGACTGCAGTGCACAAGCAGAGAGATGTGTTCCCACAGCCTCCCTGGAAACTTTTAAACAAAGCTTTGTTAAAAGCAGAATTAAGTCCCCCAGAACAAACACAAAAGTATCCTTCTTTGACAGAGGACAGCTTAATTATACCTGATTAGCTCTCCACTGATCTGCACTTCTCTCAAGTGGTTTCATATGATCCCAATCCCATACAGCCAGTAAAAGAGTAACTTTAATGAACTCTTATGCTTCAGCCCTTTTAGAAATGAAGGCTCACTGGGGACTTCTGAAGAAAGCTGAAAGGACTGTGAACGTGATCTGTGTTTTCCTAGCTATCAGAAAAGGATTGTTTTCTCCTGCCTATAACCTTAAAGTCGACATGAAACTCAAAAGCACACAAATAGCTCCAACTCACCTGTACTGGTGCTGCAGCCCTGCCCTGAAGCCGAGTCTGTGACTGGGCCACTGAGATCTTCCACACATGAAGGGACTGATGCCAGTAAACCTAGGAAATGGCAAGAGGATCTCAGTTAAGAAACAAAACACACCTGGGGTGGAAGAAGCCTTTCACATGGGAACACCTTAGTGATCACCAACCGTAACATCCATATCACAGAGCAGAAGTTCAGAGCTGTGCTCACCCAGTGCTGACCAGACAAACGCCCTGTGAACCACCAGCATATTTATTTAGGATGCACTGCCTAGGTTTTCCTCCAAAGTGAAGAATGGACCACTGGTAGTATATGGATGGTGACTTGCTATCAGTAGCTCTCAAAACTAATCAAACTCAACTCTTAGCTGTCCAAGAGCTCAATGGAGCTCTCCCTGGAAACTGATTGAGCAGATTTGGTAGGGACTGCTTCCTCTTGCAAGGACTGGCCAGAGAGGCAAGTGCTATCTATTTTAAATCATGACCTTTCCTCCCAGCATTTTATCTTGTATTAAAGACACAAACTTTTGCAATTGCTGGTACTTACAGAGGCCCCTATAGCGTGACAGCTGCTGGTAGATCTGCTTCATGCGTTCGATGTTCAGTCGGCTGGTCTCTGCATGGTTCACCATGGGTTTGGGGTAGTCCACCCCAATGATGCACTTGGCTGCCTTCTGCACAGATTCTGGAGCATTCCATGGTTCATAGATATATCGTGAGGGAAAACCCTTCAGTTTGGGCAGATACCTCCTGCAACACAAGTAAAAAGCAACATAGCGCACACAGTGCACAAAAAGCACTATGCACCTGTCAGCCACTAATCAACTTGGCCTCACAGATCCAGCAACAAGGAAGCTCCAGTCGTATGACTTACTTAACATAGTCACCACTGGGGTCTGTGCGACGTCCGAAGCCCACAGGACAATAACAGTGGAAGAACTGCTGGAAGAACGCACTGCACGAAAGCCACATCCAACTTCCTGCATTTACGCTGAAATCCGCATCCAGCAACAGTTCGTCAAATACCTGCAGCAATTGGAGGAAAAGGCACTGAGACCTTCCCCAGACAGGACTTTGTCACAGTAGGACCCAAGATGCTATTTCAAATGGCAGGCACTGAGCTATGAGAACAAAGCGGCAGAGAGGCGATATGCTGGCTGAAGCCAGGTGGCTGGTCAATACATCTCACTTCCTGACACTTTCACATAGGGAGGCATGGTCTGTTCACACTGATAAAGTGCTGGCTTATCTCTCATTCAGCTACAGACTAAATCACTACCTAGTGTTGCAGCAAGCTTTGGGTATGGATCCTAGCCTGCAGGCATAATAAGTGCAAAGCACCAACCGTGGGAAGGAGAGGATGCTGCACAGAAGGACGTGCACCAAAGCAAGAAGGAAGAACCCCTGTGAAGGTCCCAGAGCACACTACCACCGAGAGGCAGAAAGTTTTCAGCAGTACCTCACTCACATCCATGCACAGATGCTGCGCTTTAAGCAGCACTTTCAATTATGCTCTGCTTTGTCAGCTTCATGACTAGATGCCCCTGCCTCCACTTTTTGTGTAGGGCAGTATGTACACTGGATAGATTCAAGCTGTCTGTCCCTTCAGATGGCCCAAGAGAAGGGTCTTTTACCTCTTTCCTTGAGACTCTAGACTCAGATTTCAGTCATGGAGCGTTCCCTGACCGGCACGGTGATGGATTACACAATGAGGAAAAAGGTCCAGTTAAAAAGTGACATTAAACTTGTAAAGAAAACAGATGGACTGAGAGAATTTTTACCAAAAAAAACCCCCAAAAAACCAAAAGCCCCCAAAACTTTAGTCCATATTTACCAGTGGGTCCCACATACATTTAGTTATGGTTATTCGAGGCTTGTGATACTGTCAGAGCCTCCATGGTAGAAGGCAGAAAGAAGTCAGGCTTTTGGCTGGCCAAGAGCCTGCTAGCAAATCCTCTCTTCCATGCAACTTTTATACACAAAGCAAAAGCCATACCTGCATGCCCATCCTTGCAGCAAGTGGCAGGGAGACTTTGTTTTCCTTATGACCTCCTGCAAGTATCTGAAAACGCCAGAACTCACCCTGACTCCTGACTCCCAGCTGATCCAGAGGTCACCCCTGGTCAGGAAGCAGGCCACCGCGTGCCTAGCCAGATGGTGGATCCACCCTTCTTGTCTCAGTTGGGTCATGATTGCATCGATCCAAGGGAAGCCTGTCTTGCCCTCTGCCCACTTTGCCAAGGCTTCAGGGTTCCTGTCCCAGGGGATTTGTATGCAGATGGGATTCCCCTCCATGCGATCAAACTTTGGGTTGTTGGTGGCTGCTGTGTAGAAAAACTCCCGCCACAGAAGCTGTCCATATAGAGAGAGGGGGGGTGTGCTGTTCCGCTTCACCTGTGGAGGAGGGAACAAGGGTATTCACAAGCACACAAGGACTGGCTTCATGAAGCTGAGCTGTAAGCCACCCAAGCATTTATACACATTTCCCAAGTCAGTTGCTGAACACTGTGATACAGGAGATCAATTCCAGATTGCCCCTTACAGAAACCCCAGGTGGTTAAGTCAGAGCACTGCTTTTGATTCACTCAGTACACTGACAAGTTACTGTTAGTTTTGCATCATTCCAGTCAAAGGCTCTACATGGCTCATAACACAGAAGCCCAGGCTGAAGAACAAGGTACTACCAGATTTAAGGTTTGCTTGAGTATTTACAGAAATCACTCTTCCTCACCCAAGAGCCTCTTTCACAAGTAGCTCAGCCCAACAGTGAAACACGAGGGAGGCAACTGGAACTTTTGTACCTGTTCTGGCACTATCTGGGAACCAGCACCATGCTATACATATGCTCAAACCCAGCCTGCTCTCCAGGTGAACCTTTTGTCTTACCTTCTTATACAGCTCCCACAGACGATAGTAAAACAGGCGGCAGGACAAGCAGCCAAAACGCAGGTAGGGACTGAGTCCTGTAGGGCTGGCCAGCAAGGAATTGGCATTCATCCTTGGTCTTTCGTAATTTGCAACCCATGCCTAGATGGATTCAGAAGAAATAAGCCAAAACCCCCATGTATTTGTGGAACACTGGTAAGGGCAGGTCTCTGTGCAGGTGGTGAGGTCACTCAAGTCTGACAGCACAGTCTCTTTTATTCACTTCCAAGCACTGCTGGGAGAGATCTCTAGTGGGCAATCCCAACTCCCCTGCCCCATTCAAGAAATGCAAACCCTTTGCTCCAGGATTTAAACCAGTTACTTATTCTAGCCAAGAAAAGAATCAAATTTGCTTTTCACGCAGGAGCTTGTAACTCCAACAGTTCCGAGGGATACAAGCTAATACAACTGTTTATGTCCAGGTATGTCTGTCTTATTTCACAGACTAGAAAACAAGAAAATTGGGGAAATTCAGACTTTTTGTGGAGCATTATGTTGAACGTTTAGTCCCCCTTCAGCACAAGTACTTATGCTTTGATTTTTACAACTACCACCAAGCTACTCAGCATTAAAGAAGTACAAGCTGGCTAAAACTGAGTCATGCCTCTGCAGCTGGGTCACCTTTCACTACTTGGAAATTGTTTGCCTTGTACACTGTAATCAAGAACACATTGAAACAAATCTGATTATTTCACCAAGGGGCTCAAGGAATGCCAGTCGGTCAGACAACCTATTAACAGGCTGATGGACAAGGGAAGGTGTTCTTCTATAAGTATGTACTTGCACTAATACCTCAGCTAAAGATAAAAAGAGATTGTGTGCAGTGTGCAGCAGAGACTGAACAACTTACAGAAGAGTTTCCAAGTTTGCACTCCTCTAAAGGAAACTGAGAGGTAGAAACAAGGAAAAGAATCCTCTCTGCTTCAAACAGCAGCATTAATGATATACAGCTCTAATTCTCTGGGCCTGAGGAAGTCCGGGAGCTCCCTGCTTCACACACAACCCAAGATCACAGAAGTACTCCAAAATACCAAAAACTTCTTTTCAGAGGCAAATGCTATGACCACTGCTAGGAAGGGCAGGGAACAAAGTAATGGGAAACACTCTACATATTTCATTTGGAGGCACAGTCTACAAGAATTGCCATTTAAATAACAGGGGTTACCTTTCTTTCCAAGTGTTTATCCAGCCGCGCCAGGGCTTCTGTCTCTCCTCCTTGCCAAACTGCAGGGGCAAGACCATCTGTAGGAAAGCCTGAGAGAAAGAACTTTTTAAGATTGGAAGCAATGCCTAGACAAAGGGTACAGATATTGGATTAGGCATTGATAACAGCAAGACACTACATATTACATTTGTCTAACCTGACTTACTTGCTGCTCTCATTCTTGTACAACAGACAAATCAAGTGGAATATGGGGAGAGCCTGCTCATGACACTGCAGTACAAGGGACTCTCCCTGCAATGTTTCAGGCAGCCTTACAGTGACTTTCCCCATTGCTCCCTGCCAGCACTCTCTCTGGTGTGTCAGCACTACCCACAGGGCTCTGCTCCAAAGGCCAGAGCAGCTGGCAATGGAACATCTGCTCCACAGCTCTGCCTTGCAAAATACCTTGCCACTGACATCAGCAGCTCACTAGATAGCCTGGCTGCTCCTGGTGAGGCTCCTACTCTGCTGAAAGCTGGTGCTGGGGAAGGCACTGGAATAGTGCTAAAGAACCACTGAAAAGGGGGAAGCAATAATGCAGGCTCCCTGCACTGCTCTGGGCTGACAAAAGAGCCTTCTCTGGCAATAAGCAAAGCAGTGTAAAGTTACAGGCAGTCACGTTAAGCCAGCCAATAAAGTACCTTAAGGTACAAGGGGATACTTCCTATATAGCTGGTATGGAGCTTCCAGTCACAGATGTGCAGACAGCATTCTGCATTAAAATCCTTCCTTCCCTTGCATTTAGATTCACTTCCCTGATGTATGTGTTGCATTCCCCATGCCTCAGCCATTCATTCTCCTTCTCCAAGGAAAATACAGGACCATAAAGCATAGCAGGAAGAATGAAAAAAGCTTCTGTAATGTCTTTTGTCTTACCAACCTCCCACTAGTGCTGCTGGGCAATAACTGAATGAAATTATCTAAGCCTGGTACACAGTTAGTTTACCTCTTCAGACCTGTTACACAACACGTCTGAGGTGGCAGTAGAGGGAAACCATCTGGCGAGGACATGAGATACTGATACAATGGTTACATGCTCAGTATAGCAGAGAACAGATGCAGAGCACTTCAGACCAATGCTCAGGGAGATGCTGGGCATCAACAGCAGTGCAAGGGACACCAGTGTGTTATCCCAAGGTCCAGCACTCACTGAAAACATTAGCCTGCTTCTATGGCTAGAGGCAGCCCATGTCAGGTAAGAACACGTGCCAGCGATCAGAAACAGTTTCAGCAGATCCCATTTCAGCTGGCAGTTAATCCTGGCTCTTGACACATACCCAGCTCTTCCAGGGATGGGACCCCATAAACATCATCATGGTTCTCCTGGATGTCCACTTTACACGTCTCCATCTGCTGACTTATTACAGTGCTCACTGGCTTCTTTGGGAGCTCCATACGGCTAATGATGGCCTGGAAGCGCTTGTAGGTGAGGGGTGGCTTATGGCCATTCAGCTCAATTATTCTGGAGATAAAATAAACATGGTGAAACAACACAGCCTCACTACCACAGAAGACACAAGGAAATGACATCCAAACTGTACCCGGCTATCTATGCTCAGGATAGCCTTTCACTTTGGATACAAAAATCCTTATAGACCTACCTATCCCTTGATGCATCCTTCAAAGGGATATTAAAACCGACGAAAAAAAATCCCAAAATACATCAGAAAAACAAAACACCACATACTTACTCATATCCATAGGAAAAAACCTGAAAACAGCTCCAGCTGAGTCAGGCTTAGCATCACACCTTCCAGAGCTCTTCATCAGACCCTTGCCAGAAATCTCAATCTGATTACTGCTTTTCTGTCTCCCCAAGATGGCAAATCCTAGACCTGCATCTGTTCCCCTGACACCTTGTGATATCCTAACCTGATTCTGACCTTAATTCCTCCCTGTATGACACAAAAGACCCTGCCTGGTAGTGACCCCTTCTCCACCTATCTTAGATGAAGCAAATCCCAGTTTGCGTCACTCCTCTCTCCCTGTGATTAGGGAAATCACCACCCTCCCTCACGCCATAAGGTCATGAGCAGCCCTGTCTTACGCTATTCACCTGTGTCAGATCATGCCAAAGAAAGATAGTCACAAGTCCCCATTCCTCTACTTCCCTAAGCATCCACAGTCTGCTGGGGCCACGCAGTCTTATTTCTCCTGGGACAGTGAGCTTTGGGAAGCCCCCGAAGGTAAGCTTCTCCAGGCTGAGATCTACCATTTTTAATCCCTCTCCTGGAGGGAAAGGAAGGAGTTAATACCAAAGCAGACAGCATTACATAAAGCTGAGGCTGCCAACCCCACAGCTCACACAGGAGCTGCAACACAGCAGCCCTCCCCACCCATTACAATCAACAGCTTATGCAAGGGGCAGGCTTAAAGCCGGGTGTTCCGGCGGATGCCATGTGCCGTCCCTTCCCCCGAGGCCGCACGTGTAGCGGGGCGGAGCGACACGCCGGCCGCGGGCCCTCCCGCACGTGTGTGCCGCGGTGACCCCGCCGCCACCCGCACCGGGAGCCCGGGCCGAGGGAAGGAGAACCTCACCCACAGGCAACACGGCTGCACAGATTTAAAGTGAAGCCACCTGTAG
>JAOXXN010000065.1:24765010-24780438 GCA_026770055.1 Myrmophylax atrothorax
CCCCGCCCCGCCCCGGGCTGCGCGGCGGGGACAGCGCGGGGGGTGCTAATGGGGCGTGTGAAAAAATGGCCTGAAGAAAAGGATGTTCTGTAATGTTTGCTGGTTGTGTACTTCCAAGTTTGGTCAACAACTAAGGAGGTTTAATCTGTGAAACAGATAGCAGCGAACAAGCCAGCTCTGAGTGACTCAGCTGTTAGAAAGATAAATCGCTTGTCGGTAGAATTGCCTTGTTAAGGCTTAGAGCTCGACATATTCCAGGGATCTCAGACCTAGGGTCAAGTTAACAAAGCTTGGGAAGAAGGATGTGCCACTGATAGTGGACACAAAAAATGCAGAATTTACGAGCCATAAGGACATTTGGCAGAATCCCCAAGATAAGGAGGAAACTAACCAAGACAACTCAGCAACTGTGCTGCACCAGCTCCAGCTGGGTAAAAGGGTGAATCTTGGCTGCCAACTGAAGAAGCTCACCGACCCAAAAGAAGAGATAGGCTGACCATGCAGACTAATTAGCATTAACCAATATAAGATAGAATGCTAATTAATAAAAAACTAGGTAACTTGTGGCCAATGAACTACCTTTGTTCAATAGTGAAACATTTGTTAAAATGGTGAAAAGTTTTGGTAGTCGTGGTGTTGGCTTTGTGCGTTTGCCACCCAAGCACCCTTTCTGCACACAACTGGAAATGAGTCAATTACCTCGACTCTGTGTGGGTTGGCCTCTTGCACATGGGGTGAAAGAACTTACTTTGGACAACAGGAACAGGCAGCGACTGGGGCAGTTTAGTGAGGAACAAACCCCCGAGTGGCCTCCAGTCCCCCCCTCCACAGCCAGGAGCGAGGGGCCCCACAGGGAACCTGGGAAGGGGCTGCACACTTGTGGTCCTTAATGGTCAGCAGCACTGTGTCCATGCTGGGCAGTGATTGACAGGAGGGGACTGGTAGTGGTCCCTGTGTTGGGAACAGCACCGATCTGCTGGCTCGTGTCAGCATCCTTTGTGTGCTGGTTGGAGCAAGTGAGATCTGGGTGTTGAACATGCACAGATTTGCTAATATGGGTTTTGTCCACAACCCACACAAAGCACAAGTCTGTGCTCTGCTGCCTAAGCCTTCTGTACAGAAATAAGGTTTGCATTTTTACTGTAAATAAAACCTTCCCGATATGACCTAAATGAGATAGGCATCGTGACATTGTGCAAACAGCTCATAAGGACAGCACAGGGAAGTGTTGGCTGCCTAGTTCCCCTTCCTGCAGTGGTAACTTTGAAGTCTAACCAGGAAAATGTGTCTGCCAGTGCTACTAACCTCTCTGGTACTGATGCGCAGCCTGTGCTGAACTCTGCACTACCTTGCTACATTACAAACAATACAGGGGCTAACTACTTACAAGGTTACCTGGTTACTGGGATAAGCTGCACACATTCTCATGCTAAAGCAGTTACCCCACAGACCCACATCATCATTCCAGGTATAAAAGGCACATCTGCCCATACTCACATGTCAAAACATCCCACCTTCTCTTAATGGTGCTTTATAACAACAAAGCATTTTCATTACCAAATTCTAGCACGTTGTGATTTCAAACTGCTGGAAAGGATGAAATAAACTAAAATTAATGACAGATTCCAAGTGGCAGGGGAGACAGCAGTGAGCTCTGTGTCAAACATTGGTCAGTATGATCCCCCACTCCTTATTTCAGCTGAGACTGCTGCAAAGTGCCTGGTCTGCAATGTCCTGGGGCCCAGCAATTTGCAGAGGACATAATTAAGAGGACTTTGGAGGCAAGGCCAGCAGGTTTAATTGCCCACAGAGTAGTCTATGCTCTTACAGTTGTGAAGGACAGAAAGATAGTAGGGGTTGTGGGGAGAAAAATTATGTATTTAATTAGACCAATTGATGCAGCTGAAAAATATTTCAGGCATAATGTGCTTTTCTCAAATCTCTGAAGGCACAATTAGTATTTTTTTCTCCCAGCTGCATCAGTTGGTTTTGTAAAAGATGTTGCTTTTCCTCACAGCCCTTCCCCTTTAAACAGCCTATGGATGCTGATGGAAATCACATTACTTCTGGACAGAAAAAGTTAGTGCCTGTGTGCTTGCTTTGGGTTGTCCAAACGCCCTGCAGGATGATGGAAAATTCTGTGTGTGCGCTGAGCACCATCTCTCATCCCTGCATCTTAAGATGAGCTCCTGGTAGAGCCCTTGCAACCTCAAGTGAGTTTTGCCTGCTCACCTCACCAACCTCCCCTCTCTGCCTGCCTGCACAGTCAGAAATGCTGCTGCATACATGGTGCTTGCCTGAGCTGACATGGGGTGTGAGATTCCATGGACGCAGGCCTGCAGCTCCTGCCATGGAAACAGCAGAGATCATGACTCTGCAGAGGAGCTGGCATTCAGGCAGGGAAAGCTGCTATTGAAATGACTGGTGTCCCTTCTAGCTCAGCTATGCTTTGATCCTGCTGGTAGAAGTGCAGCTAGCACTAACTCATTGCAAGCTTCCTATCCTGTGTCCCTTTCTGTTTACCTTCTTCCTGTACCTGGCCCAGCAGTCCTCCCATGAATGGCATGGACCAGGGAAGAAGAAAGCAAACAGCCTGGGTGTGGGGCACTAGCTTGGTTCTAGAGGTCCCCATGTCCTGTTACATACCTGTGGCTTCAGCATCGCACATTTGTCTTGAATTTCAATGAAATAACCTCTAATACCACTCACCATCATCAGGGCATGGCTAGCTTGCACAGAACTGGCCCCACTAATGTTGCAAGAATGATAGTGCCTCTGGCAGAATCAGAGCCAGATATAGATGATTTTCCCCCCTCTCTGCCACTTGCTAGTGTTGTTCAAAGTGCCTTCTCTAAACTAAACACAGAAGCTGGAGGTGGCAAAAGCCCAGACCTCAATTCCATCTTCTCTGCTCGTTCAGTGTACAGAAGATTGCTTTGTCCTGCAGAAGTTTGAAATATCCCAATCAATAAAATGTTGATTGCTTCTCCTGGGGGATTATTCTACAGCCTTATCACACATGTATGGCACGTTTACATGGGAGAATTGACCAGAATAGCTCTCTCAGCTCTGCCAATATAACTCTGTGGTGCTGACAGTGTATTCCAAAACAAAAGTGATTTATTCTGAAATAATCAGGTAGTTCTGTGATAGTTATGCTGGTCAATCTCCCTAGGCAGAGTTTTTCTACAGCATGGTTGTGACAAGTGCTTTAAATAGAGGCTTTCCAAGGGACAAAAACTGACTGGCAGAGTTACTCTGCGTAGCTGTGCGTGCCTACGTGCCTCACAGGGATCTTCGCTTTGGGGGAACGGCAGTTTAAATTTGTAGGTGATTTAGAAATTTCAGACTAAAGGTGGTAACGAAGAAGTTATAATGCTAATTGAAGCTGCTGAGACAATGCAGCCTGGCCTGCTGCACAGCACCACTCTTAGGCTTCCCTGAACTAACTCCCGCTTGAATTAAAGCTGATATTTTATGAAAAAAAATCCATTTTGATTAAAAATACTTCCACGAAGACTGAATTCCATAGGGCACTAGCAATGTTATTCTGGTGGCTGTTTTTCTTTCCCCACTAAATAACGCACACTCCTTTTCATGCTTGGCATTGCCTGGTTCAAGTTTTCAACTTCTGGATCTTGTTACAGCTTTGCTGGTTTTTTTACAAATAAGAGCTTACAGGCAGATTGAAATTACCTTTTAACCTAGTTTTTGGAGAAGATAAATAACTTTAACTTTCTTACAGAAGATATTATTATGCTACCACAGCAACGATTTGCTTCCTTATGCAGACAAGACCTCAATATTTTCCTGCTCTGCTGCCTGGTTGTGTATTAACACGGTAGCACATATTGTGAGGAGCCAGCACAGGATTATTTCTGGCTTAGGATTGTGCTGCTTCATGTTCCCTGAGTGCTTGCAAAATAAACAATTATCACCAGTGGAAGTCTGAGGCTGGAAAATAAGCAGCTTTGACAGGTTCCTCATGTTGGGAAATCTGGCTGGTAGTGTCCTTGCTTTTATGTCTTGTGAGGCACTTGTGCTGCTGCCGGTGTCTGTAATGCCTGAAACCCTGTCTGCTGCTGGCATGCACACACACATACATGCACTCCTCTAGCTTATTTAATCCTTTCCTGTGTGAACAGAAAACCTTTTAAAATATGACAAGTGCTGTTCGTCCAAGGGGAGAGCTTTCCCCTTTCCCCTTAATTAGGTGACCTACTTGAAAGTATGCAAATCAGTTGATAATCAGCTACCCAGCTGAAAAAACAGCAATAGACTTTGGGATGTACATCAAACACAGTGGTGAGACAGCATAAATTGCATTTCCTGGCCACACAAGAGACCTGGACGTATCGACCGATGTGTTATTGTAGGAATAGGCTCTCTGTAAGTCATGCAGAATAGCAAATGAAGAAGCGGAAAACATTGCCAATTTTGTTTCTGCCTCTTCAGGAAGAGGCCTTTGGAATTAGAAATAGGACTCATCCCATTATATGGAATGGAATATGGGAAGAAATCAGCTCAGCAGTGAGGTCATTCCAGTGTATTTAAGAATTTATTGTTCCTTGCAAGTATAGGTATCTGATTTCCAGTTAATAGAATCATCCTTGGTGCTGACATTTATAAAGTAGGGAGCTTACAAGTCAAGACATCAATCTAACTTTATATATGTATAGACACACATATAAATACAAACATATATGAAAGTGTATGTATATCTGTACATATGCATATGTCTGTGTGTATGCTCAGACTAAGTACAGGCAGTGTGATGCCACAATGGTGCCCAAGCAGGGACCAACAACCCAGGAGTGCTCACCTGTGATAGGAGTATTACTTCACTGAACCTACTGGTGATTCTTCTGGTTTACTCTGTATCTCAGCAAAAGTGGCTTGAGCCTTCAAGATTTCAAGTTTGAACTGAAGAGATTGCCTGATAACAACAGGTCACACTATTACTTAGTACTTGCTGATAATCAATACAGGAGAAGAAGGCCAATGCAAAATCTAAGCCTGATTTAACAGATCAGAAAAGCTGAATCAGGGTCTCTCTGCTAGGGTAGTCAATATGAATCAGGGGGAGAGAATAGAGTAATCTCTTTGTATTGTCCTCAATAAACACCTGTTTCTAGAACTAGTATTTCCTATTACAATACAGCATCTTTCCAGACTCCCCCTAGTTCACAGGAGAAATGGCTTTGGCAGGGTAGTGCTGCAGTAGGTCTCCATTGTACAGGATAATAGATGTTGCTGCAGTCTCATCATGGAAAAACATGGAGCACCAGGGGAGTCCAGTGCAGAGGCAGCCCAATGTCACTGCAGAATACGAATATTTTTGGTCTAGGTGGATTTATTAACTGTAGTTCGGTGCTGGGTTTGCTGGCCCAGACAGCTGCTGCAAAAATGCTGCGGTGCCTGCCCCACATACTGTCCTTCAGCAACTTGGTGGCACCAGCTGCAAAGTGCTTGGATCCAGGTACACCCAACTCAGACACCTTTCTGGATCCTAGAACATGGAGTCTCATGCAGAATCTGCTGAAGCTCAGCCCAGAAGGGGCTATCTCCCAGCTGGATCCAAACCAGCTTTGAAACTGGATCAAAACCAGCATTACCTGCATATCACAGCTGGTTCCAGGCCCCTGGAGCAGTCATGCTGACTCAGCTCTGTACAGAGGCAGTGGGGTCCAATAGGACTTCCACAAGGGCTCTGCCACATCAAAACAGCCTTGGGCTTTGCAGACCTGAGTTGTTTCTGGAAGCAGTGCAGATGCCCCATCAGCTAATAAACTTGGCCACATTTCAGACTCTCTCTGTGTCTGGGGCATGCTGAATTCCCAGCCTGGATAATCTCATTGTGCATAAGTGGTTAGAAATAGGCTGGGCCAAATGGTGGAAACTGGTTCAAGCAGGATGCCCTGGCATGGCCTCACTCCCATCCCAGGTAGCTGGGTGTCTGCATCAGCCACTCCCTGCAGGGAGGAATGGCCTGGCTGAGGGGACCACTCCCTCCCAGTGGTCATCAACATAAGAAATAATTAATGAAGGTTTCTACTAGTTGTCTGGTCCTTTGCTGGCCTCCTGTGGATTTTCCCTTGACTGTGGAAATAGTGGGGATCTGCTTTGACCTTGGGCAGAGATTGGAGGTGAAGACAATAGCAAGTTCCTTCCAACCCAAATTACAGCATCACCGTGGCAAATCTCTGAGCCTGGGTCCTTCCTCTGCCCTGCTCCCCCGGCGTGAAAGTCAAGCTTTGCCTGAAGCAGTCACATCTGAGTCCCCCCTACTGAACATCTGAAACAGCGGTGCTGGGGAAATGAGCTGGGTTATAAGGTGTGGCTGTGGCAGAAGTAACACTAGAGGGCAGGGCAGGCACACGGTTGGAGCCTTCCCAGGCAGGGCTGGGGCAAGCCTGGGGCTGGACTTGGGCGCACCTGGGCAGGACTGGGGCGAGGCTGGGGCAGGGCTGGTCTGGGGTGAAGGAGGACCCTGGTCTGGCTGTCCCGCTTCGCCTGCCCGCTTGAGGCCGTGGGAGGCAGGAGTGAGTGCAAACCGTGCAGCAAGTGCTGGGAGCTCTCCGACTGCTGGGGTGCGTGGGGTTGCTAAGGCACGGAGCACATTTCCAGCTGTCCATGCTGGGCTGCTCTAATCACCTGGCCTCTGTCACCACCCAAGAACAGTATGGAATCAGACCCTAAAGGCCCGGGTGACAGCTTAGAAATCACAGCATGACACAAAACAACACGGATTACATACACTACGCAGTTCCTGTATGGTTCCCGTGTACTCCTCACTCTCCACCTCATCCCTGTGTGCTGCGGTAGCCTCTGCTTTCCACTCATGCCAGGCAGGAGCTGGCTGGGACCCGACTGCCTGCACAACAGAAATGACTCAACAAGGCAGGGTGAAAACCGGCAGCCCACGGCAAAAACGTGAGCTAGGCGTCAAGAATCTGCTGGTTTGTCCCTCTGGCTGTGAAGAAAAGGAGATGACCTTGGGGGAAGGTGGATACCACCCCAGAGTGGTTTGGAGGGATGGCTGGGAATCTGCTGTCATGGCTGGGCAGCAGCCTGGCCACAGAGATGCTGAGCTCTCTGCCTGGAGCTGGAAATGCCCCCACTGCCCTGGCCAGGTCAGGTGAGGGAGCAGCAGCCCAGCTCCCTAGGAGTAGGGTGGTCAGGTAGTGGGCTGTGATTTATGAGGCAAGCCCTTGGAAATGCTCCAAACCCAGTGCTTAAGTGCTTCTGAATGGCAGCATTAATTACTATTAAAAACACACATTTATATCTCTCTCACCTGCTTTAAATCCTGTGAAATTAGATTTCCTACCCATCCCTTCCAGCCTCCATGGCAGCTCAGGATGTTTTATAGGCCTATAAAGCCCATAGTACCTGCTGTCTACATGGGCTCTTATTTATGAGGCCTTTAACAGTCTTCCTGGCTGCACCATCTGAGCCCCCTAATCATTTAGTTTCCATGTCCCTCAGAGGGAGTGGTCCCCTCAGCCACCCCGGCGGCCATTCCTCCCTGCAGGGAGTGGCTGATGCAGAGATCCAGCTATCTGGGATGGGGATGAGGCCACGCCAGGGCATCCTAATTGAACTCATTTCCACCATTTGGGCCAGCCTCTCTGGCTGTATGTAGAAAAGGGATTCAGTGAAACAGGCGCCTTGTGACAGGGTTGTGAATGTCCTTGTTTGTATGTCTTTTTCCTCAGAGTCATGCTAGGCATCACCAAAAGCCACCCAGCACTTCCCAGGGCTAAGACCCCAGATTTACTGAGCACAGAGAGAGTAGTTTTTATGTATGTAAAGTTATGTTTGTGTAGGTTCTACGTAAAAAGCAAATAGAATTTCCCTGGATTATACTTTCTTTTGGAGCCAAACAGTGTAGAAGTATCTTAAAATAGCCAGCTTTTCCCTAGTGGACTGCAGCCATTTTGCAACTCATCCTATATTGAATGCCATGATGGTGCATTTAAAAATGTACTATACCTTTGGACTGAGACGTGAACCTCATTTTGCTGGGGGTCTTCTTGTCCACAGATCACAGAGGACAGGGTGGGGTGGAGTCAGGAGCCTGATTCCTCTCCAGATCTCTTCCATACAACTTCTCTGCCTGCTCCCCCACCTCCCCGCCCCGCACTTGTGGGTCCTCAGATCTGCTGGAGACCAGATGATGCTCTGGGGAACTGGCCAAATTTGTGTGCCTGTATCAGCCTGCCAGGGAGGAAGTGATAGATACCTCTGCCTCCTGACTCCCAGGCTGAGCATGTTAATTTATAGATTGTATCTGTCAGTCCTGATAAACGATGTCTTACTTCCCTAATGCCGCCTTCAAATTGAGGTTTTAAGGCTAGGTCAGGTGGAGAAACCAAAGGGTGACTCTGCTATCACTTTGCTCTGGCTTCATTCTCTGTACTTGGGCTGAAGTTGGCTTCTCAGGTAAGAGGTGGATCTGGTGTGACAGGGATGTCCCCCTGCTTTGATGGACAGTTGGGCACCATTTGCCACTAACAGGGCTCCAAAGCCCGCTGCCCAGCTCCCTCAGCCTTTGCTCTGATGTGTTTTTGGGTGGTGCCAGCTGAGGTATTTCTCCTCATCCTTTTTCCTCCAGCTCTGTTCCCAATCTCTTACAGCACTGCTGAGCTGACTGAGGTTGTGGAAGTGGATGCAAGGCCTTGCTACAGAGGGTGCAGAGCCTGAGTTTCTTCAGGAGCACAAGCACCAGAAAGCTTTCAGAATTGGCTTCTGCCCACACCTGAAGCCAACAGTATACCTGTTGCCACCCTCAAGGGAAAAGTGACATTTTCCTTTCTCTGCATGTTTCAGGTGGGATCTGTGGAGCATTAATCCCTTCAGGGGATGTGTCTGAATGAGCACAAGCAGAGCTTTGGTGAGCATCCTTCTACAGTAGCAGAGTGGACCATTTTCTGGAGCATAGCCAATGGCTTAGAGCTGTACATACATGGGTAGTTTTGTTTCTCCTCCAGGGAGCTAACTTACAAAGTTAAGAGTTGGCCAAGCAGTCCAGGATTAAGCATATCATTGCTCTAACCCTCCTGGGGTTATGGTGGTTGAAGGCACACGCATAACACCTGATTAGCTTGTCATTATTAAGCCTCAGCTGTTTTCTTGTTCCCCAAGAACAGAGTTTGTTGGAGCACCTCTTTATGCCCTTTATGCCTGAGTGTCACAGCAGTGACACAAAATAAATCAGCCCAGTGAACATCTTCCACAGGTGATGAAAGAAGAAACCAGTAATGCCTCACAGAAGCATGAACCTTCTGCTCTGACACCTAGTAGACCATCATCCTAACTATACCACAGCACTTGCCCAATTTCTAGCAGCCACAGCAGTCAAAATTTCCTAGCACAACAATTACAGCCGTTTGAGATCGCAAATCCTGCAGCACACTGGAAACTAAAGATGATGGAGCTGGGAACAATAAACCTAATTTGAACTTCCAGTTAAAGAAACACAGAGAAGATGGCTGTGATTTGATCCAGATTTAATTCAATTCAAGTTTCTCCCTTTCAGGGTTTGTTTTTTTTCCCCTAGCTGCTGCAGACTCTCCCACTGGCTGCAGTGCAAGCTGCAGAATAAACCTTGCTGCTGAATTTAGGTCAATCTTGCCAGGGAATACACTGGGCCTTGACTATTATTAAATTAATATGAATAGCATGAAGACCACACTGCAGATGCAGGAGTGGATGTTTTAAAGCCACCTACCAGCTTTGTTGCACCTGAAGGACCTGTGAGCTATTGAGGGAGACAAGAGCTGGCATGGAGCACAGGGGATCACACATATTTGTGAACTATGTCTCCCAAAACTAATAAGTTGGAACCCTCAGCCTTCTTGTGGCTTGGGATCTTGGTAATGAGGATGCACTACCTTAAGCACAGAAAAAAATATCCTGGTCAGAGGAATCCAGGGTAGAATGGAGGCTGACAGCAGAGTTCTCTCCAACTACCTCCTTCCCTGCCATTCCAGCTGGCTGCACAGGAGCATTTTCACTATAGACTATAATATATTTGTACTTTTTAACATCTGGCTCCTGTTGGCATGATGTTGAATGTTCTCATCCCTAGAGTATTAACAAAAAGATTGAATGACCTATGGGAGCCTAGCACCCATGAACAAGTGGGAGGAAAAAGAGCAAGGAGACTTGACCCCCCAAACTTCCCAGAGCAGTGAAAAACAGGTGTGGGTTGCCCACAGCCAGGAGTTGCTTCTGTACATCCATCTATGAACCTGAGGAGGAAAAGCCTATGTGAGGCTGAGAAGCAGGCTCAAATTGGGCATGGGGCCAGGAACATGGCTCTATGCTCCTGCTGTGGTGCAACAAAAGCAATCCCTTTTTTCTTTCTGTATATATCAACCATGCAGGATATGAGCAGCAAGAGGGCAGCTGGCAGTGTTCCGGTGTATGGAGCAAGATGCACCTTGCAAATTATCCCACAGATTAAGACAGAGAAGGGCCATTTTATACCTCACAGAGGAGCTGTTGACTACTGTAACGTAATCTAGGGAGCTGCAGGGCTCCTTGGAGCAGCTTGTATTCTAATGACAAAGGTGCATATTGTGGCATTGCATCCCCACTGCCCTCTTTTGTGTGGGTTGGCTCAAGGTCCATATGGTCAGAATGAACAGCTTTTTTTTTTCTTCCTTTCTTCTTTTTTTTTTTTTAGACCATCCAGACATCCTTTCTGATAAGAACTCCCTCTCCTCAGCAGGCATCCCTTCTTGCTTCCACTTATTCCTCAAAGTGTGTATAAAGGATATAACAACCCTTCCCAAAAGCTCACTGAATGCAAGCACTCACATAACTTCTGTCCTGAGCCCCCACCCCACTTACCTCTGATCCCCAGGATCCCCTGCCAGCTGGGGCAGACAGACTGGAGAGAAGCAACTACCAAAGGCCAGAGGGGAAACATCTCATCGGCCCAGCCAGTCCCACAACAACATGTCCTTCTGGTCATGCTGCGGGTCCCTAGGGGCTGAGAGGGAGAGGAGTGAGGCCTGTTGGTGTGCATCTTGTCCCCAGCTCATCCTGCCCATGCTTCCCAGCACACTTGGAATGGTATCACCCTGATCCCCCCAGCATCACTAGCCATGCCCCTTGTTACACACTCCATGCTGAACTCTGCTTTCCCCAGCACATGGACCCTCACATCTCACTTTGTGCTAACAGGGCTGCTGTGACTCTAATTGCCTGATAAATATAACTGAAGGTGATGGCTTACCCTGGTGTTATTACCTGGAGCTGCTGATGGGACTTAACAGTAGCTGGAGTGCAGCTGTGGTGCCTCCTGCCCTTACAGCAGCACAGGGGACTCCTGGGCAGTCAGTGCCATGCTCTGGGTTGCTCCCCTGCTGCCTCTTCTGAGCTAGGAAAATGTTCTGCTGTGCAGCCCTGCTGTATCCAGCCAGCTCAGAAAGCCCTTTAAGCTGCACCTTTTTGGTCATGCAGAATCTTTCCCTCACTCGAACACTTGAAGGAAGCCCTATAATGCACTTCTGTTTTATTACTTGTCCTTTTCAATTTACCTCTAGCCCGTGTGAGGCCAAACCCTCCTACACTACCTGACAACTATAGTGTGTTGTTGCAGACAATTAGACAAAAAAGCCACTCAAAAGATTCTTGAGGTAAGGTTCCGTCTCAAAATCCATGGGTAAAACCAGAGACCAAAGCACGTGCGGGGCTATTGCATCACGAATAAACAAGTGGATATATGTGATTGTAGAGCATGGATTTGGGAAAGTGTTTTTATTCCAGCATCCCAAGGGGCTACTGGCAGGATTAGGTATGTTAGTCTGCATTAGGATCATTTGAGTGTAGAGTTTCTTAGTCATCAAGCTGAGCAATGAGACTTAAAATAAGGCATGAAAGTCCAGTTTTCTGCAGAGAAGGGGTTGGACAACCTTCTGCTGATAGGGAGGCAGGCACTGAAGGTGCTGGATCTCCTCTCAGGAAGGTAAATAACCTCTCAGGGAGTACTCTGATAGAAAACAAGTGACAATAGCAGTGCTTCTAACAACAAGTATTGTCCCTCATTTTAATTGCAACCTCTTCTGTTTGAAGCAAACAATGACCACATTATATCAGCTAAAATTGAGTGCATCCCACACTGAAGAGATCCAGGATGCATAGGCCATCTGGAATGAATCTTTTCATCTGTTTTAATGAACAGCTGTTAAAGATTAGGAGCCCCCATAATTTACCACAGACTCAAAAAGCTCCTCTAGCCAAGACCTGTTCAGCATCAGGACACTTCTGCTATGCACCACCCCTCTGTCCCTGCTTCCCAAAGCAAGCGAAGAGGCTTTGTTTTTAAAGTGGGACAACCATAGTAGTGCCTGTAGTCCCTGGTAATGAGTGTGTGAGGGCAGTGGTATATAGCTTTTTACCATGCAAAAGCAGAAAAAGGGACTGCAGTTCAGCACCAGCTAATGCACTTCATGATTCCAAAGCCAGCCCATGCAACACCTGTTTCTGCTCGTGGCAGTGTGTGTGAGGTGTCTCATCCCTGCCAGCCCCTGCTGCAGACCAGGCAGCACCCCCAGAGAATAGGAAAGTAAGCCCAAGGTTTGTGACTGCACAATGGAGAAATCTGGGGCAAAATTGCCTTTGAAGAGAAGGGGGAAGAAGGCAAAGCAGACTGAAGCCCCCTCCTGAAAGCATTTGCTCTGGTGCCCAGTTCAGGTAACCTACACCCCCAACACAAAATGCAGCTGGGGCCAGGTCCGATTACAACCTTTGTCAGGAGCTCATGTCCCTCCAGGAATGTCTGATGCTTCTCTAGTCAAGGGTTGTGTGCTAAGAAGAAAGAAAAACCTTTTGGACCATCCTCACAGATATCCTGTAGGACCAGAGCACATGTGGCACCAAACAGGTTCAGAATTGTGGAGGATGGAGCTGGTGCCTGACCATGCTGGCTCCATCCCATCCCACCCCTTCCCCAGACAGAGTAGGCTGTCACTGCAGCTCCCACGGGCAGCTGGTGCTCTGCTGTCACATCAGCCATGGCCATGCTGCCACATCCCTGTCCCCAGCAGGCAGTCATGCTGCATGCTCCCAGCAGCAGTATTGACCCAGACACCACCACCTACAGCCTCCCATCTGCTGGGAGGTGCTGAGTCCACAAGCCCTTGCAGAGGGAATGTTGTGGGGTTGTCCTTCCCTTGATAGGGAAAGCAAGTCTGGAAGAGCCAGAGCAAGAGCACAGGCATTTCTTTGCACCTCAGCTTTCTCCAGGCTATTTGTTTCTTGCCATCTTTGCCAGACTTGGCCATCTTACAGAGCAAAGGCCCACCTAGCAAAGAATTCTCAAGCATATATGGGAGGAAGGAGGCATAACACAGCTCTTGGACTGCAAAACTCTGCTCCCTCACTTTTTCTGTCTTGCAGAGCTGGCTCCATTCCCTCCCAGGAAGGCCCAGGCTCCTTTATTTAACTCCCGAAGCACCTGAGGCAGCTCAGTTCACAGAAGTCCCCACCTCTAAGGAAGCCTCTTTCCTTTTTTTTTTTAATTTCTGTTTTTTATAGAGGCCTTTGAAGATGCTTGTTGCCATGGAAACAGGCTTTAAAGAGTTCCTTTTCCCCTCCTTATCTTGAGAACTTCTGTTGCCATAACAGCTGCATCTGACTCTTCCCACCTCCCTGACAGCTGCCCCACTATGGGATGCAGTGGGGTTCTGCCTTTGGGGTCCCTGAGCCCCTGAAGGTCAGGGCCAGAGGAGGTGCTTATACTCCTGCAGATGGTCAGTGTCCCTCCTTGTGCTTTTATGTGCTGGGTGTGGAAGAGGCAGCCTTCTAAAAGAGCATTTCTGGTCCATGTGGTGCCTGCCAGCACCCTGCTTACACAGTGAAGGGGCTCTGCCCTCACTCTTGGTCCTCACATCCCACATCTATGACTCTGGGTGTTTTATTGATCCATTTCTCCTGAAGCCCATGACCGAACAATTTCCCTACAGTTCAGTGGGCAGCATTGTGCCTGAGCTGAAAGGAATATCCGTGATTAGGGTGGCTTTGATTTCTGCAGCACCCAGTGTTAAGCAGCTGAAGCTGTTTTCTGGTCCCCGCAGAGGGCAGGGTCCCTCACCTTGGTGGCAGCCTTCCTTGGGCAGTGGTGCAGGTGGACTGGACACACTAGTTCCCAGAGCACCCAACTCCAGAGGAGCCCAGTCCATGACACCCAGATGGTTGCTGGCTGCTGCCCACCTTCTGGGCACCCTATGACAGCCCTGCTCATCTCATTGGTGCTGCAGGCAAACCACAGCAACTAACCTGTTTCCAATTTGTTTTGCAGCCAGCAGCTGCTCCTGGTTCCTCTCTAGCAGTTGAGCAGCCTTGGACTACGCTGTGAACCCTCTGGGCTGGCAAGTCCAGGCTTATCAGAGGTGGCTTGGGACCGCAGAGTGAGCCATAGCATCTCTGCTCTGGTGCCAGGCAGAATCTGGGGTAACAGAAAGCAGGACCTGGACCACATCTTGCTGTGCTGTGCCTCTCCATCCCACTGCCACTTTTAGCCAGCCGGGCCTGCAACCACACCCCAGCTCTGAAAGGCCAGATTTCTGGCCTGGCAGCCCTGAAGTCCCCACTCCGCTCTGCTTACACCCCTTACTCCTGGCCTGCATCACCTCCCTTTTCTCCCACTCTCACATGTTGCCTGAATAATATCTTTCCTTTGCGTCAATGAGTCATTTGGGGACAGGGTGCTGCAAACGCCCGCCCAGGCCCTGCGGTACCTCCAGGCACGATTGTAGTACAGGTGGGAGGAGAGGGGGCTAAAAGGGGGGCTGCAGATCCCCCACTCCTCCCTGCTGGGCATGCACATGCCTGTCACAGATGGCTGCTTGCCTCCCACCCTGCAGCTGCGTCAGCCTCTTGCAACTCTTTGGCAGGATGGTCCACTGGGCAAGGGTCCTCCAGTACACGTCAGCAAAGCCAGTTCCAGTGCTGTATATGGCACAGCCCACGCCAGTGGGGGTATGGAGACACAGTGAGTGAGTTGCAGCTAATGAAAGCTGTACCAAAAGAGTACCCAGAGGGAAGGGCAGGTTTCCCTCCTGCCGCCTTGCAGTCCCTTGCTTGGAGCATCACTGTAACAAAGCATACCCTGTCCCGTGTTGGCCTGTATTTTCCACTTCCCCACAAGCTACTGCAGAGCCAAGCCTAATGGAAAGCACATTGCTGGCTGCCATCATCTCAATTAATGAAGCCCTGCTTGCTTTAGCAATTACCTGCCAGTGCTTTGCAGTCCGCTTCCAGCTGGAGATCTGCCAGCATTTGCAACTGATGAGCAGAAGTGGGGAGCAGATGAAGGGAGGACACCTTCATCCATGGATGCTTTGAGAGCTGGATGCCCACTCTGCTAGAGACACCTGTGTGCCCAGGGCAGGGATCTGGGACTAGTACAGGGA
>JAOXXN010000065.1:24780538-24813165 GCA_026770055.1 Myrmophylax atrothorax
TGGGACTAGTACAGGGACCAGCTGGCCACCAGAGAGCTCTAGTTGAGTGCATTAGCTCCTGGCTAATGGCTCCAAGGAGCAAAGTTGCCCTGGCCAGAAAAGGGTGTCAAGGCTCTCAGAACAGGTTTAGCTTCTGGCTTTGTCCATGTTCATGGTAAAGCATTCCATCAGGAAAGGATGTCAGCGAGAGGAGTGGTATGGTTCCCCAGAGCCATTAAGTGCTGGCTGGCAGGTGACAGCACTAGCCAGCCACTGGGACAACTGAATGTCCTCAGGAAGGGGAAGAGGCCACACTGGCTTCTTCTGCACTGGCACCACAACCCCAAATCCCCCAGAGGCACTAGCCTTAAAAGAAAAGAGGAAAAAAAATTTCTCCTGAATCAGGGCAAAAAAGATTAGAGGATTGCTGGGCTTTTTTCTCAAACAGGATTTTTTAACTCAGAAGAGAAAATGCTCTTTTTATTTACTTGCTGCTTTCTGAGCTTTTAGGGTGCATTGGTGTCAGGTTTTCAAAGTGTTCCTCCAAGCAGTGAAGGGTAGAAGCTTATTTAAAAGTGAAGCGAGGTGGGAGAGAGAAAACCAAGCCAAGCCTCTCCTGTCATTGGAAGCTGGGTTTGCAGAAGCAACAGCCAGTCCTAGGAAAGGCACAGCAATAGAAGACCTTGTCTCAGGCCAGATCCACCCTTTGCAGCTACCCAGCTTGCTGAGACCCTCAAAACCTTGTCCTCAAATTCTCATATTTTTCCAAGTATCTACTACCTTCCTTCACCAGTGCAGCTTGCCCTGCATGGCCCTGTGTGGGCTGCAGCACTTCAAGCCCATTGCAGAAACCCTTTCTCATCTGGAGCTCAGCTTTTCAGTAGCCCTGTATCAGCTAAAGTAGTCAGGCAAAATAGTCACAGAGACAAATGTTATTCCAGGAGCAGGAGAAATATCTCCAGCCTTCTCCAAACAACAGCAGCAGTGGAGATTCAAATGGGCACAATGTAATTTTCCCAAGATGTTGGAACTCTTACTTGGCTTTGCTTCTAAATTAATTAGACCTCTTTACACAGCATTAGTATTTGCTCCACAGCATAGCAAGGTCTTGCACACTTAACTCAATCAGCACGGTTTCCCTTTGGCTGTGCATGCGTGAGGGCAGTGTGTACCTGTGTATGTGTATGCACAGAGCCAAACAAAACACCTCTGTTACTAAACAAGCAGAGCTCTTTTTTGCTACCTAAATCTTATGATTTCCCTACTGATCACTATAACTATGAAAGTTTAAATAAGAGGTTTAGTGTACCTGCACATCCCAGAATGCCTCTGTGCCATGGCATTTCATGGTCCCTGAGCCAGCCTTCAGGCTGGTGAGCAGCTCCGAGCAGGCTCCTGATGTCCTACTTCTTCCACCAGACAGGGAATGGACTTTAAGAAGTAGCTGTATTTTCACCAAAAGCTGTCACAGGAACATCAGGCATTATCTCTTTGCGCAGTGGTGCTAATCAACTCTCCTTGGCATTATGGGGATGATGCTCCTAGTGGCATACATCTCCTTTGGGGTGGAGGACAGTGGGTGATGAGGATGGAGGCAGTTGTGCAAGCAGCCTTGCTCCCCTCAGCCCTACCCTGGCACACCAGTGAGTGAAGAAGCTCCACACCTGGCTCTGGGGAAGTAGATTTCAGCAGGAGGCATGGATGGTGCAGAAAGCAGGCTCAGAGTCAGTGTCAGCAGCCTGCATCCTTGTGGTCAGCTCCAGATCCACCATCCCGTGAGCCAGTCTTTAACCTTTGCATGTTTGAATGGTGTGGTTATCGAGTACCTGGTTTACTCTACCCCAGTAGAAGCCGGAGGAAGTACCAGCCAGGTTACATCATGAGAGGCAGTAGTAAGGTCCTTTTGGATGACAGTCCACTGTGCCCCCAAGTGGGGAGTCCCAGCCACCTGCCAAGTGCTGGCAGCCAAAGGGATGCTGTGTGTGTTTGCTATGACACAGGAGCACCAGGCCCCTCACACAGATCAGAGGTGCAGCAGCAGGGCTTCCCAAAGCAGGATTTGGCTAGAAGTCCCAGTAGACAAGTTTATAAAAGTACCTGGGTGTTTTCCAGCCAAGAGTGGTGCTATCTCCCTACTTCTTACCATGCTCAGGAGTTGGGCCTAAAATAATGCCAGCTTTGTCCATTGTGGAGGGGTCAATGCTCATCATTGACAGTGCTCTATAAAGCAGTCCCATACATTGTAGGCACTAGGACTCCAAAGGGTCAGATAGCAGGGGACCAGCCATGGGGCACCATGGCTCAGGCTGGGGCTCACAGCTCAGCCAGCTGACCTATCAAGCTGCATGAGGCCAGAGGATCAACCCCTCCAGATACAGCTGGGACTCCCAAGAGGCTCATATGCTGCTGTTTTCCACACATTTCCTGCCAAGGATTTTGTTGGCCAAGGAGTGGCTGGGTTTTGGTGCTTCTGCTTGGTGTTGCTTGGCTGAAACAGCTACCCTGGGTGGGAGGAAGACCCGGCAACCATGGATGTGACTTGCCAGTCTTTCTGGGCTGGCTCCTGAGTGTGCGACTGCATCTGACAGGCCTGTCCTGGCACCAGATTGATATTCTTTTTGCTCCTGATAAGGATCCAAAGTCTCCTCTGGGTTCTGGTAGCAATTCTTTTATCCTTCCTGATTGTGGCATCCATGCTCCCAGAGTCCCCAGAGATGTATCAATCGCGGAGCTGCAGGCGCTGCGGCTGCTATCGGCAGAGATGATGGAAAAGCTACAGGAATAGCTGTCATTTCTCCCTGTTTGCGTTTTGTTCTCAGCCTATCAGTAGGATGTTTTCCACCAGACACCTATCAATCTTCCGCAGTGGAGTCCTGCCTTGTCTGTGTGCCTGCTGCTGCCAGTGCCAAAGCCTGCCTGCAGCCTCCTGCCTATGGCCAGCCTGCTACGGTATCTTCTCCCAGCTAGCACTCACCCCTTCACTCTCGCTCCTGTTTTTGGTTGAGGTGTCTTCAGGCAGAGACAAAATGTTCAAGACACCGTGTGGGAAAGCAGACTATTCTTAAGACACGTTGTTTCTTTCTCTTTGGGTTTGTTTGGTTGGGTTTTTTAAGACTCATTTAACTCAACTGAGTGACATATGCTGCTTTTGGTGATAAACTGCTGTTTTCTGCCACACTTAGGCTGGGATTGCAGACTGCTTTGATGGCCCCTAGCTTTTTTTTTCCCTCAGGCTAAAGCATCTTCTGTCAAAGCCAAGAGCTGATTGCCCTGCTAGGTGCCACACTGGAAAGCCTTTTCTGGCTCCTCATGCAGGAGTGATCAAGCTGCCCCAGTCTAGCAGGCTTTTCAGATGCAGGCTGTTCTCCTGGGGTGCCCAGCGTCAGCCTGACTCCCCAGTGAAGCTTTCCCATCCAAGACTGTGTTACAGTGGTGCTAATTAAACAAATCCATCTGAATTCTGATTAAAATCTACATGTAAATTGTTGTGATGTTTCACAGCAGCTGCATTTTAGCAGTCAGCTCTGCAATCTCTTATGCCTCCTTGGACAGTGCATGGTTAATGAACCTGAATGGGGAGTGAAACCTCCCAAGCCTTCCTGCTTGGAAGACAGAACTCTTGCTGTCTTCCTGTCCTGCCAAATGCAGCTTTTCCTCCTTGACTCCCTGCACTAGACTGTGTGCCAGGGCAAGGACTGGTTTTTCTGGGCACCTGATTGACTAAGCCTTGCTTTTGTCTTGTGCAAGAACAGATCAACTGCCTCTTCAGCTGGGAGGAAAACTCCAGGTAGGAGGTACAGGCTGAGCTGTGCCACTCAGGCTCCATTTGCAATGCCCAGAACAGCCCATAGGTTTAGCACTACACAGCCTGACTAAGCCACCTGGTTCCCTCCATCTTGTATTATGTTTATTTGCTCTCCTCTCTTTTCTGGCAGATGAGCACAAAGGAGAGAGAGGGCTTTTTTGACTTGTTTATAGACTCAAAGTCATTACAAATAGAAAGGTTGCCTACCTTTTTTTGTGAATATAAACTTCTTGAGAGACAGCCTTTGTACACACTGAGCACTGATCCTGAAGCTTCCTCTCACTGCTACCAGGATGCACTCTGCATTTAAGATATATCAAAGGCACTAAATATGGCTAAGATGCTACAGGGAATACTATTTATATATATATATATCTTATATATAATACGAATGACATTTTCATCTTGAGGATAAAAAAAGAAAGAGTGAAAAAAAATCTACCTAGAACTTCTGCCTGAGAAGATGAATTTCCAAATGGGTCTGATCATAGGAACTTTTTGGGGCCCTGCCACCTGAGGTTACTGCCCTGCTTCTTCCTACCATACTCCAGCTGGGTCTACTACTCTACCACCAGGTCTGGGCTTGTTAGCATCTAAATTCTCCCTGCAAATGCAGAGCTTGGATGATCAAAGGCTACTTGGATTCTGCTGCTGCCAATTTGCCCCTGCTTAGCCACTCCAGTCATTCCTGGTCCTTTCACCAAGGTTGTAGCAAGGTGGGGGATGATCTCTTCCTCCAAGTAACAAGCAATTGGACAAGAGGAAATGGTCTCAAGTTGCACCAAGAGAGGTTTAGATTGATATTAGGAAACATTTCTTCACTGGAAAGGTGCTCAAGCACTGGAACAAGCTGTCCAGGTAAGTGTTGGAGCCACTATCTCTGAAGGTTATTTAAAAGACTTGTAGATATGGCACTTAGGAGCACGGTTTAGTGGTGGACTTGGTGATCTGAGACGTCTTTTCCAACCTAAACAATTCTATGATTCTATGACTGCCAGCTTTGTCTCACCCCATGGTGGCTTGGGAAGCTATCTGCTGCAAGCTATTTCTCAGCCACACGTACTGTCTTGCAACCACATGCTGACAGCAGCTTTGGAGCAACCAGCTGCGGTGCCACAGGGTGTTTGGGCAAAGGCTTTGCAGCTTGAGAGTACTTGGTCCCCACTGCTGTGCTAGAGCAGGACTGCTCTGAGGACCAATACCCCCAGCATTAGCACCAGTGAGGTTCACCTCTGCCTTGCTCTGCTGCCATGTTGCCTGTTATAGGGGCACAGATTTGCCTCTGGCATATTTGTTCTATCTACAGTCTGTAAGAACAAGAGTGGGGAAGTGCTAAGCTTTGTACTAGCATGGCACTTCCCTGCTCAAGTGGCTCCTGGGCTCTCACTATCTCTCCAGCCGTAGCTGTCTGGGACTCCAAGCAGTACTCATGGCGATGGCCCCTCTGCTGCTCTGCACCTCACTCACTGCAGTTGCAGGCTGTCTTGAGACTTGGCAATTAACCATGCAGGAGCTATGCTCTCCTCTTTCTTTCTCCTCCTCCCCTCATCACTTACTTCTTCCTCCTTGTGCTCTAAGTAAGGAGCTTCATCTCTTGCCAAATCCCCCTTCTGTGTTGGGGGATTGGGGTGAGCCAGGCGTAAAATGAAAATAAATCACTAATTCCTCCTAATAATGCCTGATTTCCTGATTTGATATCCCACATTAATTCTAATTACTCACCCAGAGTCAGGGCATTAATCAGCACGTTAAAACTTCTTCTTGCTTAGCAACACTGACGTGCCAGGCATCTGGCACGGCTGGGACGCTGGGGATTTGTCTGCCACACCGGTCCTATCTGCAGCGGCTCTGTGAGGGGTGGGGTAAGAAGGACCCCCTCTCCTGGCTGGGCACAGAGGGGCCACAAAGGTGTCACCATGGCTTCAGGGTGCATGGGGACTGTGGCCAGGTGCCCAGCATCTTGCTTCCCTCCTTGCAAACACAAGGACCTTAGCGCAAGGTTATTGCCAACGACGCAGTTCCATGGCATGATCCAGCAGCTATGGCTTCCTTGGTTAAATGGAAATGCATTGCTAAATAATCTCTTCTCCATAGTACTGATAGATGATCCACTCATCTCATAGCCTGTTTTTGAAAAATATAACTATGTACCACATCTCTCTGTAGAGAGAGGTGAAGAGCTAGCAAGGGGGAGTCACACCTGCCACAATCCCTGATCTGCCACCATCATCATTTTCCTCAGTAAACTGCTTCGAGGCAGGAAGGATGAATTGATTTCAATTCAAGTTGATCTAAATCTGTAAACAGGAAGCCTTTAAATAATCCACTCTAATCTTGTTTCACGTTTGAGTTACTTCCCTGTTTTTCCAGAGCAAGCTGACTGGTGCTGGTCAGCAAAACCCAGTACTTTTTTTGTCAGTTTCCATTGTAATTAAATCAGCTTATTAGAGCTATTATGTAATTAATATTTATTTGGATTTTTTCACTTTGCGTTGAAAGGCTTAATATTGCATTTATTCACTAGATGATTTTTTAAAATTAATTAATTGAATAAGCTTTAATTTGGATGGTAATTAACTGAAACACGTGCAAAGTCAGAGTCTACACTTGGTTTTATGACCTTGCCTTACCTGTCCTAGATGCAGGACAAAAGAGGTCTCAAAATATGTTTGCATTTAAAAGCCATACAGTTTATTAAAGGCAGCATTAGAGGCAGTTAATGAATTCAGCTTGGTCTCTGGTTCTGGAGTCCTTGAGGATTTTCAGCAGTATAGATTTCAACCTTGCAGATGTCACTGCTAGGACAAGGGTGGAAAATGAGCCTTTCTCCTTTTTGGTGTTTGCAACCTCTCAAATGTGACCAAGCTCATCCTTCAGCTGAGGACAGTCATTTTGTGGTACTTACAGAGTCCACTGCTGTTGCCATATTCTGGTTTTGTGTTTCATTCTGCGTTTTGGGTCCCTCCTGTGTTCTTGGTTTAGCATTAAATTTTCAGCAATAAATGTGCATTTTGTGAGTTATTTTATGCCTTGACTTGGAGTTTCCAATCAAGAGAACTAATTTTTAGAAGAAATACAGACCTAAAATACTCCCAATTAGCAGTAATATTTAAATATCTCCTGCTCCTAGGGCTCAAGCAACAGCAGCTATCTGAGCTTGGGGAAGAAGCAGTCCTCCTACACTCAAACCTAAAACTGGGTTGTTGCTTGATGGCATTAAAACACACTTGCTTCTGTCTCCCAGCCCAGGCTGAGGACTGGTGGTTGCCCCTCCAGCCTACTGACAAAGCCCTCTGAAATTTTCTTTAGAGAGAAACTAAACATTTATGGTCAGAAAATAAACTGGAAACTGTGCTGTAGACAATGTGCAGTGGAGCCCACCTTGTGCTGAGCCTTGTCCTGTGCCAGAGCCTGACAGGGACGGGACAGCTGCCTGCTCCCCACATCCTAGGGACCATGCAGCCTTAGGCCTGGTGGTGGCAGCAGTTTTTAAACTAATAGCCTGCCCTGGTGTGCATGGCTTTATCTGGGTCGAAATCATGGCACTGCCCTCTTGTTTTGCTTCTCTACAAGCTTCAGGTCGGCTGTTTACAGCCAGGGATCAATGGATCCCGAGAGTGCTGTGAACTATTTCTAAGAGTAACTAAGAAAAGCAAGCCTCTTGTCAGCAGCCTTACAGTTACTCTACAGGAATTTGTGACTCCATGGGAATATTTTTAGGAGGTATACAAGTGGGAAAGCTCACAAAGCTCAAATGAAGATGGATATATTCACCAAGGAGAGTTTTACAGCCTTCATATTCCAACTCCCCCCTATCCCCTGGGTAGTGCACACAACTAATTATACTTCAGCGATGCCCCATAGCAGATGAATTGCTGTTACTCAGCCCAGCTGGACAAATCCGTACTCTGGAGCCCCTCACCACCTACAGAGGGATGGACCATGCTCAGTCCCACCAGGCACAGAGGAACTGGGGACTTTGCCCCTGCTAAGGCGACAGCACAATTACTAACAGGGGCTTCATTAGTGTGTGCAGCCTCCCTCTGCTATCTCCAGGTCTCTGCTTGCCACTAAATCATCTGGTTTGGAACAAATTCACTGGGAAGAACTATAGCAAGTCAAGCAGAGGTCTTGGGCATGGGGAACAACAGCCCATAAAGCAAACATGCAGCAGTGTGCTTTGCTGCTGGGGATGCTGCTGGCACATGTACTCAGGAAGATTAATATGCACTGAGCAACCAGGAGTGGGGAGGCAAGCTTGCAAGGTTCCTCTCATTAGCTCATAGTTCCAGCTGAATTAATGACTCACAAATTTCACCCAGCCCTTGCTGGGTCTGTTAATAAATAGCACTATGGTGATGCTTTGAGAGACTGCAGAAAACTGGACTCTAAGCCAGGTTAGTGTGGGATAAGATAAAAAGGTGGATTCTTTAATGTCCAGGCTTAGGGCCTTCAGGAATACATGATGATGTGCTTGCCCAAACCCTGACTTCCATGGGACAATGAGAGAGGGATCCACTCTCAAGATGCTGGGATCAAGTGCTGAGAGGCAGAAAGGGAAGTGCCATGCTCTGCCAGCATCCTTCATAGCTCCCTTTCCTCCCATGCAGCAGGGGAGAGAGTTTGTGTACCTCGAGCAGCCAGAGGAAATCACAGATTAATTAAAAATGAACCTGCCTCTTGTGGAGGAAAGGGAACTTGTCAGAGTATGCATATGGAAGCAGGGAATAAGTATGGGGAGTATGGAAATATGGGTGTTAACAGCTGACATGCTCCCTGCATGTACAGAGAGACTTTTGAGGGCCCATTATCAGTGGCATCATATCTGCAGCCAGGTCCAAGGGAAGGAGAGGTCCCTCCTGAGATGACCCACTGAGACAGCAGCAGCTTGGCTGAAGATACTGTGTCCTGCTGGTGCCAAGGGATATGCCAGGGGAGCAAACACAGGGTACCTTCTTGGACACAGAGTGTGCCCGGGGAGCTTCAGCAAGGCTCTGGTTTCAAGTTGCTTTTACTGAGACAGAGATGACACCATGGCAAAGCAGAACTGGGACAAGACAGACTCCTGGAGAAGGCTCTGGGATGTCCAGCAGGGCAGAAGTTTGGAGCTAAGCCAAGAGGGAGGGGAGAATTATTTCCGTTAAGGTTACTGTTCGCCAAGGCTGTTTTTTACACTTATGGTCACAGGCCAGACCTAAAGGAGGAGCTTGGTGAGGATTAGGAATAATACATTTGCCTTGCAACAACCCAAGGCAGAATGCAGCAAGATCCTGCTCCAGGCCCGTCTGCTTGGCAGGGTCCTGGGCCAGTGTGGGTGTTCATCCAGATAACCTGGAGCATCCCTGTCTGTATCTGAGTAGTTTGATCCCTGTGAGAGTCTTCCTGGAGGGCACTCCAGGGTAGGAGCAGGGACTGGAACCCAGGAAGCACTGGCAGAAGTGGCTCCTGAGCTGAGGGAGCTGGGATCCTTGGAGGGTAGGCTGGGGCAGCACGGCAGAGCATGGGACTCCAGGTCAGGAGACCACACCCTGACAGAAAGCCGTATGTGTGGTTTCACGTGGCATTGGAGGTACAGCAGTGTGACCCACAGAGTGGGAGGGGACAAAGCTAATACTTCCCCTTCATGGGTGAAAGGAGGAAGTCGGCTTGTGCCACACTGACTTACTGACCGAAAGGTCAACACATCTGGTTGGAGATTCAGCAAAGCCAGCAGCTCCTTCAGTCCTGCAAAGTCCTTCTGGGCTTCCTGGTGTGTCCCAGCCCCCTGCAGCCACCTGGCCCCCTCTGTTCAACTCCCATGCATTATTGCTCACCTCCAAACACTTGGGCTTTGCTTTCCAGCACCAGGCAATGTCCTGTGACTGCCTTCACCTGTGGCTCAGAGAGGACCAGCCCTATGGAAAAGGTGTGAGCACATGTTCTCCCTTACTGTTCTCTCTGATATTCCTTTCCTGCCGCCTCTCCCCCACCTTCTTCTCCTCCTTTATTCTTTTACTCAAGAGCTGAAAGGAAAACACCTCCTTCTCCAACAGCCCCCAACAACAGCAGGAGTGAAACCAGCTCCATTCTCTTGATTTGCAAAAAAAAAAGAAATACAGAGAAATGTCTTGATAGCATTGTATCAAAAAGCGGATGCTGTGCTGTGCTCAGATGTCTCAGGAGACTGGATCTCAGCTCCTCTGACTGTTTGAAGACTTGCTGAGTCTCCAGGGATCTCAGCAGCTCCAAGGCTGCCACAGTGAAGTGAGAAAAATCAGACACATCCACTGCTGGCAAAGGCTTCCTCTGTAGAAATCAAAGGAGGCAGCACAGAAATGGTATCTATTCAGTGTGGCCAGGGAGCAAGAAGACTGTGAGGGGAGGCTATAGCAGCTAAACTTAAACCACTCAGTAACAGGGCTGGGAGAAGGTATGCCTTCTCTCTGCTGTCTGCCAGTATCATCCAGGAAACTACCCAGAGAAAGGAGGAAGGAGGACAGGTCAGCCTTGACTGATCAAAGGACTTGGAAAACTCAGTTGGGAGCAAGAGGAAAATCCAGGCCATCAGAAACCTTGACCACTGAAGGAAGGAGAGACACTCAAGTTGCATGTGGCATCAGAGACTTGCTTTCCTAAGTACCTCACTAGGATCAAGGACAAAAGAAATGTATTAACCAGCTGGATCTCCTCTTCTGGAGTGGATGCAGAGTCTCCTGTCCACTGCTGCTCAGCATGGGCTGGAGTGTGGCCATGTTCACTGGGAGGGGGAGAAAGTCTCTGTCCCTCAGTCCTGAGTAATACCATCAGATACCTTGGGATCAAGGCACAAACAGATAAAGAGAAGGAAGAAGGCAAAGATGAAATGGAGCTGAAGGTCAGCATGAGATGTGGTCACTCCTGGCTTGTTTCTCATCCCAGCCAGGAGACCAGTGAGGGACCAAAACAGCCACAGGCAATGTAGATTACTCACTGTGGTCCCCAGCAAGGAATCAAGCAGTTGGGCTGGAGGGAAAGTCATGCTCCAATCATACTCAAGCAGGTGGGCTGGGGTGGGAAATAGGGTCATCAAAGCTCCCTGTTACCTCCCCGGAATAATCCTCACCTTCTGAAACAGATGTAGCAGCTGCAGAGGGGCACAGAGGCAGTGAAACTCCTTCCTCACCCTTCTACACTCCACTGTCATGCTCTATCCTCAGACCTAACTTACACAGTGGACCGATGGACATGCTACCAGGGCTAGAAGTGCAGAGATCTGATGGTTTGGTCATCTTTGGGAGGGATTAATGCCAAGAGTTCCAAAGTCATGCTATACTCATCTACCATTGCACGCACAGTGTTACTGCCTTCACAGGCAAGAGCATCAGGTAATGAGCCACATTCATTAGAAGATCATTAGCTTTGTGGAAGCATCCACCTCACTGAAGACTCAGTTGTGCCTCCTTACAGACACATTACAACATTTGCTCTGCAAACAGCTCCAGCAAAATCAATGAGAGCAGTCCCATGGCATGATGCTTTGTGGAATGCAGAAAGGTGTTACTGTCTGGCCAGATGGAAGCACAACACAGCTCTCAGCTGGCAGAAGAGCACGCCCCCCTGCCGCCCCATTCAAAAGCTCAGTTACCAACATCCTAAAATACTTGAATGACTAACTCAGCCACTGCTGCAAGGGCAATAGCATTTCACAAATAACACACAGAGTTCCTTGCTCTTCTTCATTGTATCAACTGTGAGGCTTGCATTGCTGTTTTCTGAGAGATCCCATTACATTTTCTTGAGAGTCCCTCAAAAGCTTCTGTAAGACTTCAGTTTTAAATGAATCACAATTCTCTTTAGTGCTTTGATCCTCCCATTGCTCAGCTCTTTCCAAAGGGCTCAGGATGTTTCTCCCTTTGAAGCCATATGCTTTTAGCTTTCACAGGTTGGTATGCCACAGTAGCTTCTCCTGGACCGGCATCCTTCTACTGTTGACCCTCTGGCTTCTGAAGCCATAAAGGAGATCTCAGTAACAGAGCTGAGCTGAAAGGGATGATGCTCCCTGTGACTCTGACAGCCCTGGCTCTCTCTGAAAGCATCATATGGTCTCTCCCTGCTCCTACTGAAAAGCCTTTTTTTGTCCAGAAAAGATCTAACTTTACACAAAAAGGGAGGTTGGAGCAACCTGAATCTTTTGCTTAGCTTTGCAGGCACCAAATTTCATACCGAGTGAGCTATACCGATTCTGAGAAAGGAGAATACATTGGCTTATACTGGGGAAAACCAGAGGGCAAAACCATAGAGAAGTCTGAATGACTCCTGGAAGAACTCTGCTCAGGGACTTGCCCTGGCTAGCAGAAGCACAGGGAGAGAGGGAAGGAGGGAGCTGCTGTATACCTCAGCAAGCTGAAATAAAATCCTTTTCATTTTGACGTATTTGGGGCAGGGTACAAGAGGCACATTTTATGCATGTTGAGAAATTCCTCACCTTTCTACTGGTGAGCATCTCAGAGGCTTACAGATGCTCTGAGCTCCAGCATTAATGTCTCTCTCTCACATTACCATAGACCTGCTCCATGTGCACCCCACAAACCACAGCCTTTCCATGTGGCTGAATATCCCACCATAGGCAAGCCAGAGGTGCAGAGCCAGGCTGATGACACTGAGTGGGGACAACCTCAGCCCAGCCATCACCAGGCAAGTCTGGGCTCGAGTTGGAAAGCCAAGCTGGTGGACTAGTGTTTGTGGGCTGGCATAGGGCACAACTGTAGTGTGGCTCAGGCAGTAACCAAGGGCTGAGCTGCTTTCAGGGCAGCCCTCTGCCTCCCTCTCCTCCCCTGTGCCAGCCCCATTGTCCGCATGGAGGGTGAGGTGGCAGGTTAAGGAGGGGGCACAAGGGCCTGGGTGTACCTGGCACAGATGCAAAGGAACCAGCTGCTCACAGAGCTGCACGAGACACACCTTGTCAACATGCCCAGCCATATGTTTGCCCAGGATTAGTGAAAGCACCATAATTTTGCTAGCAGAAAAACACTCTATATTCTCTCTCAAGCAGTTCACTCATTGCTGCTTTATTAGCATGATGAGCCAAGCCGGAGATGGCAGCTCTCAGCCGTTTGATACTCTGCTCCTGTGTCCAGGGATGCATGGGCTGCTCCAGCTGTCCCTCGCGCTGAGCCGTGCCACAGGGAAGACTTCATGAACCTGCATGTGGGAAAGCCTTCCCTGATCCCTGCTAATGGCTCCCATTTCTCACACGCTGGACGAGGTCCTCTATGTCTGCCCATTTGCTCCCTGACACAGGCCCAGGGCCATCCTCAAGGTGGTAGTCACAGTTCTGGGCTGCTGCTGGGATGCTGCCCCCACTGGAGTCCTCCATGTGAAGCCAGAGCCATCCTGGCAGCCACTGCTGATGCTGTTATTTTTCAGTCTCTGGATTTTTCCAGCACCATATTGCTTTCCCTGGTGTTGCCATAACAACTGGCGTTAAGAGCTTGTTGACATTGCCCTGTTGTACTAATTGCACAATTTCCTGTCACTGTTACATGCCAGTTATTTCTTTCGAAGAGCTGAAATTGCCTTTGGCCAGCTTGTCAGCTTCCTTGCTGCCTCCTTGGGCCTGGTTAGGGAGCTCGAGCAAGGGAGCAAACGTTCCTGTAATGCCCCAGGGAAGTGTCATTTAACCTGGTCCAGAGTAGCCAGTGACTGTAGCTGAAACTCAGGTAGTTTCTGGTATTTTGCCTACTCTAATGCTTTCACTGTTGTGCTGGCTGGAGGCATGACACCTGCAGCAGAAGGAACACTTAAGGATGAGTGGTTGCCATGCCATGTGGAACGTCCAGGACAGAGCTTGGGTAACACATCATGACCACCCACTCCCTTCCCATGCCACCACCATTGGCCCATGCCAGAAAACCCATGTCAGGGCTGGGGGAAGTAGCATGGAAGGGATGTGCTTTCCCCAGTGCCGCTCCACACTGCCCTGTGCTCCTTCCCCCAGAGGTACAACCTCTGGCACACCAGGAAGGAACTGGTGGTGTCCAAGAGATCTGTATACACCAGGATAGGGGTCCCTGGGCTCCTGGATGGTCCCTGGAAGACTGAGGGGTGAGGCTGATGTGTTGCCTGTGAGCTCAGGGGTTTTGCTCCATGTTTTGATGGAGAGAAAATGATTTGCAGGATCAATAGCATTGATCCAGGCCAGTTTTCAAAAGATTCTCAGGTCACCTTGAGATGCTCATCTTAGCCTATGGAAGCCCAGCTTCCCTCCAGACAGAACTCTTCATGGTTGCTTTCTGGCATCACCTGAACCCTTACTTTCCTTGTCCCAAGCAGGTGCTGCAGCCTGTCTGGAAACCCCTTGTGATCTCAGTCCAGTGTCTCTCACTGCACTTCATGGCTCACAGCAGGCAGTGAGAGGTCAGCCCCTCTCCAGACCCTGAGGATAGAGTAGGAGAAAGCAGCTCAGTCTGAGCACCCTGAAGTTTGGCTAGGAAAAGTCATGTATCCCTATCAGTCCCAGAGACCAAGACACCACCTAGGGCTGCTGGATAAAATGGCAGACTGGAGAAAAGGGGAGCTAGCAGTCCCTTTTCAGCACTCCCACATAAGCTGCAAGGCTGCCCTGTTGTGTTCCTTAGTAATTTATCACCAAGACACTCACTTTATAAATATTAAATGAAGAGCTCTATAAATTTTTAACACAGAAATAAAACTGCATTTGGTGAAGAAAAGGAACACCCCACTCCTCACCCTTTCTTGCTGCCTTTCTTCCTTTCCCTGGCCTTGCCAGTGGTGGAACACAGCACTGCACTCTGTCCCACGGCTCCTGATATGAGGATGGAAGTGATATTTCTGCGGGATGCTCACAGGCAGATTTATCTGCACCAGAGCACATCAGTAGTATCCCTGCCCAACTTGCTGGGCATTGAGAGGGTCACACTGCAGAGCATCGCACTCTATTATGTCGTTAAATGTAATCATAAAAATGCTGTGCCCTGAACTAGTATTATCCAAAGTGACCTGCTGTGTCCTCAACTAATACTATCCAAAGTCACCACTGCCCACGTGACATCCATGCCTGGCACTACTCTTCAGTTCTTGCATCAAGCCAACTGGCACATTTTGGGTCCAAATTCAAGTTTGTATATGACTAACAACCCCATAAAGATGGCTGACCCACATGTGTGGTGCACAGGGGTGATAACAGGTCTCCAGAATTTTCTGAGAAGACTTTGTCAAGGTCTGGAAGTGGTCCCTGTCCACTCAGGGTAGCTCCAAGTCTCTCTCAAAGAGTTCTGAGAAGTGCTCAGATCCCTCCTGATCCCCTAGGACTCACATCTTAGACCAGGCAAAGTCAGCAGTGAGCATCATCTTGTGCATCACACTGCAGCTGTGGCCACCACCCTGGTACTCCCAGCTCCAAGTAGTGTGCAGTAAAACCAACAGTGGTGACTGTGTGAGCCACCTGCACATCAGTGGTGTCAGTAGCAGGGAACACATCTCTGTCCCTTGGCACACAGACCAGCATGTGGTCTGTGATCATTTTTTTCTTGTCTATTTGAGCTACGGCTTGCTGCTGGTGTGCTCTTCCCCTTGTCATGGCCTCCCCATTCCTGGACCTCTGGACATGGGTGAGAAGAAAGTGGCCACCACTGACTGCAGCTGCAGAGGCCAGGTGGCATCTATTCCAAACTGGCTAGACATCTGCTTTGAATGCATTCCTTTGCAGCTTCTGCTAATGGGTGTCACAGCACTCCAAGCACAGCCTGCACACCCCTGGGAGCTGTGGAAACACATTGTTCCTCACTGTCAGCCTGCTGAGATGAAGGGTAGGGATGAATCATTAGGACAAGTGCTACTACAGCCCAAGTGCAAATCAGGGAAGATTGGACCTTCGGCAAATAATAGCTCTTTGCTCAAGCGCATTACTCTTCTGTATGCAACTGTGGCTCCTTATACTAACCCCATCTCAGGGGATGCATGGCTAAAGGGGTCACAATGCCACCCCTTAGGGTCCCACACACATACCTCTGCAGTCTAGCTGCAACTTGGTCACTCCTGATGGACAGGAAAGGAGTGTCCAGTGGTCAAACTGGCCCTGAAGATCCTTATGTCTCATCAGTCAATTCAGTTTCAATATTGCTACACTGCTTATTGAGTAGAAAAGTAAACTTGTCTAGAAAAGTCTGATGCCAGATTACACCATGCCTCTTACTCACCCTGAACCCTCAGTGGGAACCACTTTGTCCCCTTGCAACTCTCTGTGAAGTGCAAATGCCAGCAAATCTCTGCTCCTGCAAGTCATTAATTGCAGGGAAGAAAATAATGTCAGCAGCTTTCTGATCAGTGAATCAGGTGGGTTATGCCTGCACTTCCCTCACCCAGGAAGGGATGAAGAGGAATCCCACCGAGCTTTCTCCTTGCTGCTGAGTGCACTGATGGAGGCATCTTGGGCTCTGTATGGCAGAGGGACCCTAACTTTGTAGCCAAACTAAAAAATACACCTAAGAGTTCATCGCTGCTTTGACAAACTCCAACATTTTGGCAAGATCTTGTTGTTTCCTTGCAAGTGAGAAACATCAGAATCAAGGCTTACAATGCCATGTGGAAGCAAAGGGATTAATCGCCCAAGAGCTCCAACTGAGCAAGGTAAAACTGAGGTGCAACTTCCCCTCTGTACCAAGCGCTGCCTCCTGCAGTCAGGAAGCCTCAAAAGCATGAATGGTGCTGCACCCACTGTGTCTGGGTGTCTCCAGGATGAACCAGCCCTTTGCACCTGCTGGTCTTTCTAAGCAAGGCCCCTCATCCCACCATGGGCTGCCTTCACCATGGCTCCTCAGTCAGCTGGAACATCATTCCCAGAGCTGAGGTTGGTGGGGAGAACAGGGAAGCAGGTTGTGTTGGGTGCTGATGTCTCACAACTGGCAGGTAAAGGATTCCCAAGCCCCCAGCTGCCAATTTGAACAACTGAGCCAGGCATTAAACAAAACACAAACTCATAAAAGTGATTTAAAAATAATGATGGCAACACAAGTTATTAAAATCTGCACTCAGCTGGGCATGGGGCTTATTGAGTATTTTCCTGGCATTTTGTCAGACTGTGGGATTGCCCCAGACGCTGGGGCAGGGTGTATGACAAGGAGAGACAATGATCAATTTTTAATATTGCATATTTAAGCAAGCTTGGGTTCCAATCCATCATATCCCCTGGCTTTCCCTAAAATTAATCTTCAATAGCTTATCGAGAACTTCAGAAAATTAATATCCTACCACTTCACCTTAGGGGAACAGCACTTTCTCTGGCTGAATATGCATGCGAGAGCAAAGGAGCAAGAGATGAAGTGTCTTCCTGCAAAACCTCAGGTTCAAAAGATGGTTTTAGCGGAGCTATTCGCCACCTCCGCAGGGTTCCAGCTCTGCAGGCACTGCTGGAGAGCTGAGGAGAGGCGCTGCAGGAAAAGCTGATCGAAAAGAGCATCCTAGGAGCCATGCATGGCCTGCATTGAACACTGATCTCATCTCTTTTGTGGCCTTACTCCCACTGAGGAGGAATGCATGGTAATGAGCAAGACATAGGAGACATGACCCTTCCCAGGCAATTCAGGATGCTGTACCCTTCTGCTTCCTATTCAGGCACAAAAATGATTGCTCTTGCCCTTAGTGTCAGTCCAGGGAAGCATGAAGAGGAACAGGAACAGGTTGTTTCCCTGTTGTCTGGCTCCAAGAAGCTGAACATCTGTGCTCTCACTCCCAAATTTAGTGGCGGGTAAAGGCTCCTGCTGGGAACTTGCAGGGCACAGCAGCATCTAAACCTCACCAGCCCTTCAGAGGAGGATGGTGGGAAGCCACAAAAGGAGCTCATGGTGTCAGTCGGGCTTGGCTCATGTCCTCAGAGGACCACGCTGCTTGACTACCTGCCTCCCAGGAACAAATTTTTTCATGAATGAATTGCTTTACAGCCACAAAGGAGGGTTGGAGTTCTCCATGAGCTGGCAGTGCACCCAGCAAGCCGTGGCAAGGCACAAGAAGTGACCCACTCCAAGCTGAGCCAATGTAGATCCCCCACAAAGAGATAGCTTGTCCCAAGGAAGGCATTTAGCAGCTAAGTGCTCACCAGGCACACAGAGAAGCTGCTCAAGTAAACCCTCAGTAATGCATATGTGTATCTGCGCATCAGGGTCAATGCCTCCAACCCACTCCTCTGGAAATACATAGCGAACGTGTGTAAGCACAAATAGGAATGGCAAGGAAGGGCTGGAGAGGAGAGATGCATTTCCACTTGACCAAAGCCAGGAGGACCCAGTCCAGGTGGCTGTGCTCTGCTCTGGTCCCAGGATGAGTGACCTGCTCACTAGCAAGGAGGAGGGCAGTGTAAGAGATTTTGTACTTAAACCCACATACTTTTCCATAAGCTCTAGCTTTGGAATTTATAACCCAATTTTCCTCCCAGTGATCTCCTCACCACTGATGACTGGGTGCTTCCCCATGCACCAGCCTCCTACCTGAAAGCTGGGACACAAGGGAGGGCTGCTCTGCTCTCCTGCTCCACACTGTGCCCACCACCCCTCTCGAAATCAGAGCAAGGCTTGCAGAACTGGAGTATAGCTTTTGTTGCCAGACAGACCACTGTACAGCTGCCTGGTAAATGTGTCTGGGAGCAGGATCCCCCTTTCCTGCCTGCTCTTCACTTCTGGGCAGCTGAGGATCTCTCTCAGCCAGAAGGGAGGAATGAGAGCTGATAAGAGGGAGAAAGGGGGTATTTTGGTGCCAGATCCATGCTGAGCAGGAGGCAAGAGGGGCAGACAAAGAGCTGGGGGCCAGGAAAATACTCCAAGGCATTTCACAGGAGTCCTCACCAGCTTCCCCGTTAAACAGGTTCTGTGGCAAAAGGATTAAGGGGTCAGGGAGCATGAAACCACAGGCAAGACTGGATTATCTGAAAAAGAATTAAATGGAGATTATCTCCAGCCTAGCATGCACTGTCGGTGCCAGGTTGCTGTGCTTTTCAAATCTCCCTCTCTAGCAGCCCAGGTCCCTCATCATCACAAGGACTGGATTTAAAGCTCCCCCATGCCTCTTGCCTTGGGCCCATATGGGGGACTCAAGGGGCTACAAGACTGTGTCTTGCTACATCAGAGTGAAGATGGAAGAATTTGTTATTAATAATTAAGCACCCACAGAGTATAAGCAGAGGAGGGCTGCAGCACCCCATGGGACACAGGGCATCCCAGGAGTGTGTGATTCAGCACATCCTGGAGGATGCCAGTGCTGAGCTTGGCCAGTGAGCCACGTTATGGGAGGACAGGGGGAGAGCTGCTTAGGTCTGGGATGCCATGGGGACACACATGCAAGGGTGGGATATCGAGAGGATTTTCAGACTGCTGGGGCATGAGCAAATCCAGGAATGACTGGGAGAGGTGTCGGCCAGGCTGGCACCTGGCCCCACGAGAAATGTTCCCCCCACGTCAGAGCTCTTGGCCAGATGCAGACTCCTCTATCCCGTTGTGTTTATTTGCTTTTGTTCTCCCATTTCCTGAGAGCAAATGGTGTCTTCTCAAGAGATGGCAGCCAACTGCCCTCTCTGTAAAGAGGGTCTGCCCGTGCCAGCCCTGTGAGCCTCACACCAGCAGCTTCCAGAGAGAAGTAATTTCATATCTTCATAAAGAGGGATATGTTCATCTTCCCTAGAACCTCCTGACTGTGCTCTACAAGCACTAATTAATTAAGCTGTATACCTGGAGTTGTGGTGGGATCAGTGTCTGCCTGCCTCAGCGGGGAAATCCAGATGGGGTTATAGCTGAAAGGTTTCACTTGCAGAGTAGATACTGTCAGAGCCCAGAATGGACTCCAGGTACCCGCAGCTCAGTTGCAGCACACAGGGGTGCTCCCAGGTGGGGAAATCAAAACCTTGCCTGGCAACAAGAAATTACAGCAGGTAACAAGAAAGAAAAAAAATCAGGCAAAATGGATTTCAAGAGAGCAGATGGCTGAAGGTGTAAAAACAAAAAACAAGAAGAAAGCCTTCCCCCCAAAAAAACAAACAGCAGATAGTTGGTAGCAAATGTTACACTGACAATAAAAATGAAGCCTCCAGGGGTAATTTGGGGAATTACAGATCAGTAAATTGCACATCTGTGTGCACCAAATTGATTGGAATGATAATTAAAACCAGAACATCTCATAATACAGCCCAGTGTGCATGTCTCAGAGGAAAACCGTGTCTCACTAATCTCCCAGATTTCCTTGAACGTATCAGCCTAGCGGCGGATGCAGAACAATGAAGTGGCTATTTATTTAGAGCTCCTCTGACAAAAGATCGTCCAGACAGCTGCTAAAAAAGCTAATTAGCCAAGGGGGCAAAAGGCACCATCTTTTCCCTGCATGGGAACCTGGCAAGGAGTCCTAAAGCAGAGAGGGATAAATAGTTGGGGTTTATAATGGCAAAAGATTAGCAGGGGTGACATTGGGACACATGCAAGGCTTCCTGCTGTGTGAGGGTGTTATTACTGGCCTGGATGGAGAAGCAGACACAGGAAGCAGGAGCAAGCAGAAATTTCTTCAGGTGATTCGTGCTTGGAGTACAGCAAGGAGCTTCAGAGAACCCTGAGGGTTCTATATGGATGGGTACCACGGTGACAAATCGCGTTGATGCCGATAAATACAAAGAAATGCACTTTGCAGCATAAAACTTGCCAGTTTTGTAAACTTGGGAGAGTTTCTGTACCATCCCCCAGGGGAAGCTGGGGCTGTCCTGGGAACAGCTTGGGCCACAGTCCCTGCTGGCAGTGCAGCAGGAGCTGGTGAGGCCTCAATGCAGATGAGATAGGTCAGCAGATGTGCAGTGAGTAGCACAGGATGGGCCCAAGGCCGCGGGGGTGGGCACAGCAGGGCCACAGTCAGGGGGAACACCAAGGGCAGCAGGGAGCCTGTGGGATGGGGACCACATCTGTCAGGGAGGAGAGGCACCAGGCAGACTTACGAAGTAATAAGTGCCAGAGAGAAGATGGGAAAACCCAGTTTTCCCTGTTGCCTAACAGAAGAGCAGACGGCTGTTCAGTGAAATACAGGGATGAGGCAGGAAAATGCCACTTCACATAATGTGAGATTAAACAAGGGTAGTTTTGCCACAGGAAATAGCTGTTTGAGGCTAGAAACTCAGTGAGATTCAATTCTGGATTAGGTGGAGATCAGTGTAACCCAGGGCATCACTATTTCCTGTGACATTTTGTGAGGGGGATGGGAACCCCTGTGCTTGGGACTCTGATTACCATCTCTGACAAACCCCCAGGGGCCCAGGGGCCTTTGCCCTGCCCAGGCACTGCCAGCAGGTCTGCATCCACCCCGAGGCAGAAAGATGGCTCCTTCCTGTCCGGACCTTGCTATCAAGAGCTAATATTGCTCTGCTGAACAGGACAATGAATGTGCAGCAGGAGGGTGGCACAAGGAAGCTTCTCAGGAAAGGAAATTCTTCTCCTTGGCAGCCTGTGCCTGCAAACCTTTGACAGTCTTAAAGCTCAGCACAGAGCACCCCATAGCAAGCGAACTGCCCAAACATGGCCTTCATCCTCCCATCTGCACTATCCCACCCCTGTTTTGGTCTGAGTGACAGCTGTGTCCCTGTCAGGGCCAGCCATGCCGAGCCCCAGGGAGTGCCACGTCAGGAACATCTTCCACCTGCACTGGGAAGAAACCTCCCTATGTGAGAAAGCAGGCAGCTGGCCTCAGCCCTGAAGCCTGCTGAAAGGGGCAAAACCTTCGAGCGGAGACAAAATAGGAAGTGGAAAGCCTTAAGGAAATGCCAAGCTGAAGGCTCACAGGGCTGCTCCAGCTCCAGCCGGCTTACACGCAGCTCTGGCTCCTGGCTGTGCCAGCCTCTCCCCAGCCAACCCTCCCACTGGGATCAGTCCCAACCTGCTGCTCTCCTGTTTCTTCTCTCCCTCTGAACCTCCCAAGAGGCAGCTGTGCTCATAGGCATTTTTTAGTTTTTGATGCCAACAAACAGCACCACTGTTAACCGAGTGAACCCTGCAGTCACCTTGCTGGAGGTGAAACCCATGCTCAGAGAAGGGTCTGTAGGGGCAAGAGGTGAGTGCATCAGCCTGTGGAATCCTCCTCCTTCACCCTCTCCTTGGGAAAGGTCAAAATGCTCCTAGCATTTCTCTTTGGCTCCTATCAGCCACAAAATTGTTTCCCATTGCAACAAACAGATTTGACTTTCCTCTTTTTCAGCAATACCAGCCCCATGGCTCACCTTGCCAAATACAGTATAGGACACAGGTTATTACACTGGCAACATGCTCCTCCAACCTCCCAGTGCTCCTTTCACATTCATTTTTAGTCAAGGAAGGAAAGAGTCCATTTGTGCCCCAGGAATACGTCCCTGACGTGTATGTGTCTATCTTTTGAGAGAGAGGAAACTTTTCCCCTCCATTCCCTTCCCAACTTCTCTCTCCCATATCCATCATCATTAGCTACTATAAACATCAGAGCTGCAGCCATTATGCTGCTATTTCTAGATAAATAATGCTTTTCATATTTAATTTAGAAGAGGTTGCAGAGTTTCTTTGGGGTGCACGGGGTTAATTAAGAGCTGAATTAGATGGAAATGCTTCTTCCTGAGGAAACTCAATTTAACTGTTCTGGGCAAAACCACGGATGGTCAGAATTTCTCCCCAAAACGCAATGCTGTCCCAGCCACCCTGACCACTATGTCCTCTCTGCCCGGGGATGAAACCTCTTCTCCTACCTAACGCCACATGCATGTGTTCCAACTCTGCTGATGGGAATGGCTGGCTGCCCCTGACTCCTGTGGGAAAAGGTATGGGGCACTGAAGCAGTGGGGGTAAATAACAGGCTGTGAAGAGGGACAGGACTAAGGAACACCCAGCACCTGCATGGGACACACACTTCCCAAGAAAAAGAGCTCTGGACAGAGCAGCACTGCTGGAAGAAACAAAACAGAACAAAAAGTTCAGAAAACCCTCTAGAGAAAGAAGTGAGATCTTCTGGGATTACAGGAAAGTTTGTTTACATAGACTTTTCTCTGATCCCAGCAAATGAGGAAGGCATGTTGTCAGCGAGCACCTATCTGGCTTGCTAGGCAGGATGAAAACACTAAACTTCAAGTGCTCAGTCTACATACACAATACCTTGTAAGCACCTATCAGTCCAAGGAAGTGTTTGGTGGCCCCCATCAACAGCTCTTCAAACTTATACTCATTTAAATCTACGTTTACACTTCTGTGTGTGTCTTTTCAACAGCCAAATACAAGAGGCAAATGGTCTGGTGACACCTCTGTGCCACCCTGTGCTGAATGGCTTCAATTTCAAGGAGGTGAGGACTAGTACCTGGAGTTTCCTGTAGCAGCAGGTACTTGATCTTAGGGATTTTTGTGATATGCATCTCCTTCCCTGGCTCTATCCCCAGATGACACTGGCTGAAGCCCCACCTGAAAGCGACTTATGTGTTCCCTTGACTGTCACAGCACATGGAAGATGAATACCCAGTCATCCTTTCTAATATCAGCCTCACTGTTTGGTGTGATTATCTGCTGTATTTGCTTGGCACTTCAACATTCAGACCGATCAGTTTAATCTTAATCGTGGCCTTAATTTGATCATTGTGTTGTTCCACCTCTAACTGGCTTAGAGGACTCTGGTAGTAAATTTGCCTTGCAACACACTTGGCTTAAGCGTACATTTGTTTGTTTGGCTTTTATATAAAGTTTGTGAGGCAGAGCACAGAAATCAGTTTATTCTGTCGGCTGGGAGCACGGATAATGAACTCGAAGGGCAGAAGTTCCTTTGATAAAGCACTCTGCTACTAAAGCAGAGTTCTTGTGCCCCACAAAGCCTGGCCTGTTCTTCCCCTGGCCATGGAGGGGCTCAGAGATGTCTGCTGCCAAACCAGGCAGAGTCAGGGGAACCAGGCAGGTTTCCTCAACTGAGAGAGTGCCTGTATTTCTGTTCAGATAGGGTCACTTGCTTCAAAAGTATTTCCAAGTGCAGCTGTACAGGAAGGAAAAGAGCCAGGTATTTGCTACACCTCCACCAATGCATTTTTCCCTCTTGGTCTTTCAGCTTGTGTGCTGCTTAGCTGCATGAGGCCCCTTACTGTATGTCTCAGTGTCCAACATGCCCTGCCTAACTGGGAGGATGGCCAAGGCATAAAATGAGGCTTTAGAAATTATTTTGGTCCAGAAGCTGCAAATCCTTGTCTCCTTGAGACTGTCTAGATGAGGTTATCCACACAAACACAGCCTCTACAGAAATAGGAAAAGCTGAGAGAAGGTGTGAGCAGAGCAGAAGAAATCCTGGGCATCACATCCCTGATCCCGGTACTTTGCGAAGCCTACACAGACTTCCCCCAGCTTTGCAGCAGGGAAACCAAATGCCTGCCAGAGAAGTCTCACCTGGGCCTGCTTGCTCAGCCTGCTGGTAAGTGGATGGGCTAACCTGAGTGTTCAAAACAAGTCTCTTGCTGACACAAACTTCAAGAGCCTGGCAAGGACAGGATCCCAGTAAGCACACTCTGTCCAAACATGCAGGGATGGCCAAAGATGCCCTGGCACGCTGTCTACCCTATCCCCTGGGAAATTTTTATATTTAATTAGAAGAGAGTTAGGGAAAGAAAGACAAATGCATGTGTTGGAGTAAACCATCACCCAGGTAGCTGATTTCCTCCATGCAGGAGACAGAAGCAAAAGAACATTTAATCCTGCTGTCTGAGCATGGCCAAATGGAGATCTACAGGGACTTCTTTGTGCAAATGCAGTATGCCAACAAACAGCCTGGGTAACAGGATAAGCTTTATCTGAACAATCAGCCACTTCAGTGCAGCCTTCCAGGGCCATCAGCACCGGCCAGCAAGGGGTTGCCTGGGGACAACTCCTTCAGGCTGGCAGGAGAGTCAAGAAAAGGAGCTATTCCAGAGCAGCCTGGGATGCATCTGGATTTGGGCAAATTAGCCAAGAATCCTCAGTGAGACCCTTGCTCTGCTTAGAAACTGCCCTGTTACCTCTCCTCTTGACAAAACCCTTCTGCTTGCCACGCAGGGCGGGGGGCTGCGGCTACCTGTTCCCTGACCGTCACCCTACACATCCCTGTGCAGCCCACGTGTCCTCGGCACTGCAGCCCCTCGCACACCGAGCGGCGCTTTCAGCCTCAGCCGCCGCCGGCGTCCCTGACCGAGACCCGCCTGCCTTCTGAGGGCTCTTATGAGCGCAGGGATATTAATGATGCTGCCTTTTGATATGCAAACGGAGCGCTCATTACGCCTCTCGTCCCACATCCTCTGAGCTGTTAATTAAAGAGTGTGCAGCAGGCAGAAAATTATCGTCGCTTGCTAAATAAACCAACAACACTCGGATGGCTTCACCCCACCACCGCCGCCCCCCTCCGCTCCAAAAGACGTGCAGCAAGCCCTGGCTGCAGCAGGATGAGTGGACGGGTGGACCCACACTGCCCAGTGCTTGGGCAGGTGAACCCCACAGCTCCTGCGCAGCCACAGCCCCACAGCGTGGAAAGCTGCGGCCAGGCCGTGGTGGCTGCGCTGGGAGCAGCAGGTTCAGGGCAGCTGAGGCACACGGGACAAACGCACAGCGCCGCGGGTCGCAAAGGCATCTTGTGTCTCCTGCCAGCACTATGCTTCTCTTTGCCCAACTTCTCCCAGGAAGAGGCAAGCAGTAGACATCCCATTCCATCATCTCGGGGAAGGATGGCTTTCCCCTTCCCCAAATCCTGCCTGGATGCTCACCACTGGAAGCAGAAATGAGAACAGATTATTTTAGTACTGCCCTTGGTGCCTCTGCTTTCCAGGGAGAGGGACACCTGGACTCAGCACAGCACCATGCAGGGAGAGCAGCAATGGCTGGATGCCCTCGATGGTGAGCCCTGGAGAGCTGCTGCTGCAGCCCAGCAGCAAGGCAAGGCTAGTAGGGCTGATGTGAAAAAATACAGTGTTTGGGCTTTCATGAGCCTTTCAAGGATGGAGGGGCAGGCTGAAGTGAGGGGAAGAGTGTCCTAATTGCTCGTAAAAATGGGACTCCTCTCAGACTGCTGCTATATTGAGGGAAGGGGATCTCCCAAGCATATCCCCAAAATACCTCTTGCCTTGCTCCAGAATCTTGTCTTGCAAACAGTCGTCAGCTTTTTGGGGCTCTGAATTCAGTCCTTGCAGAAAGAAGCAAGCGCCTGCAGCAATCACAACAGATCAAAGGGAAGGGTGGGAGTTGAAGCCCACAATTTCCTTCTGCTCCAACTAAATGAGGAATTGAATTAACCTGTTAGTGAGCTGATCAGACACTGCCCTGACCCACTTTGCCTCTTCAGTGGATTCACCTTTAACCCAAAAATGCATCGGCCACAGTGGCTCCCAGGGGCTGCCTCTCCCCACTTTGCCAGACCAGTCTCAGCTGTGACTCTCTAACAGAGCATGATGCTCAAAACTCCAGGTGCTGTCACCTGGCTTTCCTCCCTCCCCACTGAATAAGAGGGAAAAATAGTAATTTGCTCTTCGGTGGCTTTGGGCACATTTTGGGTGTCCCTTGGCTTGCAACAGATCTTTCATGTTTGAGAAGGGATCTGCTTGGAGATATAGCACAGACCTTAGCAAAAAGGACACATTGTGTTTCTTCCCCTGTCATTTTTGAGGATACAGCTGTTGGGAAACAGAGATTACTGCAGAAATGACACTCTCCCACTCACTCTCTCACAGAGCTGTTTAGAAATGACAGAAACAGCAGGTGCCCTATGGACAATAATGGACTCATTGTTTCTCTTTCCACCCTACAAATGCTCCCTGGTTTGTTGGGAAAGGGAGAGTTTGCAGGCGGGAGGCAGGCTTAGGAGCTGCCTGATGCTTTGGAGAGAGATTGCTCTTCTGCACTGTTTTTCCCATCAAAATAAAACAACCCCCCCACTCACGCTATAAGCACTATTACAACCAAAGTTGTGCTACACGGAAGCAAACACCATTTCTCCCTGGCTTCCAGGATGGGCTATGACTGCTGTTTGCCTGAGAATGTGGTTCAGGTCCCCACAACTTCTCTCTTTCTCCTCCCTCTTTTCCAAGCCAGTGGTGTTTCTGTACCATGGGGAGGAGGCCCCTCAGTGGCAGGATGTTGCTTTCTGCAGCTTCAGATGAGAATGATGGAATGGCTCAGCACTGTGGGACAGATTCTGACCCTGGTGTCTTCGACACTTCCAGCAAGAAGGTGCTGGGATCTAAGCAGCCCCCCAGATCCTGCTACTGCTCCTAATTGTTTCTGTACGCAGGTGCCATCATCCCTGCCGGGACATTGGAGCTGCAGAATCCACAGGGTTTGTACAGAGAGGTGATTTGTCATAGTCTCCTCTGGGATTTCCTCCTGCCCCCAACAGCAATGGTGCTTTGTCCCTCAGGCTTCATTGTGGAGTGGGCTAGGGGAGCTGCCACTGGGAAGGTTGCCAGCTCAGCTGTTGCCAGAGGTGGACTGCAGCCACTGCCTCCCATGACCCTGACACCTCAGCTCACCTGGTAATGACAAATATGGCAATGACTCACCCCAGGGTGGAGGTCACACCAGCCTATTTCCCTGGTGCAGCAGTGGGCACAGGACCCACTCCTGTGGGTCCTTCCTCTCCCAACTGATTACCCCTCCCTCAGGACAGGGATGAGATGGAAGATGCAAAGACAACTTAACCCCAAAAATTCTGCTTTTCCACCTCCTCCGCATCCTGTATCCATGCCTTTCCCCCACATCCCCAGGTTCCTGGGACCTTGCTACAATGCTGAGAGGCTATAACCCCTGCATCAGCAGCTCTGCACAGCTCCAGTGACTGAGTGCTGCTCCTGCCCTTCAGCCTCCCTCCAGCTACTCGTGCAAGCAGTGCCATCCGTCTTCTCATCTCAGGACTTGCCCTGCAATCCATCACCAACTGCCTGAGCACATTATCCTTCACTTCTTCAGACAGTGGTCAAGGGAGGCAGCTGGGACCAAGCAGTCACTCTGTTGAATCCCAGACACCCTCACACCTTGGCTTTGCAGGGCTGTGCTGCAGGGCTAGAGCTTTGCTGAGTCAAAGTCTCCAAAGACTGACAAGGTCTGTGGAGCTGCCTAGTACTATGAGCACCACCTGAGATCCTTGGGGTTGCAAGTTGTGGCAGATGGGACATTCTGAATATCACCACATTGGACCACAGGCAGCTAAATCCATCCTTGTTGCCATGTCCCAGAGCTGCAGTATGGGTTATACCCTGCCAGGAGGGAGTGCGGTGCCCTCTCTTTTTGTCAGGGCAGTGGGGAGGGTGGGAGTGCCCAGCAACCTGCACAGGGACACAGACACGTGAGTGAGGATGGAGCCAGATTTTGCCCAGCAATTGAATGGTTTTGCCTGAGACTGTAAAATTGTGAGACCAAAGTCTATTCCTTACTCTTGGATTTTTGAGTTTCTCTCCCATTCTGTGATTGTTTCCATTCTTGACAAAAGAGCTGTTGCCAGCAGCACCCCTGCATCCCAGAGCCTGCACTCCCTGTGCTGTTCCCCTGCAAACTCTACCCAGCAGCAAGGCAGGGCATGGCTTTGCTGTACAGCCCTCCCGGGCAGCACTACAGCTGCTCTCCTGGGCCCCCATGCCCATAGCTCCACTCACCTCCTTCCCTGGCTGCCAGACCCCCCAGAACAGCTCTAGCCCTGCTGTCCTCTGTGTCAATAGACATGTGCAAACATGGGGGCAGAAGTGGGCAAACATGCACTGTTCTGCAACATTAGTATGGTAGAAAAGTACAACAGCATTTGCTCTGACTGATCCAGCATAAAAATGACAGCAGGGAAATCCCAGTGCTTCCACCTCTGAGATTTCCACAGTAACACTTCCTGTGCCAGTGGTGTGGCAGGGATCTGCCTGGGGGGGAAGAGGTGGCATTGCTGTTCCAAAGCTCCTAGACATTTGACCCATGCTGACCTGGTATCACAGACATACTAACTAAGGAAAAAAAAGATTTTGTAAGGCTAAGAAGAATCACAACTTCTCATGGTATATCACACACATCAAAAACTCAGTTCTGATAAATATGTGGTTTAAAGTGAGTCAGTAGTAATAGGTGCTACAAATTTAATTTTAAGTATCATACTGCACACTCAGTACATAGCTATGCAGAATTATGAAGCACTTTGGGTTAACATGCATTTAGTACAACGCACCAGTATATAGTTTGTATTGAATTGCTGCATTTCTGTGTGCATGCTAATATTAAACATGCATCTATACCTTGACTGTGTATATACCAGCAGATATTCAGCTGCCAGTGCTGATCTAGAGCTTTCAATGACCCTAAATCAGTATTTTTTGAGAAGCGCCCAGTGACCAAAGGGTGGCCAGGCCCTGCTGGCTCCTGTTCATGGGCCCTGCTGTTTTGGAAGAGCAGGAAAGGATAAACAGTCTTGGCTCTCAGATGATGATTTCTAGGGTGACTTGACACGGTCCATCAGTGCAGACAACTATCACCTGGTTACCAGGGTTGAGCAGAGCTAAAAGTGAAGCTCTGCTGCTCTCATGGCATATCCTATGGGACTGGCTCACCCATATCTCTTTGAGCAGCAACCTCCTGGGCACAGACCTCTCAGCACCTGCCACTCAGCCACTGGATCCTGGCTCCCACTTAGCTCCAAGATGCCAGGGAGTGATCAACATCATGCGAAGAGTGGAGTCCTCTGGGGATGTGACATTCTCCTCACTGCCTGTTGTCACTGCAGCAGCCTGGGGAAAGGCCACACCATGTGCACCTCCCTGGCATCTTGCTGATGCTTGATTCCCCAAAGAGTTTTGGTCAGGCTGATGTGAAAGCTTTACACTTCCTTTCCAGGGACCACTTTGCAGCCTTGGACCTGGGATTACCAGGCAGCTTCTCACCCACTTTTACCCCTTTCTCTCTAGCTTCATCCCTCTTCTCCTTCCTCCCCTGGGTTTTTTGCATGCTGCTACCCTGGCTCCATCTAGTCACAGAATCACAGAATATGCTGAGTTGGAAGGGACCCACAAGGGTCATTGAGTCCAACTTCTGGCCCTGCACAGAACCATCTGCAAGAGTCACACCATGTGCCCAAGAGTATTGTCCAAATGCCTCTTGAAATCTGTCAGGATGGCTGCTGTGACCACTTCCCTGGGGAGCCTCTTCCAGTGCATGACCCCACTCTGGGTGAAGAACCTTTTTCTAATATCCAACCTAAACCTCCCCTGACACAACTTCAGGCCATTCCCTCTGGTCCTGTCACTGGTCACCACGGAGAAGAGATCAGCGCCTGCCCTTCCTCTTCCCTTCACGAGGAAGCTGTAACTGCAATAAGGTGTCCCCTCAGTCTCCTCTTTTCCAGGCTGAACAGACCAAGTGACCTCAGACACTCCTCATATGGCTTTCCCTCAAGGCCCTTCACCAACTTCGTTGCCCTCCTTTAGATGCCCTTTAACAGCAGTCTAAAAGTAGACATGAGCCTCTGTTACTCTCTCTTCACTTGCAAGCTTTTTGGTCTGTTCTATTTTTCTACAAACTGTCCCAGTCTCTTTCAGCCTCTGGCAAACACCATAGGCTGGACATGGTGCCCCAAGACACTGCTGGGGCTCTCTAGAGGTGCATATTGCCCATTGATTGCCTCAGCCATGCCAAGGAAATGCCCACCCTCAAATCCTACTCTCAGTTTAAACCTGCATCCATATGGACCCACTATTCTTCTACTCCTGCTCCCAAGCAAGACAGGAAGCATGGCCATTAAGTTGTCCCTTCTCGTGCTTCACCCTACCCTTCCCCTGGCAGGTGGATGCTGAGGTTCCCCACACATCTCACAGTCCTGAGAACTAGATCTGGTGCCCTCTGCACCCTCTGAGTACCCTCTAAGCCACTGTTTGAGAAGAAAAAAGCCATAGATGCCAAGGCATCCTCTGTCCTTGGACTTTTACATGACCTGACTGGATAAAGCCCTGAGCAACCCAGTTTGGCCCCATAGCTGACTGTGCTTTGAGGAAGAGGTTGGGCTTCAGACCTCATGAAGTCCCTGTGAGGTTTTTTGTGGCCTTAACTCCCTGCCACACACACTTCAGAGGTGTCCCCAGACCTTGACCAAGCTGCACAGGGTTAAACTCTGCCCAGGCTCAGGTTGGTGGCAGCAGCATCTTTGAAGCTTTCCCCTAGCACCCAGAAGCAGCCACTCATGCCAGCTTCCTCCTCCAAGCCTTTGCCCACTCCTGGTGAGTGAGCAGGGTCTCCCTGTTTCACACCCCTCAAACCTTCCTTCTTACTGCATCCCTGAGCAAGCCTCTCTCACCCTGCTAGTGCCATACTCAGACCATGGTACTGAGTGAGAGCTGGTTTGGTAGAGATGGAAGGCACACGCTGTCTGCTGGGGAAGTGAAATAAAATGAGCAGAAAATGAAACAAAGCCTTTGTCACTTCTTTATGGTTGACAAATTAGTTTTGCATTAAGTTTTCAATGTGCCTGGCTTGTCTGCTTGGAGTGTGGCAGGAGCAGGCAGCACAGCAGGGAGAGGGCAAAGCAGTGGGGGCAGCAGGGACAGGTGACATCATGCTGGAGCAGCTGGCACCTGTGCATGTTGGATGCAACCCCACTGTCAGATGGCTCAGGCTGCTCCAACTCTGGGAGAAAGCAATGAGCCTTCTTGCTTGTTGGCCCCAGGGATCTGACTTCTGCTTCAGGGGAGGAGGAAGAGGGAACAGGTTTCCAGTGGGCACTGGGCAATACACATGCCCTCCCAGAGCACCAGAATGTCCACCTAGGTCCAGTCAGACACCTGGTTTTGCCACAACCATGACCCTTTGCAGTGCAGGGCACCTTCCCTGTTCCATCTCTTCAGCTGGCAAAGATGGCAGGTACAGTTCATCCCCACTGAGTGCCTGAAATCCCTTCCTAGCTCTCCTCTGCCTCTCCAAAGGCTACAGGTCAGCAGAAACTCTGATTCTGCAGACACCATGATGGTCTCTGATTCCATCCTCAGGAGGTCACAGGAGGGCTCTCTGGGTCCAGAGTAGTGTGTGAGCAGGTGAAAGCCATAGTGAAATGAGATGGCAACCAGTGAATTCTTGGAAAAGGCAGATTCATCAAACCCAAATTATTCCCCCTTGGCTCCCATTAAATTGCTGCCAGTTCTGGACCAGCTCTAGAGGGAGGGGTGTGGATTATAGATGAGGCATAGCCAGCTCACTGGAGGCTGTTTAAACTACAGCAGACCTGGAGCTGCTGTAGTTTACACTGGGGACTAAATCCAAGCCCTTTATCTAACTATATTTAGGATTTTCAGGTGTCTCCTAGTTTGGAGGGCTTAGCAGGGTGAATGTTTTCAAAGGGAAGTGAAGGGATGGCAAAAAGCAACATCCCCAGCTGGGAGCAAAGAGCAGCTTTTGTGGAAGTCATGCAAAGAGAAATCAATACAGCTCTAAAACAGGCACAACAGAAGAACAAATGGAAAAAGCAAGTGGCACAGCAAGTAAAACCAGAAGGTGCAAGTAAGGAGCTTCACAGCTGTCCGGCACAGTAGAAGCCACTGAGGAAGAACAAGAATAGAGTCAAAACCCGAAATATGTGTGACTACAAAAAGGCTCAAGACATCAAACTTTCAGTATCAAGTCTCCACGCTCTCTACAGAGGTTTTCTGCAAGTCTGTCTGGGAGCCAGCAAGGCCCCCACGCCCCAGCTGACCTCTTGTGCTAGTGCATCCTGCTCCATGCATGACCTTTTCTTCTCTCTGACTCTACTACAAGCCATCTAACCACACTACCTAGGGAAGGATCAGGCCCTGAGGCAGTCCTGAGACATGCTGCTGGCTGCTGTGAGAACAGTGCACAAAGAGAATCTATGCTGCCACTCACTTTTGCAGGCATGAAGCTTTTTCATGGGC
>JAOXXN010000065.1:24824103-24854569 GCA_026770055.1 Myrmophylax atrothorax
GGGGGGGGGGGGGGGGGGCCCCCGGGCCGGGGCTCTCCCGTAACCGTCTCCGCGCCACCAACTTTCCAAGGCAGCGAGACATCGCCCGCGGCGGCGGCAGGGACTCTTCCGGCTGGTGCCCAGCACCAGCTGCGGCGGGACCCCGGCCCGGGCTGCGAGCACCTCGGAGTCACCCCGCGGCGCTGCCTTAGCGGCGGGGGCGCAGCGGCCCTGGCCCCAGACCCGCGCGGGAACGAGCTGTCACGAAACTTGGGCTGCTGTTGGGCGAGGAGCTACTGCCTGGAGCGAGTAAGTCCCCGGTGGCACAGGGAGACCAGATGCCCTGCCCGGCCGTATAGCCGCGCACGCCGGCGGAGCGAATGCTCCGGCGTTTGCTGTCAGACCTCAGCGCGGTCTGAGAAACCTGCCGTGAGGGCGCAGGCTGGCGTGGAGACCTCGCAGAGAGGGCTGGAAGCAAACCACAGCATGGAGCAGTCCTACGGGAAAGCTGTGCGGCTCGAGATTTGCGCTCTGGACGCAGCCGTAGGTTGGGTACGTTGCAAAGAGCTTTTCGAGGTGATGAATGAGCGCGTTCATCCCAAAGAGCCTTCCAGCTCCTGCCAGGGAGTGCTCTGAGAGGGAGCGAGCAGGCACCAACAGGCTGGTGGATGGCTCCGGGGAAGGTGGAGAGCACAAAACCCTCTGTATTTGATTTATACCGAGGCGTTTGCATCCTCGGGAAGTGGCAGATGCAGTTCAGCAGATGAGGGATAAATAGGCACAGGTGGATGTTGTGATAAGAAAACTCTGGGACTGTCTGGGGTTGATAGTGTTTAATTAACTGAAAATGTGTATGCTATGTGCCAACAGGAAAAAAAAACAAATTCCCTGTTGAAAGTTCTGTGATGGTTTAAGTGCTGGTCAAAGTGGGCAGTAATCTTTTGGTGGTAAAGGATCTTTTGGTCCCTCTGAAATACAGAGGGAATGGGAAGACATAGGGGAGTAGGGGACATGCTGAGGTGGCTTTGAGCACTGGAGTCCTGTGCCTTATCGTTAGAAAAGTGCTCCAGGAGATAATGCACACAAGAGCAGAGTGAGTCTGGGGGCATGAAGCACCTCCACCTGGCATACAGTGAGGCACCTGGGAAGGTGGTGGACATGAGTCCCAAGCTGTGACAGTAGGGAAGCTCTAGTGCCATATGACTGAAGAGGAGGCAAGGCTAAAGCCTCATTCTTACCCCACCAGGATCTCATATTGGTGGGCCTTGCTGGGTGGGAGGCTTGTGGACAGGGACCAGCCCATCTCACATGTCTGCGGTGGTACACAAAATCACTGCTGTGAGGGGACAGTGGGGAGCTGCTCAGTGCTACTTTTTTTTCAGTGGTCTCCCTTTCACCTGGGGAGCAGTGGGGTGCAGCCTGCCTGCACCCAGGCTGGGTGGCCCACAGGCATGTTTGGTGTCTGCCAGGCTTTGCAAAGCCAACAGCATAACTAAGTCACTGTGACCGAGTGGGATACTTGTGATTAAACCCCATCAGGAGCCCATCTTCCCTGCCTCAGTGGCCACAACATGTTTTATGGGATAAACTCTTTGCTCAGTGGGAGCACACTGGCCAATGGCAGAGGCCTGTGCCAGTCAGGCACTGGCTGAGCGTTGTTTTGCAACACAGCAACTTAATTTCTGTGCCTGGGTTGTGAGGTAGGAAGGAGTGGGGCTGCAGGTGGGAGCTGCTGGCTGGAAAGGGAGGCACCCCTGGGCACTGGCTGCTGCTTGTCCCTCGGGCAGTCCTCCAACAAGCTGCTCTGTCCTGGGCAAGGCATGCAGGAGTATTGCTTGCTGGGCAGGGGACAGGGATGCCCCCTGAGCATGAGCAGGTGCTGAAGTTGGTGCTGTGAATTCTCTGGGTAACTATGTATGTGTGGGTCTCGGGGGATGAGAGGTTGTCTGCCTTGAGGCACATTTCGGGATACGTTCCCTGGTGACTGTGCTGCAGCAATGCCTTCCAAGTGCTGCAGTTGCACTTGTGTCAGGAGAGGGTTTTGCCTTACAACTCCTGGCGTGGGCTTTGCCTTGTGCGGGGTGTGCCATATGCTCCTCTGTACCGGTGCCAGTGTGCCCCAGCATGCAGGCACGTGGGCAGGCAGCCTTGCCCACTCCCTACGGTCATCCACCCTCTTCCTGGCACTGAGACCCAGGCACCTCTCAGGCGATCACTGTTCACAGTTGTGTTTTCCAGCTGGTCCCAAAGTCCTGAGTCACTCTGCCGTTTCCATGGAAACAGCCTTGCTGGCAGGAATCTGTTTTGGGGATAGAGGGTGCTGGTAGCTGGACTGGCACCAGGCAGGCCCACAGGAAGGACTGGCAAGGCACAGGCACTCCTCCAGTGCACTGCCCTGGTGCCAGGGTTTGTGCCAAGGCTGGAGCAGGCACCTGCATTGCAAAGACCCTCACACCTTCTTCCACTCCCTTTTCCCTTGCCATAGGGAAGCACAGAGGGATTTCCTTGGCAGTGGCAAGGGAACTCAAGCTGAGCCCACCCAGGCTGAGGGTACAACTTCTGGGGAGCTTTCGAGAGAGGGAAAAAGCCTAGAAGGCAACCAAAAAAACCAGATATTTTTGATTGCCCTGTGAGAGAGCCTTGGGTACAGCAATGACAGACAGTATCTGTTACAAGGGGTCTTGCCTAAGGCTGCCATCACCCCTGAGTTGCCCAAACATGGACCCCTCTGGGGAGGAGAAAGGGAACCTGCAAGGAAGGCCTGAGGCAGGAGTCAGGGCAGCTGCACATGTGGAGATGCTGTGGGAGCCCCCCACCAGGATGACAGTGCCACAGTGCTGTGAGGCTCTGCCCTGCACAGGACCTGGCTGCTTTTGGAGGGGAGAAGACCTGTGAGTTGCGCTGACCGCTGCAGCAGCCCCGTTGAGTCCAGCCTGCCTGACACTGCCTGAACTCAGCTGCCAGCAGAGCCTTTGGTGCCACAGCCCTGCTGCACAGCTCCAAAAGCAGATGATTCCCTTTAAACCTGGGAAGACCATCCCCAAAAGAAGCGCTCTGGGTCTCAACGGTACAGCAGCTGGCCGGCAGCATTTGCTGCTCCCCACACCAGTGACTCACAGATGCCATTCAGCTTAATTCATCACCTCTGATATCCCTGGCGCTCCTGGGCTGTTTTGCCGGCTTCTTGACTGCTCATCCTTCTCGGAGTAGTGCTGGGAGTCAGGGGAGGAGGAGGAGGAGGAAGAGGAAGGCAGGTGATTATGCATCTGCTGCTGTTGGCAGGTGCACAGGATGGGGGAAGCTCCACTGCCTCCACCCATCCTTTTTCTTCCTCCAGGCTCAAGGCTGCGGGAAGTGGGGCAGGGGAGAGGAAAGGCTCAGCACCTTCCCGCAGACAATGCTCCTGTCCCTGTGCCAGGCACTGGCTGTCCTCCTGCTGCATTCAGAGCCGTTGCCGGATACTGTGAATCCCTTGCGGACAGCCTGGTCCCAGTGCAGCTGCAGGCAGCTGGGCCGAGATGCAGGCAAAGCAGTGGAGTGCAGTCTGTCATGCTGTGACCAGAAGGGTATTAGGGTCAGGGAAGGGGCAGTGGTGACCCCAGCACAGTGCAAAAAGAGCCCATGTGCCTTCTCAAGGCCCCTTGCAGTGCTGGAAGGTGTGATTGGCTTACCCCTCTCCTGCACTCCATCTCAGCTGCCCCAGCTGCCCAGAGGGACATACTGGACTCAGCTCCCACCCTTTGGCTGCATTTACTCATCATCTTAGGTGGAGCTGAGCTGGAGACCGAGCAGGGGGTGATTTCAGCTGGGAACACTTCTAGCACAGAAACATCTGTGAGGCCAGCATTTCAGATGACTCCCATGGTCACAGCATCCCATGGTCTAGAGCTGAGGAGCCAAAACACTACATGGCTCACACAGGACTCTCAGATGCAGCCCCACGTGGGCACAGCCCTCACTCCAGCTGCTGTCTGAACTGCTGGCTCCAGGTATCAGCACCTGAAGAGGAACAGGCCAGTTTAAGAGAACAGGGTTCCTCAGGGCAGGGATGAGAGTGTGAGTGGCTATCCTACTGTGCATACATGCAGGACACATCGTCCTGTGGCACACTGGCTGCAGCCGCTGCTCAGCCAGCCTGCTCCAAGCTGTGTGGAGCCTGGTACTCCTCCTCCTGGGCACGTGTTAATGCCAACCTGGCTGTGCCTGACAGATGAACAAGGGGGAGTGTGAGTAAAAGTGATCCTCAGCTGTGCCAGCAGCTCCCGGGTACCATGTGCTTCTGCTGCCCCAGGAGCATCTCCAGAGCACCCAGCTGCCAGTCACTGCTGCTTCTGGAGCCCAGGGCTGGACTAAGCAGGAACTGCAGCCCCTCAGGGACAGGCAGTGATAGGAGGAGGCAAGAGAGCCAGCCCTCGGGGGAGAGGAGGCTCTGGCTGTCTTTAAAGGCCACAGATGAGACACCAGGGAGGGAAGCCTTCTCCCAAAACCTGCTTCTTCCTGGCTGAGGCTCAGCAGATGGGCAGGGCACATGCCGATGGTGTCAAGGGGCAGATGAGGCTGAAACTGGCCTGTAGTTTAGCACCTGCTCTGCCAAGGAGGTGAATCAATGCCCCGTTTCTTCCCCTGTGCAGCTTGGGGCATTGTAAAGGGGAATGCATTAGAGTTGGTGGAGAACGTGAAACACTTGCAGCCAGTGATCAGGTGGGAATTGGGACCAAGGAGGCATCTGCTCTCTGCTTTGCCTTTTTGGGGAGCCAGCAGCAGGTTTCTGCTAAAATGTGGACGAGTCACATCTGCTCCAGCATCCATCAGCAGTGAAACAAAGAGTATAAGTTGAGGCTGTGCCTGAGGGATGCAGTGTGGTTGGCTATCACTAGAGAGCAGGAAAGCATTCCCACTGCAGCTTCCACCTAGGCAGCATGCAGAAGCCACCTGGGCCAGGAGATGCCAGCAGGGACGCCCCTGTCCTGTCCTGATTTAGCAGACCTGGAAAAACACTTTATCCAAGGGATAGAATATCCCATGTGGACACTGGGGACAGGTCTCTCATTTGCAGGGTGGATAACCCAAATCCAGCAGCAGCAATAGCCAAACATCTGCGACTTTGGTCCCCCAGCCACGTGCCCTAATCCTTGGCAGGCAGCAGCCCAGGACAAAGCAACCTGTATTTAAAGCATTGTTGTGGGTCTAAAGCATGGCTCTCAGTGAACATGGGGAGGGCTGGTGGGGAGTTGCCTGCAGTAGCTGTGCCAGATGCCCTGTCCTGGGGTCCAGTTCTAAACCTCTACTCCCAGTGAGAGGTCTCTGGAGTTGGTGGTTCCTGAAGCCTCCTGCCTGCACAAAGCAGCTGAGGCAATTAGTAAATAATAAAAATATTAATTAAAAGAAGTTAAGTAAGGAGGTTCTCGACTTGCCTGCAGGCCTGAGCTGCCCTTCTGGTGTCAATTGCTGGGTGACAGGGTCTCTCTGGGGAGTGGGACACATTGAGGATATGGGAACAACACACTGTGCCAGCTGCCATGGACTCTGCAGCGAACACACACCAGGAGCACTGCACCATCCCAAGCCCATCAGGCATTTCAGTGTGCTCTGGGCTTGAACAGGCCTCATGTGCTCAAATCCATTGCTGGCCCCTTGGTCTCTCTCAGAGACCTTATCCAGGCAGTGACAGCAGTAGTTCTGACAGTCCTACCCATGGTAGTCAGTGTACTGGGTTGGAGCAGGGGACCGGGTTCTCACTACGAGCTTGGGGGCCAGCACATTGTTCTCCCTGGGGACACACAGAGCATGGGTGGTGATGATGCAATGGAAGGGCTCTGCTGGGCAGGGAGCAGAGATACTTGAGTCTGTGCCCTTTGTTTGCTTGAGGTGGGCAGAGAGGGGGCTGCAGATGTACATGTGCAGGTGAATGTACCATACTGTGGGAGGAGGGACATGGAAGGAAGGTGGGCAAAAGAAAAGTGGGTGCAGGGGACCTTCAAAGCCATTGCTAACACTGAGGAGTCTCCCACACACAGGTGTTTTAGCTTGTTTGGGGTTTCTGGGATATATCTGCTATCTCCTGCCTCCCAGTCTGACTGACCCTGGGGAGCAGAAGTATGTGGATGTGAAAGCCTGTGCTTTGGAGAGCAGCAGGGCATTATTTGGTTAGTGAACAGGGGGGAATGTTGAAGGACCACCAGTCACATCCCCTTCCAGCAATGCAGTAGCTCCCTAGGTGTGACAGGGGTACTCCTTACCTCATGATCCCTGAGCACCCCATCCAAGTGTCCTGCTCAGTTTCCCCTACCTTTGCCCATGTGTGGGCAGCAGCAAGGCAGGGGTTAGCACCACTGAAGTTACCCTGTCCAACTACAGCCCCACTCTTCCCTGCACACATCCCTGGTGCCAAGGCCCTCTGCTGCTGCACTGCTGGCAGTAGAGGATGGAAGGGCTGCAGTTTCTCATGCTTCCTCCTTTGTAGTATTGCTTTCCCTCTCTGGTGCTCAAGAATAGGAGGGGGCCTGAATCCCAGAGTGGAACAGGATCTTACCAGCCCCATGAGATCAGTGCTGGGGGTACATTGGGCTGGCAGCTGGGGCACAGCTCTGGCTGCCACTCATCCCCAGGGCTGACAGACTGAGCTGGCCTGGCTGTTGGACCTCTAAGCAGATGGGTTCGTGGCTCCTGAGAGACATTGCCTCTCTCTCAAGCAGGAGCATGTTGGCCTGGATGGGCCATCCTTATCCTGACAGCTGGACAGAAAGGATGGAGACAAGATTGCACCATCCCCTGCCCTTTCCCTGCCACAGCTCTTGTACTTGGGTGTCAAAGGCACTGACTGATGGGGTGACAAGTGACTCACAAGGCAGCTGGGGAGGAGGGTTTGCAGCAGCTGGATGGAAGCATGCAGACAGAGTCACCACCAGGCTCTGACATCCCCCTGCCTGGGTTGCAGGGCATGGGGTGAGCCATGGGGCACAGAATTTGTGTACACCCCCAGCCTGTACAGAAGAGGGCTGAAGTCCTGGCTGGACATGTTTCTCTAGGACTGCTAGCCTCTTCCTGGTCTTTCCCTTGTCTGAAACAGGGCTCTGTAGCGTGTGACTGGTGTTCACATGGTTACGATTGATGGACATACATTGGAGGGCTTTATTTGTACCCCCAGCAGTTGGATACTTGGCAGTCCATGCTCAACTCATGACTTCTCTGTTGGGTTGCAGACACCAAGACCACCTGTGAAGAAGCTCCATGAAGGTGACCAGCCATGCAATGTTCCTGGAAGGCTGTCCTCCTACTAGCCTTGGCATCCATTGCGATTCAGTACACAGCAATCCGGACCTTCACTGCCAAGTCCTTCCAAAGTTGCCCCAACCCTAGCCCTGTGAACTGCAGCCTGAGCCAGGACACTGATGTGGCTGACAGGCTGTGCGATGAGAGCCCCACTTTCTCGTATAACCTCTCCAGGAAGACGCACGTTCTCATCCTCGCCACCACCCGCAGCGGCTCCTCATTTGTTGGGCAGCTGTTTAACCAGCACTTTGATGTCTTCTATTTATTTGAGCCCCTCTACCACGTCCAGTACACCCTGATCCCAAAGCTGACCCAGAGCAAGAGTACAACGGACAGGCGGGTCATGCTGGGGGCCAGCCGAGACCTGTTGAGGAGCCTGTATGACTGCGACCTCTACTTCTTGGAAAACTACATCAAGCCCCAGCCTGTCAACCACACCACCGACCGCCTCTTCCGCAGGGGAGCCAGCAAGGCCCTCTGCTCACCGCCTGTCTGTGAGTCCCTGGGACCTGTGGATCTCCACTTGGAGGAGGGAGACTGTGTGAAGAAGTGCGGGACTTTGAACCTGACTCTGGCCACTGAGTCCTGCAGAGAGCATGGGCACGTGGCCATCAAAACCGTGCGGGTGCCTGAGGTCAGTGACCTCCGGACCCTGGTGGAGGACCCGCGGCTGAACTTGAAGGTCATCCAGCTAGTGAGGGACCCTCGGGGTATCCTGGCATCCCGGAGCGAAACCTTCCGGGACACCTACAGGCTGTGGAGGATCTGGGATGGCACTGGAAGGAAGCCATACAATCTGGATGTGACCCAGCTCACCACAGTGTGCGAGGACTTCTGGAACTCTGTGTCCACCGGCCTGAACCGGCCACCATGGCTCAAGGGCAAGTACATGCTGGTACGGTACGAAGACCTGGCCAGGAACCCCATGAAAAAGACTGAGGAGATCTACGATTTCCTGGGCATCCCCATGGACAGCAATGTGGAGCGCTGGATACAGAATAACACCCGAGGAGACAGGTCCTCCTCCAAGCACAAGTATGGGACAGTGCGCAACTCTGCGGCAACGGCGGAGAAGTGGCGGTTCCGTCTGTCCTACGAGATCGTGGCGTTCACCCAGCACGCCTGCCAGCAGGTGCTGGCGCAGCTTGGCTACAAAACTGCTGGCTCCGAGGAGGAGCTGAAGAACCTCTCCATCAGCCTGGTGGAGGAGAGAGACTTCCTGCCCTTCTCCTAAGGCAGCCCCAAGAGGCCGTGTTTTGATGCGGACTGTTTCTAACTGATGCCTTATTTTATTTTCATTTGTTTTGTTTCCCCCTCTTTCTCTCTCTCATCTTTTTCTCTCCACGATTTGCACTAAACCTTGAGCAGGAATCTCTACAGCCGAGTCCGGGGGAAGTGACTGCTGCCCCTCAATACGTTTTGGATGCCAAGAGTTAGGTCTCTCCAAGCAAGAGCTAGAACTGTGGATGAGTAACAATGTTTACAAAACACACAAAATGCATAAAGTAACCTTCAAGCTTTCCGAATCAAGGGTATATGGGGTACTGTACTTTTGCACTGTTTACTTTTACAATATAAGAGGTAAATATAATTTATGAATGGTGTCATCCCCCTCAGAATAACTCCCCTTGCCCCCCAGTGAGTGGGTTAGACTGGAAGCTGAAAGTGGAACAACCTCCTCATTTTTGATCTTGGTGTGACATGTCTGTCTATTTAAGTCCTGTTATTGGGCTGGGCAGTTGGTTAGCTGCTCTTACCTGGTTGTTTGGTAACACCTGTGATATTTATTTGTGCCAAAAACCCACAAAAGGAAAAAGAAAAAGGGAAAAAAGTGATTGGGTGGTTAAGTAAAACCCCAACACATTTAATGCTTTATTTCTGTGTTTTCTGTAAATAAAAGTGCAATAAAACTGACTTGGGGGTGAACTTCAACTGAAAGATCTCAGTGAACAAACTAGGGTGGATGCATCAACAGGTAAAGAGCAGTATCTCCTGGTCTGCCTGACTCCTGCAAGGCTGGGAGTGGGTGGGAGCAAGGTGGGGGGAGCACTCCCAGGGCAGCAGGGAGCTGCAGCCACCTCTCTGGGCACGTGCACATGTGCATCTAAAGTGTGTCAAAATGCAAGCACTTAGGCCAAAAGCAGTATCCTGCGGTTATTTGTTGACCTGAAAGCTTGTTGGCCTGAATGGGGGCGTAGGACTTGTTGATGTACTCCGCTCCAGAGTGCTAATGGCACCAGCACAGTGAACCCAGCCCCATCAGGCTGCCCCCTCACCACATCTGGCACCGCTGATGCTGGTGTAGGCATGCCCTGCCTTAGAGGACCAGGGAAGAGTGTTCTGGTGCAGGTCGTGAAACTACCAGAATGAATATGCATGAACAAGATGATTCTGGCAATGCATATGTATTCCTTTGTGAGCTGCCTGCTGCCTGCAGAGGCCAGGCCCTGCATGCAAGACACTCGGGCCTGTGGACTGAGCAGGTCAGCAAGCTGCTGGACAGGGGAGCCAGGCATGCAGGGCAGGAGCATTGAGAAGCCGACACAAGACATTACTGGTGTGCTTGATCCCTGCCTGCTGAAGAGCCATCCAACTCCTCTGACCCAGCTGGGAGAGTCTGCCAAAAAACCGCTCAGCTCTTGAGACATGTCCCACAAGACCACGAGCAGCTGCAGATAGAAAGCCACCAGAACCACCCAGAGCACAGAGGACAACAATGCACAAACAGTTTCCCAGTTGTTGCTCCTAGAGCCAGGCAGGGCAGGGACACACAGAGATGAAACCACAGCTTGTCACATCTACCCACAGATGCACATTCCCAGCATTGGATTCACTCCTCGCCCAGGGGTGTTTGAGCCACCCAAAGCTCACCTACCTGGGCAGTTCTCCTCTCCAAAGGTCTCTTCCAAGGTCTTTGGGCCAGCAGCTTTTTCAGCCCTCTCTTACTTAGGAGAATGTGAAACCAGATGCTGCAGTTGCACGCAGGGAGCTGGGGTGCAGTCCGCACACCTGCTGCCAGAGTGAAACAGGGCAAAAGCTCTAACTATACGTGGTTTTGCAGCACCCTTTTGCCACTTAAAAGATCTCTGAAGGGGCCGTGTTAGTGGTGTTTTTCAACCTGCCTTTACATGGCAAACCAGCTTCAGCTGGGCTGCAGGGAAGGTAAGCAGCTGTGATGTACCTGATGGCTTTTTCTCAGGGCTCACAGCTGGAGCATATGTAATTCATTTGCACTGTCCAAAAGGTGACACTGCTGGCTCCAGCTCTGTGAGGTGGAATGGTGGGGAGGCAGTGTGTATATGCTGTGGGATGGGCCTTTCCCTCATCTGTGTCTCCACAGTGGGCATAGGGGCAGTCCCTGGGAGAGTCCACATCCCTAGGTGTCTTCCCTGTCACTGCCAACCCTGTTCCTGCCACTGGCTCAGTGCCTCCCAAGCTACACTGGTTGGCTGTGTCTGCAAGTGAGGATGGAGGAATGGGGCAGGTGGCAGAGGTGGCTGCAGCCAGCCCCACTGGCATGCTGCTCTTATCAAGCAGCTGGCAGCAAAACATCAACCAAATAAATGGCTTGATTGCCCTGTTATTAGTTATGAAATTAATCCTTTTGTCAGCACTTAACTAATGCTGAGCTGTTGGCTCTTGGCCTTGACCCAGGAAAAGGGACACCCTGTCTTGTGTCTGATCCAGCACTGCCTGGCTGCTGGGCTGCAATCCTCCCTGCAGGAGGGCTGTGCATTCCCAGGAGCATTGGGTGGCTCTGCACTGGGTTAAGTGCCCATGGAGCAGGAGAGGTGGCTGGGTTAGCTGGCTGTGCCCCCCAGCACCCGCACTGCCTGCCAGCCAGCCAGCCAGCAATGCTAAGGGTATGGCTGCCCCATGGGGGTTCCCTGCAGCCCTGGGGAGGGATGTTAAATTGCCTTCTCCTGCAGAAAGAGCAGGCTGCTGTGAGGAGAATTTGCTTCCTCAGCTGGGAAAAATGGCAGTGCAAACCTGCCTGAAAGAGTGGCTGTAGAGGCAAAATTTCCTGTCTTGGCTGCTGAGATCCCACTTTCAGGGCTAGGTCAGCTCTCTCCAGACTGAACGCCCTCTTATGAACTGGTCTCTAAACCAACACAAGAAATTAAGTTTAGAAGTCTTATCCAAACTGCTTTTACCATTCCAATCAGGAAAAGTGCCTGCAGCAAAATGGCTTTTGAACCGCAGTTGAAAGCGATGTCCTAGTTTAAGCAGGGATGGAGGATCAGCCTTGCTTGGTACCTCATGCAGAGCCCTTAGGGGAGAGATATAATTTCCCAAGGAATCTCTAACATCTTTCTTCAACTGTGCTTCCTCTCCTCATATCCCCCCACTGGAAACAAGAGCCAGTGTAATCAAGGTTTTTATCCTCAAATTTTACTGTAATTAAAATACAGAGATGCAGAATATTCCCAGAAACACACTGCAAAACAAACCAAGCAAACAAATTCAGTAGGAAACCAATTACAGACAATGAAATGATAAAGAACAAAAGTGTTCTCTGGAGCCCAGCACTGTGCACGGGACCACATGGCTGCCATGATGGGTTTGGGTTGCCAAAGGGCTCCTCAGCTCCTAGAGAAGCAGAGTTGGGCCCTGGCATCTGTCCCAGCAGCTCTGTGGCTCTTTCTAGCCATCTTCATATTCCCACTCATGCTGTTGTTTTTACAAGGATGACTTTGCAATGGAGACACGGAAATGACCCACCCATAGGGATGAGAGCCAATGAGAGAACCCAGAGGAAAAGAAATGGGTTAAGATTTTCCACACACAAAACACAAGGGGACAGAGAGGGGTGGAAGACGTGCACTTCTTTCCCAGCCAGGGGAGCTGTGGGCAGAGTCACCCCCTGCCCTCCCAGACAGTGTGAGTGGATGTTTAACAAAGGTCTCAGCAAAAGCTTTGGGAAGCTCTACCCAGTGGCAAGACAGAAAGCTAAGGGAGGGATAAAAAAAAAGTGACGAATACTGAGATTAAGTAAAGGGAGAAGGGAAAACAGGATGTGACTGTGGGTCTCTTCAGCTGGGACACATTCCTTGGGCATGTGGCACATTCAGCCATGGTGGAATACAGGGCTGTGTACAGGGCCACATTCCACCTCCACCATGGGGGAGACCCAGCCCCATCATGGGGAGACCATGACAAAAGTCTGGGGGAGATCTGGGAAGGGCCGGTTGTAAGAAGGAACTTGGTCTAATGCTTTGACCCTCTATTGAACATATTGTTCTATCTAAATGGGAATTCCTAGAAATCATCATTACTATGGAAGAAGGGCACAAGCCAGGCATGGACCATTACCACACACCAAAACCCACATTCATCCACTTCCCTTCCTGCACTCTTCCCTAGGACAAATTCCATTGTGTTCATCCTCTGATTCAAAGTCTATCCTAAGAAATTAATTCCTTCCACATTCCCCCTTTTCTTCCTCCCCCACTCCTCAATTCATCCTGTCACTACTCCCTCCTCATCTGCTGTGTACTAACTCCCATCATTCCTTCCCTCCACCTCAATGCTGCCCTCTCCTATTTTGTACCAAGCGCCCTGACCTAGCAGCCACAGGATTTATGCACAACATGGTTCTTGCCCTTACTACCATGAAGGGGCGGTGGGAGAAGGGCTGCACTGGTTGGAGTCTCTGTAGTGCGGGAGAAGGAAAGATGGGACATTCAACAAGAGCTAAGAGCTTCCCTCTCCGATCCAGATCCCATTGTCCTGCAACCAAAGCTGTCAGGAAGCATCTTTGCTTTTAGACTGGGAAGATGGACCCTGTTTTCCCTCCGCTCTGGCACTGACAGTGCTCAGAAAAGGAGGCTGAGGCTAAGTCACTGCGATGAACTGAGCAGGCCTAGCACACTAACAGAGACAGACTTCACAGAAGCCTTTGGATCCTGGAGAGTTACATATTCCTGAATGCCTGTTAACCAGTGTGAGGCCTTGGTTTTGGAGTAGATTTAATATTCCACCTACTTCTGCCTGCTAATTTGAGCTCTTTTGCTATTTATGGTCCACGAGTTCACTGTAAGAACAGTGATTTAAGCTGTCAATTCCCATCTCAAGTTCATCTCCTGTTCTCCAGGCCATCCTGCAAGGGAACGGAAGTTCCAGACAAACGGTAACCTTTACTCCATTTACTGCAAGGGCACACAGAGGAGAAGAAATAAAAAGATGGGAAACCTTCAGGGCCCCTGCAGCCTTCCATAATGCACCTTTATCTCATTTGCCATGCTTGCTCTGCACATGCAGTGCCTGCAGACAACAGCTTGGGAAGGATGTACTGCCTCCCCCAGCAAGAGCCTGCATGAGACACTGGCATGAACTTCCCACCACCTGCCCAGGGTGGCTGGTGAAGCTCCTTAGATACTATCTTGTCCTGTCCAAGACCTGGGAGAGGCATTTAGGAAGATTACTGTCTTCTGTCCCAGTTGGTCAGAAACTATCTTTCTAAGAGAGATAATGACAGCACACCCCTAGTTGTGCACAAGCAGCTTTTAGCTTTGGGGCTAAAGCTCACTTCAGGAGCACTCTGTGATCTGGAATAAGAGATGAGATGTGCTTAGGGAGAGCAGTGAGCAGAGATCCATGCAGTGCAAACTGTCCTCCTGCTTTGCAGGGCTTTTGAGACAAAGGGAGAACAGACAAGACTTCTGGCCTTGCCAACTGCCACGAGCATCCCAGCAAAGCACAGGCATACATCAAGGCCTCATCTTTCTGTGAAGCCTCTGCCTTCAGAGACAAAACCGACATGTCTGGGTCAACTTGGCCTTCACCGGAACAAAAGAGATGAAGCGAGGAAATGCACACACATACCAAATGCTGTTTCCTCTTTAGAAGGAAAGATGTAGGTTAAACCTCTCTCATGCTATCAAGAGTAACACACTGTGGAGATCAGCAACTTTCTGCCACTGCAAACAGCAGTGACTACCTAGCGAAGTGTGTGGAGAGAGACTAACACCAGCATGACTAGCACAGGGACACAGCAACATACGTCCTAAAATGTGGATTTAATAAAGGCCAGAATAAAATTTGTCACAAGCCCAAGAACATTCAGCAAAAGTGGGGGTGGGTATGTCTGCTGTACTTAAATATTCCCTGATACCTAAGTCCTAAGCACAAGAGAGCAGGCAGGAAGTGTGACAGCCTCCAAGAGGAAATGAAGATCAAGAAAGTTGGCTTCAATGTCCAAAAGACAGCAGAAAGAAAACAAACAGCACAGATGGGAGAAAGGGGATTTTTCACATTCCTTTGGTTTCAATAAACTACACTCTTGGGCAACAGAGGGCAAAACATCCTCTGAAACATGATTTTTATTTTGACCAGGACCCTATATAAAAACTATATGCTGGAAGTGTTGAAGATGACTATGTAAACTCCTCTGCAGCAGTGGCACAGTTTTGTTTACCTGGCTGAAGACATGCCTGTGAACTGACAGGTACACACACTCTAACACAGATGCATATTTATAAAACATAGCACAAGCACTGCTTCACTTGCATCCAACACCTATGGACCTCGGCAAATTACCTGCCAAAGCCAGGAGCAGCAGAGTTAATGGTGGAGCCTGTGGCTTTCCTCATCCCAAGCATTACACAGGACCTTGGAGGGAATGAGTGCACGTTTGTGTTTGTGTTTGCGTGTGTGCGTGTGTGTCTGTGTCTGTGTGTGTGCGCGTGCCTATGTATGCAATGCCACATGGCCCCTTGAGTATTATGGGCCAAGCCGAGGATGGCTGTGACTCCCAGATGGATGCAGGTGTCCTGGGTTTCTGCGGCACTGTGAGTATGGGTGGGCTATTTAGTGCAACACAGTCATTTAGAGGAGGTGGGCTGGGGCGCCAGGAGCAGCGGGCAGAGGAGGAGTTGCTGGTGCCCTGTGCAGGCTGGCTGCTGTTGGAGCACACTCAGCCCCTTGGGAAGTGTTCTCCAACATGGTGCAGCCCACCACACCCAGGCCACTGCTCCTGGGGTGCTGAGTTGTGAGAAATGCTCTTGGCCTCCCCTCCTTTCCTGTAGCAGAATTTGGGTGGCATTTGGAAACACACTTGTTCCTGGTTACCTTTGATGTCTGTGGAGTGTGAGTGTGGCCAAGAGACAAAATGCCCCTATTGCAGACAGGGATACTGCAAGGACTTCAAGGGTCAAACAAAAGGCCTGGTCTCTCTGGGGAGCATCACTGCCTGTGCTGCAATATCACAGAGGCCTGGCAAGTGCCACTGTCAGCTCCTTCCCCAAATGGGAACATACAGCAGCTTGTCCTCCTCCCTCTCAGCAAGCAACTCTGTGCCGAAGTTGATGGCCTGGGACATACCATACTCCAGTGTGGCATCATCCTTGAAGCTGCTGTGCTGAGCTTGAGGGTTCCTTCTCTGAAGGGTGCAATTCAGCCAAGGAATTAGTAATTGAGAGGAGCTTGTGGGACGGGCCCTGCAAAGAAAAGGTAAGAGGTGCAGGGCAGGAGGGAGGCTTCCCCCTCTTCACAGTATCTCTCTTTTGTGTCAATGGGACTTTTCTTCTACAGTTCTCTGCCAGGCACACCTCCTAAACACACCTCCCAGAGCAAAGGGAAGGGGTGTTTCAGAGGCTGCCTTCCCAGCCGAAGTTGAATTTGACTACACAACCCACACTTCAAGCCAGGCATAGTTCCTCCCCCTCCCCTGTTACTCCCCCCACCTTCAGGCAGATGGAGCCTGACACCCTCTCCCACTCCTCCACGCTTATGAGAGCAGGAAGGGAGGAAGGAAACTACAAGACAGAGACAGCTGTGCCTTTAAAGCCCTCAGAGTAAAGATGGTTCCCAGTAGGTGATGGGAGTGAAAGGCATTGACAGTGGCTCTGTGAGCTCTGAGCCAGGCAGGCGGTGCTGAGCAGGCTGCAGCCAGAGTCTGCTCGGGTGCTTGACCCTCCCTGAAGCAGCTGGTTCCAACTCAAAGAGGTGCTGTGTAGGGGAAGAGCATGGGCAGGTTGACCTTTTGGAAGGGAGTTGTGACAGGGATTAGTCAGCCTTGTCCTTCTTCTTTGCAGTGAAAGGGACTTTGCTGGCGACTGCACTGCCCACAGCTCCGACGCCACCTGTCACCGCCGAGACACTGCCCTTCACCAGTCCAACGCCAGCAGCGGGGACGCTGGTCACAGCTGTTTTGGTGAGCTCCAGACTCTTGCTGCCCACCCAGGCAACTCCTCCCAGTGTGGCCCCCACGGCTCCCCGGGTGATACTGAACAGGCCACCTGTCACTCTCCAGATCACTCCTGCCTGCTGCTGTGGGTGGTCCTTGTTGGTATCTGTTGGGAGAGAGAGAAAGGGAAAGTCAGAGGTGTTCACATTGGAAACCTTCTCCCTGGGCACCTCCTCCAGCCCTTGAGAGTTGTCAACCATGGCATATGTTCCCATATGCAGACTGCCTTGCCTTGCAGCCCAAGACCTCTTGGAGCCTGAAGGAGGAACCAAGGTGATCCCAGGCCTACAGCATGGCAGGAAAGGACGCTGGGATGGTAGGTGTGGGAGCAGAATTGCCCATGTGATAGAGAAGGGAAGAAGGCAGGTCAGTTACAACCCCAAACTTGTAAGCCTTAGTGCTGCAATGCAAAGCAAATCCCACTTTGTAAGAGATGTAATGCCCCTCCCTTGCAGGCTGGCTAATGCCAGTAAATCACAGGCTAGTGCTAGCACAGGGGGCACGAACTGCAGACAGCAACAGCTGATGTTTGCGTGGCCTGCAGGTCCTCAGAAGCATCTATTTGGAGGCAGGTCTGCGCTCACATCAGATACGGGACTGAGGCGCAGCACAGACCTATCTGTGAGAACTGTAATTGAGTGAGCACAGATAGCAAACTGCAGTAAAGATACAGTGACAGAAACGTCACCTCAGGTTGTACAAGCCCTCTGGAGATCTCAGCTACGTATTTAATAGTGTGAAGACAGTGCTTAAGTTACTGCACTGTGTCACTGCTGGCTTACCTGTGCCAGCTGGATCATGGCCAGTATGATACACCCACCGAAGCTGCCATCACACCTGCCCACAACACTGCAGACATAATGTTCACAGCTCACCACTTTTTGGGAAAGGGTTGACTCTGAACTGCTACTCACGGGATTCAAAACTGACAACTCTCCTGCTGGCCTCCACACAATCCTCTCCCTTTGCATCAGCTAACAATGCAGTGTGCAGGGAGCAATGAAGGAGCTGCTCTTTTCATGGGGTGAGATATTTTTGAATACTCTGACTTCTGATTCACTGCCAGTTCCATACATGAGATGAGTTACTAATAATTGCAAAAATACAATAAAGCAATCCCAGCAGGAAAAAAGGAGGCACCAGCTGGGAATACAGAATCCCTAGAACAGCAACAGCCCTTCTAACCCATTACTAATTCAGAAGAACGGTTGCCCAGCGCTGATGCAGCAGGAAGGCTTTAGCCCCCTGCTAAATGCACACACCATGTCCTGAGAAGTGGGGAAATGACAGGGATGGAAAGGACTTTCTGAAAGGATGCATAAAAACATGGTGCAGCCATGCCTCTGCAGAGAGTCCTGGACAGGGGCTGTGTCAGCACCAGCCACTGTCTCAGAGCAGAGCACTGCAGAGGTTCTGTCAGCATGCCAAGGAAGGAGCCAGTGTGCACTGCACAGCCCTGTGTACACCCATCCCACAGGCACAGGTGAGAGGACAGCCCTGGCGTTTCTCCCTGAGGCCAAAGAAGGAGACAACCCAACTGCAGCACCCCAGTTCAGCTGCCTGCCCAGACAGGACTGTGCGAAGGGATGCACCACTAAGCTAAGCAGGTGGGCAAGATTAATACAGCTAAGGGAAGGTAGCCAAGAGCTGCTGGCTGAATGTGCCTTCTCTTTTGAGATCCGAGCCCTTCTACTGCATTCTCACACACTCGTAGCTTTCACCCACACCTTTCTCTAAAGCTCCCCTGTCCCTGAGAAAAAGGTCCCCTGTTTATCCAGCCTGGCAACAGCTGCTTTCCCTGATCCTTAATAATATTCCAGGAAGCAAAAACCTCTACCTGGAAAGCCTGCTTTATGTCTCCACCCACTTTCATTTCCCCACATATTAGAGCCAGCACTGATGTAGGTAATGGATTTCCTCTGCTAGCAAGCAAAGACCTTGGGAGTTCCAGGAGGCTGGCCCAGCGTCTCATCAAGTTGCAGGGCTTTCACACGCTACACACCCCAGTTGATGGAGATGTCAGACCTAGTCAGTGTAAACAAACATCTTCCTCCTTGTGTTACTAACTTGTCTCATGCTGTGTCTTCACCACATCTGCTATTCAGTGTACTTCTGCCAAGCTATCCTGTGAATCCTTTGGAGCAGAGACTATCTTCCTGTTGTCCACACGTCACGCAACACAGTAGGGTCTCTAAGTGTGGCTGGAAAACGGCATTTTTTTCTTTCCTTTTTTTTTTTTTTTTAAACAAGCCAACCAGAAGTCTGACAGAAAACACTCAGCAGCAGCAGGGCATGGATTTTGATCCTTGGCAGCACCAGCTGCCTGGGGTGCTGGATGCACACAGCTGAAGGAGCAACCTGACCTTGCCAAACGGATCAGAGCTACCGCCTGTGCTACAAGCACTGGGACAGATGGGAGGCCTGTGCTACTCGCACCGCATATCTGTGTGAAAGGGGCATTTTCAGGCCTCTGAGGAAACAAATTCACACTCAAATTTCTAACTTTCAGGCACTTAACATGGAAATTTAAGTAAGGTGATGAGATTCTTTTGACTCGGTTTCTGGGTAGGGAAGAGAAGGGGGCTTCTTCAAAGGAGGCAGCATAGCCTAATCTAGACTAAGCATGAGCCTGAATCACCTGGTGTGATGATCCTTTCCTAGGTATTTTTCTCCTGGATTCTTCTAAAATTCTGCAGTTTGGAGTATTCTCAGATTCACACATTTTCTCTTCAGTTTCTCCCCGTTTGTACAGAGCTCTCCCCTGGGCATGCCTCAGGACAGTGCCTGTGAGGAGTCTGGGGTTCACCAGCTCTGATGACTTGGAATAAGCTTTAAATTACACATCTTTGTGATAACCTTGACAGCAAAATGGAGTTTGAGAGCAGTCAGTACAGAGTTTCTAGTGTACAGTTCTACACAGTATACAACATCTTGCTTACCTATTCCTCAACACTTTCTCTGACTTTTTTTTTCTCCTCTGCCTCAATGTTACTGAGACTCATTGGCTCCATTTCCAGTTCAGTTGCCAGTCCCCAGCTGCTCCACAGAGCTTATCCACTACAGAGGTTTCTGTGTTTTGTCTTCAGACTGAGGGCAGAAGAACTGAAGGATCCAGAAATCCATGGAACTGTAAAGCAGGACTCAGTGAAAACCAGAGTGGGTCTCCAAACAAACACCACTCTCCAAAGATGGCAGGTCTTGTGTTCCTGCTCCCCCATCCAAGGAAGCGGGATTCTTTGAGTTCCAAGGATGGCCATGCAGAAGCTCTGGGCATTAAACACCTACTGGCATGCTCAGCTGCAGAACCAAGACCTTTTTCAAAGCAGCTATAATCTTCCTGGCTCTCCCCAGGTAAAACTGCATCAGAGGCTACCTGGAACCCATATGTAGGAGGATTTAGGCCTCTGGAGCTGCCCAGCTATCCGAACAACACTACTGTGAAAATCACTTGGATGGCATGGGAATGCCTGCAGGTGGACAGCCCAGGGACCAAAGAGAAGGTGGCAACTGCACATGAGATTGAGAGAGGATGTTACTCTGCCAGCAAAGAGCCAAAACATACTGGAGAAAGAATCAGGAAATACTAATGAAGACAGGCAAGAACAAAGGCTCCTTCTGATTAAACTAGGGCAGAGACAATGAAGCTGCAGTGCACTGGGGCACCAAAGTTTGCACACTGCCTGCACCTGGTCTGTAGTCACACTCATTGTCCTTACAACTCCACAGAGAGGAGGGAAGAGGGATGGAGAATCTGGCCCTGGGAGGTTGGGAGGCTCTTCCAGAAGCATTCTAAGAGTTCCAACACATAATAGAAGAGGTACCATAAAAGACCAAACACATAACCCCCTCCCTACAAACACATACAAAACCCCAAATCAAAATCCAAACATGCTCAGGTTTGAATAGATTTGAATGGAGAAAGAAATCCCTGGTGACCCTCACACGGGGCCACATCCTAACCTGGTAAGCTGAAATAGATCATAACTGTTCAATATTCCAAGTGACGTGTTGAAAGCTCTCTAGCCATTCCTGGTTAGTTTGTTGTCAGGATTGCAATAAACCCCACAGTAAGCTGTCATGTAAGGTAAGCATCAGATTTACAGTGCAAATTAGTCTCAGACAATGGAGTGAGCTAAGCATTTTGTTGGCACAGTGGAGCGCAGATTAAGAGTGAGACAGACAGCAGAGATGAAGTACACAAAATAATCAGAGAGACAGACATACAGCCTGAGCAGGGGAACAATTCTGTTCCCTGTAGCTGGCCACAGCCCATGCTCATGAAAGCTGTTCACAATCTGCGGAGCCCTTTTTCCTTTCCATCAATGACCTGGCATTTTCAAGGGTTCCTTCAGCTTCACTTCACCCCATGTCATCTTCGAACAGAAGAAGGAAGTAGGAGAAAAGAGTTGAATAAAAAGCTCTCCTGTATGAACACCAGGTCTCTGGGCTGGGTTGAGCACCCCACATAACAGACTCTCCTCCTTGGCCACTGACCTCTGCATTCCCCACTGGCTTCTCTATAGGGCAGGGATCCCGCCCACTGGGGCTCCAGACAAACCCAGGTCTTCTCATCTGATCCTGACAGCATCTATAACTGGGTGCAGAAGCGAAATTGGTAATTAAGAACAGATACAACTTTCAAAGCTTCCACAGCACTCCTCAGGGCTTTGCACTGCATTCATTCAGTGAGACAAAATGAGAGCCCATGCTGGTGCCCAGTAGAAATGGCACGGGCACTACTCTTCCCCTCAGCCTCTGTTGGAAGGTGATAGGACGGGCAGGGTGAACTCTTTACATTAGGAAGCACTTGTACAGGTTGTTCCTTTCTCCTAATTTATAAAAACAGCCCCGAGCTAGGGAAGCAGTGTCAGGGAGCAGCACTGGTTTTGCATCTTTCCATTCCTGCTGGGCCCTAGGCGAAAGAGCTGGGCTGGCTCAGAGACCAAAATGTAAACAGTCAATGTCATCAGTCTGTCCCTCAGCAAATGTGACAGGAAGGGGTGAGGTCACTAGTTCAAGGCTAAATTACTCCTCTGGCAGCTATTAAAAGGCTATTGGTGGATTTAGGCAGGTTCCTCCACCTAGAAAAATGTTTAGTCTGGAGGAACAAGCAAGGGGTGGAGGGTCAGCTACTCATAGTTTAGTCCCAGCTTTGCCCAGATAATTTTTAAGCCACACTAAGCAAATAATTCTGACCTTTATTGCCTCTGCACCACTGTGACTGAGAACGTGAGATTTTCTAAAAGCCTTGGTTGTTGAGTGGCAAATGGGCATGTATGCAAGAGAAGTTTCCAGTCCTGATGTTTCTTGGGGAAAAAACTGGAAGTTTGATTCAAGTGCACTCTTAATGCTTTGAGAACTCCAAGTGGATGATTGTTATTTTTAACCTTGTGACTTTTCCAAGCCTACCTCAATTTGAAATGCATGGGGCTGGCACTGATGCTTCTCTTCCCCTTCTGTAAAGCAAAGCTGAAGTTAATGATCCCTATTTCCTTGTATTGCTGTGCTGTCATGAAGGTTAATTAGGTACAGTTGGTGCAGTACTTTAAATGACAAAATTGTATTGTCATGACTGGTGTTGATAGATTCCTGTTGACATTCAGTAGAGACATGAATGACAACTTCCAATGTGTCTTGAGAGGTTTCCAGTTTCCAGAGAAGTCACAAAGGTGAGAGAAAAACTTGCCCCATCCCCACACACACCAGCCTGCTATTGTGGAGCTACACAAGTTTATCCTGCGGCTGAGACTTTCCTTTTGGGTGATACGCTCCTCTTCTGGCACAAGCAGCTGAAGCAGGCAGAGACCACAGTAACTGCTGGGCCCAAACGAAATGTCACTGTGTACTATGTAGTGGGACCCTTCTCCAGAGAATGACCGACACTGCCTTCTTCCAAGCCTCCTGTCTGCTGCTGGAGAAGGCTTAGCTGAACCTTGCAGGGCACATTTGTAACAGGCATTTACACCTGAGACAAAGGAACTGCTGTCATTTTAGGATGAAAGATTAGATCCTGCAGTGTCACAGGTGAAGCGTTAAAGGGAGCACTACAAAGTGTTTGTTCTTCAAACACTGGTGCTTCGCTCCTGCAATCAGTCCCCATGCTGCAGCTGGTTGGAAATGGCTTCAAAAGCTAGGCAGTTGGGCTCGCCTCAGCCCTGCTTTGCCCAGGTGCTGAATGCTACAAACCACGACGGCTGCCACCAGCAAAAAGCCTAGAAATGCCACATTGAGTTTAGCCCTGGAGTTTTAAACTTTAACTCTGCAATCAGCAAGACATACTTGCCTCTCTCTGCAACGGGATTGTTTGGGAAGCTGCTGCATGCAGCAAAACAGGGGCAGCTGTCTCCACAGCCCAGCTCACCCCAGGGCTCTTCACTGGCACAATGAGCTTTATTTTTCCTTGCACATGGCCCAGGAGCAGTATTAACTGCTGAAGCATCTACCTTGAAGCACTGAGAGATAGGGTTCAGAAGGGTAAATGAACAGTGATATGGAGTGGCTTGTTTTTCTCAGCTAAGCCTGGGGGGAGAAGAAGCCAGTGTTCTGACTCTGGGAGTGTGTGGCTTAGTTGTTCATGAGCTCCCTGACTCTCTTTGTTGGGAAGTTTCGTGTCACCAAAACTGAAATTGTTTGTAAAGACATGGTGGTATTGTTCAAACTTCCATTGAAAAGAGCATTCAGGGAGATAGGCCTCAGAGCAGCTAATAACCCAGTGGTCAAGGCATCTGACCAGCCTTGAGTCAGCCCAAGGACACCGCCCAGCCTCACACACAGGGTAAATGGCCCAAGCAGCAGTGAATGCTATTTTCACTCCTTTTGTTGAACTGTTTTACTTTGCAAGAGAAGATACTAATTGGAGGAGGAACATAAACTTGTTCTCTCACTTCCTATATGTGCTTTCAATACCAGAGCCAAGATCTATTCTGATATGGGTTCCTTATTCTTGAAAAATAGTAAAAGTTCCTTTGTTTTGCCATCCTGCAGGAGGTCACTGTTTTCTTGATCTAGAAATATCTCTTTTATATAGCTGTTACAGCTTGTTGCTTGTCAGGAACAGAGCCTCCTCCACCCAGGATATCCTGGGACCCTTTCAATTCTTACAAGACTTCAGCTACTCTGGTGGCATAGACATGGTCTCTAATGACGCTGAAGACCAGGATGGTCCACAGTCCAGAGGCAACACTCTGTCTGCAAAGCAAGTGAGTTGCAGGAGAGGCAGCATTGTCTACTAGAAAGGACACGGATGAGATAGGAGTCTGGAGACCCAGCTCTGTTCCAAGCGTTACATGCTGAGCCCAGCAAGCTGGGAAAGGCAGGAGTCCCCCTTCTGCAGAGGGGAAACTAAAGAGCAGTAACTGCTTGGTCTCATGGTACTTCATAGAGACAATCTCCCAGCTACCATTGGCATACTTAAGCTCTCATCTCAGAGAGACAGAAGTGCAGGCTGGGACAAAGTCCTCCACAGCTTGACATTTGATATAGATCACAAGTACTTAAGGATGAGAAGTTGCCTGGCCTGTATAACAGCAAGTTTCAGAAGAGTCCTGTCTTATTTGAAGCAAGTATCATCTCTCACCAAGGTGTCTAGGTTGCAAGAAAGATGAACCCACAGGAGAGACCTAGTGCAAAACTATGAATGGTGTTGGCCTTCCAGAAAGAAATAAATCTGGACATATCCCTTCTATAGCCATCATGACATCTCTATTTTTCAGTGTGGAATAGATACAGAAGACAGGGCTTTTGCTACTGGCCAGACAGTTCACTGAAACACCTATAGGAGTCTCAAGGCTGCTGACAAGTGGAGAGATGATCCCAAAAGGCAAGAGATTTCAACTTGCCTCAGAGAACTATGCACGGAGGCTGCTTCCTCCCTGTCCTTGCCAGCCTCTGGGTCCTGTGCTAGAAAACTCAATGTTGCATTATGGCAAGTATGAACAGCAAAGGACAGCTATCAGCTGGCTATACCTTTCCTTGCACTTGTATTAAAAGCATCAAAAGTGGCCATCAGACTTAGTTTGTTTGAACTTTATGTTTCTGCCTGCCTTCAATTTCCACTCTCTGCTCCACCTACAAGCTCTTGAATCAGTCAAAAGGCTTGCCTGAAAGCTGGCAAGAAAGAGCATATAAAGCTGCACTAATGGCTCCTTTTCCTACCGGAGTCTTATTACCATGACACTGAGATTTTGGATCACAAGGACAGAATCACCTCTTGCTGTGAATATGGGCTCTTGATCTCATTTGGGGATCTGTGGGTGGAACAGGAATAATCCAGCAGGCTCAATGATTTTCACTGGCCTCAAGCTTTAATGGCACGAGGAGGAGAGCTTTCCAACAGAAAATTTTATTCCTTACAAATAAACCCTTTCTAGCATCTGCACCCAGGCTGAAGAGACCATCTTTTTAAGCCTGCTCTTTGACCCATGCTAGCTCAGCTCTTGTCAGGGCACATCACCTCCTGTGTCAATTCTGTAACAGTGGTTGCACATTCTTCACTGAGCTGCTTTCAGCTGCTTGTGATAGTACCTGGCACAAAAAGACCTCAAATGAATCAGAGGATCTTGTTAAACTGTCTTGTTAATTCAGCTCTGATAAAGACACGTGAGGGGGAAAAAAAATCAATATTTGTAAAGTTAAAAAGGACAAAATCCATACAGAAATAAAGGTCATTTTCACGGTTCTATGAGGCCCTTACAAACAATGGAGAGTAAATAACATAATCCAAGCTTATGTAAGAAATGACCTTTCGTCCATGCTCTAGTGCTACCCGGTGGATTTTAAACAAAGGCAGACTCAGTTAAGCCTCCTCTGTCCAGTGAGGCTGGAAGTCCTTCCCACAACAATATTTCTAACTGATAATTTATCAAAAAAGTGCATGAAGTTAGGTCCCAGCAGCAGATTGGGAAGGAGCATGGGAGTGAGATAGTCATGTCTAACTAACAGGAAGGTGTCCTAAGCTGCTAAGATCAGACATAAAAAGTCCTCTCTGCTTGTTCATCAACTGTCATGAATACTTTGTATACTTGGCCATCTTATTATTAAAGGCTTAATCTCCCTACCTTATAGAAACACATGACTGTCACTCAAGCGTTTTGCAGCTGAGATACCCAAGAATTTGTCAAAAACCAGTCCTAGTAAAGTGGGGAACATATCCTGCCTTGGTAATAGGGAAGGACCTAGGTTCAGGCATCTCCTCTTTCCACTCCTGGAGCAGCTGAGCAATGGATGCTGATGTTTTTCAGCAGAATGGCTGGCACCAGTGAGAAATCCAGAAATTCCCCATTTATTCTGATTATGTGCTCCCCACTCCTCTTCGAGGCACATAGGGGAACTGAAGAAAAAAATGGACAGCAGTTCAAAAAGCAAAGGCACAAATTTTAACTAACCTAAGGTCAGTGAGTGAAGATTTTTCGACTCAGAGAAACAACCCATTCATCCCAGAGGCTATCCAGGGGTCTTCCTGTCCATCCAAGGGGTAACAAGGCAGTTAAGCTAAAAGCTGTGTGCTGCCAAAGCAGCTGAGCTCAGGAGGTACTGGGGAGGTGCAAGTATGCTTGCCTGTTCATGCTTCAGCATGCCAGGAATGAGCAGGATAGGGCTTTGTCATTCCACTGGTGGTAGGTGTTTGATGGCATAGTCTCAAAAACTCATTCCCCATCTCAGCTGTCAAGGGGAGAGCACTGCAGTCATGAGTGGGCAGGTATGCTACCTCTGGGGGCAAACAGGCCTCCCCCACAGCCAGGCTGAACAGGGAAGAATGTTCCCTGTTCTGACCCATCCATGTCTCAGATGGATTAGATCTATTCTGGTTCAAATTACACCCCTAGCTCTGCACCCAAACCTCTAGTGTCCCCTCACCTCTGTCGCTTCAAAGCAAACCAGTCAGTCTTACCTGTTGTTTTCCCAGTAAGCTCATCACCTGGAAATCTCAGCCCTGAATGAATAAATTAGAGGTAGCACTAACGCTGCCCAAGGAGACATCAAACCTCCGCCTCTGCACTGCACAGACAAAGAGCTGCTGCTTAGGAACACGAACCCGCAAGTGTGACAGTTCACTTTCTTCCATATTCATGTCCTGTCTCTTTCCAGGGCAGATTTCAATATGGCACAGCCAGGGATCCTACGCACACTTGGCTTCTGGGTGGTTACTGAAGGGCTCTGCCACTGGTGCTGCAGGTAAACTGGACTCCTTTGATGCTGTGGCAGGAGTGTCATGGAGCCAGGGTCTAGTCTGGCTTTCAGAAATGCTAGGACATCTAGGCCTCTCTTTGAGATTAATTCTTCATATAGTTGGAGGAATATCTGGAATAAGAGACACTCCTGCCCACCATCTTGGCATAGCCACAAATCAGCCCTACACTCTCAGCCTCTCGTGGGAGGTCTGTCTAAGCTTGCTTTCCCCCACCGCCAAACAGTGATAAACAGGCTCTGCATCACCTGAAAGGGAAGAGGCCCTGTTACCTCTTGGCTTTCTCCTGAGCCAGTCTTGCCTCTAGCTTGGGGTATTCCCTGTCACTTCCTGGAAAAGACCAGTTGACCAGAAAGTATCAGAATCACAGTGCATAAAAGCAAACACTCTGATTCCCTCCCTGTTCCAGTTCTAGTTCTCCTGAGAAGTTTCTATCCTGCAGTGCACCTCTGTTGCACTAGGAGATGGGATGTCAAAAAGCCTCCCACCAGCTTCAGTAAAACCTTCCCTAACTCAGAGATGTTCCTTCAGCCTGGTGAACTCAGTTTACAGCAGGGATTTCATGTGACACCAGTATCAGAAATATTGCTAATACTTCTACTCTCATTTGCTTTAACAACTGCTGAAAATCCCATATGCTTGACTGGGATAATGTGCTGGGAAGACTGAAAGCCTAGAAACCCAAGACCCCTCTGGGATCACTGCCCTTCTCTGGTCCCTACCTGCTGTGAATCAAAGTCAAGCAAAGCTGGACTTGGCTGTGAGAACAAAGAGCTTTGAAAAAAATTCAGCTGTACACCCACAGCAGCCTTTCAGGCCTCCAAGTTAAGACATTTATGGTCTTGGTTCTGTACTGCAGCCCAGCCTGGCAATGCTGTTGTGCTTCTGCTATTGGGAAATGAAGAGCAACACTACCGTCCTCCACTGATTTGACTTAAATTTTCTTCTGCAGTTCTGTATACTCAGAGGAGCAACAGGGCAGAACAATTGATTTCCTTAAAAATGAGAGAGTATCCAAGGATGCTTTCAAGTACCACAGTGCAGAGCTGCAGGATCTGTATGTCCAGTACCTTCCCAGCTTTCACATCAGGGTGCCTAGCTCAGCTTGTGGTTCACACGCATGCACATACTACCCTCATTCTCAACAGTATAAAACTTCAGAAACTCCAGATCCCAACATGCCACACTCTAGCTTGGCTAGTGCAATCATTACAGAAACTCATCTGCACCTTTATCTTCCTCCCTTTGTTTCCAATCAAATGCATATAGGGAAGGACAGGAGTGACATGAATCTAATTAGAGAATGATGCCACATCAGAAATCCCATCAAGCTCTCTCCTAAACAAAACATCTTGTCATGGCCTGGAGAACCCTAGTGTACATTGTGTCCCCAGCAGGGATTCTTAATGGACTCAGTAGTCAGAAACTGAATTTTATTTTACAAAGCACAGAATAAAACTCTTTTCTATTTAAATACCCTCCCAGCCCTTTTTGGACTGGACCCAATTGGTTTTTTGGACTTTTTCCCTATCAACAAACCAAGTCTGTATTGAAGGATTCCAGGCAGAGAAATCTTAATTCTCCAACAACACAGAGGTCAGATGGCCCAGGAGCCCCTGCATACAGGATTTCATGCCTGCTGGACGTTGGCTGGGGAAGCCAGGCAACACCTGCAAATCCCTGGCTCTACTTTCAGGCATACAAGTGGAAATCATCTCCTGACCTGTGGCAGACATGGAAGAGGTACCTGAATGAGATGCCATAGGCAAGAAGGAGAAGGTGCTAAAGGGGCTGGAAGCAGCAGGGTGGGCAGGCCTGCCAGTGCCAGAGAACCAGCCAGCCCTGCCCAGCACTCTGGAGGAGAAGGGCACCGTGCACCCCCTGTGTCTGTGGCACAAAAGGAGGCAATTCGGCCTCTCTCTGTGTCAAGCAACCCAAAGACCCCAGGACAAGAGGAGGAAAATTCATCTGCTCCTCAACTCATCAAGCAGGAGACACAGACTGAGGCCCTGGCACCAGGTGCTGTAAGCCCTTCTGTATGTGCTTTCTGAGGAGAGGGCTGGAAAGGGCAGGGCACTGGGAACGGCACTGGCCCACAGAGTGGCCACCTGATGACATCTTTCTCACAGGAACTCTGGCACATCTGGAGGAGACAGAGAGTTTGCTGGGCCCAAGCCAAACATTCCACCACCTTCCAGGTGGGGTCAGCACTGAGGAAGAGTTATTTTTCTGCTGCTCAGGCTGTAGGGGGGATCTCCACACACTCTGCACAGGGTAAAAGGCAACCAAGAGGAACCAGCCAGGAGCAGCTGTGCACTGGAACCTCTGCAAATGGGGTGCTTGCCTGTGCAAGTTCTGAGCATGGGCATTTCCCTCAGACACCTCCAACTTGGAAAATCCAATTGTCACCACCAACCCTAGTCCAGGCTGCAGAAATTACTATTCCTAAATGTTAAATCCTGTTTCTGAAATGGACAAAAAGTAGAAATCCACACCTTCCAGATTGCTGTTTAAGAAGTTTTATCGAGCCTCCTGTGGCTGCATTCAAGCATCTTTTCAGCTCGGAGCCATCCTGCGCACGGATAGATGCTGCCTGCTGAACACTAAAGGCCTCTCTTCCCCTACAGCAACAACTTGGCTGTCTGTACACTAGCTGGCTGATGGCAGCACCTGGATGCTGTCCAAAGGCAGTAAGTTTCTTGCAGCTGAGTATGTTTAGTCCCTCTCCTAGGGCACGCTCTCCATTACACAGCTATTGTTTATGACCCCAATTATCTCTCAGAAACTGGTCCTTGCCTGCAGTTAATAACCAAGGCTAAATGATCAACTGTTAGGGCTCTGGCAAACCGGTTGTTAACTTCTCTGTCGACCAAGTTCAGAGTCTTTTACTGCTATTAGAAACTCAGATTAATGATGCATAACAGAAATGAACTCTCTTGTGACATGCTAGGTGAGGTTAGGTGAGAGGGAAAAGAATCACTCCTTTTACCTGGAGGTATTAGCTGAGCAATGAGGAGAGGAGCCTCCTTCAGCTCTCTTCTCAGCCTCCCTGATGTCTGGGAGATATCAAAGAATATTTTGTTTTGCAGAGTACTTTCAACTTTTCTTGGGATCTGGATCATTTGAGCAGATCTATATGTAAAATGGGCTCACGATCCAGAAACTGCTTTCAGAGATGTACTGGGTTTGCATGGCAAGGTTTTGGTACAGGGATGGCTTCTGTGAAATGCTGCCAGAAACTTCGCCCATGTCTGACAGAGTCAATGTCAGCTGGCTCCAAGATGGATCAATCACTGGCCAAGGCCAAGTTCATCAGCAATGGTGGTAACACCTCTGTGATAACATATTTAAGAAGAGGAAAAAATTATTGCACAGAAGTACTTGTGGCCAGAGAAGAGAGAAGTGAGAATATGTAAGAGAAAGAATTCTGCAAACATCAAGGTCAGTGCAGAAGGAGGGGCAGGAGGTGGTTGAAATTTGAGTCGAAATTTGCCTGCAGCCTGAGGTGAAGACCATGGTGAGGCAGGCTGTGCCCCTGCAGCCCATAGGGGAGCAGAGATCACCCTGCAGCACACGCAGGAGCCCCACACCGGAGCAGGAAGATGTCCGAAAGAAGGCTCTGTGCTGGAGCAGGCTCCTGGAAAGACTTGCGGACCTGTGGAGAGAGGAGTCCATGCTGGAGCAGGTTTGCTAGTAGGAACTGTGATCCCACGGCGGATCCAGACTGGAGCCTCTTTTTGAAGGACTGTAACCTGTGGAAAGGGACCCACACAAGAGAAATTTCTAAAGAACTGCAGCCCATGGGAAGGACTCAGTGTTGAAGAAGTTTGTGGAGGACTGTG
>JAOXXN010000065.1:24860729-24877548 GCA_026770055.1 Myrmophylax atrothorax
AGGAAACCTGCTCCAGCATGGGCTCCTCTCTCCATGGTCAGCAGGTCCCTGCTGGGACCCTGCTCTGGCATGGGCCTCCCATGGGGTCACAGCCTCCTTCAGGCATCCACCCACTCTGCTGTGAGTCTCCTCCATGGGCTGCAGGGGGATCTCTGCACTCCTGTGGACCTCCATGGGCTGCAGGCGCACAGCTGCTCCACCATGGTCTGCACCATGGACTGCAGGGGAACCTCAGGTCTGGTGCCTGGAGCACCTCCTCCCTGTCCTTCTGCACTGATCTTGGTGTCTGCATTGTTGTTCACGTTTTCACCCTGCTCCTCTCTGGCTGCAGATTTTATCTGTGCAACAACTTTTTCCCCCTTCTTAAATATGCTATCACAGAGGCGTTCCCATCATTCCTGACTGGCTCAGTCTTGGCCAGCGGCAAGAAGCCCATCCTGGAGCTGGCTGGCATTGGCTCTACCAGACACAGAGGAAGCTTCTGGCAGCTTCTCACAGAAGCCACCCTTGTAGCCACCCCACTACCAAAACCTGGCCATGCAAACCCAATACACTCCATAACCACATGAACACAGTGACACTTGCTAATGAAAACGAGCCCTATTTATTGTGTATGGCTGCCATCAACAGAGAGGATCTGTCACCAGATACACCAGCACCCAGTTGCCCCACAGAGGTGTTTGAAGTGCAACTGCAACAAGCAAACAAATGCTTGTGGTGTGAGACCATGCCTGAGAGTCAATGGCCATCAGCTAGGGAGCCTGTGGGCTGGCATGGCCACCTGAGTGGCTGCCAGGTCCTCAGCTGCCATCCTCCACCAGGGCCTGGCAAGAGCAACCTGGCCACCATTCCTGCTCAGGCAGCTTTAAAAACATACTCTTTCATCCTTATGCATGGATTTACTTATTCATGTATTCACAAAAGAAACCCCCATGGCCATAATTGGAGCCATTCCTGGGTTATTAGAGCTCTCAGTCACTACCTCTGCAGCTTCGCATGGTGCTGGGGGAATGCACAGGAGGAACAAACAGGGCAGAGGCATGGCCAGTGGCAGGGGCTTTAAAAATCCATTAAGTTGTTGCTGCAGCAACTAAAACAAAATCTCTGGCAGGAGCTATGATGTGTGGAGAACTGTAAACTTCTCCATTTGTGGAAAACATTGGTCATGTCTCTGAAAGGGAGGTGGAGGAAAGACAGAAAGAATGGCTCTTTTCAGAGACTACTATAGCAAGAGCCAAAAATGGTCTGCTTACAAATTTATTTGTATGGCAAGCCCTGATGATGGTCAGATTATCCATGCCAGAGCTTCCCAGGAGCCAGTGCACCGAGACAGAGCTGGCGTGTATGGAGGAACACTTTGAGGTATTCAGTCCAGCTGGTCTCGAATGCCAGAAAAGCAAATTAACTGCAGCACAGACACAGACAGTGCTGGAGTCCAATCACTTCTACCTTCTCCTGCCTCCTCTGCTCTGCAACCTGTCAAGGGTCTCCATGGAAAACTGAAGCTTGTCTGGGAATTAACTTTTATTAAGATGATAGATTCTGGAACACCAAATTTTCCATTCATAAACAGTGAGAAATGAAAAGCGGTTGTTAGGTCTGGAAATACTAAAATCTGGCTAGAAAGGCTGTCCGAGTCTCAGAAAACACCTTAAGTTTTCAAGATTGTTCAGCATGGCAGTAACCATCTGGACGAAATGTCACACATCCTGACAAACTTCAGGAGGTGTCCACTACTTTAACACCTCAACACGAGTTGCAAACTTTCAGATTCAGCATCTTAAGTTCATGTTTAATTATAATGTAGGACTTGCAAAAGCAGAATCAGTGTTGATTTAATGTTGATTGAATTAGGCTAAACAGGCCGTGTTGTGCCACCTGTTTACTTTTCAGGGAAAGCCCCCATTTCATGTCTGAGCCTGCTTAGCTAGCAAGGTCCAACAGCTCCTGCCCCAAACCTTTCCTGCTCAAGGATCATAACTGATCAGTTTGTTATTTATGAAATAACTCATTTAGTTTGGACATTCAGAATGGCACAGATGCCCGATGTGAGACTCAAGTTTTACATATAGGTTGGAGCTACCAAATGGGCACCTTGAAAAAATATTCAAGAGTCACAGGGGATACTGCCAGCAGAAAATTTGCCTACTGAGAGATATTGCATAGGCAAAATGACTGATTAAGATTTCCAGTTTTTCTCTGGAGTCAGCAACTTAACTATGAAGACTTTATTACAAGTTAGACTCGCCTGGTGGGATTGATTTCCACTGTGAAAGGAGGAGCAGAGGGAATGGGAGGACAAAGATATGAGAGTGGCATCGAGTCAGCACCGGGAATTGGCATCCAAGCAACCCCACTGTAATGCTATCAGTCTTCTCTCCTCTGTCTCCAGATGCCATAGAGGCTCACAGCTTCCTGACCCTGGCCCACATGGCTCACACAACTTCACTGCATTAATGACCTCAGTGAGAATTTTTTAAGCTGATTGACAGCAATCTGGAAAAAACCCATCCAGGAGCTATGAAATTGCACCATTGCTAAAGGGGAGCTTAATGCAGGGCAGGAAAGAGGCACTGGCTAAATGCATAGGAGGTTTTTAAATAGACACCCTGAGTCCACTCTGCACAGCATTAAGGATTGTGGTGAGTCTCTGAGGTCAAGGTAAGAAATGAATAATTACAAAGCTCAGTGAGGCTTATGCTTACAATACAGCACTAATGATCCTGTTAATCAAAGTAGAAATCCTTCAGTTTTGCAAATCCAGCCAGCAAAAGGCTGCAGATTCACAGCTCAGTGACTTAGCCCCCAACTGCCCTACATGCTAAAGCCAAGGGCTAGGAATTTTTGAAAGGCTTTGAAATTTTACTCCACTCTACCTCCTTAAAATCTTCTGCCTTCCTTCTTATCCTACACCACTTGGATAAGAACTTATTAACAAGGTGGTTTATAGAAGAAATGTAAGACATTACCTGTCTGTAGCTGTTAAAATCTTAAATCTGTAGTATATGAATGTTGTTTGTATAGACAAAAATCTTTTATTGGCATAAACATCCCCCTCAATCCATACTTCTGTCATGCTCTGAAGTATATGGCATATATTAAAACCTTACGTATTTTATTTTGGTCAATGTTGCTCACAGTGTGGCTACTTTTAGTGAACAACAGAATTTTCTTCACTGCAAACTACTACCTTTTAAAGCAGCTTGCTGCTTTCAGACACACAGACTTCGGTTAAAATGCTACAGTAAGGGAGAAAAAAGAAATCACTCTATCAAACAAGAGAAAGGTAGACCACACAGAGATCACTTCTCAATTTCCAGAGTCACTGATGCAGTGAAGATATATGTTACTTGAGAACAGGCTTGTCACTGGTTTTGGGTGGTGAAAGATCAGCAGCAGTTAAGGTTGGCTGGGAAATTTTCACTGTGCACAAATGACAATTTGAGTCCTGACATTAGAGCTATTCACACTTGCATTTGAGCCTTTTCCAAATGTAGAAGCAGTCCTAGGCCTTGAAAAAACACAGCCTGCTCTCATAAATTAGGACCCTATCATAGCTGATTAGGTAAATAAAAGTTTTACTTCAAATTCATGATTTTGAGGGCAGCCCCTCATTTATTTAGAACTTCTTTTTAATTATGAAGAATTAAGTAGTAGAAATTACTGTGAGGCACACAAGCTACACATATGATGTCTCTGACCCTGGAGATATCAATATGGAGAGTGCTTTTTTTCAGGCTGATCTTCCCCCGTATATGAACAGAAAACGACAGTCCTCCAGTATGGTAGTGAAGGTTCCACAGCTTACCACAGCTAAGTGCATTTTTAAATTCTCATACAAGTAACAAAATCCCATGTTATAAACAGTTAGGCTATTTCTCCTACTACCATTACTTGGATATCTAAACATCTTACTGGTCTTTTGCTTTTGGCAGCCTAAATTTATTCATGGACCATTTATACCCATTTTTTCTTGTGGCAATCTTGTCTTTTAGTTTAAATTGCTGTTCTCCCTCCCCAGTGTTTACTCCTCTGATGTATTTATAGAAAGCACTCATATCTCCTCTCACCCTTTGTTTTGCTGGGTTAAACAAGCCAAACAGTTCTAGCCCTCATGTATACAATGGATTCTCCAGTGCACACTCCTACTCCCACTCCAGAAGCCTTTCCCACTGTCTAAACAGCAGTCTCACAGCAATTTCTTCACACCCTGCCCATGGGTGTTTGGTGGTGTGCAGAGAGCTGACAAAGCCACAATACTACCTTCTCCCTAAAGGGACAGCTTGCCTTAGACAACCTAGGATTGCATTTGGTTTTCAGTATCCTGATACAGCATAGGAATTTCTTTATTAACTAACATACTCTAACCCTTCTCTTCCCTCAACCTCACAGTGAGCTCTCAGCTTACACCACACATTTTTCTTACCAGTTCTTAGGTTACAGTATGGGGGTTTTTTGGTACAGTTAAGAATTGTTACATTTCTATCATATTGGTCACCAGTTGTTGCTGTATGACATCCAAGCATTACAGTAATAGTAATATGCTTATTGATTCGTATCATGCCTTTTCATATGTCCACACCCAGTGGAAAATCTATCCTGGAATCCAGAAACTTCACAAGTCAGCCCAGGCAAGTACCTGCTCCAGACTGAGAAGAGGATTGGTTCTCCTTCAGCTGCAGCCTCCACCAACCTGGAAAAGCACCATTTCATCTGCATGTGATCTCCTACTAATACGGGCCACAAACTTCATTCTGCTACTCCCTGAAACGTCAAACCATCTTACAAACATACTACATCCTGGCTGTGTGACTGCTGGCCTTGGGAAGAAGCCCAGGTGATGTTTTTGTATCAGTCTGGCTGTGAAGACAGAAGAGGGAACAGCCCTGTCCAACCATGTTTTCAGTGTACCAGCCTACCTTCCTCTTCTAACTCTGATGGACAGAGAGACTTCTTTCAAAGGAGATCATGCATAACTTTCTTGGTCCTCAATCCTCTTGAAGCTTTTCATTTTGTGAACCCATTGAGTACTAGGCTTTTCACACTCTCCCCCTTACAGTATCTTGTTTTCTTTTGGATGGTGGGAAAAGAAGCAATACTTTCTTCTCCTGCTATGTATCTGAGGCATTTGCAGCCCCTGTGCTACAGAACAACTTTTCTCCCCTAATTACCTCTCATTTCTCCACTTCTAATTTACTTGTTTTGTTGAGTTGAAATTCTCGAGGGCAGCATGACATTGTGACTACAGCACTCATCAGAGACTGCAGGATACAGCTATAAAACACAGCAATGTTAGTATTACCTCACTCACAGCCTCACTACCGACAAAAAGCATCTGGAAATGCTTATCAATAACATTGATTACAACCCAGATGCTTAGGCTGGTTAAGTATTCTCTAGTGCTCAAGAAAGCTGCATGAGAGTAATAGTCTTGCTCTAGCAGGACTCAAGTTGTTTTAGATTACTTTGGCCCAAAAACAAATTGGTTTAATTAACACCCCATCCATATGGGCCTGTAAGCTGAAGAGCAGATGAAGCTCTTGTGAGAAAGGAAGAGAACAGAAAACTCTGGTCCTGAGTCGGCTGTTTCCAAACCTGTTTACTTAACTATTAGCGAGGGTGGCTTCTACTTAATTTATTTACATTGAATGTTTCTGTAACCATCTGCTCTTAAACTAAACGAAAAATTACCATCTTTCTCCTGCTGCTGCAGAGACTCCCTTGGATGTTCTTAATAACACAAAAAAATCTATCACTTTAATGCAGACAGCTTGGCTAATAAAAATGATCTGTACCATTAGTAATTATGCCACAAATACAATGCAAACAAGCAGCCTTTTCCTGAAGAGGCCAAGCATAAAACACCTCTCTCATCACCAGGGGCCAGAGACAACAGCGCAGAAGTGGGACCTGGTTTCTCACTTCTCTACCACCAAAGAGCAGAAAAATGAAGAGGGCAGTTTAACGAAGTTATCATTACTCATTTCTTTAATAATCTTTAGGTGCTTCAGTCAAACCTGCCCAGGCCCCATTTTCCTAGGGAGTTTTTCTACAGACTGTTCCTACAGAGACATATTCCTGAAGAAGGCTACCTTGGTGTTTTGACTTCTACAGTTCTCAGAATGTCAGAACCCTTTACGGCTCTGACGTATGCACCTTTCCAGTGAAACAAGCTGACGGTTAGCCCCAGGTATCAGATGGGAAACTGAGGCATAAAGTAACTCAAAGTAACAGCAAAATGATGGAAAAAAGCAGTGAGGCAAGAAAGTTCATTCAAACCATGAAACCATTACAAGCAATTGAAAACACCACTTTAGGTAGGGCTTGGTTAAAAAAGCTCCACCACAGGCAGTTTGCTGATACATGGAAGGACAGTACTACTGGCCCATGTGTTGTGTAGCATCACTTCAGTGTGGCCAGTGCCATAGCAGGCCTCATACCTAAATGCTGTTTCTCATCGACTGCTGCTCCCTTCTACAAATAGAAGCAAATCACTTAACCTCTGTGACTCATTTTTTTCCCCACAAAAAAAGCAATAAAATGCTTAGAGATTCAGGGATGAATGAAAGAAAAACAAAGCAACAGAGAAGTAAATGCTGTTTTCTTTAAACAAATGCTAAGGGAAAAGGAGTGAGATTACACCTCAAATTACATCAATAAAATATGAACATACTTCTTTACTAAAAAATTCAATTGATGAGATGTGTGTAAAGAAATATAATCAATGTCTTGCGGATTTCAAACAGTTCTGTAGGGAAAGGAACACTGTAAGAAATGAAATGCAAACAAATTGGAAGGCCAGTACATACCATGAATTCCTGTAGCCCAGAGGTCTGGCAACTTGTAGGTGCTGCACGAAGAAAGGGGAGAGTGTGCCCTGGCAGTGGTGGCTGGGCAGGCAGCTGCTGGAGGGCCACTCACGGGAGCACACTCAGAGAAGCAGAAAATTTAATCGTAACTTGGCCAATCTGTCTGTTGATCCTAATTTTCTTTGCTTCTGTGTCTCAGTCCACAAAATGGGGCTAAGAGCAGGTCTATTGTAGGGCTGGCATGGTTCATGTCTGACCATCATTTCAAAAGCTAAAGATGCACAAAGGAGGGTAATTCTTTACTAGGCAGGCAAGAAGAGTAAACTGCAATGGATGATAACAGGCAGGCATTAATTGACTCTTCCGTGAAAGTACTGCAGGAAAGCTCCAAAGCTGGTGCAAAACACAACCAGCAGTTTCGTCCTGAGCTACAGCAGGGAAAGCAATCCATAGGGAGGGAGACGGAGCAGTCCCACAGTCGCAGAGAAATACAGGAGCTTTATCAGCTGATGTTTTATGCTGAGGTCAGAGATACAGATAGACCATTGACATGGATGGTATCTCACCCATGAAGGGGATTATAAAGAATAAGCCAAGCTACTTTTAAAAACAATGCTTTGGATAGCTGAAGAACAGATCTTGGCTTGGGTAGGGCTGCTAGGGAAGATTGATGACTGGTGCATAGGGATCAGATACTTCAGTTGCACTCATTCCTACACAGAGACTGTGAGCTGCAGAGCTGAAACAGATTCAGGGAAGCTATCAAATTCCCAGGCCTCGTCCCCAAATCTGCCAGGGTCTGTGAGTGACAGGCCGCACAGGCAGATGGCAGGGAAAGCAAGGTGAAAGGGAGGCTGTTGTGCTACACCACACAGCAGTTGCTCACCCCCACACCTCATCATCATTTTTGCCTCGTATTGTTTCAAGGCTTATTAATATTCATAAGAGCTGTTCTATTGTGTTTGCACTTTTCTATCATGCTCTCAGGCCTGATCCCTTCTTGCCTTAATAGGATGCAAACCTCATGAAATCAGATCTTATTAGCCAAACTCCATCAGACACCCTCAGCAACGCAGTACCTCAGTTCCCACTCCTACTAAAGTGAAAGGGAAACCTTTCACACTGTTGACATCTGTAGAACTCTTAATCTAATACGACATTTCAATCTTAAGAGCAGAAATGAATAGAAGTAAAACACAGTGCAGGGAATGCCACTGAATGCTGCTGAGTCAAGCCCCACAGCATCACAGCAAAGAAATACAAAAGTCTTTGGTGCTAGTTCATTAACACCTTTATCTCACTGATGGAAGACTGCTGACTTACCTCCAAATGAGTTCCTCCAAACTCTCTGTCTTAGAGCACAAATTGCTTGGCTTTCTCCCACATGATAGCAATTCTTTCCTGGTGTACAATCCCACCTCTGGGGACTTCACACAGAGAACACTGAAGGGAATGGGCAAGAAAAGGCAGTGCTGAGAAGTGGTGATCTTATTCACCATCTCTGCTTCCTGCCTCTCCTCAGCTTTAAAACCACTGACATGACCATCGTGTGTGAATTCTCAACTCCTGGCCTTGCAGAGATGAGAGAGGAAGATGAGATTAGAGCCTGCAGTGCAGCACCAATGAGGATGCTCTGCACTTCTGGAACATGTGCCTTGAATCCTGCCTTATGTTTGCTCTGCACAACATCACTGGTGATAAAGATGCCATAGATTGATTTTTCCAGATCCCAGGTGAAGTCTGTGCCTCTGGCAGAAAGAAAAATCATTTCTGGAGTTGGAAAGTGAACTAATTTTGTAAGTCAGTGTATGAAAACTATACAAAATGTACAGTGCAACATTGCAATTTAGTTGTTTAAGTAGAACAGTACATTAACACATTAATTTCAAAATAATTTCCAGCTGCAATAGTTAACAAAGACCTTGATAGGTGACTCTTAAAGAGAAAGAACTGCTCAAATCTTCACCCTTAACTGCACATACCCTTTCTGCTTAATTCATGACCTTCACACTGTATGAACAATAACTGATAGCAGTTTGATGGAAAATTGCTGACCTAATACTCTGGACTTTGCCAGTCAAGTTTGATACACAATGGTTCTGTAGTGTACATCTCCTGCTCCCAGTACATGGGAGCATGAACTCTTGCCAAAGACCAGATCTTATTCTTGGCAGATAGTTGAGGAAATGAGACTAGGCCCATATGGATCCAAATGGCTGACAGCAGAGCTGGGATTCAGTCATAGCCTTTCTCATCAGGGAAGGGTAAAAAGTGCTCTCAAATAACCCACATTACCGAAAGGTCCCGAGTGCAAGGACTCAGGAGTATCTTATCTTTAGTCATTTCTAGTTACAGGATTTAAAATATCATTTTTTAAAATCTGAGAATCTGTTCTGTTAATATCAAAAGAAAGGAGAAATCTGTTGCTATTATTACCCATTCACACTTACGCATCCATACTGCAACACCATTATCTCTAACTACAAGGGTTCTTCCAAGGGCTTTTGAGAGGTTTAAGGGGGACTGGCACTGTGGCCAAAGGATAGCTGTGAAGTTTCACAAAACCACTCAGATATTTTTATTTTCAAATCACTGTAAAAGGTGCATGCTGTAACTTACAGCCAGATGAAGCTGCAAAAGTTAGCCAGATAAGGGTGGATTATTGTATCGACTAAAGCTTTGTACAAGGGTATCACCCCAATTCAGCATCCCAGTGTGTAAGGTCAGGAGGGACAAGGAATTCTGGTATGTAAGGCAGTTTCAGGAACACTGTCCATCTCAGCTTAATTACCGCTTTCTCTGAATCAAGATATTTCAGATTAATTTGCAGACCTCACAAAAGGTTTTTCCCAAACACAGGAATAGGTTCTCCACAGGAATAGGTTCTTGGAGAAGAATTACAGGATACTGCAGCAGCAGCTACTTCAAGGTTGTATTTGCAGCACACAGATATCATCCTCCCAGCAGAGTATGATAAGGAATACCCTCTGGATCCCAAATATCTTAAACAAATGCAAGCCTTCCCAAGCCTTTCAATCAGTGTCACAGATACCACCCCTTGATACCATGTGGCTGTCGTTCCTTGTGTAGTGCCTGGAGAAAAAAATGTGTTGTGCTTTCCCTGTTGCATTCAACTAAAACTTTAAGAAATCTCATTCCTCAAGCTGTGCCAACACCATTTAGATTGTTGGTGCACAAACAAGGAGGTAAACAACAACAACCACAAAAAAATCGTGTTAATTTCAAGCTCCATTAGAAATGCAGGGTTTGGCAGCAAGAAAAATCAATGTTTGTCCAGTGGAAAAAATAAACCACTGGCAATGATATGGACAAAAGGACTTTTTTCAGTTTTCTAACAGGATGTAAAAATCTTAGTACTTAATATCCTCTAAGCTGGGGAAAAATTATTTTCTTATCACAGAGTTGATTTGATTCTGACACAGGGAGTATTTTCGTGTGAATTATCCACTCCCTGGATAGGGGACAGATACTGTCTGGCAATGTTTTCCTTCTCTGAACATCTGATGATCCTCTCTGGCCTCATTTAGGGAAGCAGCATTTTAATTTCTGAGAAATAGTAGGCCCCTATTAGACCCACAGTTTGTTCATCTTTTGGAAAAATCACAGTCATTTGCTGCCATGACTATGTTAAGTTGTTTAAATTCAGCAAAACTCTAAAGCTCTGGGCCCTCCCAAAGCACCAGTGTGCATTAGGCTAAACTGCACTCTACCTCAGGTACAAATTCACCAAACATCAGGTCTGCTGCCTGATGGGAAAATCCCAAGACTTGCATTCCCCAGCTGCCAGCTGGTATGCTTCAGGCCAGACTCTGCCCTTGGCTATGCAAACACAGGAGACCACTCTCCCTTTTAATGGGCTCTGCAAGACCAGGAGCCTGCCCCTATGGCAGAATTCAGCTCTAAGAAGTTGCTTGGAGCACGGTGACTAATCCACCCCCTCTTCAGCTGCCATCCTGAGCACTTATGTTATAGAAGCACTACAATATCCTCCTGGGGATTAAAAAAAAAAAAAAAAAGAAAAGGAAAGTGAAAGAAAAAAGACAGGCAAGCCAGAAAGTCTAATCTACTCTGTTTAAAATAAAATAGATATCATCATTTTTCCACCCTTTGCTGGACATTATTAGTTCCCTGCTGGCACAGTCCAGCATGGACAAAGAGACAACTATATATTCCATGAGAAAACTGCAGCTAGAGAAAGTATGTGACATCAGCTGTGTTCTCCTGTCAATGGTTAAAAGTTAAACACTCCTTGCCTGCAGGTATTCCTACAGTAGTGTGAAGACAGAAGCTCATCCAGAGATGAAATCTAGCTGGTCTGCATGGCAGTCCTAAACCAAAGAGAGAACTCCCTGCCCCAAAGCAAGAAATAATTCCCCTTTGTTCACAACAGATCCTCTGTCTTCACTATCAAGAATGAAAAATAACCCAGAGATCCATTTAGCAGAGAATATACATTAAAGGACCCATACCAGATAGGGCTAACATCATCCTCTGGCAAGAGCACTCTAATTTTATATGAGAAGTATCACATTGTGTGTCAGCTTTAAACAACTGACAGACCTCAAAGTAAAGTGGAATTGTGGGAATCAGGGAGCCAAGATCAAAGTGAAATGCACCAACCACTTGGAGTTAAAGCCCATCCCTAAGGGCTGGAAGGTTTCTCACCGTAAATCTCAGTTCCGAGGAAGAATGCTGCTGCTACTCCGGAAAAGGCCTGACAGTGAAACGCATATGCCAAATCAGAATTGCTTGTTTCCAGATTTAAGGTAATGCACTGGGAGGTGTAAGCTTCCCCCTCCACTTGCCAAGCTAACTAGTTGCTTTGCAGCTTGACTTCCTGCATGTTTTTAAATGAGCTATAGTAAAAGTGAAGCTGCTCAGTCTCCAATGTAGACAAATCCAACTGGGATATCAAGAAGAAAGCGTACGCTAACATGTGCGAGGGATCCACTAAAGTCTCAGATTATATCAATAAGTAACTAGACAGCTTTGCAAGCAGATAAGAATGATGTACACTTCAACAGCGATACAGCATCTGTTCTGCATGATCAACTACAGAAAAGACTAGGCAGTTCTGGTGAGGGAGGGTAAGCTCAGTAGCTGAAGAGATTCAGCAGCTTTTCCTTTGGAGAACAAGCATAGCCATGTGTCAATTCATTCACAAATTCAGACATACCAATTTAGACTAAGTCTGTCTTTAATTTATAACTTTCTGCATTTTGACAGCCCTCTGGGATGGTTAATTCATTTGGTGTCTGTAGAGTATATACCAAGGGATGGAAAAAGCAGCCCAAATATATTATCCAGGCAGCAAAGTGGAGGGAAGACACCTTTGGTAGGAAGTCTTTTTTTTTTCCCCCCACTGAAAGGACTTACTTTTCTTTAACCTAAAATAGCTAGATGTAAGGTTAAAAGGTGATTTTTCATTATAAAGCTCTATTTCCAGGACCCAACAATTCTTCAAAAGATTACCCTCTCATATTCAAATTCCACAGGCCTGTGCTCTCTTCAAAGACACTCGTTTCTTGGGACACTTGATCAAATTGCTTCTGACCTTTTCTAGTATGCTGAGGGGTAGTAAAGAAAGCAAGAGGGAGATGGATGGTAAGGGGAGGGATATGGAGAACAGGAAAAATTCTCACAGAAGAATTCTTGTTAGCCTATTCTTGAACAGCTCTACAGTCAAAAGGTTTTGAATAGAAATTGGCATGGAAATATTTCTGCCTGAAGGATTTCAAAGAATAATCCTGGAAGGGTTCTTTGGACATGGCCGGACTCCAGTGGGAATTAGTTTTCATCTGACCCAATTATACATGTTTAAAAAGCACACGCTGAGTATGCCTATGGGGTTTTCTGCTAAGCTCATTAAAGAGTTGATTTTGTCCTGCACCGAGTGCTCTACTTCAGTCCTGAAAAATGCTTCATAAAACCATGAGACTCATAAAAGTTCATGGGACACTGCATATTTCTTAAAATTAAGCAGGTGTCTATGTGCTTTGCTGGATCAGACTTGACCTGTGGTTTTCCATGAGTTCAACCTTTGGTCCCAGAAGGGCTTTCTAACAGAGATCTGATCTCTGAAATTTTGCAAATGTGGCATAGTTGTCTTAACAAACTTTGCAGACCCATTCAAAGTAATCCAGAGCTGGTCCCAAGCTATATAATAATAATGATGACAATACTATTACTACTACTACTACCACCACACCAAGTGTGTAGAAACAGACATACTATGAAAAAAAAAAACCTGAAAGATCTCCTTCAAATTAAGTTCAATATAAAATCCTTCGGCACAGAGAAGACACAACCAGAAACCACTGCCTTGCTCAACAGGAAAAATTCTAGTTTATCCGGAATATAACGTGCCCTTTATTGTGCTTGTCAGAAGGAAAAAAAAAGAGTTATGAAAATGAATGGTTGGATTCACAAAACTGGTGGTGCATTTAGTTTTTATGTAATAGTTCAGAGGCAAGAGCATTCACCAAGAACAGAAGAAAGCTATGCTTAGTGGCCCTAAAGATTCAAATTTTTATCTCCAAACTGCCTGTGGAGTACTATATACTTAGGCTACTCTGTTTTTTGGAATGGACTTCTTTTAGTGTTTTCTGCTATGCAAAAATAATTAACCATGCAGTGGAGTGAGAAGGAGAATTAAAGCACTCTCCTGCCAGCTCAGCATTCACACCATCGGTACCTTCACAAGACTTCAAGAAGCATGACTAAGGACATAGACCTCAAAACACTCTCTAGCTTGTTAGAAAAGGAACTTTCTGAAACACTGGAAAGCCCTCTGACCTGAAAGGGTAGAGTTGCATCTCTCTCTCCTGTTTTCTCCATGAGTGCTTAAGCTAAAGTTCCATAGATAGGATCCACATAGTCATTTCTTGTGATATCTCCTCACCTCCCCCTTGTTGTTTCCTCAGTGAACATTATGACAAAATACAGGTTTAAATGAGGAAATGGGTAAGTAATTACCTCCCATCCCTCTCCCCAAACATCCTTACATTAAAAATAATGTTGCCTAGCTCAACTATGTATGAAAAGTAATTGCAGTGAAAAGAACATAATTTTAGTATAAGCAGACTGACCTTAACAGACCACAGATGGACTTTATTTCCCTGAGGGAAGACAGAAAGTTGGATCACACATAGGGTTAATGCAAGACTGCAGATAATTTAGATCCCTATTTATTTACTTTAGTCCCTAAACTATAGCTAAGGAGTACTGCATTCAGTGTATGTACAAATAGTCAAATCAGATTTATCATTAGCTGCCTCAGCTTCAGGAAAGAACATGTCTAATAAGAGAACTTGCAAAATCATTGGTGTAAATGATTTTCTGAGAACATCTGTAGGAGGTCCAATTCAGGCACACCATGACAATGAAAAGAAGGAAACCTTGTGCAATAAAACTAAAATCCTACAAATGTTTCTAGACTTGCATACAAATGACCATATTCCATTATAGTATATTATTTGAGAACTATTGTCATAGTATTATTAAAAATAACATTGTAATGCAAATGTAGCAAAAAGCAGAGATAGTACTTGCCTGCAAAACCTGATGAAATGTATTTTCTGAATTTTGCACACTTTTTCTTGCATCCTTAATGTTCTCCTAGAGGGTACTTTATCTCTAGAGTCCTGTACAGCCTATCAAGTTCAAGTTCAACATAAACTGCTCACATCGGAAGCCTACAACTCTTTTAAAAAACAGCAAATACAGAAACTGGTACTAGACTCCAGATTCCTGCAATACTAAAGAGTTTACAAGCCATTTCCTGAGATGGTTCTCAATGCATTTTCCCATTTTCATCTGGGAGGAAAGCCACAGCTACATGAATGAAACACTAATGGGCACAGTCAAACTACTCCTCTGCTGGCAACAACTGTCACTAAAGGAGAAGCTGGAGGAAGAGCAAACCCATTGGGTAAATCCACTTGCTGCAAGCACCAAAAGGTCCAAATCCGTTGTGGACCATAAAATGGAGAAATGAATGCTTGACAGAAATACAATTTGAGAAAATAAAAGCCCCACTCAGCTTAGCAATGAAATATACTGGTTATTTGACCTATTGGGGGAATAAATCTGCAGCAGGCACCAGTAACATCCAGACTGTGATGTGAAAAAACTCTCAAAATGGTTCCTGAGGAAGCAACATAACCTTTAACATGAAAAAATTTACTGTACGCTGGGACATTGCATCTCAAGGGTCACTGTTGTTGCAGTTTAATTGCTTGCCCTGTAAGTATTGCCCAGACACTGTGCTACACTGATGTACTATTCTACTCCATGAACTGAGGTCCTGCCAAGCTTAGAGCAATCTTTTAGAAGTCAGCCATTAGATTTCATCCTCAGGAAGTCTTTGAAAAGAATGATGTAAGACCAAACACAAAAACTGGGCATTAAGGAGCATTATGACAAATGCACTACAACATGAAGACACTAATAAAGAATTTCGGACAGATTTCAGTAAAAAATGGGATTTTGTCTGGTTATTTCTTTGTAAAGGAGTAAGAAACATGAAACATAAAAGAACAATGAAGGTTCTTTAATGACATTGGGACATCAGTGGACAGCAGGCAGAGTCTACCTCTCCCATCAGTTACATGGCCATCAAGGTTTGCACGGTCCTGCTGTTGTTCTCTGTGTGACTTCAGGGAAACAATGGAGATCTTGTAAGCAAGAGCTAGATAAACAAACAAATCCATGTGCTGAAGGCTTGCTAATGCCATTACTCTTGTCAGCTTTTTTCTAGTGTTCATGTGAAGATTTTCTCTCTGCTCTACCTCCTGCTTCATTTCACCTGTTTCCACTCCATCACAGCTCTCCCTGAAGACCTGCTTCCATGGGTACTGTGAGCAAAAGCTGCCAATACACGGGCAAACAAGGAACCCTCTAGCCAGTGCAACCATGCAAACCATCTCCCGCACAGCATCTCTCTTGTTTCCTGTAAACTTTCTAGAGAAGAGATCTTCATTTATTTGCCATGTCCAATACTGAAAAAGAGAAAGAGAAATCTAAAGAGGCGACTTCTATCTAGCTTCCTGACAGACATGGAAATCATGAACAGTAGTAAAGCTGATTCATGGCAGGAGATGCAGAGCACAGGCTCGTACAACTCTTGTGTAAGCCTAGGTCTGAAGACAAGCATGCAGAACTGAGTCTGAAAAGCACAGGAGGAGCCCTGAGACGAAACCTGTTCACTGTTTTGAAACACGTCCACAGTGGTATTGTTTTGCTCTCAGAAGTTACCAAGGAGAAGGGAGCAGGGAAGAAACAGAAACCACACAAAGAAAACCCCACATACGTTCCTCCAAAAGTTCCCCATATACGTTTCCTCAGGATTTTTGCAGCTACCATCTGGTTTGAAATGGAGGGTTTAATTCCATAATTTCACAAGTACAACACATTTTATAAGTAGGAACAGGAAGCGAAGGTAGTTTGGCATCACGGTAAGAATTGAGGCAAGTATGCTGTTAGCCTGTGAGCCAGACACAGAATTAACATCTCATGAATGAATCATGCTTTACAGACTGACAATCCAACAAAGCCAACCTCAGCTACACTAGGAAATCAAGTCTCTAGAACTACCTAGTCCTTTGTCTTAATCAGTGCCTGTGTCTGGCACCTCTTCATCCCCGACCCAGTTTGTTTATGCAGTTGCGAACACGAAGCCCACACTGGTGAAGCACAGGGGACAGTCATTCTGAAACAAGCACAGATCCTGCAGCATGGGCATATGGATGGTGCCTGTGTCAGAGATGGTTGTGCTCTGATAGGAAAGATCTAAAAAAACATGGGATCACTGAGGAGAGAAGCATCTGAAAAAGAGTCAGACCCAGAGAGAGGAGCAAAGTCCTCACATTATTATTTGTCCCCAAACTACATTGCCCTGGGTTACAGGAAAATTTTTCTTTTTCTTTTCTTTTTCTCTTTTCTTTTCTTTTCTTTTCTTTTCTTTTCTTTTCTTTTCTTTTCTTTTCTTT
>JAOXXN010000065.1:24900047-24923422 GCA_026770055.1 Myrmophylax atrothorax
AGAAGGTATTCCAGTTTGGTGGACACAGACGAGCTTGATCATGAATCAGAGCCCTCAGTTTGAACTTAACATTGCTCCCTGGATACTAGCCTTCACTTGCCTGTACGCGGCCTCCAGCTGTGGCAAGAAGCAGGAAAGATGCTCCAGTAGCAGCAAAAAAACAGAATTTGCATTAAATGAAAAAACCCAAACACTAGTAGCTCTCCCCACCCTATCACTGGCCAAAGGCTTTCCTAAAAGCTCAACGAGGCTACCAATGCAGGTAAAGGGCAGATCCCAGAACAGCAATTGCACCAGAAGCCTTGTGTGGAACAGCAAGCTTTACAAGCAGCATCGGACAACATCTAGAAATCTTAGACTAACAAACAACTCTCATCCCTAACTGTTTACCCCAACACACAAAATATGATTTGCTAGAAGGAACGGTAACCCTCTAAGAACCAGTGTCGAGCTTCTGTTCAGTTGGACTCTTTTAAACCAGCTCTTAACTGTTCACTTCCATATGTAAGGATGAGACCACCCCGCACTTCATGATATTTAGACAACTAAACAGAGTTCTCAGTCTGACATCAAAGAGAGAGGTTGAACAAAAAGGCCATGAATGTAGGGGATTAGAAAGTGCTAATGTCCTCAGAAGCAGCTGACCTGGATATAAGGCACCAGAGAGAGGGAAAACACCACGAGCCACTAAGATAAATGCATTAATATGAGTATGTCTCAAGTCTCAGTCACAAACATCTCCAGCTGGCTCCCAGAATTAAACAGAGGATTTAATTAGCACTACAGAAGCAACTCCATTAATTCTTATTTTCAAGGACAGTGATAAACCTTTGATTTCCCAAATAGCAAGGATATTAAGTAGCATATCTCACTGTCTTTAAATGGGAGCCAGGATGGTGATTGCAGAATAAGTGAAGTTCCATACCTGCTAAGGAAAAAGGAAAAACTCCTGTTTTATAAATGGCCACTCCTTCCTCCCAGCTCAGGCAGACTCCATTTTCTCTCTGCTTATCAATAACTTTTAGTCTGTACTCACAGGATCTGCTTCTCCTCTCCAAGTCCGGTCCAGCTATGCTGGCTGCCAGCAATCCTTTTTGCAGGAGGTCAGTGTCAGGGCTGACCTGGGATCACACCCTGAAGTGCCAACAGTTGGCATTGCAGCTGAACTGCTTGCACATGCATGGTGGGATGGTACATAATGGGGTTGTCACACTCTTTATAATGCTGCAGCAAATCCTTAGGACATCTATGCTTTTTCTGACTTATGTTAACAGTACTGGAGCTACCAAGAACTTACAATAAGAAACCAAAAATCTATCACAAATGTAATGGCCTCCTAAGACATTCAAATGACAAAATACGAACAGTCAGTAATTGGGAAAAGAAAAAAAAGGCCATTTATAAACCCTAATTTCCAGTGGTCTCTCATGTGTAAGGGAGCAAACAACACCATTATACAAACATTTAAGAAGGAAGCAAAGATGAGAGAATCCAGGTGAAACTGCAGAGAGATGCACACTGTCAGAACCACGCATGCTGAAATCCAACCAGAGCACCAGGTTTCAAAAGCTCAGCTTTTTTGAAAAGAGACCAGAATGTCTGAGAGAACCTCAGGATGCAACCAGATTAAGTATGGTGCTTTGGATGGAGGGGCATGGGGAATTCTGGATAGTAACACTGGAGTTTTGGCAATATCCTTAAATTTGAAGTCATGATTACATATCCTTCTCCAGGACCAAAACTTCTGGTAGCAGAAGAGAGCTGGAAAGATAAAACTGTCCCTACCACATTCGTATGCTTTGTAATATTAATGTGGCACTAATGATATTTCAGTCCCTTCCACTGCAGCCCAGCTGTAATGATCCGGATGAGGGGATTGAGTGCACCCTCAGTAAAACCATGGATGACACCAAGTTGGGCAGCAGTGTTGATCTGCTGGAGGGTAGGATGGCTCTACAGAGGGATCTGGATAGTCTGGATCAACGGGCCAAGACCAAGCATATGAGGTTCAACAGGGCAATGTGCCAGGTCCTGCACCTGGATCAGAACCACCCCAGGCAGCATTCCAGACAGAGTGGGGAAAGAGTGGCTGGAAAGCTGCCCAGCAGAAAAGGACCTGTAGGTGCTGGTCAAAAGCTGGCTAAACATGAGCCAGCAGTGTGCCCAGGTGGCCAAGAAGGCCAATGGCATCATGGTCTGTATCAAGAATAGTGTGGCCAGCAGGACCAGAGAAGCGATCATTCCCCTGTACTTGGCACTGGTGAGGCTGGACCTTGAGCACTGTGTCCAGTCCTGGGCCACTCACTACAAGAAAGACATCTCGGTGCTGGAGTGTATCCAGAGAAGGGCAATGAGGCAGGTGAAGGGTCTAGAGATTAAGTCACATGAAGAGCGGCTGAAGGGGCTGGGCTTGTTTAGCCAGGAGAAAAGGAGGCTCAGGGGTGACCTTATTGCTCTTCACAACTACCTGAAAGGTAGTTGTAGCCAGGTGGGGGTCGATCACCATCCCAAGAGGTGTTTAAAAAAAGGAGTGGATGTAGCACATTAGTGCCATGGTCTACTTCACAAAGTGCTGATGGGTCAAAGGTTGGACTCGGTGATCTCAGAGGTCTTTTCCAACTTAGATGGTTCTGTGATGTCTTTAAACATGAAGTGACACAAGTTTTCTAACCATTACTGAATAAATAAACAAGGTAGAAAGTGGGGGAAAAAAACAACCAAAGAAAAAGAGTGAGGAAGCACGGCCAGATTTCAAAGATCACATTAGACTTTTTATTTTTTAACATGTTCTTCATCAACACAGCTATTGCTTAGCGTGGCAAGGATGGTGACACATACGAGGGGATACACAAATCTCATTTCAGATCAGAGGTGAAGACAACTCTCCACTCAAAATCTTGTTAATTTGCAAAGTTGCTGGAAAGACCAACATTTCATGAGGCCATGAGTTTCCCTTGCAGTTCCCAGCATTACCCTTGGACAGTTAAAGAGCCTGTCGGTTCTTCCAGGGGCTCTCAACACACTGAAAGCCATCATCAGCCCCTCCTCCTCTTCAAGAGATTTTGAAGGAGTCTCTGCCATGGAAGTAAGACTTTGGAAAGACAGAGCTGGCTGTAGATGGTGCATGGAGTGAAACTGCAGGGACAGACATTTGTGTGTGCTGACCTTCCCATGACAGGCTGTAGATGGTGGGCAGTACAGCCTTGCAGTCAGTGGAGATTTGCAGAAGTATGAAATACAGATTTATGTGTCCTTATCTGCAGATGAGTTTGATGTGTTGCCTGGTAATAATGTGCTGGACTGGGTCACATATGCATTCAAGTGGCAGAATGAAGGCTTAGATAAGTAAGATGATAGGTGTTCTTTCAGTAAGTAAACTTCCCAGAGCCCTCAAGAAGGTAGGCTATACTCTAGCCAGAAAAACAGATGGCTTCTCTCCACACAAATATTCACCTCTTCATCCCCAGTGTGATCTCTGTGTCTCCACAGACCATGCACATGCTAGAATAAGCCTTCTGCCTTTTAGTAGCCAAGAAAGATGGGTTTGCTTTCATCTTTCAACACAAATTCCAAAGGGAGACAGGCAAAAGGGGGGTGTGGGAAGAGAAAACATTTTGACAGCATGCAATAATAAAAAAATGACAGAAGGCACAGATAGAGTAGCAAAGAGCCTCCCTACTTCCCATGCACAATCATAGATGAAAGGGAATGGATGACAGATCAGGCAGCAGGCAGGCTGCATGCAGAACAGACAGTGCACTGCCTCGCTCCACTGGGATCACCAAGTTCTGATGAGTATGCATGCAGTTGCTACATCAGTTCCAAGCTTTTTCTGAATTCTTAGGTAGCACTGATAAGGACAGATGGACTTTTTCTGATGTTACTGCAAAGGGCAATAATCTAGCTTTAAATTACCTACACTGTGACTGCTACTTCATTTGGGCTAGCTGATTGACACTCTGGAGAAAGAAATGTCCTTGCCTTCATGACTAAGTGGGTCATTAATTAAGGATCTTCTACTTTCCATACTGCACCTGCAAAGTGGGCAAGTAATTTTTCTGCAGGGCAATATTCAGCACTCTGGCCCACTAAACCTACTTAGCCAGAACAGACTAAGTATCAGTTGGAACTTAAAAATGGAGCAACACCTCCAACGGACTTTGTGGGTAGCAGAGGAAAATCCTAGCATCTGTCAGATGAGATCCACTGCTCCATTTATGTTTCACAGCTGCCCAGTGATTTCTATGAAATAGCACAGAAAATATGAAACAGCAGTTGAAAGCTGCAGTACAGTTCTTGGGAGCAGGCATTCACATCTCATTTCTCAGCAGAAACGTCAAGGATGAAACTGGCCTTCCATTTAAGGAAGGCCACTTTCTCTTCCACTTAAGGAAAACGCTGCACTATGCAGGAAGGGCAGAAGAGCACAGGGCAGGCACAGGTACATGCAGGTACATTCCTTTCTGCTGGAAAGGCAGAGAGTGTGGGGCAGGTACAAGTATGTGCACCTGCTGGGTGCACCCCTGTTATCAGTCCTGCCCCACCACGTGGTTGGTGGATTGGTTCCTTCTCTTTTAAAGCATCCTTGTGCTGCTTTGGAAAGAGAAAATAGATGCTTTTAGGACTGGCAATGGATGATGTGAGGGTTAGTTACTATTCGTTCTTAACCCAGTTAACTGTCCACTCCTTGGAAGCATTTCTCAACCACCACAAATCAGCCTTCCTTCCAAATCTGGTGTCTCTTGAGCCCTTCCTCTTTTCCTGCCTCCTACTCTATTTCTGTGAGCATTATCGCTACTCTCCTCTCCAATGCTTGTGACCTTAAACTTCACTATATTTTCTCATCCTCTTCTTCCACTCCATATTCCTTCTGTTACCAGTTTTCCTCTTCCTCATGGAAAATGTCCTGGCCAGAGCCTTCTGTCACAATCAGCACTGTTTGCTGAAGCCTCGTGGGAAAGACGGGTAAATTACATGCCACGACACGTGCTCAGTCCATCATTATGCAAGTCAACGCTGGAGCCATTTTGTTTCAATTTGCTTCTCTTCAGGGCCCAAGAATCTGCTCACTCATTATACTAAATGAGGTGGTTTCCCAGCTTGAAAGTGCATTTTTAAAAATCTTACTCTGCTTAATGATTCTTTTTGTTAATTTTAAATAGATTTTTAGAATTATTCTTTCTGCTGGCAAAGGACCCACAGCAGTGGAAACTGTGTGTGGAACTTCTGCTCTGTGTAATACATCCTTAATGACTCAAATATGTATCTGAAGAAACTTCTCTCTCTATATAAGTGAGATATATTCCATGCTCCTGGTTAACAAAGAATGTCATTCAGCACAGGAATCATGAAAACTTTTCCTTACAGGAAGCGAAGAATTGGCACGTTGTGTAGGGCACTGGAACATCTGAAATTCAAACTCACACTGTCATAGCTTTGCAACAGGTATGCCAGGTGACAGGTCTATTGCTTAGGATCTGGCTGCGAGGGAAATATAACCTCAGAGATCACTTCCTAAAGGTTGCCAGCTGTGAGTCTCATCGGTCTGCTGATGTGTACTGATGAGGCTCAGGAGCCCAGGGAGATTCTAGCTGCCAGCACAGGCCAAATGGCTCCCTCACACTTCACTCCTTCCAGAAGGTCATATGAATGTGCCAGCCCACGTCTCTCCTTAGAGCTGTCTTCAGCAAGGGCAGGGATTGCTCTGCACTAGAGGGAGGCTGCTTCAACAGATCCTCCTGCTGTTCAGCCACTCCCCACAAAGGCTGGGGGGGCCAGGGAGATGTGCTGGCACAACCACAGCTCAGCTCAGAAGAGCCCAAACGGCCTCAGAGGAGCTGCTTCTTCAGACATGCATTTTAGGATTAAGCTAGGTCAAGATGAAAGCTAATAAATTGCAGGAGCAATGGAGCTTCCTCATCTTACCTCAGAAGAGCTTATGTTGTACTCTCCATTCTAGAGGGACAAGCCACAGACTACCAGACACTAATTGCCGAGATGCTAATGGTTGCACACACAGAAGGAGGCATGGGAGACAGCCTCCTCTTTGCTAACAGAGCTGAATGCTATTAATAGTTCAGCCATATAAAAACTGGATTTTGAACTGGCAAAATATGCAGGAAGACAATCCATATAATGAGGTGTTTATGTCACAATTATCTTACTTTTTTACCTCTGGTTCTCTGCTGCATTCACTTGATAGGTTTCATCTTAGAATCCAGACAAGCTTTTTGGACTAGAAATTGTGTCTTGACAGGAGCATGCAAAGCATGCACCACAACACTCCCCTGAATGTCTTGGTGCCTCCATGTTTTACCTGATACAAGCCATAAAATCATAAAAATTGCACAAATCTGAAATCGAATCACACCCAGACAGTATCTAGCATACATCCAGAACAAAAAGACCTCAGCACTAAAATATTAATTCCCCCTTTGCATCACAGTAAAATAGGTGGAGGCTCCCCGGGGGGGATCAAAATTGTAACTCCATGAGAATCAATACATGACAAATGCTTAACAGCCCAGAAAATGCCGAAATCAAAGTGAAGTAGTGATTACAAGAGAGAGGACTACTGACACTCAAATTGCATGCTACAGACACAATATTTAATTAATATGCAGTAATATTTAAATAGTAAGTCCAATGAATATCTGTAACCATTTGAATAACAATATGTTCAAATGTAACACCAAAAAATACTTGTACCCCTTCAGGTTTCAATAGGATGTTTGTGGGGTAGTGATTCTCTAGGCCAGCTAATTTAATCCTTGGACTAACAAGTGTTCAGCTCACTTTTCCAGGTCTGTATTTCCTACAAGCACTGTCTGCTTTTACACATGAAACTGAAGTAACAGTTCAAAACATTTACTCTACCTTCCAAAAGGGGACTGTGTTTTAAAAAGCACTGAAGTACAGGAATGCACTCAAGAGCACTGCGACAAATTACCTTGTTGAAATTGCATGGCTCACAATTTTTCTGGGCAGTTGTTCTTCACTTCAGAGTAGAACCTACCATTTGTACCCCAAAGCCACACCATAAAAGGCTGGATTTCCTAGTGGTTTATTCTGATAGCAATGGTAAGCACTGGAACTAAGCTGTAGGAGTTGGCTAACTTTATTAAGTTTGGGTATTGAAAAGCCCTGAAGACTTCTAAAGTGGACTTTAATATTTCTGTTTAACAATTTGCATTCCTTACTGTCTCCCTTAATGTGTTTGTGCCTGTTTAATCTTCTGTAAACTCTTATCTCTGCCCTTCTGGTGTTCTGGTAAACAGAATTGACACATCCCTTGAAGGAAATAAGTTTATTGCTCATGGTGTGCACTGAGTACAACACACTACATTGTGCAAGCAGGGCTCACAAGGAAGACACCAAGCCAGAGGAACAAAAAAGCCCCATATTAAAGCCTGCCTCAGACAACCATTTATTATTGCTAGACACACCTCTGCAAAATACTGATGCAAAAGATGTTATCAGTTTAGCCACAAATTCAGTTTTTCAAAGTCAGTTCTGTTGTCTAAGCAAAACTGGGAACATTTCTGGCTGTTGTCATGTGAATTTTCACTTCATAGAGTAAGGGGAAAGAAAATAATTTTGTTACTTTGATGAAGACGCCTTGCGCGTTTTGACAAACTCAAGTCCCTCCAGGGTGCTTACTGGCCATGAAGCTCTTTCATATCTCATTCATTATCAGAGAGAGACAGGAAAATACTTCCTCATTTCTCTTATGTATGAGTAAATTAGTGAAAACCACAGAGACTGAGATTCATTAAAAGTGATGGAGTGAGACTGGCTTCAGCCACTGCACAGTGGGGACCGGGCTGAGCTGACTCAGTGTAGTCTGCCCGGCAAATGCGGGAAAAAAGATTAACTGGAAATTTCTCTGTTGAAGCACTAACTGCTTACTGCAGACAAATTCCAAGACAGGCTTGATGCTGAAAAACTTGAACTCAAAGCCCTCAACAAAAAAGCTAGCTGAACGAGTCATGTTCCTCAGCTCCATCACTGCGTAGATTTTAGATGTCCATATGCTACACCTGCATTTCCCTGCTAGTTTCAAGCCAATGCTATTACCATCACCAACTGTTACATTTCTACCAACTGACAACTGATGGGTAATATTTCTGCAGAATCTTTCCTTTCAATTTGTCAGGGGAAGAAAAAGACCCCCAAATTCCGGAGACTAACTTCAAGCCCAGCTGTCTCATATTACAAAGCAAGGAAACTCTTGAGATGCAAGCAAAGTGGGACAAGCCATTTGACAACAAGCTAAGCCAAACCTCTATCATTCCACTGAAAAATTGCTAAAAACTTCTGCTTTTCCTGAAATGTTCATTGTTGCTGTGTAGCTCCAGGGTCAACAGCATCATAAGAAACAAGAGTAAAGATGCTGATGACAGTTGAAACCCCTGCCTATGTGGTGCCTGGGCTTGCCTGAACAGAGTGGCAGGAGTGTCACTGCGTGCTGAGGTTTTGAGCAGATTACAGTCCACATCTGCTGGTTTTCACTAATGATATTCACAAGAGCAGAATAATGCAGGTGGCTGATAAAACCTTATGTTACAATTATATGTGAATGCCCTGAAATTCACATGAAGAAGAATTCAGAGTGAACTGTGGGTTACCGCAGGTGCCTTTAACTTCAGAAGTAAGGCAGCAAGGGAGGAGGAGTAATTGGAATCACTCTACTCTACACCATAATGTCTTCACACCAGCAGATAGCATGATGCATACCAGCCACAAGACAACGTTCAGCCCTCAAGTCAGGCTCTTAGCTCTCTGCCAGCATTAACTGATTATCTGGCAGTAGGTTCAAGAGAAGCCTAGAACTGGCAAATAGAGGGACTGCTGCAGTCTGTTGACTTAAGCATACCCTGATTTCTAAATGTGGCACACTACCTATCTATGTTGTTTGACTCTATCTACTGCTCCAAGTCCCTCAATTTTATGCCATTTCCTACCTAGCCCCTGCTGACCTCAAAGATGGCAAAATCAAGCCATTGGCAAGTTATTTTTTGAAGTGTAAGTCCTGATTCCCATGACAAGTTAAAAAAATCCACATGGCTTAGATTGTCAAAGATCACCAACCAGGTGGCAAAACCCTATTTGGATGACTTAACACTTCTAGCTCTACATAGATCAAATTTCCAGAAAATCTGTGTTCCTACTGAGTGTGGTAATACGTTGCACATGCTCCTTTTCCAATGTTTCCTCTCAGCAGAAGCTCTGATCCTTTTGTAAGCTATTCTCTGTTGAACACTAGCACCTCATGAAGCTCACATCCCACAGACTCAGGAGTCATGGGCATTTCACAAATTACTGGATCAGGTATGTGAAAATGTGAAATTTTGGGACATTCGGCACACAACTCAGTCACACAGGTCCTGTTACCAGGGTATCCAGACACCTGGCCCACACGTATTATTCTGCTGGGCTAACGTCTGTGAGAAGCAGGAAATAAAACCCATGCTGAGTTGTGTGCAAATTCAGTCCTTAGAAGGACATAACGAATGGTAACAAAGTCAGAGAAGAACAATGGAGACATGTGGTGATCACCTTGTCTTTTACACAATTCAGCAAATCAGACAGTCAGCCTCTGAGGTGGAAGGGTAAGAAAATATAATCTAAAGTGCCTTGCTGCTACTGGACATTGCAAGGGATGGATAAGGCAGTAACTTCTTGCCTTTTTGAGGGAATGACAAACTTTTTCCTCACTGAAGACTGTAGTAGTCACAACTGGAGTAGCTCCTGGTGAAAATAATTCAAACCACCTCTTTTCCAAGATGACTAAGACAACAGTACACTGAAGCTGACATGTAAGTGGGTTGGGACATGATGGGGAGAGTTGAACAGCTGCTCTCTGATAAGATGCCTGATGTAGGCTGCCAACAAAGCAACACAAACTAGAGATAAGTAATCTCAAACTAGCAGATAGCAAAGCCATGAAGGCTAAAAACAACTTATTTGCAGGTGGGAAGATAGAACAGTACATGATGTGGAAGGTATGATGCTGCAAACAATGTGACCATGAATATATCTCTGGTGCATGCAGGGCTATGCAACTCCCAGAGACGCTACGTGTCCTACTATGAAATACATTACTTTGAGCAGCACAACCCCAAAACCACCTTTATTTCACAGCCCATTGCCAGTGTTCTGCTGTGCAGAAAGTTAGTCCCTGTGAGTTATTCTCTCATCACTACCCAGGAGATACATGGGCTGCACTTCCCGTTTTCATGTTTGCAAAGAAGTGCTAATACCACACTGAAATGTAACCTTTCAACATTAGCAAAAGGAGTTTTCTCAGGGTTGTCATAAACCAGCTGCTACATTCCTCTTGAGAGACAGCTATACTGCGGCAGCAGGAAACTTGACTCCCACGTTATCAGCAAAGCTGTGGCCTTGCTCCAAAGTGTGGTGGTGTCATTCTGAGGCAGGCATAGGGCAATATGGTGATTCAGGGCAAGGTCCCCAAGGGGAAAAGTATGTATTTCTGACAGAAATGCCAGATTAATACCCTTCTCTTGGAGCTTGCCAACAGACAGAAATGGGCATGGAATGCTGGGGCCACAGGTTTCCCATTGTCCAAGCAGCTCACCTCAGCATTACAGAAAGATGTCAGTATTCCTTGGGGGGAAGAAATGGGTCTGACTGAACTCATCTCTCTGCAAATCAAATATGAAGCAAGAAAGGAGAGAAAGGAAAGAGGGTGAAATGAGAGCAATGTTTTAAACTTTCAGGCATAAAAGTGTTGGTAAGAGATGGGGTTTTTCTCCTTTTGCTCCTGTTACAAACAAAGCAAAAAACCCCAGAGCTGTTTTGAAGCAGTTTCATTCAGTGACTAATACTCCACCTCCAGTACAATCCACCAGGATTATGGAGATGGCAAAGGCCTGAGCCACTGCTGGAAAGCTGCTATTTAACCACCTAGCAAGGATTCAGCTTTTTGTTTCTTTGCTTTGCAGGCTTGTGTTAGATGCATATGCATCATCATTCTGCTTCACAAGAAAGGTCTGTACTTGAAATTTCTGCTTATTTACTTATTTGAAGTGCTTAGTGTCTAAGAAAGCCTTCATACACTACACAGACCAAACATTTCATGTCTTTGTTATTGCAGAACATTTAACAGAGAAGCATAGTGTGTGAAAGAGGAAATCTTGTGTTTGCCAATTCATACAATTGACCCATTCAATCTTGTCTGTTTCCAACCCTCCAGCACTTAGGCTTATACACGTGCAGAAACAAAAGAGAATTCCAAATCCAAATAATTCTAAAACCAAATATATACACCGTGGCAAATTTACTCAAGATTCACTTCTGAGGGATCCTCACAGACACAGACAGTGCTTTTTTTAAAATTCTCTGGTCAATAATGAAAACCAGGACTGCCAAGAAATACGTAATTCAGCCTTTACCCACACTCAGTGACTTCATATTAAGCTTTTATAAAGAAATAAGCCAAACAATTAAAGACAAACATTTGAGAACATAAGAACTAAATTTATGTGTAATCTGTCCCTGGCTAGTCACCTTCTTTCAGAATGGAAAAAATATAACGTGATTAAAACTCCTCCCAGCACACAATTGTAACCATGGCACTGCTACACCAAGACGTTTGGGTTCAGCAAGCTTCCCAGCTGCTGGCTTGTTCTGCATCAACTGGGACACAGGGAGTTTCCTCCCAGCCACTTATATTGGATCACATGCTGTCATGGTCAGGGTTAAATTAAAAAAATTTTCTGATTCCACATATTTGTTTTCACCACAGCTTCAATTCTTTCACTCTAAGAACTGAAAACATAAATTCAGTTCTGGAGATGCAGAAGGACAGAAAATCTGCAATGCAGACTCAGGCAGACCTCAGATTGGGGTAGATGACCACAGAGGGATGCAAAGCCTCCAATTTAACAACCAAGTCATTCCACAGTGAGCAATGAAGGCAGAACAAAGTGGTTACTGTATCACCAAGATTATACAAGTTTGCTTTATTCCAGTTTGTGTTGAGATAGTCACTTGTTCAAAACCACTACCTCAAATATTTCAAAAGCTCAGTGACCTCACCTAGCCAGCTGGAGTCAGCCTGTGGAAAACTCATTCACAACTCTGCCAACAGTCCTCCAAACACCAATCATGCCAGGATGAGGAAAGCAACACTGATCCTTCCTCCCCCTTTTCTGCATATGAGTCTGCTCCCCACCATGTTGTATCATTACTTTTTCATTCTCAGTTACTTCTCTGCAAGAACCTCTGTGCTGATGCACAAATTATAATCAATGCCAAGTCACAAATATAGCAGTAAATCCAGTAACTTCCCATCTGCAGGATCCAGACAATATCGGCTACTGTCTACCTGTTTGCCCACTGGCTTCCTTGCAGTGTCTTGTTTACAGTCACTCCTCAAGTGCCAGTGAGCCAAAGAAAACGTCTCTAATGCAGTCCTGCTGCCCTTTGCCCATGGCTGACACAATTATTATGACCACAGTTACTTTTCTGTTATGGCTGAGATGAAGCATGGTGTTGTCATCCAAGCTCAAAGACCCACAAACTCACCCTGAAAGTCTTTCACATGTGTCTCACCCAGTGTCTTGGGACCATAAACAAACTTGCACGGAAATAAAAGCTGTAAGCATTAAAACGGGTTACTGCTGTTCAAGCTCACAGTGACATTTTTTAAATCAAAGTATCCGAAATCAACATGTACTTGTCTAGTGAGGACTTACCCAATGTTTTTCCAAATAAAACTATGGGATAAAAAGCCCTCTCTAGACATTTTAACTTCAGCATAAAAGTATTTTTTATTTGACCTGGAATAAGTAAAAGTATGTCTTGTGCCTTCATATATGAATAAACAGGAAGAAATCTGAGGGATGCAGAATTGACTATGTGGAAGAAGCTGGGAAGAAGATGGATGGGACAATGAGTTTGGACAACACCGTCAGCACACTGAGATAAATTATACCTCCTATTATTATGATGCAGGAATGTCACACGCTATGCTAGGAACAGTGATGCAGAAATCTGCACATATGTATTTCCTTTCCATAGCTGGGAGAGGATGACAATGGGCTGAGAATAAATCAATAAGAAACCTGGAAAGCTCAGTCCTGGCTCAGATGGTTTTTTTTAAAAGAAAGAGACCAGGACATAAATGGTCATGCCCAGTGGTTAAGATCAATGTCTGCAACTGGATGCAGAACAAGGACAGGAACTGAAATAGAAAGCTAAGTTGAAGTGAGAACATAAGCCGAGGGACAGGGCAAATACAACACAGAACAATAGCCAGAAACTCAGCTGAGGAGTGACTGTAAATTCAACTTTCATTAATCACCAAAACCAATCACTTAATGTGCTTGTCTGAAGCTACCACTGTTCAACCAAAAGGCCAGCTTACCTTGTGACTGCTTCAAGCCTCAGCTGAGGGGCACCCGGTTTTAAGGCCAAGGATCACAGTCATTGTTTAAAGAGAAAAAGAATTCATTTAATGTGAGGGGAAAGAAAGGGAGTGATTTTGATGGGCATGTTACACTTGGCTTTAAAAGAAACTAATTGCAGCTGTTTGATCCTGTTTATTTTTCTGTTGGGTGATGGCTACAGATGCCAATTTTTCAATCCTCTAGAGAGGAGGTGCAGGTAAGAAAGAACAACATGTTGCTTAATTTACCAGTGCAGTCCACATGACCATTTTATGGGTAACTTTGAGTTTAGAAAGAATTAATAGGAAGAATGTAGCATTTTATTTTATTTAAAGAGAGAGGTGGAGGGGGTGGTAATAGATTTGGAAGATACACACTGTCTTCAGGGAAGCAAGAAGACTCAGCTGTCAACAGGCATGAATTCAGGGGCCTACATGCAGAAAATGGGTGCACACACAAGGTTTGAGGGTGCATTAGAGGGGGTGGCTGACTCGGCAGCTGTGCAAGTATTTTCATAGCTACAATGAAAATTTTCATTCTTGGAGTAAGACACATTCTCCTGGTGCTGTAGCGCTCTGAAAATGCAATTATACCATCCAGTTTGATCCATATTAGGTATGCCTCAGTGACAGATCAGCTTGGCAGTAACTCTGTCTGCAAGAACTCTCATCAGAAGAGTGAGTGCCCAGCAGCAAAAACAATCAAAAAGCAGGCAGGAGCAAGGATAATCCATTTAAGCGAGACTAAAACAGCCTTTATTATTAATAATAATAAAAAATAGGCTTAAGTAGTGATGCTAGAAATTATCTGTGTCGGTCAACCAAAGCACAGATCATGCTGCTACTGAGTATAACCAGATCTGTGGGGAAGCAGAGAAGAAAAAGGAGAACAGGAACTGAGGAGACTTGGAAAAAGACAATACCCTATCAGCTCTCTGAGTCTCTTGCAGCTTTTCACTGGCTTCACCCCATCAACTCAGAAATCAAAGAGCTTCAAGCATCAGACATTTGTGTCTGCTCCATCTTCATCACAGCCAGGCACAGCCCCGCGATTAAAAGAATGGAGAAATAAGGAGCTTACAGATTCACTTTCCCCAGCTGATACGGTGACTCACAGCACTGAGGTATCGATCCATAGGTCTGGCCTCTGCCGATAACTACACGCCACAGGGGTTAATTTAACTCCCCACCACCTGGCACTGCCTCAGACACTTTGCAGAGAACAGTTATAAATTATATAGCACTCCAAAGGTGCAGAGTAGGAGAGCATTTTTTCAGCACATTTCTTTTGTTACCCATCCTCCTGCAACCCGATCTGCTTTGCTGCTTCCAAGTCTCATTTGTTTTCTTCCTGAGCTTACATTGCAGTCATCTACTCAAGCACAAACTGTTCATAGGACACTGTAAATTAGAGTCAAAGAAAGGAAAAAGGGTAAAAAAAGAGTGCCCTTCCACAGCAGCCTGTTATTTTATCTAATATACCAGACTGCAGACAGGCCTAGATATGCATGCATGCACAGACTAGGGAAAACGATTTCTGCTGGCAAGTTTAAATAAACGCACAACTAATCTTCATTTTACAGAAATACTGGTGATTTTAGAAAGAGCAGTAGCTTGAAAGAGTGTAACAGTGATAGTTGAAAGTATACAGACAGAATTTCTGACAGCCATAGATACTTCACCTCAATATGGCAATGGTGCACAGCATCAGGGCAATTTGGAAAAAAAAGATTGAAGTCTCCTCGTTTTAAAATTTCCTGTGTCCAGTCCTAACCTGTACCTGGTTTACCAATAACAAACACTTTAAGTTCTAACAAACCAGGATGAAATTTAGTCCAGTTCAATCCTTGCAAGCATGTTGACTGTATGAAATAGATGTTTGAGTTTTACAGATGCTCATTGGGGTATCTTTCAGCAAAATTTCTAGCAAATATAATCCCATGGCAGAAGTGAATTGAAAATCTGACTACCTGTTAAACTCTATGCTCCTAAAATCTTAACCATCAGATTCATATTCCTGATCCTTCCTCAAATCCTGTCTTTCCATTCAGCCTATGTACAAGCTACTGCACAAATCCCACTGATATCACAGTATGTTTCTGAATCTAGGTGAACATTTCTCTTGGATATTACTCAGTAAAGCAACTGTTATCAACTGCTTTCAGTTGTGGCAACCTATGGAATGTTAAATATATACAAGGACAAGAAAGCTTTTCTTCTGGAGGGTGGAGAATATCCAATCTTTAATTACTGTCCAGGGACAGAACTTTGTGTTTGGTTGCATCTTTTTTTTTTCTTTCTTTCCCCCCTTTTCCTCCCTCTTTCTTTTGTGTTGTTTTGTTTTGCTTCCAAAAAACCATGACTCAGCCCATGTGTTTCCACATTACTAGCAGTGATCACCAAATTCTTAATCAAGTTATTGTACTTTCAGATATTTTTGAACTTTAAGACATTCTCCTCCTCCCATTTCCTTGGCACTCAGGTAAGAGCTCCAGCCTAAAAAGTGAGAATCACAATGGAATTTGCAAGAGATCAGTATTTTACATGGGCATTTCTAGCTTTATGATGTTTGAGTTAAAAGTACCAGAAAATTAAATTCTGTTTTATGCAATCTGAAAGAGATGCTGTTAGCCCTGCCTGTAGCCCTGCCACAGAGGCTTAGCTTGGAGTATGAAAATTCCCATGTTCCTGAATCAGTGAGAGACCATCTAGCCTTCTCCTTTCTCTCTGACAGTAGTCAATACCAGAAAATTTAGATAAAGGTGCAGAAACACACTGGAGCAGACTATTACAGAATATTCTGCACACAGAATATCTTCTCCCTTTCCCCTTACTCCTTGAATTTCAGATCTGTGCAGTTTTCTTAAGGAGAAAAAATTCTTTCTTTACCATGAGTGATGATTGTTTCATGAGCAGAGGTAACTAACCATGCCTGCCTGAAAGGGAGAACAGGACTTCTATCTGATAAAGAGTGACTACTGCTCTCCAGACTCTCCTGAGCTAATACGATTTGTTTCACTTAGAGGATGTCTGCAGTTAAGGGAAACTTAGGCAAGGAAAGCCAAATTAAGTACAGGTGTAAGTTTAAGGTGCATTAACTAAGCAACTCCAGTACAGATGTTTTCAGGCAGAAGTAAAAAGGGTTTGAGCAAGCTAATGAGAACTCAGAGCAATTTACTGCTCTAGGAGAATGTTGAAGGAGTTTAGTGAGTTTTAATGTATCTGATATTCAACTCCTTTCCTTAACTTGGTTTCACTTAACCAAGTACTTCTGTGTAGACAGGCCTGTAAAATTTGTATGTGACAGTCCTTACTGAACCTCTACAAGTCACATTCTCCTGGGCATGGCATGTGAACAAACCAAGGTAAAGCCTAGCTCATCTTTGTATGTAATTCTGTCAGACCTTAAGCAGGGCTTGCTTGTTCAGGGTTGAGCATTTGTTAGCAGCAGACAGAAAAAGGACATACGTACCTCAGCGTGAGATTTTGGCAATCTTCTGCAGACAAGTGTGTGTAAGATGCAGCATAACTGCCCTTTCATTTCATCTCATTCTTATCCATGATGCTTTCAGAAAGCAAAGTAGGACATTTGTGCATTCCGTGATTATAATTTTATTGACAGAAGAAGATATAATAGTTAGATCTAATGTATCCCTAAGGGTTGATAATTGGATGTAGATTGTATCCTGGGATGGGAGTTCTGACATAAATGCATCTAAATCTCTGAAATAGACTGGATTGTGATGGGCCAGAAGGTAGAGGCAGGAGAATGATTCATCAGGTATGAATATAATATGCACTCGCATTTCATCATTTCCAGCAAAATTTAATAGTTACATTCACTTGCTGTCCCACTACAGTCTCCACTCAAAAGTACATAGCAAACAAACAAAAGAGGGAATGATGACTGGGAAAAAATATGAGTAGTGTTGGGGCTCTGTAATTTCTACTAGGAGACAAAACGTATTAGCTTATGAACTTGGTTTCATTCACAACCACCACTTTCTGAGCCTGGACTACAAATCAAAGCATTATCCCTCTGGCCTCGAAGCATTTCATTAGGCTACAGCAGCAACTGGGAATATCACAGGTCAGTCCTGCTGCTGCTCCTTCCTGGTCGGTGGAAAGCTGCGAAGTATGTACATGCACAAGGGCAAGAGAGACACATCTACCATCCGACGGTTTGATTCACAGACTAATGCTAAATGGATTTTGCATGAACACATCAAACTCCGGGGAAACTAAGTACTTTTCTTTTTAATTGACTGCAGAATGAAGTTAGGATGTGTAACACTGGAGGTGAAAGGAGCATTGTGAGACATAAAGGATAGTAAAGTACCACTGGGGACTCAAGGAAAGATCCAGCCCCTTGGAATAGGAAGCATTACCCTCTCAGCTGTACAAGAAGGGTTAATTTAATTTCTCAGTACTCTCATTTGCACTATGCAGAGATGACAGCTAAACCAGCTTTAACCAGTTATCCTGCATGTTAAAATCTGTGAAGCTGCATTTAACACCAAGGTTCTTATGAGGAAATTCACCTACTTGTTGTTCAGAACAAGCATATGCTCACCTGCCAGAATACTCAAGGAAAGCCTACAGAAGCCAACACATGTCCAGATGGCAACAGATGTCCTGTCTACCCGTGACTGGCAATCCCATGTCACTTCAGGATTTCAAACATTTCTCCTGAATGAAACCAAGACACTTTTCAAATTTTCCTCCAAACCAAGCACAAAAGCCACCATCTAAGAGCTGCCAAATGACTGGCCAGGACTCTCCTCTAGTCTGGAAAAAGGAAGTCCAAGCTCTGGTCTTAATTCAGGGAGAGGCTGAAGTGTGATCTTTTATATTGCAAGTGACAGTACTGGACATAGAAAGGAGACTCTTGAATTTTACTTGAAATTCCTTCCTGGAAACAGGATACTCTTCCCATGAAAGTGCAAAGTATTGTCTTTTGACAAACCATTGTGCCTTAAGTATTTAGTTTTCTCAAAATGCCTTCAGGTAGCTTAAGGCACGAGACTTCTGAAATATGCTGTTCCAGTCCCTGTTTCACTGTCCATGCCACACTGCTCTGGGAATCCTGCCCACCAGACTGAGAAGCAGCCTACAGCAAGCACATGAAAGATCAGGTGTGAAGACAACTGCAAAGTTTAGATCTAGCAAGTAAAACTGCAAGGTAATTTGGTTTTAAATTTGAGGGATTTAAGAGAGATGCAAGGTTTTCTGTTTCAGCAGAACATCTATCACCACCATTTGCTGCAATTCTCACAAACCAAAGTATTATAGCACAGTTAAGAGAAGTACTTGGGCTCCGAGGTCCAAATGTTTTTGTTTATTGCATTAACACTGACAGACTTAAAGGCATTCCTAGTGCACAGATTTGTTTTTTGTTTTTACTGTATATTACTCAGTGTTTTTCAGCCTCTGCAATTTACAAACCCCTGAAGGCATTTTCCAGGGTGGGTGCAGAACATTATAAGCAAGCCCAACTCCACAGTCAATTGGTTTCTCTTAGTTGCTTTTAGCAGACTCTCCCTGCCCCCTGCAAGTAGCACATGGGTCCCCAAGGGCCTGCAAACTGCGACTTTTTAAGGCTGCTGCTCTGCCCCAGCAAGCCAGTCCAAGAGCTTGATGCTGGTGTAGGAAGCTACACATCTCTACCAAGTTCAAGAAAAACTGTGAGAGCACAGCAGACAAGGCAGTCAGGAATCAGGCCAAGTCAGAAATCTTCTTAAACATTGTACTTCTGGAGTTGTGGTTCAGGAAATACATATAAGTTACAAATTAAGAAGTATCAAGGAGTGTGACAATCAGAGCACATCCTCTTCTGCTGATAAAAAATTCTCCTAGAAGTAATGACTTGTTGAGCCAGCTAGGTTTTTTCCTACAAAAGCTTAAACTAGAAAAGCTTCAGCTAAACAAAGAACAGGAGCTGAATGAAGCATCATCTCCGCTCTAGAGAAACCTCACAACATGCACACATAACAACAGCCTTAGAAAGCTGCTGCCACCTATAGTTAACCATCGGCTTTATCCACCCAGATCCCAGTTAAAAGAGGAAGGCAGCTGCCTAATTGGCTCATACAATACACCAAGGTGAGCCAAAACATTTTCCCAGTTAATACACACCCACTTCTTATTATCAAAGCAGCTTGTCAACATGCCTACAAAATAATGCCACAGGAAGAGAGCAGAGGTTAATCCGTAAAAGGAGCATGACAACCAAAGACCCGCAGCTGCTGTCTCTGCCAGCCAGTCCATACAAAGCAGGTCAGCAGCTCCATTGGGAAGACTACACTCAACTGGCTGAGGGGTAATAAAATAGACTCTCCTGTCTCAAAATCACTGTAATCAACTCTGACTAAGGAAAAAGCAACTCTAGGGCTGCTCAGGTATTCAAGAATAACAGGAGCACAAGAAAAAAGTAGGAGTAGGCAGTACACTAAGTGTGCCTAGAGTCTCAGTTGGGATACTCAATCAATGCCTTCAAAGACAAAGTAATACAAAATAAAAGCCACTAAAAAGCCCAATCACTTTAATTTGCTCTTAAGGGTTGCAATTTTCATAAACAGGAAATCCAGGTAAATTATGGTAATGATTCAAAACACTATATTGCATCAAGACAGGGAGACATTTCCGAGGGAAACTGGTAGAGGAAGCACAATTGGAAGAGAACCACTGGGGCAGCAAGTGCTGACTCTGGTTTTCAGCAGCTTCTGGCAGAATTTTACCCTGTCCCAACTCCTTTGGCAATTTTATTGTAAGACACTGAAGAAAAAAAAGGGAATTCTTAACTAAAAGAGACACAGTAAGAGATTACTTTAAAATAAGAAAATATCAAGAAGTGGGAAAGCAAGTGGAGTTCAGGAGAACCCAGGGCTGCTGAAGAATCAGCTGTTTGCTTACCCTTCACTGTTGATCTTTTCTCATTAAGCCTCCCCATACCCTTGCTGCATGTACCAGATACTCAGCACATCACCTACAGACAAAAGCAGAAGGGTGAAGAGCTACCTTTGAAAAAGAATGAACAACAAGGAATGCTGCCCAAAACCTTCAGTTGCACCAGCCTGGTGTTTTCCAGTGATTTCCAATGCCAATGGAAGAAAGTTCTAGTGATCTTCTGCACACACCATTTGCCCACTCAATTGTTACTGCTCATTCAAGCCTTGTCTTTCATACACTACCCCGTATTTCATATGTCAGAATGGGGGAGGAATCCGATTAGTTTCTAGAAGCAGTTTAAGCAATAAGGGCATGGTAGACTGAATTTCTGGGCAGCAAAAGGCCATCCTGGGTACTATGACAAGGTATTCACTATCTAAAAGCATAGATTAAGGAGGAACCTGGCTCTTTTGTCTCTTCAGTGTGTATGCAGCTCCCATTAGCATTAATGCAAGCTGCGTACAGGCACTGAGAGTCTGCCAAACAAGTGACAAACAGCAGCTTTTCATTCAGCATACATGAGCAAAAAAGGGGCACAAGACACTCAGCCATCTACTGCAAGCACCTGACAACTATTTAAGCATTGAGTCAAATCCAGGAGTTTTATATAACAAAATGACATCAAAAACATTCACTGGGAAAGTGACAAGAATACAGTACATACTCTGCCACATATTTCTGCATAGAGAGATTAGTTCCAAAATAGTGATAAATAGGCATGATAATATGTATAAATAATAAAATCCCAAAAAGGTGGCTCCCTCCCCCCCCTCTTTTTTTTTCTTGAGAGAGATTGCCCAGGGCATAAATCCTAAGAAAGTTAAGCCAGGTTCTCATGCAACTAATAAAAATGTTCCATTTTCTCCTCCAAACAGAAAATTCAATTTTTTTGGCCTCCACATTAGGTATAAATTTGGAATAAAGCTTTAACCACTGCCAAAAACCCCAAAAAGCCCACCAGCTAACCAAGCAAATAAAGAACCAAAGCCAAGATTGAAATGACTCCCCATCTTTGACTCAACCATTGAGACACACATTAAAAAAGGAAACAAGAACTCTTCAGTCTCTAACATACAGAAAAAGAACTGCTGTATTTCCTAGAGCAGCTGTTTATAGGAAATGCCACTCCTCTACTAGAAGGTTTGAGCATCCACAGCACAACCTGACATCAATAGAAATTTGTAGGGGCTGTCAGCCAGATGTTCAACATCAAGGACTATCATCTAGAACCCAAAACCCAGAAGCAGCCAAACAACATTTTGTCCATTTTGTGCCTTGCAGGTGCCTACGCTGCGCTTAAGGATTTTATGTATCATTTCCACCCCTGTCCCCTAGCCTGGGGTTGGAGAGAATGTTGCCAATTAAAGGAGCAAATTGCAGTGGTTCTATGCTGTAGAAAGACACATTACTACTAACATCTGCAGTTTTATGCTGCACAGAAAAATATTTCCTCAAATGATAATAATAGTAGTAATAAATAATAAGGTACTGTGTAAGTTTATTGAAAACAATACATTCCACAAAGCCTCAGATAGCTTATTGAATATTTAACAAACATGAATATTTAGTATGTAATAAGACACTAAAGATTAATGGAAATAAAAAGTAATAGGCATTTTTCTGATGTTTCCAAAAATTAATTCGAGTCAAATGCTGCCCATCTATCTGAGATACTAGAAATGTTGTTCAGAACTGGGGCATCCAAGATGTTCCAAATTGTTATAAGGCAAATGCTGGTAATTTTTTCAGCAATTCCATTATTTTAATCGTGGTAAAAGTTAATTGAAACAAATTCTTAATAAACAGTAATAGATTTACCTTCCCACCCTCAGGGGCTGGTGGGTGGATTAGTCGATATTTGCTCATAGCTTTCAAGTTGGAAATACTGTATAAACACAATTATAATATTCTTACAGAACTATTCTTTAGCAGCTCACTCCTGTCTGTAATTAGATGCAGTGATCAGATTATATTTTATATTACAGCACTATTTTCCTTTATCAACATTCAGCAAGTGGCTCCAGAGGGCGGCTATGGCCCTTTAATGACTCTACTGTTTTTCAGCTAAAGACCATCAAATAGAGTAATCACATCCACAAAGAAAATGAAGTAACCTGCAGGTATATGTACAGCAAAGAGCAGAATGCTTTCCTTCTTACACTGACTGGGCTTTGAGAAATTAGCCCAGGATAATGGTTTAATAATGAAACAGATGCTCCACATTGCTTGGCTACTTTATGCACAAATAGCCCTGTAGGAAACCTCCCACCCTCATTGACTCCAAAAGCATACACAAGTGAACTTGGTGGCAGACTGCAGAGGAACCTGCCCTTTTACTTCTCACCTCCTGGAAGTGACAGGCTGCATCTCACAAGTTCTTGTCATTTATTTTCTCTACACAGGCCTCCCTCAAATGGAATTGAAGAGCCTTATTTCTAATGGAGACTGGCTATCACCTATCAGTACTATAATTACAGGAAGGAAACAAATAGCAAAAAAGACACTCGGACTGGTTCTCACTATGCACTGAAGGATACAGTGTCAAAAATCATATTCTCACTGACTGTCCTGTGTCCCTGACTGAAACAATGTAAACAGGAGAGAAAAGGTTCATGAAAAAGACATCATCAGCAGAACTGCATTAGGTTTGTACCTTTGGAGAAGATGGGTTCAGTACTGATTGCTTGTGTGGGATGAAACCAGCACAGCTGCTCCTGTGTTAGCTGCTGAGGGTCATACACTTCCTCCTAAAGAATTGCTGCTCATGGATACCACACAGCACAGAATCTCTCACCATGGAGAGGCTGGAGAGAGTGAAATGGCATCCCATTGCTAGCCTATACACAACTGATTGTCCTTGCATGGCCTACATCTCTCAGTGTCCTACTGTATCTGGCTGTAGAGGCTTTAACCATCATCATCATGGCCAGGCTTTTCGAACGAAGATTTGGGCAGGGCTCTCCCCACGTGGGTGTGCCCTTCCAGCCTGCGCAGTGGATTTTTTAGGTGAGGC
>JAOXXN010000065.1:24933155-24963186 GCA_026770055.1 Myrmophylax atrothorax
GCAGCTAAGACACTTTCCTGAAGAAATACACTTGACTTTGTCTTTTTGCAAGATTAGGCTGTCAAAATCATGTTTTTTTAAGTCAGTAAGATAGCACAGCACCTGGGATTTCCATGTAAAGGAAGCTTACAGAAATTGAAAAAGGGATGAAAGACTGGTGGTGTTCTCTAAACTTCCCTCTACTAGTCTGTGCATGCAACTGTGTGCAAAACGCAACAAGATGTTGCAGCTGAGATGGAACACACAGAGACAGAATTTCCAATTCATGGTTTCTTCAGCAATAACTCACTTCTACAAATGTGCATCCATACTTACTGAACAAATCAGCCACCAACAGACTTAGCACTGGCATTTTGGCCAGGTTGCTGTAGGAACCCTAACCCTTACAGGTTCAGTACTTCAATTAGGAGGTAAAACATAACCCTCCACCTACTTCATTTTAACTAATTTTCTCAGTTGATCTTTTGAGCTCTGCAAAGAGCACATTTCTCACTGAGCACTACAGGTAGTGCAAGCAAGTATGTGAAGTCAAAAGGGATATGAATTATTAAAAAGTCTGAACAACTGAGGTTGAAGGAGAAAAAACAGAAGGAAGAAAAGCTCTTTTTTAACTAAGGCATGACAGCATAGTTATTTTAAAGCACTCAAAAAGGTCTTTTCAAGGTTGAAACAAATGGTGAAAGAGAAAGCCCACACATTAAGGGTTCTGGCAGAATTCAGACATGGGAAAAGGCACATGGATATCATTAGCACTGGGATGGGGCTCATCTGTGTCCAGAGACAGAGGCCTTTCTCATGAACTTCACAACTTTGTTGCTGTGTGGTCACAAATCTGAAGAGAGAGAATGCAAAAATAAAGCAAACTTATGCCCTACTATTTCAATTCCAAATGTGAACATCAAGCATAAACCATACAGACTTGTATCTCAGTCAGTGATTCAAAGTCAGCTGTTTCCAAGGTCTCTGTTAGGCAAACAGCCTCATCATGTTTGGGAGCTGTTTTTGCATGTGTCACCCTAGAAGACTTCACACTTTTGTCGATAAACAGCTTTCAATGTATTTCTGACCAATAATGTCTGAGTTTTCTTGGCATAATAGCTTGCTTATCAATCTAGAAATGGCAGTATCCTAATGCCTGGTCCTAGTCAGCACCTCAGCAGCACCTAGGCAGCACCTCAGGATGACTCCTCAGGCATTATTTGCCTGGATACCTGCGTTTGTCAGGTCACTCTGCCCTGGACCTATTAGGTCACAAATTAAGCATTTGCCACACTGCTACAGAGCCCATCATCTACATCTCACTTTCAAATCGCCACCACCAGCCCTTTAATGCGTTACTTTTTAAGATGATAACTGAACATCCCATGTTAACATCCCACTCCCCCTTTTATTCGGCTCCTGAGGGATTCTAAGCAGCTGCTTAATGCTTTCTTTCTCTAGGGCTTTATATTTTCCCATATGCTACTGGAGCTGCAAGTTGAACTGTTGTGTAGTACCACACATGCCTGGCAGAAGAAAGAAACGTGATGCAAACTTGAATTATTGGCTCTCAGTCTTTAGGATCTATAATAGTTTATCCTCATTTTGAGAAGACTTTTTATTTTTTTTTTAAACATTTGTCCTTATCATTCTTCTCATAAAATACTGTTGCCCAAGTTAAGAGAGAAGGGAAGATAACCTATCTGAGCTCCAGCAAATTGCAGCAGTGGGCAGCCTGGCTGGGGTCCTCATCATGGACAAGCAGCTCTGTGCTGCAGACAGCTTTACCTGGGATTGCACAGTGCCCCTGCCAGGCTCCTATCAAGGCACAGAGGACAAAAAAGTATCTCTAATAAGCTCCATTTTCCTGAATTGTTGAGGAGGAGGAGATAGAAAATCATTCCTGTAACACCTCTGGAAAACTTGAAGAGGTTATTGCTATGGAAACTGCTCCAGCAAAGCAGGTGTGGAAAAGGGGAGAAGCAGAGAGATGCATGGTGCATGGAATAGAAATTCTTAACACCCAAAATTAAACCTGCACACCTCTGGCAATGCAATCTATTGGATAACATCAACAATTTGCCCTTGGTTTTTATATCAACAAAACCACAGGTAAGTGACAAAGAAATGAACACCTGGGGCTGTGAAGGAAAGCTGCACTAGCTGCAGAACCAAACTAAAACCAATACATACCAGTATATATGGCAGTAGGGAAAATCCAGTATAGATTTTTTTTCCTCCAGCTGAACCAATGCTAACCTTACAGCAGAGCTTCATGAAAATAGGCAGGAAGGCAACAGAGTTTCTTTTCATCAGCCTTTGATGGTAAAATAAAACTAGGCTAGAGGAAACCTTTAGCAGAAGAATGAAACAGAGGAGCCTGATTGTACCACACCAATAGCTGTGCCACAGAAAGAAAATACCCTACTGAAATGGGAACTGAAAAAGGAATCATTCAGTGAAGAAAGAAAAAGTCAGATAAAAAATGAGGTGACAAACAAGAAGCTCTTTGAAGGAGACTTTACCCTACAAAGAAACTGTGAACCCACATCAATGGTTTTGGGTCAGTTTAAATACTGGATATGAAATCTCCTTTGAGCCTACATGTATGTGTGCATACTTACGTATTTTATTCCATATAAGGAGTGTGTCCCCAGGTGTTCCCAAGGATACTGTGAGAGACACAATGCAATTCCGGACAAAATGTCCAGCACTCAGCTGGATAAACACATTATGTGGTGGGGGAGCAGCTAGCTCATGGGTTGAGCACAAAGGGTTATAGTGAAGGGGTAGCATCAAACTGGTGTCCTACCACTAGTGGGGTTCTGCAGGCCTCCATCTTGGGGCCAGTGCTCTTCAGCATCTTCATAAACTACTTGGATGCAGCACTGGAAAGAATGTTAAGTAAGTGTGCCAATGACACTAAATTGGGAGTAGCTGTTGACTCCTGTGAAGGCAGAGAGATCTGGGCAGCATCAGGGGGCTGGGCAATCACCAACCATAAGAGGTTTAACAAGGGGAAGTGCTGGATTTTGCACCTGGGATGGGGCCACCCTGGATGTCTGTACAGAATGCGGAATGCGATACTGGAAAGCAATGCCATGGAAAGGGACCTGGGGGTCCTGGTTGAGGTCAAATTGAATGTGAGTCAGCAGTGCCCTGGCAGCCAGGAGGGCCAACCATGTCCTGGGGGGCATCAGGCACAGCATCGACAGCCGGTCGAGTCAGGGGATTGTCCTGCTCTGCTCTGCACTGGGGTGGCCTCACCTTGAATATTGTTTGCAGTTTTGGGTGCCACAATATAAGAAAGTCATTCAACTATTAGACAGTGTCCAAAGGAGGACAATGAAGTTGTTGAAGGGCCTTGAGGGGAAGCCATAGGAGGAGCAGCTGAGGCCACTTGGTCTGTTCAGCCTGGAGAAGAGGAGACTGAGGGGACACCTCATTGCAGTTACAACTTCCTCATCAGGGGAAGAGGAGGGGCAGACACTGATTTCTTCTCTGTGGTGATCAGTGACAGGACCAGAGGGAATGGCCTGAAGTTGTGTCAGGGGAGGTTTAGGTAGGGTATTAGAAAATGGTTCTTCACCCACAGGGTGGCTGGGCACTGGAACAGGCTCCCCAGGGAAGTGGTCACAGCAACAAGCCTGACAGAGTCCAAGACGCAGTTGGAAAATGCCCTCAGCCACAGCGCTCTCTTGGGGATCATCCTGTGCAGGGACAGAAGCTGGAGTCAATGATCCTTCTGGGTCCCTTTCAGCTCAGGATATTCTGTGATTCTAAATGCAATGTTCAATCACCACAGCAGAGTTTCGGTATGTGTTTAAGTGTTCTGCTAAACTGAGGCTTGTAACTGTACAAAAACATCCACAGTAAATTGGAGGTTTTCCATGAAAAAGATGGGAGTCTTTTCTGGTGCAACTATGTAATTTTTGGTGCGCTGAAAATCTTTATATGAACTTTTTAGATGAGCTAAAAAGTTCATCTAAAACTCCAAAGAGAGAAAAAGAAATCACTAAGAAATGCACTAATTAACTGTGACACTAAAAAGTCCATTGAGATCTTCATATCTTCAGCAAAATAAAAGCCAAGCCCCTGGGATAGGGTTTAACAATGTCCCTTTAAACCTGGGTTGTTTCCTTTTTGGAACTTGTAGTCCTCAAATTCCTGTCTTCACACCAGCTGGTGAAACTGAAACTGATCCAGCAGAGAAAGTCTGAGCCCTGCCACCACAATGAAAAATACAACCCCACTGGGCATGACACAGCTCCACTACAATCTAAAACAGTGCAGTACATTGGTAAACTTAAACAAATGCAAACTATTTCAGAGACACAGCTCTGGGTACCACTGGGATGAACTGTTTGCCTTCCTTGGCCAGAGAAATCCTGCAAATATACAGTAAAGGTCTCACTAGGAAGGCATAGATGACATAAACTACTCTGGGCTGCTAAGGGTTAACCTCAGTGCTGGCAGCAGGTTTTCAGTCAAGTATCTAAGCTTCTGCTGGAGGGGAATTTTACAAATAAACTAAAAGGCTTTGCAGATCAATTTTCTACTTGGTTTTATCACTCTTTTCTCCCAAACAGACCCACTGCATCTCAGCTTCTTTTTCAGACACATTTTAAAGTTTTAGTGCCATTTTTGAAACAATACAGGCCCCCCAGTACTTGAAACCACATATGGAGCTTTGTATTTCCATCAAGAGTATTTAGGAATAAACAGTTATGAAAAACATTACCCTAGGGCTCCAGCACTGTGGAGCATGCAGTACAGACCTTCACTGACTGAATACTCAGCAAGCATTTAAATGATAATATTAGAGTGGTGGCTGTAGCTGTGTAAATAATTGTGCATTGTACCTTCTCATTGATTTATCTTCATATGTGCACACGTACACGTCTGAAAAACCACTTAAAAAAATTCAAAACCCAGACAGCGATAATCTAATAAACTCCAAAGAGAATCAATAGACTACTTAACAGCAGAGAGACATACAGCATTTAATATGAGTCAGAAAGGATGCAGAGAAGGATGTGCAAGGTTCATCCACCAATACCAGAAGCACAGAGACTGCAAGCATGAGAGAGAGGAGCCTGAGAGGTGGGTGGAGAGGAAAACCAGGAAGCACAGGGAGCAGAGTACTTTTGAAAAAAACCTTCAGTTTTCAAAGTGCTGGTTACAGAGCAATAGGAGTCAAGAGGTTTATTGAGAGACCAAAAATATAACAGAACCTGGTGAATATTCAGGACAGGATGACCTCCGAAGGAGCACTCAGCAGTTGTTAAATTTAGTTCCTGCTAATGCAAGGGCTCTCATACAGCTGTGCAGCAGTCATCTAAAAACTGGGTCTCATACAGTTGTGACCCAAAGGTTTCTTTGTGTGAAAGCACTAAACATTTTTATTCCAAAGTTGTTTCTAGGGCCTCGTGGTGTTCAAAGATATTGAAACCGAGGCACAAAAATTAAGTGATGTGCCAAAGTTTACAATGAATCAGCAGCAGTGCTGAAAATGGGTTTAGTTCACTTGACCAGCAGTCCTGAGCTCTGTTCACTAGCCTTTTTTTCTGGTTGCACTGTGCACCACAATCTTTAAGTTAAAGAATTGACTGCAGAAGATTACCAGTTCCTGGATGCAACACAGGTAGCACACTGAAAGAAGCAGCAATGTACCGCAGGGCCACCTCCAATACGTATGAGGACATTGTAGCATAATCTCTTCATAGTGTGTCTTTGACTTACAATTTATGCAGCTTCAGCAACAATTCATAACTATCCTCTTCTTAGCTGCATCAGCAAAAAGGCCAAAATTGGAACAGACATGGGATCAAACTGTTTCACTCCCTCTTCCCAGATTAAATCTAAAGTACCTCAAGCAAATATGGTGGTCTGGAGGATTCCAAAAAATCATCTCCTTTGTTTATTTCTTTGTACAAATGCACAACTATGCACATCTAGTATAAAGACAACACTACAGTATTTCAGGAATTGTGATACATTTATTTATTTCTCCTAAACAAACCCTTGCAAGGCACTGTCATTGTGATTCTGTGTTACAAGTAGCTTTCCCTAACAGCAAGAGCCTGAGAGAAACTTTAAAATGTTTAGAGAACAAGTGAATGGATCCATATCTGAAACTATTTCCTTATCAGTCAGCAGAAGAAACAGATGGGATACCACTGCAACTACTCTGTTTCTCTCATGTCTGGCACTCATGCTCTGATTTTCCCCTCAGCTACACACATACTCTACAAAATTATTATTAGAGAAACACAGTTGATAAACATCATCCAGAACCTACAGTTTGAGTCTCAGACTCTCTGGTTGTGCCCAGTGAGAGGCCAATTGTCACTCTCAGTCTCACAAATATTAAGTTACTCCAGGACAAACAACTCCAACCACATCACTTTGGCAAGACAAACTTTCAGGGCCAATGTCCACACCCCGGGCTGCAGCACCAGGGCACCCTCACCCTACAGGGAAGGTATGCTAAACACACACAGAAGTTTTAATAAAGCTTTCTGTAAATTCTTAAACAGATATAGCCCAGTATATTTTAAGAATAAACCTTCTGAATATAACACCCCTCATGGTACCACATCTTTTTCTTCCAAAAGTCAACAGAAGAAAGGAGAAGGGTGAGAAGTCTTACCTGTATTAAGGAAATGAGAATTTCCACTGCCTCGGAGACTTACTTCAGGAGTTCCTACAATCTCAGACTGCTGAACCTCAATGAAATAAAGTATCTTCTTGTGTCTTAAAATGTTTGGAAATTTCCTGGGACTGAAATAGAAGTACCAGGTGGTATCAACAACACTGAAATGCTAGATCAACTCTCTTCAGTAAAGGAGTTTCCTTAAGTTCTAGTCAACTTTAACATAGGAAAGTAAAAGTGTTAAAAAATCTCTAGTACTCGGTGAAGATCTTGACTGACTATGCAGGTGTGGTCCTCTCCTTTACACCTTTCATCTCTCCATTCCAAGTAACATTTTCCATTTCTTATTCTCTTCCCAGGGACTATTCTAGTCTGCTCATCAAAGAAGCAGACAAACATTATCATCAACACAATGTATGTTACTGAAACTGGATACAACTCATAGCAATGTGGTGATGAGCTGGCAAGTAAGACCTCTCCATCTTCAAGTTACATTTTCTACTGCAATTGTATGTGGATAATGAGCAGATGCACTGACACATCCATGGATGAGCTGCAGACCATGTTGGCTTTCACCACAGATAATTCTGCATAGGCTACTTCCAAGCACAGAAGAAACAAACCAACAACCAGCACTCTCAACAGACCTACCAGGTATCAATGAGCACCCACAGCTGATTTTATTAAGACTACAAACGATGACTTAACCAAAGACAGGTTTTGGAGGAAGACAGATATCAAGTTGGAAGGAGTAGGAAGGGGAGGAGCAGGGCAGACCATGGATCTGCTGATGTTGCCAGAGTTGAGCTTCATTTTGCAAGCCCTCAGTTTTCCTTCTTTCAATCCTAGTTGTAGGAATTGGGCACTTGAAATGGCATTTTGGAGGTACAGCCAGCTACTATAAGAGTGAGAAATAAAAGGCTGCAGCATATGAAAACAAAGTACAGTAGGAAAAAAAAAGGAGAGAAGGAGGAAACAAAGTTTTAAGTTAGTTCCTCTGGTTTTACATTGATGAAAACCAATTGGAAGTAACTTCTGTTTTCATGCAGAGAGAAAAAAACCCACATATAAATTAGCACGGATTTGCAATCATGTTTTTCCTAACTGTCTCAGAAGCAATCCAAGGTCCCATATGAAGCATGCTGCCAAGAAAAGCCCAAGTGAAGATTCCTCTGCCCTAGGGACTGCTGGATTAAAATCACCAAAATCAGCACTACCATCAGGTCCATTCCTTAACAGAGTATTAACCCCAAAATGAACAGTATCATTTTATTGCTGGAAAGGTCTATGGTTTCCCCTCCCTTGCCTCCATTCTCTTCTCCTGTCTTTTGGGGAAGAGCAGGGCTGGTGAGAGAACAGAAAACAGTGTTGCTACATTTAAAACTCCGCTGCTTTTCATACTAAAACTTAAGTGAATGTTGTGTATACTGAATGAAAACTGAAAATCAGGATTGCTTCTAAGCAATGCAGGACCTAGCATCTTGTCTCAGGATGTTGGCTGAACATACGTCTGTCTTGAGAACATAAAGCAAACATGCTATCCTAGCTGTTGTGCCACAGGTTGCAAAAGGGAGGGGAAAAAAAGTAGGCCAGATAGACAGTTTTCTGGTACAGCAGAAAACAACACCTGAGTGCAGTGATTCAGTTTAAAGAGCATCTCAGATTAACACAGGTAATTACAGCATTCAAGCACTAACATAACCCTGTCTCACACTGAATCTCTTTCCAACACACCCAGGTAGGAAATGAAAAAGATAGAGAAACAGGAGAGACATTTTGTAGCACATCAGTCAGCAAATTCACAGAAAGGAGATAAAACTACTCAGTTAATGCAAAGCTAAGTAAGGAGCTATGCTAACATAGATGATTGCACCAGTTGAGCAAAGAGATATTTTCTAATAGTTAGCACGTAGTCCACCTGCAAGGCATAGTCACAGATTATTTAACAAGGTGCAAGCCAAGTCTCTCTAAGCCACGGAAAACCAGGCAACATGCACAGTCTTATGACTCCAGACAGCACAGGCTGGTAATAAGCACACTCGAAAGAAAAGCAAAGAAATTGGTAAGTAAAGAAAAGGAGGGGCAGAGGATGCCCAGACGATAGAAGAAATGCATATAGGATGTTACATAGAAAAGAATTAGGGAAGAGGATTGTAAATGACAGGCAAGTGAAAAAAAAAAGGAAGAGGGACAAGTTAATCGCCGCTGGAGCAACCCTCAACCTCCCAAATTCAGCTAAAGCAGAAAAAGCAAAAAGAAAGACAAGGAAATGAACTATTCTTTTCTCTTTTACTAGCTGCTAAGAATTTTAAAGGTACAGTCTAGAAAACAGAATTAATTAAACTCAAATTACTTGTGCTCTGTGCACTGAAACCAAAGATTACCTCAATTCCAGCTGCTTAAAAAAATCAGGTTCATTAGTTACATGTTTTCTCCACAGAAATGTCTTCATTCTAATTAAAGTAATTCAATAAAATTAATTGCATTTGTATTTGATTAATGAAAATACACATTTTGTTAAAGCAGCCATATAAGAAAAGCCTGGATTCAGATTGCTCTCTAGGTGGTTACATTATTTCCCTTGAAAATGGGGAAGATTTAAAAGCCATTCATAGTGGAAAAGAGTAAGGGCAGGTCAGCACAGTCCCCAAGTAGTTCAGGGCAACTTATCCATAGATGTTGCTTCAGGTTGCCCTGGTAGCATTGGAATTCAGTCCAATCTATTTCCTCACCTCAAATGAACCTGATGGCATGAACAGCTGTTTTGAAGGCACTGGAGGTCATCCATGGCGCTCCCTATTTCTGCTATATTCACCACTTTTGGTGACCACTTCATGACTGTATTGACAGCTCATACTGAATGAAGTTAATTTGGTTTTCTAAGGCTCTCCCCAGTTCAAAAGCACTGGCCAAGCCAATGTTCCATGCTTTATTGGTGGGCAGCATTAGAGGATACTTAGATTTGCTGCAGAGAAAGGGCAGAGAACAATGAAACTATATGCATATTTCTCCTTAAAAACTTACATAAGTTATTGGCCCTGAAGGTCAGTTCACAGGCCAGTTTACAAGGGAGATCTATTTTCTAGATAATAGAGACCAAGATAAAGCAACAAAATGCAGGAGAGAAGCTTCTCTGTACAGTGAGTCGTCATAACGATTAGCTTAGTTGACAGGAAATACAAACACATTTGATTGTACATCGTTCAAGGGAACTTTTCCCTTAATAAAAATGCAAAGTATGTTTTTGGTAGGATTTACAGCTCCCTTCTGCTCACTAATCAGCCATTTACTAGCCATTTACAAACCAGAAAGCTCCCTGATGTCCCAAGAGGGCACAACACACTTGAAAGAAAGCAAGACGGTCACTGCTCATTTCCAGCTCTGCTATGTTCCTTATCACTTACTTCCAGCTGCAGTTCAGCATCTTTACAAGTAAAGTGGAAAGAGGTCTCTCTCTGTCATCTTACATACATTCTATCCTCTTGAATATAATCATTATCCTCATAACAAGCAATTGCCAAGACATGGGGCCTCAGTTCCTCCCAGACTGGTTACCTGGCAGCTGACTGGTGAATCTGGAGACTCTCTCTGAGCAAAAGCCTCGATATTCTTCACCCCCAGAACTGAATTACAGCTGTGTCATGCCCATGGATGATGTGATTCAGAGCAGAACTAAGGAGTCTGCAACAAGCTAAGTTTATAATCTCTTGGTGTTGAAGGAGGTGTGCACACGTATTGAAGGCAAATGTCCATAGGACAATTCAAAAGGTCAAACATACACTTAATCCATCCAGAGTATTATTACGTGGAAACTGGTTCCCTGGATTTGGATAACCTCTTTTTATCCACCACACACTACATTGAGTCTATACTGGTTTTCAAAAGTCGCTTTCAGGAAATGAGTGATCTTTTCTTTCTGAAAGATCCCAGTGCTTCTGGCTGCAGTTTCAGTACTGGGCAAGGCTGCCATAAGCTGACACTGTTGCTGAAAAGAGTCTTGGCTCCCTACCTTAGCCTCTCCTATCACCCTTAGGCTGCCCTGACCCAAAACCCCATGTCAGCTCCCCAATCTGATTTACCATAAAGCTGCACAAACATTTACATTGATGAAAGAGATGAGCAAGGGAATGAATGGCTGGGGACAAAAATTACTTCTGTCAGAGGCAAAGCTGACTGGAGACATTATCTTACTGCAGTCAAATCACAGCTAAAATATCCAGTGAAGTTTAGGAATTGCTTTATCACAGGAAGCAGAAATTCTTTGAGCTCCTTCTGAAAGCTGTTCCACCAACAAATCTTTCCTCATGGAGGAGTGTTCTGTTTACAAACAGCTATGTGCTTATACAACTGTACATGTATAACTACATACCTATATGGTAGACCTAACCAGTACACCTCTTGTAGAGCCCACAGCTGAGCTGCACCTCCTGAGAACAAGGAATCTGCTTCACAGACGACACTATAGCTGTCTTTAGTAAGAAAACATTCTAAACCCTATTTGAAGTCTGTAGGATGTGCTTACTTAAAACAAATAAAGCCACAAACAAAAATGCAAAAGTCCCAAACCCAGCAGCAGCAACAGATAAAACCTGTCCAATTTCATATCATTTACATAATTTCCTGAGTTTGTAACAAGGTACCGCAGCATCTACTGATGGAACAGTGACCTTATGTAAATTGAGTCAAGATTACACACAGTAGTATGAATTTTCAACCAAAAGTATTCTCAGGATTTTGCTGCTTTTCCATATTATAATCTACGCTTTTGAGAACATTCATATTTCATCACATTGTGGAAGCCTGAGAATTTCAGAAATTTTCTTGTAAACAAGCAAATAAAAAGCACTGCAAAATGTATGATGGTGTTGGCCTGAAGAAATGTTGGAACTGTAACTTCCAAACCCAGAAACAGTCATCATAAAGCTTACAAAGTCTCAGGAAAAGAACTTTTGCACGAAAGACAAATTGACATCATTTTGGAAATGGTCACTGCTCTGAAAACTAAACTCATGCTAAGAAACAAAAAACCTTGTGACTACTTTCACAGACAGCATTTCCAAATTACTGCAGCTGGTGCCCCCAGATAGCACAAGCAAGTTAAAGCTGCAGGCAAAGCTGCCGACTGCAAAGAGAGACATGGCTGGAGCTGAACTAGCAGCCTGCATCATGGAACCACAGAGCCAGAGAAACATTCAGGTTGGGTGAGACCTCCAGAGGGTAGTCATTCAACCACTCTCCTCAAAGTACAATTAATCAAAGTACAAGCCAGCCATATACATAAATGAGATGAATGATCTTCTGTAGAATCTCAGGATCAGAAAAAAAATACATAGGCCTTATCAACATAAAGATAGGCTAAATCCAGCAAGTCAGTCGAACCCACCTATGTCCACCCTTCTGCAGAGCTCAAACAGTATTTCTGAGAACTCTGCATGGTTCCACCATGCTTACCTGACAACACCTAACAAAATGTCCACCTAATTTAACAATTCTTTTTGTGGAAGGTATTGTTTCACTCCATCAAAAGTACCACCCCTTCCTCTGGAGTTTCCTGCTGGGACCAGTTTGCTTGTCCTCTTTCCCCTCAGTTCCCATTGCACTCCCCCTGTGCTGCCCCACACAGGTGGGCAACACAAAGGGGCTGAGGAGCTGGGATAGGAGTGAGCTGAATAGCTGCTGGCATGGCAGAAGGATAAAGGGGTGGAAGAGCTCTTCCATATCTTGGGACTCCTGAAACAGAAAGCCCTCACATGGTCCTACAAGCTGAGACCTTGGAATATGGGCCAGGTCAAACAGACAAGGGAAATTAAGGCCATTCGCAAATACAACTGATACATGAAAAAATAACGAGTATTTTACCAGCAACTATTTTCAGCAGTGACTGCACCTGCATCTGCCTGCATGGAGTGGTACATCTTACATAACAACAGACAAAATTAACACTGCTGCATCTTTTAGAAGGTTGAGAAGATCTCTTCAGCTCCCCTGTGCTTTCCAGTACATGCGACCCTTCTACAGATGCATCAGCAGGGGAATCTCACTTTTCTATCACCATCTTTTTTAAACAAGCTTTTATGCTGCTGATTGTGGCTGCTCATATAAAGGCAGAATAGACAATCTTTGATGAGAATCGGTAAGTATTCCCAGAATTGAATTAAATCAGGTATTTGATCACTGGTTTTCTAAGGCTGACATTTTGCTCCAAGGGTGACATGTATTTATTTGGTTTTCATGCCTTCAGGAGGCAGGGTGATGGGTGGTAGGAAACTGAACCAGCACTGCTGAAGGTATGGCATCAATCAGACCAGCACAGTGTCTGTACTCAGCATTATGCTCCCTGTGCCCTTAAAAGTTGGGAGAATTGTCTGTTGCTGAAAAGCTACCACTCTCTTTTGGTATTCTGTATTATCAAAAAACAAACCAAAGTTCACGAAATCTGCATTTGCAAAAAAATTCCAACAACAGTAACTTACACCAATCCCATGAAAAAGACAACAGTTTCAGTCCTGAGCTCCCCATACAGAAAATGCATTTCTAACAGAGCCAATATGAAGCAGAAAATCATTAAAAATACCACAGAATATTTTAGTACAACAACAGAGGTTATTATATATTTGTGAATGTTTATGTGGAAGAAGAAGAATGTCAGTTGAAAGACACAGGCATCATGAAATTCCAGTGCCTTTTTATAACGGGATGACATAACATCTTTGTGAGCATTCGTTCCAGTTTGACATGGACTCGGTCAATAGGGCAGTGTGATGTTAAACAATACAATAAAGTGAGCTGGCCAGCTCAGCATATTAGCAATGGAAATTTTAATTTCTAGTTTACCAATCTGAATATAATTTAAACTGGAATCCAGCCAAACATTCATAGGACTACATGGAGTCTTGTCTCTAGACTCACTTCCTAGGCAGAATTGCTGAATTACCAGCAAAGCTAGCCAACCAAATTGTGCTTCCAAGATTGAGAAGGTCAACATTGCCTTTATTTTTCACCTATATCAGATTTTGAGGGATCAAGTCGGGTGGTTTAGAAAAGGAAACTTCCCTCATTTTTTCCAAACTTTTATCTCTTCTAGGAATAATCAACTGTACTGAGTTTTAAACTCAAAATCTCTCACAAGCTTCAAACATACTAAATCCCTGTATAAATCCACCTTGACCACTTAATCTACTAACAAACCTGCCACAGTAACACAGAAAACTGCTTCTGGGATCTTTGTGGCTTATTAGCATGAAAGCTGTAGGGGAAGGACAGATGAACACAAGAGTTTCTCACAAAATGTTCCACTTTACATTTAGTTAGAAAGTGAAAACACCATGAGCATATTTCAAAAAGTAAGAAATAATCCTTGTTAAGAAAACTCCTTTAAAAAAAAAAAAGAAAGTGGCCCATTTTATGGTTTCCTTTCTTCTACTCTGGCAAGTGCTTAGTAGTGCTAGGTATTTATTTTCTTTATTTTAATTTCTTTCTTCAGCTCTGACATCCAAGAACTTACCAGATACATGTTCAGGCTCCACAATGCAAAGACACCTACTGTGAGGCAGTTATTTTATGGGCCTTGTTTCCTGAGACAGACAATGCTCTGGCCTCTTAAACCTTTAGCAAGATGGATTTTCCCACCTATAAAGGACAACCTGACAGTACTAGTGGGAACCCTGGAATTGGCCATTGAAAATCATAATACTATTTATGAGTGAACAAAATAAGGAAAACATTAAAGAACACTTTGAACTTTGAAATTAACAATGAGCTTGCCATTTAGGTCTGACAGAACTCAAGGTTGTGCTAAATGACAAATACAATAGTGATGAAAAACTCCCTCCAGTGCCATTCTACGTGCTGTTTGCTCTCAGATGATTTTCATACACCTTCTTCAAAAAAACAGAATGACAAAAGATTACTTGAAAGTTATCATATGCCTTGACAATTCATTATGTTTATAATCTGAAGCAACTTAATCTTCTACTCATAGCATTGCTAATATTTTGGATTTTGTCACGAAGCTTGCAATATCAGCATTATGCATAAAGCTTTAGTTCCCAGAGTTATGTGATGAAAGGAGAATCTCCTCTGGAGTATAAATAAAAAATAGTTTGTGTGATCATTAAAAACAAAAATATAAATGATGAGCATTCTTATTTTTTATATAAGATCTGCAACTGCGCCAACTGATTATTATGGCAACCTCAGATTTGGGTTCAAAGGATACAAATGGATTTCATTCCCACTCATGTCCAGAGTCTCACACTCCTGAATCTCCTTTCTCCTCATGGTAAGACTTTGTCCTGTCCACACACTACAACTGAATGTCTTAAATGCCTAACTGCAAGTCTTTCAGATGTATATATATTTTAACTACTATTACAGAACTGACATTTTTTGCCTCAAGCCTTCACTCTTACTTAAGGATCAAGAAGTGTGCATCGGCAGTCAACTGAAGTGCAGAATTTATTCCTGTCATAAGTCTATCTCAAGCCATGCAATACAGACGCGGGGAGTTATGACGTGTGATAAGGGTATAAATGTATTATTTAATTTCCTCATGTCTGTACTGTAATATTCTGAGCTTTTATATACTGCTTGACAAGTGTAGGGCAACATGCTGTGGCACAAGAAAAACTAGGAGTCCAGCTTAAGCTATGTCATGATTTGGAAAATCTGCCAAGGTACAGATAAAGACTCATCCACAGCATCGAAGATCATCTCTGTACGTGTGTCGGGCTAAACCCTCCATTTCTGAACGTGTGATTTGTTTAATCCCTGTTTCAGGTGGCATTTCTTCTGTTCATAACCCTCCTATGATCGTCCCTTGCTAGACAATCTGTTTAGCTGTATCAGACCAGTTGTTCTGGATGTGATGTAGCTTTCTAACCTATGTACATTTCTCCAAATAAAGGATTATTGTAATTTAAAAACCTTCAGTTAATTGGTCATTGACAAATGTAAGGACACCCACTCCAGGACTTCCTCCCTGATTTCGGAAGAAAAACCTTAATCATAAGGTGATCCTGGATACCCCCACTGAAATGCTTGCTAAGGGAGACAAGGCAGTTAAACCATATAAATGTCCAGGTAATCAGTATTTCTTGCAGGGCCAAGCAGCTCAGGTGTCACATCTCAGTTCTCTGATAAATTGCAGACCTGCACCTCAAACACCGTCTAAATGCAAAGAGAGAGCAGGTACCTGAACTGCCCTGAACAGACTAAGATTATACGAGTAAAATTTCTCAAAAGAAAAAAAAAAACCTCAAGTTTATAAATTGCAAAAGAATCAAATTACAGTTTTAAAATTCTGTAAGTTAAAAAAAAATATTAAAAATAACTGTATCCATGGATCTGAGTATGTCAAAACATGAGCTAAGAGAAACTGCTGTATTTTTACAGAATTATACAGGAAAATCTAGTACAAACTGTTGTGAGTTTATTTGCCATGCAGTAGTGTTTCTCAATGAACAGAAGAAAATTATTTGGGGAAATACCAACTCCATGGCTACTACTTTACTGTTGTTAGCTCACATCAGAAACTACACAAGCAAAGAAACTGAAAGGTCAGAGCTCTTTTAATGATCATTTTACAGCTGGACCAGAAGCAGGGTACCCTCCATGACACAGGGTTTATCAGTTAGGCCACTAAAAAGTGTACAGCTTTGCAAGATAGATGGTACCAGCAAAACCATCACACAGGCAGACGAGGCAGACAGACCTCTTCTTGTCCCTGTATTTTTCATTTAACGGCAAAATGCAATCTTTCCAAAGTGCAGCCCCAGAGTCAGGCAAGACAGTAGAATAATTTATCAGGCAAGCCCTTTAAGCATCTCTCAGACATCAGTAAATATGAATGTCTCAGTGGAGCACAAACAATTTTAGGTCACTCCCTCCTTCCCAAGTCTAAGTTCCCTCAGAGAACTATGTGCTCTCTATTGGACACAGATGTTAAATGTCAATGATCAGCATCTTAATAGGAAACAGGCTTGTCTAGAGGAAATGTGCAGACCTTTGCCACCTGCAAGACAGTAAATAAACGCTGGGGTTTTTTGTTTTTAATCCTTCAGATTAATATGGAGATTGGACCATGCTGGACCAACTACAAGCTTCTCACCAAATACACAGAAGCCTCATGCACTTTCAGAATCCCAGTGATAACTGTACATTTTATTTTTACAATATAACGGAAAGATTTTGGTCATTGAATTGCTCCCTCTCTCACTGGCAGCAGAGACACGTCCCCTCATGCCATTTTTTCTAACCATGTTTCTTCATTAGGCTCACCCGAAAACATTTTCCCTCTCTTGTTTACCTCTGTCTTCGTAATCTCTCACCTTTGGCACTTCATTACTCTCACTAAATAAAATGGAACCGTATTTTTAAAATGAGTTTGAAAGGGAAGTAAAAGGACCTGTGCACTTCTTTGGTACAGATTAAAGTTCTTTGCTCTCCTGGGTCACCAACTAGCAGAGATCCATCCACATGGGTTAAAGCAGACACTTAAAGAAAAACCTCTCTTTGTTGAAGCAGCAGCAGCATAATGCAAGATGGAACCTTCATCTCAGCTACTCTGGAGCTAATCACTAACTTTCCTTTTCCTTCTGCCTCTTTCAATTTCTAGTCAAACTATCAGGTTTCACTCTGCTAACCAAAAGAGGGCATTTAACACAGCTTCCAAGCAATCGCGTGCTATGAACCAACCACAGCTTGTACAAAACTTACCATATAGAAAGGGACATTCAAAAGATGGATCCAAGGAAGCACTACAAGACAGTAAGCTAAATCATGCAGCAGCTCCAAGGCAGCAGAAGTCAGACAGGCAGGATCTCATGGGAAGACAAAACCTGCCCTGGTGCTGGCCGAATTCTCAGCAGGCAGCGGGACCCCGCGGGGCAGTGCCCGCAGACGGCTACAAACATCGCAGTGCGTGTGATGGTGCTCAAACACCCCCTGCAACAGTCCTGGGAAAGGTCTGCCTGCGGTGCTGACAAAAGGCTTTCCGTAGCCTGTTTCTTTAAGACATTTATTTACACAACACTCATTTGGGGCTAACCATCAGCCAGTTGCAGATGGTAAAACCATAGTTTAACTTTTTTGGTTTTGTTTTTTGCTTTTTTTTTTTTACAATACAGGGCAAGGTGCAGGATGGATCCAGCTTCCAGAACTTTCTGGTAGCTCCCTCTGCCAGCATTTTATGATCTCTCCAACCCTGTCTTCTGGCCACCACTGCCTCTTCCCTTTCGTCTATACTTCTTCCCCTCCTTACTTCAAAGTCTGTTAGGAGCCTGAAAGGTGGAAACATCCTCATTACCATTCTAGACACAAAGTTGTCTTTTATGTCACCACCTAGACAATATTATCTTTATTTCAACATCTCTGAATACTCTCATTAGGCTGTTTTCTCTCAGATCTGTGATCTGTTTTCTGCTTTAGCTAAATGTCATAAAAGGATGGCATTACCAGGTAGACAATCTTTCCCAGCCACCCGTCTGCTGGTCTTTGATGTAGCATGCTGGGTTTCTAGGAAATCAGCTAGAAATGGATAGGCAATTGGCAGACACGCCTCCTTTTGTTGTATTCCTTTAAAAAAATCCCAAACCAGCCACCAGCCTCTCTTTCCCCACGCAAATTCCTGCTCTGAATGGCAATTAGGTTTCCCCTGTTATGAAGGGCAAGAGCATGTGCACCAGTAAGGTCATCAGTTACATTTACAATTTCTGCATTTTAATCTGTCACCTTTCACACTTACTTATTTTAGTTCACATAGGAGCAGCCACGTTTGCTGATTCATGATACTGGGCAGCTAAAATGGTGGGACTTCAAGATTTCTGGGGAAAGTTGCCTTTGTAGCTTTCTTTTCAGGATAATATGCATGCTAAATATAGTAGTTTTTCTCTTCCTGAGAAAACTGGTCTAACTGAGGTAAGTGGCCCCTTTAGATTCATCTTCTCCAGCTGACTAAACCATCCACATAATACCTGAGTTAAAGAGAACAAAACCAGGTATGTCCTTAGCAGTCTCACACATCCTTTTCTAACCTTATGCAGGACATTTATGTTGGTGCAACAGACAGACTGCCCCAGGAGATATGCTCTGCAGGTTAAGTTCAGCTATTCAGTTATGTAAAAGTCTGCTCACTGGTCCCTTTCCAGAGGCTCATATTCTAATTGGAAACCCCACTACTACTGGAAATTATTTTGGTGCTTGAACTGTGACATGAAATCTGACTGTTGGAGCTTTGCTAACAGAAGAGCTGTAACCTCCCACCTGCACATCTATGTACATATACCGATGCAAAAAGGTACTTTATAGGTTCCAAATCAGCTTAACTTTCCTCTCACTGCAACTAAGGCTCTTAGACGATGTCAACATGTCAACTAAAACCTGCCACCTGCCCTACATTTTTTGCTAAAGACAGGAATGAAAAAATCACACGAGGAAATGACAGCTTTACTTCTTAAAACTGGTTGAATGTTAGGTTGTGTTTGGCACTGGCAAGGTTTTCCTTCACCATCATCAATATTAAATATAAATTGAATTGTTTTCAGATGATCCCTTCTTCACAAACAAAATACATAAGCTCATTGTCATGGCTTACTGTTCACTGGGGGGGCTGAGAAGCTTTAAGTATTGCAGTATGTCAGTGAAAGTGCCTGTCAGACTGCTGGCTGTCCTGTTACGTCACACCACTCTAATAGGGCACTATGTCACCTTTGTATTACCCCAACTCAAGCATAACTGCTGTGTAACTAAACTGAACAATCCACGAGACAATCCCTAAAGGTACATATCTCATTGGGATGCAATGTATCTGAAAGATTTTCCTCTAAAAGGCCACAGTTCCCAAGAACAAGAGTCCTAACATCCCAGCTGCCCCTCCTCTGCCTTTGCTTAACACAAAAGAGACATAACTAACACATGATGGAGCCGTGGGTGTAATCAGAGATCAGTTTGGGCTGAAAGGGACCTTTAAAGATCATCAAGTCTAACCCCCCTACCATGGGAAGGGACACCTTTCCCTGGATTAGGTTACTCAAAGACCCTGATCACTTCCAGGGAGGAAGCATCCACAACTTTCCTGGGCAACTTCTTCCAGTGCCTCACCACCCTCTGAGTGAAGAACTTCCTGCTAAAATCTAATCTTAGTCTACCCTCTTTCAGTTATCTCTTGTCCGGTCATTACAGACCTTGGTAAAAAGTCTTTCTACATCTTTTTATAAGGTCCTTTTATCATATTGAAAGGCTGTGCTAATGGCTCTGCAATGCCTTCCCCAGGGTGAACAGCCCCAACTCTCTCAGCCTGTCCTCACAGGAGAGGTGCTCCACCCCTCTTACCACCTTCATGGCCCTCCTCTGAGGGACCACATCCTTCCTGTGCTGGGGATGCCAGAGCAGCACACGGTACTCCAGGTAGGGTGTCATGAGAGCAGAACTGAGAGGGAGATTCACCGCCCTTGACCTGCTGGCCATGCTTTTAACACAGACCAGGACATGACTGGCTTTCTGGCCTGCATGCACTTGTTGCCAGCTCATATTTAATTTTTCATCTACCAATATCTCCAAGTTCTTCTCAGGAGGGTTTCTTTCAATTCATTCATCACCCATAATCTCTCTTTACAATCCAGTACTTGCATTCAAGTCAGGAATTTCTAAAGGTTTTGAATGAAACAATACAAGGTAGCATGGTGTGATAAAAAGACTTGGAGAGGTGGGAAACAAGTAAAACTGGTCATCTCCAGCAAAATAGAAATAATTTTTATACTATCCACCATGCTACTTTATTTTAGGCTACTTCAAAGAGTTCTGAGGTATTTTATTGGTGCTATTTTCCATATGGCCTATAAAACCAGGTCACCTTAATACTCTAAGTCCAACTGTGCATGCCCTGGCAAGCAAAGAAAAATTGTACCTTCTATGTTTTAAAACCTGTAACATCCCTACAATAGTTCTTAAGCATATAAAAATGGTCTTATAGTAAAATTCCAGATATGTAGGCACTTTCCAGGATTAAAAGTAAAAGCATGTATTCTGGCAACATTCTTTTCCCAATAAAAGTGTCTTTTTGTAGCCCTTATAATTCTGGCAATCACCTAATGCAAGCAAGTATTATTTGAAAACAATGCGTACAACTCAAGCTTCTGGTCTGCAGCCCCAGCCCCACACAGCTGTAACCACTTGGACAAATACTTGTGCCTCTGACGAATCACATGCACTTCATTGCTACTTTCTATAGGTCACCCTTTCTGTATATAATGAATATGACAACAAGATCTGAGCCATAGGAAAAAACAAACAAACAAACCCATAAAGATTCCAAACAATAACAACAGTGAGAAGAGCAGAAAACAGACAAGATTAAGGGAGTGTAAAAGATACTATCCAAGGGATTTAAGGATTGTACAAAAAAGCACATGTCTGGGAGGCACTATGCAACAAGGCATTTAGATCATAATATGCACAAACATATTCATATAAAGAGAAAGCAACAAGGCCATGCATGCAGCACTAATGCTGTTATTGCCTGAATTTTGATCATAAAAACATGAGGAGGACAATATTCTCAGGCTTTTTTTTCACATTGCACGATCAGACAGAAGTGCTAGAAATAAAACTCCATACGTAACACCAAGGTCCAGAGGGCCCACTTTCTACTAAATTATAAAGACTACAAATAAAAAGTATTTGTCTTGCATGATTTTTCAGAGCTGGACACCTTTTCCTGCTGAAGTCATTCTATAAATCAGGTAAAGGGTCTTCAAGGAGTCATATTGTAAGCACCAGGATAGTTTTCACTAGAAGGTACAAAATCACTTCTTGCCACATGAAGTCTTCCATGATGAATTTCAGCTTCTCACTCGTGAAATCCTGATATTACACAGCTCTGAAAAAACCCTACACTCTGTCTTCAGACATTTTATTCACCCCTCTTGTTCTCAGAGAAGCCTCCTTAAAATTTCTCAAAAATATTTAACTTTGGCAGAAAGGAAGCCCAAGAACTTAATGCCAAGGCTGACAAGGTAAGCAAAATTAAGTGACTGAAAGCAGGTCATTAAACTGAGTATACTTAGGTAACTGTAGATCCTAAAGGATCTGACATCACATATACATGTCAAATACAGACATGTAAAGATCCGTATCACAGGTAGGCAAAAATGTGTGCCACTTCCCCTTCTCACAGGTAAGAACCTGCTTCGGTTCCAGCACGCTAAAGTTCGCTCTGCACCGTGCCTTAGAGATCGTCACCATGGTAAAGAATTCAGAGCCTGTTACATGTAACACGGATGTTAAACACAAATGCACAAGTACTAAACCAGCATACCCCAGTGTGCATTTAAACATAACACATTACAAAGTGAACCTATTTTTGATTCGTTACACACTCCCTTTCTATTCTTTGAGAACAGAGTTTTGTCTTCACAGAGGAATCCTGAAATAAGAAATTGGATTGTGGGCTGAAAGCAAGAAGACAGCTTCAATATGATGGAAAAGCACTCACTTAGCTTTTCTTGTGAAATGAGAGAATAATTATATGTGGGGAATGTGTCCTATCCCTGAAGACAACAAGTATTACAGGGTTTATCAGAGAGAACATGTCAGAAACAGATTTTCCAACAGTTACATTGAAATTGCACACATAGAAATCACTGTTTCAATCTAAAGCATCACCAAAAAGCCAGTATTTGACCAGAAGTAATTGTCCATTGACAAATCATGTGAACAGCCCATAAGCATGAGAGGATACCACAGACCATTCTCCTCTTACTCAACCAGTTTTATAAATGAGCTGAAAGAGGGTGGTCACTTCTTAGGAAAAAAGGAAAACACAGCCCATTTCTAGACTCTACTTTCAGAACACCTTCAGCTTGTGAAATCTCAAAGAGGAATCACTGTGTGGTACAGAAAACAGGAGATACGCAATGCATTGGATATTTTTTCTGGGCGCTTCAGGGACACACAGTCCCAAATTCCAGCAGTCACATAATCATTAAAGGGGACAGGCAAAGTTGTACTCCTGCAGTTTTCGGAAATAACCAAGCCTGTCGGAAGTTCCTGGCTTAATATTTGTCTGTTTAAGTAGGGTCAAACTTCTTGCTTTAAGTTTCAGGAGATCTTAACAACTGCCAAAGCTCGGTGACAAAAGTTGAACTCCAGGCTGTGTATTTGGACACCAAACGTGACCAATTCTCCTCACAAACAGAACAGATCCCACTAAAACCAATACAAGAAACAGATGTCTAGTGTTCCTGACAATGTCAGATCATGTATCAGTAGACCAAAAATAACTTAAAACCAGCTATCAGAGGAGGAATAAGGTTACTGTGCTTTCTGTGAAAAATAATCAAAAAGGTACAGTGAAATCAGTAGAGATTTATGTGCAAAATGCATGCTATAACTTAAAAATAGCATTACCTCTGCACAAGATGACTACAGCCAATAAAAGCCCCATTATTCTGAATAGCAGCGTATTAGTCATCCTCTGATGCCTAACAAAGAGAAAACTGGACAAGCTGTAAGAAGGACCAATTGTGATGGATACTGAAGAGATGCTAACAAAACTATTCCAGGCTTTATACTTCGTGTGTCAGCACTTTAATTCCAACTGCTTTCAAAGACTCTGCAATCATTTGTCTCGCATATAATTATCTCTCCGAAGGAGGGTGCATTTCCTCTACCTTTTCTCATCTGGTTAGGGGTTTATATGGGTCTGTCAACGGCCAAGCAAAATGAATTGCTATAAAGGGCAGTTGTACTCAAGAATGACCAAAAAGAATCAGTAATTCAAGTTTCAGAGGTGTATAAGGACAAAATTTCTTTAACAATTTCAGGATTGCCAAATCACCTGGGTGAAGATTTTTAAAGGAAAATAAAAAGAGTCAAGTACTGAAATACTATCAACAGCCCATGCAGGTGGGAAGCATCTTCAGTGTCTCCTAAGAATTAAGCCTTGAGGGGAAAACAAACTCTGCTTTCCTGCAATGCACTAGATATCACTACCAGAGCTGATATATTGCTTCTCATTCAGTTCCATGAAATGCATCACAAGTTATTTTGCAGGGCAAGATGATCATTAGAAACAGGCATTGTTGTTAACTACCATCAGCAAGTATCTGTAGGAATTGCAGGCCTACTGTAAAATAATGGAGGTGAAGCCCTTTTTTAAAGAACTTGGTGTTTACATATCTTCATTAATAGTAAAATGCATTAATGAGCAAGAGCTGGTGCAGCAGGAACTTCTCAGAGGCTCTCAGGGGATCAATTAAGATAGACTTATTTGAAATAAAACTGTTTAAAAGGACACATGAAATGTAATCCAGGGCAAGAGACATTCCCTGTTTAAAGAAATGGTTGTTTCTCAAACTAAGTGCTGATGAGCTTTCTACACTTGTCTTAGCAGTAAATTGTAACTATGATTCCAAAAGACATGGAAGACATGAACTGAAGTTTTTCCACTTGTTGTTTATTGCCACATATAATGAAGGAATACATCAACCTGAGAAGGTGACCTTGCATTATTGAGCAAAATATGAAACTCACATAGGAAGTGGTGACAATCATTTTGTCATCCAGTGATAGTTAGCCCAAAATCTACCTCCCACAAGCTCCATGTTCACCTCAGAACAGACACTGTCTTTGCTGAACACAAGCGTTACTGGATAAATGGTTGATGCTACCAGCAATAAAATCTGGAAACTGGGGTGAATCAGGACATGACATAAACATAACAGCTTAGTCTAAATACTCATCTTGGAAAGGTTTACTTGAGGGACATCCCCAAAGATCCTAAACAAGATATGTTGTCCTGCCAACAAGTGTTGTGCAAACAGTCTAATTAGGAGATGTTCTCAGCTGCCAGATACAAGCTGCTTCACAACTTGGTATTTCTGCCAAATCACTGCAAAGGAGATGTGTCCCAATCTTCGTAAGATGCTTACTGCAGTTTCCCTTGTTGAAATGCTAGACATTCTTCTCTACAGACCCCTCTAGGTAGTATTTGAGTTAATCTTCTAATTAATCCACTTGGCAATATCATTAATCAAAAGCAGATTCTGCCCTGCTTATTATAAGACCCCTCACATTTCCACTCCACTCACTAGATTTAATTAACACTGTAGCTGGTTGAAGCTCCCTCCTCTTCTATTCTACAAAGACTGATGTTACTTTTGCTATGAACAGCTGTAACAACTAGGACACACTTACTTCACATAAGATGGGTAGCTGAAGAAGTGAGAGCTCTCAAGTTAGAGGGATCTCTCATAGTTTAGTGCAGAAGCCAAGTTGAAAGAAGATCGAAGAAAGAGATGTTCTTTGTGGCACACAGCTATCCTGCTTGAAATTTACAATTAGTTGCCCATAATGTGTCCTTTTTATAGCATCATTATCACAGAATAATTCACAATCAGCCTCAGCAGTTGCATTAACAGTCTCTTGCAAAAGAAGCTTGTAGCAAGAAATGTCAATTAAAAGCAAGTTAAAACAGATGCTCTGAGCCCACAGTGCTACAGGACACATTCAGGTTCCAGGCCCAGCCTGCAGGAGGAACAGGTGGCACATTTAGTCTCCACAAATTTCAGCACCCTTCAGGGTTGAGCAAAGACAGATCCCACAGGACTCCAGACAAAGCTTCTTCCTGGGCTGAAAGATAATCTCCAGGATGCAAGGAGAACAGAGGGGTATATTAGGATAGTAAATTTTCTCAAGGACACCGAAAAAAAGCACTAGACATCTCTCTCAGCTACTGGACACTGCAAGAATCATACAAATTTCTTTGGTTAGATACAGTTACTTCATTACTATATGATGGCTGGGATCAGAAACCTCTTTCTGAGCTCAGAAAATACACTAACAACTACAAATCCTCCAGGTTATTAAAAATGCAAAAAAAATTTCCATCAATACTATGCTAATTTGCACAAAATTAATTTATGTAAATATAACTGAGGCAGCATTGGGATTGTGAGCTGGAGAGTTCAGGCTAACCTCCTTTCACTGTGCCTCATTAAAGCAGGGATCTGAAGAAAGCAAGACAGGGGTAGCAAATTGTTTGTAGCAACACTTAACCTCAAGTGGATGTTATTCTCAGAGCAGGAAAGCAACAGAAGAGCGGAAAAAGGGCTTATGCTGACAGTGCTGATGGTCCATTAACTACAGCAGTTCTGCTGCCCCAGTGATCAAACTCAGGTTTCAGCACTACATCTTCTCACTTTACAAGGAAGGAAGAGAAGGGGCTTGATCTAGCCCCTCAATTTTGAGCTTTTAGTCTAATTGACAAGAATCTACTCACTAATGGAGACCTAAGATCTGAAGGAATTCGTATTACTGACTTACCATATCACACAAATGCCACCTCCAGATTCCCTAATTGCTCTTGTGTTTCTCTTCACATCACTTGTGCAAGAGAATCAGGGATATAAAGACCACTTTCACACACTTGATTAAAAGAATACAGACTATATAAGCTGAAAACCTTTAAAAGCCCTATAGGCTCATGAAAAAAGGTGAGGTCATTATGCTCTAGTATTCTTCTGAGCTGGCTTCAGTGGGTATCAGTCATCATTACAGCACTCGGAATCATAATGGACTCCAACAGTTTAATAATTATTGCAACACCCTTCCTGATGAGATTGGTGCTGCCCTCTGATGTGAAAATTCATAAAACTGGGCTGGTAATGGGTTCTGTCTCGATTAGCAGGCTGTGGTTCTGTATCATGTTTGAGAGACATCTTTTGATGAAAAAAATCAAATTAAATCCTTGTTTCAAGCAGAGTAAATGAATTTGACTTTAGGTGATCAAGAGGGGAAAAACTTCTAATTAGAGACGCAAGCAATCATCTCGTTCAGTGTTCTTTCAAAGAAGGGCTATGGGGACATAGAATCCTAATAAACCTTCCCTCAATCACCTTCTAGATAAATGTTAAGGATTAAAATTAAGTGTAATTAAAGTTTGTTAATCTGATGTGGTTTTCACTGATAGTCCTTCATTTTTTTCTTTGCCCTGTTATCCTTTCCTCATTCCTGAGTCCCTCTCCTCTCTTCCTACCAGCATCTCATCCAGCAGGGAAGGCAGAAAGGCAAATTCTGCTTGGAATATCAGAGCCCAGCTGTAATTAAATCAATGGATTGGCACTTGCTCACACCACACTGCCCCCACACTGCATATGGCAGTCAGTGCTGCATCTGCTTTTGAACATGGGTGTTTTCACAGTTTCCATCATTGCAGAACCAGAAGTATGTCCCAAGTAACTAAAACACCAATATTTCTGTTTCCTTTTTTGGAAGGCAGAAGTGGGGACCTAGTCCTCACTTTGCAATTGCTGACAATTTCACCTCATCACTAGAAAAGTAAATGAAATCAGACTCTAAATATTAGGATTTAAGCTTCTGTCCATTAAGTAAATAGAAAGACTTCCATTTTTTCCTAGGTCCAGAATGAGGCCATTACACCCTCCATGATGTTCTTGAAGCCAGCAGACCCACAGAGCTGGAATTCATGGGATTACCCTTATAAGTAAGAAGTTTCCAGTCTAATAAAACAAAAATTGCAGCTATCCTGCTGTTAATCTAGCCAGACGGAAAGAGACTGATTCAAGCTAAGCTGCTGCTTGCTTTTGCAAAGAAAAGAAACCAAACATTTATCCCTCTCTGTTCACACAAGATGTTCACTGAATGACAGGAAAAAAGAGGCAAAAGACAGGATCTTTGTTCGCCAATAAGAACTGGAATAGACTGGGGTAATAACAACAACTACAATAATCATAATGATGCTGCTGATGAAGCTTTTGTAGTTCCATGTCAGAGTCACAGCAGACAGGAACCTGCAGTAAGGAAGAGATTTCTAGCCAAATGATGGGGCAAGAGGAGAAACAAAAGGAAGAAATGGAAGTGACTCTAGATGGTAAGCAGGTCTCTCAATCACAGTACAGAGACTGATGTAGATGCATAATGCTTCTAAACCTTTAATAAGGTGTCGATTTGACCTGTCTATCACCATTGCAAATAAAGCTTCATGTACTGCTGATCTGTATAAAAGGGACAAGACTGCCAAAACCACAGAACAAACAACATCTAAGAGGCAGGTTTTTCCCTGCCCTCCTCCATTTATAATCAGTCAGAATTAACTTGGGCAAAACATGCTTTCCCATCCCTGGCTGGATGCTCAAAAGCATGATGAAATAATGAATTCGTTACTGAATTCAGACCTCTGCCCTCCCACCCTGACTCTCCCCCATTAGTGCACGCTTCGGAGGGACAGGAATCGCTGTTTACGGAGCGCCGAGTGCTCCTCCCGGCCAGCGACATTTTAAAACCCTCAGCACGTAGGTACTCAATTGCAAGAGCGCTCAGTATCTCGGCGAGCAGCTGCTGTGTCACTGCCAAGCCTCTCCTGAGGCAGACCTGTCACTGGCCTCCACAGCTCCGTGCCAAGCCCACAGACCACTGGGGGCCAGCAAGCAGATGGCTTATCTCAAAGTCTAATTATCGGTGCTGACTGAAAAGTCTGCAGCCGAGACCAGCGTGGAGCAGGACTCTGCTGGGTTACTGTTTAGGGGAAATGGTGGCAAAATAGGACGGGTTAAGGATAGATGACAGAGATTTAGCTGCCAGGCTCCCAGTGTACCACTAGGTGTTAGGAAAAGCAGGGCTGAGTTCTGGTTTGGGTTCTGATGACATCTGGCTTGTTGTGAACAACACCCTGGGAAACATGAAATGGTTTTTACAAAATCAGAAACAAAATCAAAATCCTTTTAGCATTCTTTTCAGGTTTTACAGAAACCAGTGCAGCAGCAAGAATTAACTATACTTCCTTCTCTTTTGTCTGCAGTAAACACTGCGTGCTGCACTGAGCTGCACAGACCACGCTCGATCTGAGCTGACAGCTCAGAACTGTTTCCAACCATACCTTTTTTTCCCCCTGAGATCACAATGAAAAGAACAACCCCAAATAAGTGAGTTAGCAACTCAATTTTAACCACCATGATTTCGTTCCCTATAAGAAAAGAACAACAACAAAGACAGCCCTATTAAAATGAAAAATCTACCAAGAAGTTATGGGGTTTGTTTTTAAATCTAGGCAAATTTAGAGCTAAATCTGAGCTCAAATTAAGAAGGTTGTAAGACTATCCCAAGGGAATACAACCCAGCATGCCAATGCCCCTCTGTCCTTGCCAAACATCTTGGGCTGGCTTGGGACATCTCTGTTCTGCACTAGACCTTGTTTGCCACACTACCTCATCTCCAGTAGTAGTAGGTAATCAGTCTTGTCCTGGGTGCCACTGATCTCATACTTCCTCCTCTGTCTGCAAAAACTCTGGGCTTCATCATCTAGCAGAGTGTGGATCAGGCCAAGACTCAATAAATTCAATTCAGTTTGGAAAAAACCAGACTCTCTCTTTTCAGACAGATGACAAATTGCATACCATCTTACCAGATACACTGTATCCCAAACTGTGGTGAAAACCATCAATTTTTTTTCAACTATGTCAATTACTCTTCTGTATCTGAAAATACTAATAGCTGCATTATTCCTATTTAGGAACTATGACAATAAGAAATTCTCCAGTGACAGAACAAAAGCCTCATTATGGCAACTTCTACAAGGGAAGAAAAAGTCACAAAAGCAAGGAGAACTGCATTATCAGGAGTGGCCTTAGTGAAACAGGCACTAATGAAATGATTTAAATGAAAAAGCGAGGAAAAGAGGACGTGTCTGAAACTGAAGCAAAATATTCTCCAATTCTGAAAATTACTGCAGTACTAACCAAGAGGATAAAAAGGGCTACATGCTGTTACATGAAAAAGGGCCATGTGCTGCTACATGACAACCACATGGCTGAGGGCATCCCAAAGCTTCTTTAAAGAACAGAGTGTTTGTATCAACATTGTGAATTAACATTTGTGCGTGTTGCCTTCTACAGCCTTGAAGCAACCAACATTTGTTCAGTAACTCAGTATGTCAGCAATTCTGTGTACTTCCCACTAGCCTGCCTTTTTGCACCCATGTGTGCAAAACAGTTCATGACAGGCATTTAGCTACTCCATTCCACACAGCCAGACACTAGAGAGTGGAGAACAACAGCAGGAGCCCATGTTCAAGGTTAGGGAGATGCACATAACTGGACTCTGCAGGGAAAGGCAGAAGAAGCTCCTCTAGTGGAGTATCTGCTTACCTAGAATTCTGTAAAATGCTTTATGCTGATTAAAGACAGACCATAAAATGTTTGTATGACTTGACAAATAAGCTGCTTATTCCATTTTACAGCTTATTCTAAGTGTGTTCCACAGTAAATTGAAGTAACCTTGGGATGGTATAAATCAGCTTTCCAACAGGCTGCCTGTTGTAGTTTGGAATTTTTGCATAAATTCTCTCCCCTGTCACTGACTACCCATGTCATCAGGGAACAAAGG
>JAOXXN010000065.1:24963286-24979447 GCA_026770055.1 Myrmophylax atrothorax
ATCATTGTGGAGGAATTCTCCTTCCCCGTTTCTGGGTAAACAATTTGGTTTTTCCTCTCAAACTAAGACACTGTCTCCCAATTGTATAAGGTGAAAATGCTGGACAGGGAGAGGTCTGCAGGACATAGGACAGACCTACTCAGGCCATCTGAGGGTACATCTTCAAGAGAGCTTGTTTGAGTACAGGATGTCCAGAGCAGATGGAGGCCAAATGAGTCTTGGACATGCCATTACCTGCCACATGTACAATACCCTGTTGCTGCTTTTAGGACCACAAGACCAATGTGCCGATACACGCCTTCGGAGGCGTTCCCATGCTTGAGTATATTCAGTACGTAATTTGTTTCTCCTGAGGAGTACAAGGAGAGCAAACATGGGGTAACGTTTGGAAGTTCTGTAGTCAACATCAGGCATTGGATAACACTACATAACATTTGTAGCTCTAGATTTCAATTTTACTATAAAGGTGTCATTAAAAAAAAAGAATTTAAACAGTAAGTAGAGTACCCCTAATTACGTATCACCAGTGTCCCCAAGAACCTGTATGATTTCAGAGTTCATGGCATTTTTTTAATAATTCCAGCATTTCCCACAATTGCACAAAACACCATAGCTATAGAAGTATTCTATATTAGAGAAAAAGAAACCTACTGGAATTCATGGCACAGCGAGATACAAAGCACTGACTGAAAGGGACAATGGGTATGATTCGATGTGACTGCTTCCCACAGCAATCGTTATCAGATATTTACAGGCAGATTCTGAAAAGCATAGAAAGGAATTTAACCAGCCTAAAGGAAACATCAATTATGTCCTAAAGCAAGAACCTGGGATTTTACTTTTTTAAAATGGGAGAATGACTGAAAACTGAATCAGACCAAAACCCCACTTCGCCCAGTATCTTTCTCTCAGTAACAACACCTGGGCACAAATGAAGGTATGAACAAGGCAAGTTTATAATGAATTATACTTCTTCTGTATGCTCTCATAGTTTCTAGCTATTTTGCAGCTAAGGCATTTGAACAAAGCTACATCTGGTAATTTTGTGTTTAATAGGTCCCAAGACATTTTTCTTTATTATATTCTTCTCCTTGCTTTTCAGACCTATGTAAACTTTTGCATCAAAACAACCCATGGCAGATGATCCCAGTTTACAGATGCTGTGAAGAATTTGTTTTGAACCTATCAGCTAATAACGTCACTAATGATCTTCAGTTCTTGTATGAGAAGTAGCGAACAACTATTCCCTGTTTTGATACCCACAATGTCAGAAGTCTGTATCCCGGATTTCCTTCACACTGTTTCTTTTTCACAGTACAGTGACTCTGTCTACCTCAATACAGAAATTGTTGTAAACCTTAATTTATTTTTGCCACTTCTCTCTGCATCTTTCCTCTTTCCTAGTCCATTTTTTTTTCTGAGATGGAGGGACTGATGATAGGAAGGACAAAGGAACACAAAGCATGTAAAAAATTGGAGATGAGAATGTTCCTCAAATTTATTCAGTGCTATAATGTTTTCAGTTTTATTCTCTGTTCCTCTCCTAACAGTCACTAACATTGCTAACAAAGTTTGGCTTTTGAATCTATTTGGTGGTAATTTTAAATACTATTTATATTCATAAAAAGCTGAAAGCCTTGTCTCAAATCTTATTACAATGTTCTGAGTCTCAGCAAACTTCTTTCTGCCCAGTCCTTCCTAAGGTCAATTTGGATGGTTCTTAAGTTCAGTCAGGATTATCCTCACTTCACCAGTGAGTCCTAACCTATTACCTTATCTTCAAAGGTGATACCTAAGAGCAATTTATTAGTACTTATTCTTTTTAAACCTCAAAAAATCTTATTCTAAAGTTCCTTGTGGGAGGAGGGGGGGCAGGGGGAGCCTGCCTATATTCTCTCCGAAGCTTGACAGACATTCTAGATGCAAGATCCTGAGTGCCAAATGATGGTATTTCTGTCGCAACTTGACGTAAGTAAGGACTTCCACAAATTGCACAGGCTATTAGTGGCCTTTGGAAACACACCCAAAAACAAAAGAACATCTCTGTTCCAAAGCCATCTACACTTGTTCAGCCTGTGTACCAAGTCCGGCTTATGATGTAGCTCATTTTGCATAGTCAGGACACCTCAGGCTCACTCTGCTAAAACCAGAGCACCTTCCACAGCGGGTCTTTATAAGAAGTCCCTAGTCTTAAGCAGCAGAGGTTACACAGCTCAGCTCATGTGTTCAATAATCAATATTCTCACCACTGTCAGCAGCAGACATTGGTTTTCAGCTCCAGTTCATCTGATGCTTCACAGTGTTCCAACTACCCATCACCTCTGCAGAGTTCCAGCGGAAGCAATATTGTGAAGTGTTTAATCTCAGCTAATTTTTCCACCCCAATAGTTTCAGGTTGCGACTGTGAGACAACATAACACCTGCCACTAAACATTCCTTGCTATTTCACCTAACTACTTCACCTACTTTTACTGGTGGAAAGAGTATGAATTTCTCATGGTGCTCTGACTCACAACAGAGCAGTAAAGAATCATGCTCTGAACTCTCACCTTACTGATCCTTCAAATTCCACCTATGAAAAATTCAAATACTTGGATATTAACCTATATATGTCTCCATTTTTTTCCTAGTCTCTTTCATAGGCTTGCAGAGAGAGACCTGAAATCCTGTGAAGGCATTCCTGTCACAAAATTAGCATTGACATTGCTGCAACAAAGAGCTTATTAAATTAAAGTATACAAGACTGTTGTGGACACACCTAAGTATAATTCCAGAATCTCTTAATGTAAAAGTACAGCTAAAAATCTTGACAGAGAAACTTTAAGGAAAGACAAGCGTTCATCCCTTCTTCCCTTACCCTACTATTCTCTGCAGATTTACAGCATGACCTCAAATACTCTGAGAGTAACAACACTGGACAACATGCTACATCCTGTCATGCACCTGTGACTAAAGGTGTCTAATAAAAGTATTTCATGATAGATTCTTCATTGTCTCACACCTGGTCTGTAACACAGCAAATGGATGAAATTAATCTTGTAGTATACAGTTCCAATCCAGTAAAGCAGAATAGCTACATTCTTTTTACTTACATGAATATAAATTAATCTAATCAATAAATGAGTAAAAATTGAAACATATTTTTGCAATAGCATCAGGCATGGATGTCTACTGCTTATCCTCTCACAAAGAGAAATTAAGATTAAAAAAATCCATTCGTAAAGTGAGAATATTATGTCTATACTTTTACTGCTAATTTATCCTGCTTTAGTTCTTCACTCCCTCTCACTTTTGGCTTCTCCTGCTAGTAGCTGGAAATTTCAGAACAATCACCAAGTTTAGTCATCAGATGGGCCACTACCAGTCAATATAAATCTCTTTTTTCAATGTCAGAAAGTGGTCTTACTTTAGGAGAGACCAAACTGCAGAGAAGAGTGTGAAATACTCAACCTAGAAGATACCCCATACCCATTAGAGATAGACAATTACATGGCTAAACGCCCTCATATTTAAATTTTTTTTAGGGAGAGATGCATTGACTTAGTTTGAATGTGCCTGCTGCTGTGAACATTGGCTAAACTGTACAATTCCCCAAACAGTTTCTAAGTATTTCAAGCATATACAATACACAATGATGTATTTCAGCTGTTCTGTCTACACTTGTATCCTCCTTTGCCTCCACAGCACAGTGGAAAGCACACATGTGCTAACCAAAACTTTGGCCTCTCATAGCAAACTGGATGCCTTGTTCAGTAACAGTTACCATGTGTTCCTCTTCTCCCAACAATAACAAACCAGTCTCTTCTTTTGCCATTATTCATTGCGTCCCAGAGCTGTTTCATAGCTTTAGGAGAGTATCCCAGTTTTCAGACATGTGGGAATGAAACCTGGCCTTCATGAAAGCAAGTAGGCTTGGGAATATTTTTAAGTCACGTGCTAAACCAGAATCCAGTCATTACTGGCAGGTGCCGGAGCAGCTGAGACCAGAGCACATCAGTACACCAAAGTCTCAGAACACAGTGTCAACAACAGCCAGCTTATGCAAGGTGGCAAGCACACCGTTTTGGAGAGGAAGCAAAGGCTACACTGCTGTCCTGTCTGCTGGGCCATGGCCTGGAATATGTGTACTGGAACTCTCCACAGGTGAGGTCCTGGGAAGGGTCTGGGTCGAGAGTCTTCAGGCAGGGCTAGGACTTTCAAAATTAAATTCTTTTAGTTAAGAAGCTACTCTGTGCAACTGCATTTGGATGAAAATCTACATATGGAAATTAAATGGAATTGTGCCTAACTTGAAGAATTAAATTCTTGCACTGCAGAGACAATGCATACAAAGCCTGCCTATGCAGTGCATGTTTGCTATGCAAAGCTAACTGCAATCATTGCTAAGTTAATTAATTGTTTGGTGCTAACGAATGTTTCATATCTGAACTGCCATTTTCAAAATTCCTATCCTTGTGCTCTTGAGTCATTTGGACAAAGCAAGCAAGGCTATAGGAGCAAAGCACATTATTGTGTCTATTCTTTGGCTTTCATACATTGAACTTTTGAGGTATCAAACTTCCAGTTCTTGAGACAGACTGAATCCTAATACTGAAAAAAATGGTGTGCTATGACCCATGATGACACCTATGCAAACATAACACTATGGGGAACTTCAGTCTGTAAAACAGATACAGAAACTAAGAAACGTATTGAAAATTGAGTTAACAAAACTATTTTTATTTTTAACTGTTTCCCTCACGGTGGGGGAAACACTTCTCTAGGCAAGTGTCATCATCTCTGAAAAACATCAATAGAAAAAAACCTTTTTAGTGTGTCTCAAATTCTCAATAAAGCTATGGATTCTGTTCTTTACTACAGATTTTCAAACTTATGAGGACTTTGTTGTTGTGGTGTGGGAGCATTCTGTTTGATTTTTTATTTGTTTGTTTTGGAATTTTGGTTGGTTGGTTGGGTTTTTTTTGGTTTTGGGGTTTTTTTGAATGATGTTACACAGCTATGAACGAGCAAGAGAGACAAATCAAATTGCATCTCTGGGTAGGCAATGTGCGCAAGCCAAGCTGGTCCTCAACATGGTGAGCAAGAAAATCCAATGGCATCGCCTTCCTCACCTCACCTGGTTTAACAAACCCCAGATACAACAGACCACACTCAGTCAAGGATAGTCATGGGGACAGGAGAGGACACTGAAGTGCAAAGCAGATTATTTTTTTGTTTTGCTAGGACAGGTTGTTGGGAGAGGGCAGATTAGAAGGCCCACCCAACTGCAGGATGATTTGCAAGCTCACTGTTTCAATTTCCCAGCGATAAACAAACTATTCTCTGAGGAAATCAGAGCGTGCAGAAAATTTCCATGACCAATGAATAGGTACAAGAATATTCTACTCACTTGTCTTCTTAATAGGCAACTACAGTCCATAAACCATCTATTCTTTATATTCACTCCTTACATTAAAAAATTCTGAAGGTTTCCATTTTTTAAGTTGCATGAAGTATGACTATGAAAAACATATTTCAGTCAATGAATTCCTCAAAAATTATTTTAATAATCACTATTGCTGAAATTGAACATTGTGATTCATCACCTTAACTCCAAAGACACTCTCTGTTTCCTGACTAGGATTCCTAACCATCCCACTGAAAGGCTTTCTGTAACTGCTTCCTTCAGCTACACTTCAGAAGAAAGAAAATATTTCCAATACTTCACTGGTCTTAAATAAATGATGAAATCCAGGACAGACTTCCCAAAATACAAATGCTTACTTTCCCAACTATGCAATGGCTTTGATTTCCATGGTTCTGAAGGGCCACGTTTTAACATCACCTTATAGGAAAATAAAGCATGGAGCAAAACTCTTCTGAGACTCATAATACAAGCAATGGCAGCCCCAGAGGAGCTCCTGGCACTAAAGTTTACCCAAAGCTCACTTGTTGCCTAGGCTATTGCCACTCCTCTCTGACTGCAGTAAACTCAAGGGAACAGAAGATGACAAGGGCAACAAAAATACTTTTTTAAATGTTGAAAAGAAAATCCAAACACCTTGAGAAAGCAGTTTCACAATAAAATATGACACAAAAAGCTAGGTATCTCAGGATATTTCAGCAGGTCTACTGAAAGAATCACCAACATGAGCAAGGAGAAGTGACAGCAATGATCTAACCTCTGTGCTTTGCAAGGCCACTGGCTCTGCTTAAGGAAAACTCCCAGTGGAGACCTATGCAACTTTGATGGTACACATCCACCTTAAATGATTGACCACCACAAAACAAAACCGAATTCTTCCTCTCTTAAGATAAAACAGAGGAAAAGCAAGAATACCATAGCGCACAAAAGCGAATTTTAGCAGCAAGTAAATACAATAGAATAAAGAAAAGGGAAGAGAGGATACAAGGTTCTCAGCAATGGGAAAATGACCCTGCATAGGAGGTAGTGCAATTCCACTGGGAATATGAAATGGAAAGGGCACATTAAGGGAAGAAAGAGGAGAAGCACACGTGACTGGGGAGAAAACGTAAAGCAGAACAAAGGCTGCTTTTGGGTGAGAACAAAACTGTGTAGGTGATTTCTTTTTACATGGCAGGACACCAGATACCTAGGTAGATCACTACTGTTTTTCTAACAGAGTATCTTGGGCTTCTAACATCACTCATTGCTTTTTCATTAGCGTGGCCTTTCCTTTATTGTTTTACTTCATTACAGCCAAGTAGTTCTGTTCCTGTGAAGATTATGCCTCTGATCTGAAAGAGTAAGAGATTTATTTGCAAAGCATTCTGTAATTATTACAGCAAATTCACTGTCCAGTGGCTGCCTACTCCCCATTACATCCATTTTTATCAGCTATCAAATCCTCTAAAATACAGCAGCTCTTTGGATGCAGGGATGTTTTCCATACAGAAAGAACATGGCAGACTCGAGCACTGAGCATAGATACGTAGCCATATGCTCAACATTTATATATCTTGGCAAAATTCTACCACTCACCATGGTTTTACATTTGCTTTATACAATATAGTACACTTAACTAACATATTTATCAGAATTGTGCAAGACTAAGTGACACTACAAACTACTTGCCCAGCTCAATGCTTTTTTGCCCTAAGCATGCCAACAAGTCATTAATCCAGACTATTTATTTGTAGTAAACAGCTATATGACTTGATCTTTACATTAAACCAAGATGTTTGAGCCTGTATATAGCAATATTTCTCAAAAAAATCAGTCATCAATGCTGTACGTGATATACATTACTGTATACACATACCTTTCATAGTTTATTTTCCTAAATAATACTCTGAAACTCCTAGTATGGTCTACACATAAATATTCTCTAGCCTGCTATACAGGATAGTCATCCCTGACTGCCATTTTGGAGTATCTTTATCTGAGCTGTGCATTCATCCAATTGCTTTTGCAGGTTCATTTTAAGTAAGTTTGGCACTTTTTGGACAAAAATGTCCAAAAAGGCTAATTTAAAGAAAGTGTTAGGGGTTTTTTATTTACATTTGTTGACACATTTAGATGCTGAATGGTATACACTATAAGACTACTGAAAACCCACTCCAGTAACAGTGCAGGAAGTACATAAGGGTTTGACATTTCTTCTTAATATCTTACACTGGTTTTGCTACATGAATAAAAAGGAATAAATATTACAAACCCTCCCCAAAACAAATGAGTAGCTAGTGCTGGAAGGTACCACTGAACAGCAAACAAATGTAAAATCTTGTACCTACCATATCTAGAGGCTTCTCATACATACATGCATAATACACACATGCATATATATTTTCCAGATGCTACAGCAGAAAACTTCAATGGAGGAGCCAAAAGTAAATTTTTAAATTAGAAAATTTATTCTTTCAGAGGAAAAACTAAGCCATTAGATGAATAAACTTACAGTTGTTTTCACAGCTAAAATCAGATAATGCTTTTGCTTCAGGGGACTGATGTATAGGAACTTCCTCAAAGTAAAACAGTGAATACAGGCACAAGATAAACTGGGCAGGTTCAATCTCAGAAATAAATTAAAGTGCTGACCTCACCCAAATTCCTCTGTGGCAAGACGGACGATTTTTTTTCCCCCTTGTTAAGTCGAGGTAACTTAGTTTCATTAAAATAAATTGGACTTTTCTTGTTCATAATTAAATCAGACATTGAAACCAATACAATGTTGTTTTGTGATACTGTCTACACATAATCTCCCTGTCCCACAGCAAATTAACTGTCCTCTTACTAGAATGTCTCATGAAGATTTCCAAGTTTCCCCACCTGCCTGCTATCTCCTGCTCCCCAACAATTCCTTTTTCCTTTCTGTCTCTTTTAACTAAGAAGAAACCTAAGAAATTCAGATAAAGTCATTCAAACCTTCCTCCTTCATTTCCCATTCTTATTTTCTCTTCTGATAACTCGCTCTGATTCCTCTGTTGTCCCTTCTTCTAATCCATCCAGAGAACAATAGCTTCAAGCTATCCATTCCTCTTGTTTCTAGTCTTCACTGCACAACCTCGGGCACTGACTTCATTGCTGCCAACAAAGACATTTCACCATCCCCTTGCCCTCCTACTTTCAACCCTCAGTGCTTGTCAGCTTACACTTTTCACTTCCATTCCTTAATCTCCACCTTTGCCTGACAGCACTTACGGGACAACCAGTTCACTGAAAACCTATGAAAACTTTGGTAGGTACTGCTATCTCCTGGAGCCTAATGCAATACCCCCAGCTAATGTTTACATCTGTCAGCACCTCAAAGAGCTAAGTTAAGGGATAATTGAAAAGGGCTGTATTTTTCTTTAATTGTGGCAGAATTTACAGGAGCTTTTACAAGTCAAAGGGAAAAGCAATGTAATGTCAGATCATTATTGGCCAAAGATGGCATCGAGAAGCTTGGGAGGTGACAGTAAGACAACAGAGGATATACTTATGGGTAGCTGCACTGCATTGATCATTATATTTTATTCAGGAGATCTTTGTGCAAAAAATTCTATTTTGTGGATACCCTCTGGACCATATGGGCCTGGCCAGGCAAATACCATCTGGGCAGTTTAAAGGCAAGCGAAAGTAACTAAGTAAATGTGAATTTAAACAAAATCATAAGATGAGATACTAAAAGTAATAGTTTTTGCTTGCCTTAGACTGATAAATATTAAAAATGCTTGACCTAGTTGTGGATGGACATGTTATGCCCTTGTAGGAAAAAATCATCTAATTAATTTTAATTTTATTCAGATTACATATTTACGATTTATTCTAGTTCCATGCAGTTATGGGCATTTTCTGTAAATTGCACAGAGAGGACACTGATTCCCTGTTTAGTGAGGATAACTCAAAAAGAGATTCATTAGAAAACACACTCATTTTATTGGAGGCAGACACGTGGCACTTGCTTCTCTATGAAGAGTATTAGTTAAAACTGAAGTTCTTAAAGTATGGCTATTCCTACAAGGCAAAAGAAACTCTGGATAGTCTGTGGCTGAGCCCTTAATGATTGCTTCTCTTTCATTAGCTGTGGGTAGGAAGTGCAAGTAAAGGACTGCAAACGTATTCATGACTGTCATTAGCAAAAATGGCACTGTGCAAATCAATTTCCATGGATCCTGCTAGGATGGGCTTTCTAATTAGTCTGTCATTAGACAGCTAACTTCTCACCACTTCTCAGACATCAAATAGTCCATCACCCCAACATATCACCCAAGCTAACAAGGAGAATTTTAATGAAAGCAAGTCAAATTGGCTGCTACCACAGAGAGCACACAATAGGCTGTGTTACTAATCTTTCCCTACCCCTATTTGTATTCATTATTTTAGTTTCTGTTCTTAAAAATCTTTTCATTTGCATCAATAATTTTTTAACCTCCTGTTACTAGAGAATACAGCAGCTTCAGCACGGAGGGGAGGAAAAGAAAAGCTTGGATAAACCCAAATAAGTACAAGCTGAGATTGCTTCTGGGTATTTCAGAGCTTTCCATCTTATGATGCTGAAGAGAAATGTCAGCTTGTTTCTTGTGGTTTTAAATGGAAGCAGCCTGTGAAAAGCATTTGGCTGGCTGGCTCAGCAGCATGGTTTGTTTGAGCTTCCAGCATGGTCATCCTGCTTTACACAAGGCAGATGCTCCATTCCAAATGGTGGGGTTGGCCTTGAAAATCCTATCAGCAGGCACATAAAGGGAATCTCCCTTAAGAATAGATGTGAGTTGACAAAGAAACACACAAAGGAATAAAAGAATGCTTAACAAAGATGAAAAATCCCTACCCAGATGGGGTAGTTATCTCAGTATTAGAGTAGCAACATCAGTATTTGTTTTTTTTTTTTTAAATTGAGGGGTAAATATTTAAAAGCATAAATTCTACATGGACATGTCCCTAATTTAAAATAGCTGCTCCTGCCTGAAGGAAAATCTGCTGCCCTACTGTTCAGACACAAGTCTGCCCATACCAATTTTCTGGGGTTTTGTATTTTGCCTCCGTTTCCTCTTTATTACCAAGGACATTTACATGAAACTGCATTTTTGCTTTTAAGAGTTCATCTGTTCCTGCTGCTTATCACCCCACCTGAAGTCATAATCCTCCGATTGTGATGACATAATAATTTCCACTGCAACCAATTGTGATGCCACAAACAGAGACTTTAGGTTGGAAATAAACAGCAGGAACAGATGAACACTTAAGAAACAAAGATCCTGTTCTCATGCAAATGTCTTTTGTCATCAAGAACAAGGTTAGAGAAATTCAGAAAATATACGATAAGAGCAACAAGCAGAATGGGTACTAAAGAGAAACTCTTCGAATTTTCCAGGAGGCATTCAGCTGCTCTTTCAAATTAACTTCCTACATAACTAGGAATTTTAAATGTTTCTGAAACATAGGTAACTTTCTATTTGATTGAATTGCCAGCATAATGTGATCTGAATTATTGACATCTTCTCACCAGCAGGGCTAAGGCACTTTGCCATGGCAGGTCATGACTGGATTAAAAAAAAACAGATAGATGGAGCATGGGGAAATCATCAGAAATAGGACAAAGAGAGGTTTCTAATGTCAAGGCTCAGCTGGGCTATTTTTCTCCCCCTTCTTCAAAACCAAAAATTCTCCAGTTTCAGCAGTATCATTAACTGAATAAATATTCAGGTGATCCAAACAGTGGGAGCAGCATAAGTGATTTGTATTTTAATTTAGTTGGATCAATTTTAAGGTTGCTGCAGTTATAATTACAGGGCTGCAACGAATGGTGAAGTTCCCTCTAAATTTAGTCTGAACACAGCCTAAAAAATGCAGTCCAAAAGGATACACCTAACAAAGCAGGGCAAATATTTTTGCTGTGGTTAATGAATGGATAAGAAAAAAAAGAATCCATGAGAAAAAAACATCTGAATTTATCTTTCCTCCTGGAATAAAACCAACTCTTATGCAAAACAATTTAAGAAAAATTATCAGCATTTTCATTATGGACTTTTTGCTTTAAAATGGCAGGTATTCTAGAAGTAAATATTCAAAATACAGGTTCAGAAACATTTTCCATGTAAAAAAAATGGCTTAGGTCAATTCTATTTCTTTTCAGCTCAGCTGCACTCATAATACCACCACAGCAGTCATTAGAACTGCTCTCCTGCTCCATGAAAAGGAGAAACATTCTCCTGTTCCCAGTAAAAATTCCAGAAATGGCAGGGGCGGGGGGCATGGACAGATGGATGTGTGTGTATGACAGTACTCCTCTCCCAAGTAAAGATTCCAGAAGTTGGGGGGAGAGGGTGGAGAGTAGATGATGGATATATATGTATGTATTTGTTTATTTTACTATAGCAAGTGGTTATTTACTTACTATACTAAGAATTCACTTGCTGTGAATCAGTTTCCCAGGTGGCACTTCTGTAAGTTCTCCCGTGCAATCTGTTACGCCCATCTAAAGCCTGGAGCGAGGCCTAACACACACACCAGGGTGCATTCAGAATGGGACAGGGGGCTCAGAACATTGGTGTCTTTTGATAAATGTCATCTCATGTCCTGAAACAGATTTAACAGACTGAAGCTGGTAACATTAATGTGATTTCTCATTTGTTCTTTAATTCTTACCTTCCAAAGACACAGGGACCTTGGCTTAGATATATCCAGCCTAGTTTTAAGCAGCTGACTGAATCCCTGCATGAAACACATAATTTTCTTTATCTACCTACACAAACAGGAACCTCCAGAAGATTATTCACACCAAGTTCTGAATCACCATTGTGAAGGGCCTCACTGACCGCAGAAGGAAGGGAGTGATGAACATTTATATAAGGGCAATGTCTACCACTCAGCTCCCCAGTTCCCAAGCACTCTAATTCCACCCCACAAAACTTCTTGCCCATTCAGACATACAGCAGGTCACCTGTGGTCTTCCAGTGCTAGCAGCAAACTTTTCAGCCTGCCACTCACTGCATTATGCTGAGAGGCAGGGAAAAAAAATTATCCTCCTGTTATACTGTCACACTTCCTAAACACCCTAAGGTCTAATTTCTGAGAGTATTTTCAATAAATTTTAGACAAATTGCACCTTTATCTTCTGCTTTTTATTGCCTAAGTTTGCTTGTTTTGGTTTTAAAGTAGTATTTTAGTGACCTAATTGACATTCAGAAAGAAAAGGATCCCAGAAACAAATGCGGGGAAAAGAAAGTAAAACTAAATGTGTAATTTTTAAAGAACATCTTCTAGAAAATGTCTTCTTCCATACAGCTGTTCCTTTAAGCCAGCAACAGCATTTGAGGAAGCACAGAAATAAAATCTCTAAAAATTGGTGTTTAATAATTAAGTTACATCAATTGAACATAATGAAGTTATAGTAGCTGGGCATGTGCTATGTGAATGATGAGGTCAGCAGTAACAAGCAATGCAGAATAGTTATTAAGGAAATTTCTATACAATTTTCCACTTCCATCAAGTGTGCCAAGATATTCAAACCATAAAACAGTCTTAAGTATGTACAAGAAGCTAGTTTATATTTAAAATTCAATTAATAGATCAAATTAAACAGTGAAATATGAAAAATTAAAACATCTCTCCATTACTGCCAGTTTAATAAAACTGAAAAGAAGAGGGACAAAAGAAACAATTTCACTCTATTTTTCGCTTGCAGTTTTTGATGTGACCCCAGGCCACAATTCTCAAATTATCACAGAGGAAAATTACCCATTCTTGATAGTCTCTAAAAGTTGGTTTTCTTTATAAAAGCATTATTTTTACTGCTAGATCTTGTAGAGAATTGTTGAGAGCAATCTGGAACCGGCAGGCTAAAGTATCCTATCTTATATACTTCAAAAGACATATAATGTTTACAAAATATCTCATCCATAAAAGCACTTGAGACAGAGCTGCAGTCCAAAATACAGCACCAAAAGAAAGAAAAAACCCAAGCAAACAAACAAAGCCAAAAAAATCGACCCCAACCCCAAACAAACACAAAAAACCAGGGATACAAGGAATCATAAAAGAATCCTCTAGTCTATCCATTGTCCACAGAATAATCAAGGTTTCTGGTTTTCCTGAGGAAAACACAACAGCAAATGAGAAATAAATACAACAATCAAAACTCAATGATATTGTAATAAATCCAATGACCAAGACTCCGCAATATCCCAATCTACTTCATAATTTGACAGAGTTCTTCCTGTTCAGAGCTCTTTACCACTTCTTCTAGTAGCTACATACCCAGAATTCAGGTTCCTTTTAAATGTTTGAAGATTATTCTGAAGATCCCCTCTCCTATCTTATCTTCTTCAGATTCACCAACCCAGATATTTCAGTTCTCCTCCAGACACCAAGTTGTCCAAGGCTGATCACCCTCATTGCTTCCTCTGCAGTATCTCAGCATCACCTTCTCCCTGGAGCATGCCCAGAACCAAATGCCACACTTCAGTTTAGTTTTACAGATTATTTCATAAGACCTCTTGTATATGGCCTCTGACGTCCTTTTCTGCAAGTCTAACCCTTCAATGTAGGTGGATCACAGACTAAATGCTAACATAAGATCTTTTTCTACAGAACAACTCACTAGCCAGTTATCCTTTCTTTTGTGTTCACTCATTTTATGTCCCTTATTACTCCAAAGTATAGGAATCTACACTTTTCTTTACATGGTGTTGTTCCACCTTCCTCCCAAACCACTTCTCCAACCTGCCAAGATTAGGCTCAATTCTCACTGTGTCCTTCAGCATATTTGAAGTCCCTCCAAGTTCCTGTAATTTGCAAATTGAGTAATTCTAATCCAGATGGGAAAGTGACTCAACAGGTAGAGCAAGCAGCCTGCTTTTGCACTGTTCATACTGGAAACTCAACCCTTCCAGATACAAATACCGTGACAGGAATCTTCTGCTTTATTTCCCGTAGCAGATCTATGGCAGACACTCGAACTGCTCACAAAGTAATACTCAGATACATGTTACAGAAATTATGTTGGCAGAGACAAATGGAGCAATCCAGCAACTCCTCAACAGAGGATCTCTGTCTCAAGCTTTATCTGAGAATGTATGCTTACTTAGGAGCAGATGTATCTTCACATGCAAGGCAGTTAAAAAGAACATGTTATTAGCAAATTTGAGAGTTGAAAATTTTGATAGGCACCAAAAAAATCTAGTGCTTTAGTCTTTCTGTAAGCTGCAAAACTAGGGATTCTGGGTACATCAGTTTTTCTATTCTTCAATAACGATGAGGACAGGCTTGGCTTTGGTTTCTCTACACCTTAAGCGAATCCAGGAATTTGATTATGTCCATAGAAATGAAGTATTTTGACAGCCTTCACCAAGGAGACGTCAAATTAGTATTGTATATGTATCCATCATTACCACAGCTCTTGTTGTGATATTGTCTGACTTTAGAGAAATTGAGAAAAAGGCATCACTTCTTCAGAAGACAAAGTATATTAACTAATGATAGTGGTTTACTGAGACAATTTTTTTATAGTGTGCTAAAGTACATGTTTGGTGACCATCTGTGGCAGCACCAAACACAGAACTTGGGATACCAACCACTGTTAAAGTTGAGATCACACAGTTATGGAGGAAATAAGTAGTTTTATTTGTCCTGGAATTCTAAAACTTATTACTCTGAGGATTTTTTTTAAACACAGGAATGCATATAGCTTGTTAGAATTACTAAGCTCATTAGAGTTACTAACCCCATATATTTTTCAGTATGGTGTCAGGGAAAGAAAAGACATCCACTAAGATAGAATGGTGATAAAAGCACTGGATGGACACCTATCTGTCTCCCTTAGAAACCCAATACAGTATTGCTGTAATTTGCTCTGAATAAATGACCATCAATTAGTCTTCTTACACAAGAGGTTTATGGCCATAAGCTTTTACAGATTTTAAAGTTAAGAAATGTAAGTGGAAAAGAACCACATGCAGAATGCCTTCCAAAAGTGTAGCACAAGGGAGATGTTTTGTTTCCCAGGTTAATCTCTGCAAAATTATGTATTGAGAAAATCTCAACTCCCCACAGTGTAAGCAATGCAGTAAACTTCAGTTACTGCAGAAAAAGCTGACCTTACGGATGCACTGGGAGCTCTTCACATTAAAGAGGATTTCACATGTTCTAAGCTTCTTGCATCAAAGAGGAAATCAACGTTTACCACCCAGAGCAACATATGGAATTAGTTCTCATTCAATCTCTGAAAAGTCAATTATTTTCTTTCCTTGAAAGAGCTCTACATCTCAGACAGTTTGAGTAACGTCTCCAAATAATCTTTAATCCTCCATTTCAAAGCCTTCTGTCTACCTCCACAAGCTACATTTGGGTGAATAATAACTTTTCAAGCAGAGAACTGTATATTGTAAAAACTTGTTTTTAACTGACAAATGAAACTGGAACCATTAAGGAAGGGACCTTTGCTTCCAAGAGTAAATACACTGAAAATACGACTTCCCCCATAGCACTCACTAGAAATTAATTGTTTCATCATTTCTAATCACAGTACTGAATCAGATAAAAGTCACGAGCTACATTTCCTGACAATGAGAATCAAAAAATCTGAAAGACATGCATTATCAGCTACCAGAAATAATACAGAGAAGCTTACATGTTAATAAAGCTGACATTGCAAATCCCTTTGCATTTAGGCCTCTATCCCATGTTATATTGCTGTTGTCGTTTATGAACCTGTGATGCATTACAAATTTACAAGTCAACAG
>JAOXXN010000065.1:24979458-24999336 GCA_026770055.1 Myrmophylax atrothorax
TGAATTTAGATACAAATGACAGAGATCACAAACATCTACTGACCTTTCTGCCAGAGGGCAGAATCAGAAGGAGGGGGAGGGATTTTACTTTCCCATTTTAACTGCATGTCATAAAAGAAGATATTAGGAAACAAACCGCTTTAGTGTCTTCCCAACTAGTAAAATGCTAAAATTGTGGAAGACTTTTTTTAATACCACTGTTAAATGTTCTAGGGGTAAGCAAACGTCAGGTTCTTACACCTGAGGAATCACTGAAAGCAATTCTCTCTGCCTTACCAACACAACACTTGCTGCTTCTCTGTTTACACACAATACACATGAAATATTCAGATAAGGGACTATGTTTGAGAATTGTCTAAATTTGAAGTGGATTCATCATAAGCAAAATGTTATTAACACACCATCTGACAAACCACAGGCAAGCTTCCAGACTAGCTGGATACACGAGTTCAAATCTGAAACTCACTCTGCATCCTGCGAGATCATACCCATTTCATCAGCCACTCATTGCCATAAGCAGTGCAAGGAATGCATGAGCAACAGCCCGAAAGCTACAGCTGCAGCAAGAGCTCAAAGCTTCCAATCGTCAGTGTCATTTTCATGCAAAATCTTCACGTAATTATTTACCTTTGCAGTTTCTTCCACAGAATGTTTGCCAATTTTTTGCCTACTTCTTAAAATTCACATAGTAATTCCACAGCTTGACAAGTTTTAACTTCTTCATCTCTTGAATGAAGAGTTCTGGATATGGAAATTAAAAATACTCAAAAAACATTTTCATGTCTACTTTAATGGACTAGACCACAGTTCCTGTGAAAAATACTGATGTTCAATTTAGCAGATTTATTTTTAAAAACATAGATTTAAGTTTTAATTTTCAAATCATCTTTAGAGAGAACAAAATAGCATGGTGATATTATTGGGGAATGCTGCTTTATTTAAACTACAAATTCCTCCAAAATGAAAATAAGTCATCTTCATTTTTTTTCCAGTGCTGAAAAGAGTAAAAATGGTTTCCCAAATGTTCCATAGACAATTCAACACCTTATTAAACTAAAGCAAGTGTCTTGTTGCCTCTGTTGTTTCTCTGAGGAATAATGGGTACTCTAAAGACATACAAGTTTGGAAAGCCCATGCTCAAAGCAGTCAAATTCATGTCTTAAAACCAACATATGCCCAATATACTCACATTTTAACTGGATCTAAATGCTGTCTGAATCATCCAATTAGCAAGTTTGCCTTCCTAAATCATCACCAATGTGACCCAACAATTATAAGGTGCTCATATACCACAGCAGAAGACAAGATTAGAATTGAAGTAACATTACTAAATTAAAAGTTAAATTGTGGACAAGTGAATATAGATTAAGGGCATTTTTCTGTTCGGGGTTTTGTTTGTTTTGTTAACTGCACTAAAAAAGAAGTCTTTCTACTACTGAGTTCATTTAGGGCATAATTTTCAACACATGCATCTAGAGCATGTCTAATTAGAAATACAATGAATCAACTACTGCTCTTGCTCAGTAAAGTTACAGCAAAATTCTTAACTCTAATTTCCATCAGGAAAAAGGCACATTATGCCTGCCCCTCCTCCATGCCCCTAGTTCAAGGCATTCTTTCAGTCTTCCCTTCCTTCAGCTGCACATGAAGATAACTCCTTCCTTTTTACAGATATACCTACACACATAAAAAAACTTACTCTCTCTCTCTCTTTTATTTATAGTCTTTCACTTGTTTTTAGTCTTCTGACATGCCTAGACTATACCATTAGTTTCATTTAAATTCCATGGCCTGAAAAGAGTATTTGTATTAGCAAGACACTCAAGCATTTGTTTCCATTGTACCTGAGAACTCGAGCTGGGGACAAGTGCCCTGCTGAGGAACCCCACTGCACAGGGGGCACCAGCAACCTGGCCACACGTACCACGTGGAGGCCAGTCACGGCTTCAAGAAAGTCATGGCAAATGCCTCCATCCCACCAAGGAAAAAGAACAAAATATTTACATGTTAGCTCTCTGTCTTGGAAGAGATCTATTTTTTCTTTGCATTAAATGGACACTTGTGAAAAGTGAATGCTTTAAGAAAAGTATGTGCCAAGGTTAAACTCATCTCTGTTGTGTGACCACTTCAACATGATTTGCAAGCTTGCCTGTGCCTCCCATGACAAGCTCCAAACCTTCCTTCCAGAACTGCTTCAGTGTTTACATCCCACTGCTGCACCTGCTGGTGCAGACTCCTCACCTCACCTCTGCTGGGCACCTTTTCTTTTCCCTTTACAACGTGTCCTTTCCCTTACTGCTCGTTGTGATGGTCTTTCTCCCCCAGGTTTCCCACCTCGGAAAGCAGCCTGCTCCTTTGTTTTCTCCTCAACTCCCTATCCTTCTGGTAGCAGAGAGAGCAAAGAAATGGAAGCAATAATGTATCATAATTTAACAATGGTGCAGCTGGTGTACAGGATCAAGAGCCCCTATCTGTCACACTTCCAAGGCAAAGATGAAGAAAATGTCTTTTTTTGTCACTTTTTTCATCCAGTAGGTAAAAACATCGATACAGAAAAGGTTCAAAAGGAAGGAGAAGACAAAGACCAATTTCAAAAGGCAGCAAATACCTGTAACTCTGTCCCCAGCATTGACACAAGGGATTTTGCAGCATGAGGAAGAAACACACACACATCTGCTAACTTTGAGAGGCTATGAAGCAGATTTGTTTCCATTTCATCTCCATATGATTGGGTGCTCAGCAAGCACCTGTGTGTGCTTCAGGACAGATTTACAAATGAACAGTGTTTTGACCTTGGTAGCACCTATGCAGTGCACAAGCAAAAACTACTCTATATTTACTCCAGTGTGTGAGAGCACTTCAATTGCTGTCATCACAACCCTCCCACTCCAGACTTTCATTCTCTCTTCGCCAGAGACTACACACTGATTGCTCAAGCAAAGAGATGGGAAGGTAAGACACCAGCCTGTTTTCAGGATGTGTATGCAGTACAAAAAAAGCAAAAAGATATGAGCAAATCAGTTAGGAAAGCTTACTGAAACAACTGCAGAGAGAGACAGGGACTAGGTGGCCATAACAGCTCAGAAACAGTGGGAGCAGAGGACAGAGGACGGCAGTCTAGCCTTGCAGGTCCTGTCAAACCTGGGGCTGAGAAGGACCACTGCCTTTCCTAACACTTTCCTAACTTCCTCCCTCTTTTTTTTTAAAGCAAACCTGTTGCAAGATAAAATTCTGTTTCATGCTCTGGCCTCCATGTTTTCCTCCTAGGGTGGGGAAGGGCATGGCTTTGAACACATGTGTAGAGTAATGGTGTAGAAAGCAAACAAAGCTCTGAGATGCCAGGGAATGGACCATTCCACGTGTTGTTGGTCTTATTGCAATTATAGGGACAGCAGCCTAAGTGCTGTGACCTGCTCATGTTTGATGTTAAATCATTTACAAAAATGTGGAGTGGAAGGAAACTATGCCACGGCACCACCTTGTAGACCTGTCAGAAAACTAGGAGGGTTTTTTGCACTGGTTTTTACAATCCTCTATACTGAAATACACCATCTAATTCCCAGATCAATCTACAAATTTTGGCTAATAAATGCTTCGCAAATGCATAGGCCTAAGACTCTAGTGACATCTTCAAACTCTCTAGCTCTGCTTTACAGCATTTTTAGCTGTAAATTACAAGTTACAAATTACAGTACATTGATAAGAAGCATACTATCACCCATAATATGTGGAGTTAATTTTTGTGACTACTTCTAAGCTTAACACAGTTGTTGCTGTTATGGAGGAGCACACTCGATGACCCAACAGTCCGTCCTATCCGTATACTCATAATAATATAACAGTGATAATGCTGTGCAACTTGAGAGTCCCTTGCTAACAATCACTGTGTTGTCAACTCTCCTTTTTTAGAGCATGTGCTGCGTGAAGGTGTTAAAACAAAGCAATTCAAGTGCTACTATACATTTAATAAGAAAAAAAACAAGCAGTGAATATTACCACTCTAGATGCATCACTGGAGTTCAGAGGCTTTTCACTATCCAGCATATTTCACTTATTTTTACCTAGACAGTTTTAGAAGTGCCTTTCAAATCACATTCTCCTCTACTAGAGATATTCAAAAGCAATCCTTCAGATTTCTTTTAAAGGCTGTAGAGCTCTGAGACACATGGAAGCAATCAGCTTAGTGATGGGCATGACTCCCAGAAAGCAGTATTCCCAGCACATTCTCGCCAATTTTATTTGAAGTTCAAACATGCAGTGTCTGTTTGTTAAGTGAGGTCTTCCAGGCACACCTGTGTACACTGTAGGGAGGACTGGTACTTCTGCTAGCAGATGGCAGCTGACCATTTCCCTGTGTTGCCCAAATGGGAACTGAATATCCACAACAATGACTGAAATTGGAACAATGTAACAGGAAGCATTGGAGAATTAAGTTCAGAAATAGCTACAGAAATGACATTTATTTTCCTATTCACTACTCTTCCCAGCTTTCACTTAAACATGGTGTTTCCAACCGTCATATTATGATTTACACAATAGGGATGATCTAGCTTTTAGCGGGCCATGAGTCATTATGCTGCACAACAGCCCTCTGAAGAAGAGTTCTGGATCATTCCTCTTCTCCTTCCAGCAATTCTTTACCAGAGCTTTGCCTGAAAGGGTCTACATTCTTCCCCTGGGAATGGAACTATGTGGTTTGTACAGTTGTCTGGAAACCCCCCAAGGCCACTTCTTTCAGCAGGGAGACAGGAGACATCTCCATCCTTCCACAGCAACAGTGGGCAAAGCCTTTGACTGAGATCAGTAACTCGGGACAAAGTCTGGAATCCTTTACAAAATGCAGTACTCATGTAAGGAAAACATGAACACCTCTTTCTAGGACAGAAGCTGCTCTGGTTGGTACTTCTTTTTAAAGGACTCAGAGAAACCTGACCCATGTAAATGATCAAAGCCAGTCCTTTGCCAGGAGAGTGGAAGCATATGCTGTGAAGTTACAATTAATAATGTAAAGCACTTTTCATGTTTTTAGCAACTTACTAACATCCATTAAGGCAAGTGAAAACTCTACAATGTCTTGTGGGGATTAGGCAGCTAGGATGGGGTTTTTATTTGGGGGTGGGTTTTTTAATTTGCCTTATTTTTTTAAACTGAAGGTAGAACAGCAGAGATGAAGAATATACTTGGACATAACTTGTTCAAAACCTAAGGACATCAAAAGGGGTTTTGAGAACACATCCCCAAACCTCAGTGTGATGCTCAAATCACAACCACGCCACTGGAGACACAAACATTTCTGTACTCTACTCATGGTCTAGCACCAAATCCACTGAATTCACAATAGGCATGGTCTGCACAAGGAAAAGGAACAAGATGTTAGTACCAGCTACTCCTATGGCAATGATTGGCTAGCACGAAAACTTAAAGAAAAAACAAAAACAAACAAACCCAAACCAACCAAACAAAACCCATAAAACAAACCACAGACTAATCAACTGTGTCTAAATTTCATCAGTCTATTCAAGGTATAAAGGACATTCCTGAGATCTCACCAAGTGGAAATCAATTTACTTAGTCCACTGAAGGAAGGCAAAGGAGGAATCAGCACACAGGCCCACTACATTGTTCCATTAATTCATTTGCGGACTCAGTATTGCCAGAGACTGAAATAGTTAATGGCTTAAACATTCTAAGATCACCAAAAGACTACTGTCCACTGTAGGAAACTGAAAAGGAACAGCTGCTCACCCAGCAAAGCCTACTCCTTCCTCAATATGCCTACTGGGAAAAGACCTTGAGATCAGGTAAGTGGGTGCCACTGTCCCCCCACCTCAGGTACAGAAAGGTGTGCATACCTGAAGCTACAAACTGGATTTTCAGACAAGGGAAGAGGCTAATAAGAGGTAAATCCTGTGAGGTGGGGTAATACTTCTTATCAAGCCAATGTCCTCCCTTACATTATGACTCTGCTATAAAACCTCGAAGACATTTCACATCTGGCCTGGGCTATTCATCTCAAATGTTGGACCATGATCGATGCTGAGTCTTAGGAGTTGTCAGAGCCTTGTGACATGTCCCAGGACATGTCCTGTGACATTATCCGCTGTAAAACTCCCCACCCCAGGGGAGATACAAGGCATGCCCACTTGAGCTTGAAGTGTACAGTAACTCAAAAGATCTCAGCAGTTTTGCAGGGGGCTTCCCCCCACCCTCAATGGATCAAGACCATCACTTTCCATCAACAGACACTGAGGACCAAGTTTCATCGCTGGACCCAGCAGGTGGTGACTATCTATCTATCCATCCATCATCCATTCATCCTTTCTTTCTCCTTCTTTCTTTCTTTTTTTCCCTTTTCCTTAGGCGTTATTTTAATGCCTTAATATTGCTGTATTCCTTAAACATTTCCTTAGATGTTATTTTTATGCCTTAATATTGCTGTATTCCCTGTGCATTTCCTTAAGTGTTATTTTCACACTTTAATATTGCTGTATTACTATAGATGATAAAACCCAAAATGGCAACACACCTGTTTACCTTCGAAACAGAACTGTTCTAAAATAAACCCTATCTATATATGTTTACAAACACTGATTATTCAGTGTCTTTCCCTCTAATCCACCCCAAGGGATTTATTAACAAGAACCTGGGTTACCCTCCCCTTTTGGGGCGGGTTGTACACAGGCATGCAGTGGGCTAAAGGAGCCTTTCTCCAAAGTCATGAGACTTCAGATGAAAAGAAGCAAAATGAAAAGAGATGGCTATGAATAACATAAAACCCACACATAAACACACATAAGAAGACAGAAAAATATTTACCATTTTGAAGATAAGGATATTAGATGCCAATATAACAGCCTGTAAATCAATACCTGCAAAGTCTCTTTGGAGAGGCAGCAAAATATACTATGCAAGATGTAAGCACGAATATAACTCTAGAGAGAACAGTCTTGCTATTATGAAAAGCTTCCAGAGTCAGAAGAATGAGAATATGGTATGCTCTTCAAGGCAAGAGTGCAAGTACCCACTCCTGGGTAAATATTCAGAATAAAAAAGATAAGACTTCATAAATATTCAGCAGGGACAATCTCACATGCCACAAGGACTCAGGAGAGACCAGTTGACTAGCCATGTCTTCACTAGCTCTTATATCTGGCATTAAATTAGTCTGTAAAATCTATTCAGAGCTGAAGTAGGGACATCTATGGCATAATTCCAGCACCAACACAAAAGAGGCCTCCCTGGAGCAGTAAGAGGTCATTTTAGCTGAACTGAAGGCTGGATGACTCTAAAACAGGTGTCCTCAGCTTATCTGCAGAAGAGATGCAATAGCAACAGGAGCCTTAAGTAAGCAAACAAAGAACATATTAGTACTTCAGGACTACAGTTCAGCTTACTTTCTCATAAAGCCCTGTTTCAGGTGGCAATGCTAACAAGATGGTTGACTAACATGTGTAACCAGGTCTGGGAAAGGATAGTTCAGCAGTTAAGTCACTCTCAAGAGCATGAAAACCTTTGATTTCAGACCCTACTCTCCACATATTACCAAGAGACACTAATCAAGTCACATGCTACCAATTTAACCATCATTCAGTGCCAGATACATAACTAATCCAATTATCAACTTTGTCCATTCTTTTAATGTTTAGGTTATGACTGAGCTTTCCTTTAATCCTACCATCAGGAGCCTTTCAAACCCTACCTTTAATACTCATTCACACCCCTCATCCTTCCAAAGAGTCTGGGCCTTGCTTTGGAAGTTCTTTGGAAATATTGTTATATTTCTGGATCAAAACAGAAACCCTAGAAGTGACTCTCTATTGCTAGGCTGTTCCTTGGTGGCATCTACCTTCTTCTAGAAGACAATTATACATGCTGAGTACAAAGAGGTTTGAGCTCTAATGAAGTATAAGAAAATTGAAAAGAACTAACTGTTTCTCAGAGATCCACCTTAAGCTGGCAAAGGTACATATGACAAAGGATACTCAGAGGCTGCACACACTGCTGAAGTCAGTAAAATTGGCTCCAGCTACTATGGCTTTGTGCTGATGGAGACAAGGCACCTCTAAAGCACTGTGGATGGGGCAAAAGGGCTCCTAATGAATTTCACAACCTCACATACTCATCACGTTCAGATGACCTGAAGCCCTCTAATCAGTAGCATTCAGAAGGTAAAATTTTAACTCCTTCCAACAATTTTATCTGAGATGGAAAGACAAAGATTTTCCATTACCTCAAAGAAAAATTAATATAATCTGAGGATAACTAAACCAAAAATTTCACACTTTCACATTACAATTGCTACTACTTATGTGCCACCAAAAGTAAAAATGCAACAACTTCCCCTTGTTGAAAAGGGAAAAAAAACAAGAACAACCCTGGACTACAAAGGAATTATCTTGCTACACATTATACAGGTCAACAGAAAAAGGAAAGAAAATTCAGCAAAAGTGGTTTATCATTACCTCCCACAGAACATTCATTTTATTCAGAAATGTTTGTATATGTTCTCTTACAACTTCAATTGGTCCTCTGCTTTGTGTAGGCTCAGAGACAGTCATTGCAGTGTCATTGAGGCAGACTCTCTGTAAAGTTCTATAATGGAAGCACACTTGTGTGAGGAAAAAAAATAATTTCCACGTTACCAGAAGGGCTATTAAAACTTCTTCAATTTGGTTATCCAGTTGTTTTGCGTTGTGACCTGACAGAACTAAAAGGTTTTGGGTGGCAGGTGGAATTAAAAAATGAAGGTGTGAATGATTCATACAGAAATGTTTGGTCTGTTACCAATTAATTATCAAGGGCTGTCAACACAAGAGTGACTTGACACTGAGATACAATCAAAGGCCAACCACCACTCATTAACTTCTAAAGATTATCAGCAAGCAGGAGGCAAAACATGTGACATCCACATAATGCTCATGAACCCTGAATTTCTCACTCTAAAAAAATGCAAAACACTGTGGATTTATTTGTTTACAAGCTTTTGAAAAAATCCATTTTGTACATCTCAGCAGGGAAGAAGATCACAGCCTCCCACTCCACCGGCCTCGGCTGCCTGGAGTGCAGCCTTCACAGCTGCAGCACTATGCTAGGTCAAGGCACTGAAGCAGGGGCAGAAAGAGCTCTGCTCCAACCCCACCCTCTGCCAACATGAGAACGCTTCCCAGCTACGCGCTGTGACGCTGAACACAAAGCACAGCACAACCGAGTCAAAGATTCTGTTATGCTGCAGCTTCGGTCTGGATGAAAAGGCTTCATTTTGCTGCTACAGTGCAACTGTACCCATACTTGTCAAACACCAGTATCACAGCAATACTACAGAACCACTTGTGAGGAGAAATTATTTCTGACCCTACCACAAGAATTGCATTGTATGCAGTACTTGAGACGTAGTCTCAGAAAGAATGAGAAAAAGCAAATGCACCAAGGCAGCTGTTCCCTGGGAAATCACAGCAGTATGTGAACATGTTACTAAGCAGTACCATAATACAGAACAGAGAAAGTGGCTAAAGGTTGTTTTAACCAAAGTATGTTTAGAACAAGTGCAACACTTCATATTCCTTTAGTGTAGTCTAGGTATATGCAGAATTTCTAACAAGTATCAGTGGAACAAAATAATAGCCATTTTAGAACACAAAAATATTAGCTGGCGTAGCTAACTGCATGATGATTTTTTTCATCAAGTACTACAGGAAAAGAAAAGAATGACAAAAGAGAGAGGAGAAAGATGAGAAGGTGGCACAGGCTCTACACAAACAAACCCCTCTATTCCTTGTACAGAGATTTCAGTAGAAAAATATTTATAAAAATATTATTTAAATAACCAGATGATAAAACTGTGAGCAAAAAGCAGCACTGTATTCAAAAGCACTACATGCCACAAAGTCCTGCCTACCTTCATTCGGTAAAATTATTGCACTAAATGTATAAAAGTGATCCGATAGATGCAGTTTTCAACAACTGCAGGTCAAATGCATCTAATAGTCTGAATTAGCAACCTCTGAAGCACATTTTTTTTTCCCTTATCCTTAGCAGATACTACATTCCCACTTGCCTACCTCGTGTCAGGATTCATCATTTCAGGAATAACAGCAGAGATCAACCCTGAAAACCACATGAGAATACGGGTGCTGCACTCAACTGGCTGGCATTCAGACTTCAAAACATTTCTCCCCAGAGAAGCCTGCCTAATATCTGTCCTATGGAACACTGTTGGCTTTCCATACAAGCAATACTCTGAGAGGCCACACAGCTGTTTCAATAACTTACCTGAGAGATGAAGAGTACCAAAATTGGAGACAGGGCCAGGACTGCAAAACATGACAGATGTAAAATAAACTCAAGGCTTTGCACTGTAAGTTTTATTTCTTGTGAGATTGATTATTAAGAATACAATGGGGCTGTCAGCAACGTATTCATCCAGTACGTGCCCTTTTTAAAACATCCTCTTTTTGGTGTTTTTGCTCCATGTCCTTAGAGCATGCCCTTTCAAGGAAAACATCAGAGCTGACAAAGCTGACTTGTCATCTACAAACAAACATAGCAAGAAGAGTCTATATCCCTCTCACTTCTCTTGAGTAATCCATAGAAAGCCTTTACACATAGCATATGATATGTATTTTTATACTAGCATATTTTAGCACTCACAAAGGCAAGCTCATACACCGTACAGCAGAGAGAAGGCAGATGCTGTTAAAACCTTCAGACAGAGCCCTGATGGCATCCCTCAGCTCTGACCTGCAGTCCAGACAGCTACTGCAGTTCTGACCCCTTGGGTTAAATTTATCTCTATCTCAGTTTCTCTTATTCCTGGACTAGAAGAAGCTGTTGAAGGCAAATTCTAGTCCACTTCACCACTTCTTTGACATTGTACATCACACCTAATTTGCAAGCTCCCCAATTCTGTTATTGCTCTCCTGAGACTCATTTCAGCAGTCTGATGCAGTGCTATGCTTTGTACTACCTAGCAACACAGAGTATGTTGTGAACAAAAAGCAATTAAGATCTCATCTAGAACCACCAATCTCATTTCAGCTGGGGAAGAAAAAAAAAAGGCATTTCATATTGGATGCTGCACTTCTAACACGTTACTAAGAAAATGGTTACGAGATATCAAAAATTTGAGGGTGGGGTAGAAGCATGCAGTAAATGAACCTAAATTCAGAGTTTGGGTTTTGCATTCCTGCTGGTACTACAGGAACACAGTTTCAGGATAACAGCAAAGAAATACCACGGGTGTGAACTTTTCAGACCCACACTATTATTATGGCCATTAAACTCATGGCCAAATGCACTGATCTTGCAGCTCAGTGTAAAGCCTGTTCTCATTTTTTCTTAGATGCAACAGATCATGCAGGGTTTGAGTAATGGATTCTTTTCATATCACTAGACCATTTTCTGCCCCTAACAAGCTGAAATGAGACAGTTAAACACAATGCCGTTCCAGCAGCTCTTTTGCAGGATCAAACACTGGACATGAAGACCACGTTACTACTGTTTCAACAGAGCAGCAACCTACCTGGTCTCACACTCACACACAACACAGCTATTTAAAGAAATTTTTTATTATTATTTTATTATTATTATTTAAAATACTGGAACACAGGAGTTTTTCCACAAACAAATTTCAATTACCAACTACTATGAGTGTGTCACTGTGGTGGTTTGACTAATCACAGCTGTTATCCCTTAAGCTTGGAAACAGCCACTGAAAGTTTATAGGTATTTTAAAAGCATCATGAACGGTCATTAATGAAGAGATCCTTTTCTTCTCATGGTTATTAGAAATTCAAACAGCTGCCAACCTCTGCAGTCTCATCGTAAGGGAAAGCGAAGACTGTCCCCAAAGAGTTATCCAGAAAGCTCACCTTTAAAAGGCTGTGACACAAAAGTTACAGAGTCAGAATATTTTCTAATAAAAAAGACCCAGAAGGTTGAAATCATAAAATACACTCAGTGTTTGGTGCAATCATTACTGAGGAAGAGAAAAACAATAGGATTTCAATTGCTATATAAATCTGCTAGTCACAGAAGAAAAAGACAGGAAGCATATGGAAACAAAACATACAGTGTTTTAATTTTTAGCATCTAAACCAGGAATTGTGTTAAGGAAAAAGGGCTGGTCCTGAAGCCTGAGAAGCAAGTTGTGACATCTTTTTGCAGTCTCAAGGATCTGAACTGCTGACATGCTCTACTGCCCTTTTACACAAGAAGTTAAGAGATTCTAACTGCAAGAGGAGATACTTACTCCAAGGACCAACAATTTCACTAGCCTCAAGAGAACTTCTCATCATTTTATACAGAAGGTTATATGGCCCTGCCTGATAAAAACAAGGTCCCAGGCTTGCACATTATGACACAGGATGAAGACACAGCAAGAAAACTCATCCATATGCATTTTTACAAAGAACTAGAAGAAGCCAGGTTTCTTCTGAAGGCTGTTCACAGGTTTCAGGTCATAAAAATACCAAGTCATTGATCAATTTTATGATTTTATAATGGGAATATTACAGATGAATTAAAACCAAGTGTCTGTATCAAACACTAGAACTACTGAAGTGAAAGTTCATAGTTACAGTAGGCCAGCATCACTGGTTTCAAGTCTCTTTCCTGTTGCTTCCCTAAGGCAGACAGGGAATTTATCTGGAAGGTGAAAGCCTAGATTTTCAGCTTTTCAAGTTTAAAAAAAATAAAAAAAACATTTGAGTCATGGACACTCATTGGTAGTCTACCCCAGTGTGCTTGGTTACCATCCCAAAACACTGCCAAATTCATCTACAGACTGGGTGTTTGACAGTGCTTGTCAGCATTTAGCAGCTAGAAGGTCTCATGGCTGAACCTTTACTATCAGCTATTAAAAATACAAGGCAGTGCCTAAGCTGTAATGTTTAAGCTTCAGAAGAGAAAGCTAAGACTGTTTTTCGTAAGTTTGGACTTAAAAAAATGTCTGGTCTGGAAAAAGTTTTCCAGAGCCCTCAGGGTACAGGCTATTTACAAAGCGATCTATTACCTACTTTTGACAGCTGATGAGGCAATTTATGCAACTGAGGTGCAGAAATGAGCCGACAAAGTTGATTCTGACGCAAAAGAAATTAAAATGCAGAGACTTAAAGTCCTGATTGATACAGTGAATTGAAAACAGCAGCCAACTTAGCTGACTCTGCGAGACACTCTGCTTAAACAACACTTTAAGTCATTTTAATAAACATTTCAAGGCATCACCACCACCAGTGAGCAGCAGGAACCTTGCAAGTGATACAGAATCCGTTAAAAATCTATTTATATCCTACCTGCAGAGTGACAATATAATCACATTCTTGCTTTGTATTGATGCTCATTACAGGGACAGTATTACGTGATCCAAGATCGGATTGTCACTGGACACCTGCAGGCAGCTGGAATCTTAGAACAGGTAAAAAAGACTGTTCCCCTCAAAACCACTGCTTTTATTTTGAACTGGCTTATTTAATCCCTGCCTCTGCAAGAACCCTTATTCTGTCCAATTTTGACATTAAGGTACCACCAGTCTTGGTAAGGTTGATTTTCAGATAAGACACAACTTGGAGGAGTTTAGAATCTGAGCATATAATAACCTATGTCTATGCAGAAGAGACTCACAGAACAGGGAAAAGATGTACCTTAGAAAAAAAGATGGAACTTCAGCCTATAACAAAAGGCTGAAACATCACAAGTATAGACTGTGGCCTTAGGGCAACAGAAGACAATATCAAAACTATTTTCAGTGTTATCATCATAAGTATATGTGAGACCATTTTGTTTAAAAGTGGCATTAATATGAAACGAACACTATGGGTTTACTACATGAAACTACTTCTACAAACCTTGGTTAAAAATATTTGGGACTGTTTATAAAGCATAACTGTAGGTTGTGCATCTGTAGCTGTACATCATCCCTATGTAGTCAATATAAGGAGATGAAGAGGCTTCTAGGAGATAGTCCAGAACAGTTACATCAGCCTCTTGCTTTACCGTCTCCCTTGGGAAAACTTTCCTCACTCCTTCTGCTGATTGTAGCGTCACGGGAAACAAGACAGCACAAAGATGAAAAGATTTATTCATTACTTAAGACTAAAAATCTCTTCCTTGCCAAATACCAAAACATCAGGATATGTATACGCTGGTAGCAACACACCTAAAATAAAGATGGCCACAGCTTGATGAGCTGGGCAAAACTAAGACAAAAACTAACCTTTGTCTTTTCATCTTGGATTAATTTGTTAGTTTTTACCTGCATCACAGGTGCCCAGAACATATGGACTTTCCTTGGCAGGGTTGATAACCCCTCATTTTGGCAGTCAGAGACAAGGCTATCTTGACAAGTCCCCAGAGAACAGTATGGCACATGGGAACATCTAGCAGCTGTGAAAAGTCTGTGTGTACTGACTGTCTGGCTTCTCAGGCTTCAGTGATTTGCTAGTTACAGACAAGCTGTGACTTTCAGAATTAAAGTTTATTACTGCATCTGATATTTTTCCTATAGGAGAAACTTGGAGGACCTCCTGGGTCAAAGGTCTTTCATGTCTGACTGCCAAGATACTATGCCTTTTTGAGGTTTGGTTGCCAGGAGCAGTAACTTGAATTTGACCGATGAATCAATGCTCAGTATTCTGATTTGTGGCTACCTATTTTGGAGGCTAATTTAAAAATTATTCAGCAATTCTCTATATAAAAGTCAGAAGGAATATCATCAAGTGACTGATTATAATGTTTTTTCCTTCTCTTTACTAACAGCTCTCCCAACAGTACAGTACCTCTTTAAAATGGTAGCATGATGTGTTCCAGTCCACTGACTAGAAAGAAAAAAAATTCCAATGTTCACATGACCAGACTGTGGATAAGCAAAGAAGGATGATGCACTTCACAGCAGAACACAGACAGAAGCAGAATGATAAATGTCTGCTAAAGCTCTTGTTACCAGTATCAGTAAGGGAAAGAAGAATAATAGAGAAGCAAGGAACAAATTACAAGTTATTAAAAAAGAAAAACCAATACAAAACTAATCATGAACTTCTATTGTTTATTTCTAATAATGCATCAAAGCAGATCTGTAGTCCTACCTGCAGCACAAAAGTCAATGCCACCTACTGTGCCAGCTATTGGTACAGCTCTGCTCTTCAGGACAACTGCAGAAAGCATTGCTATAGGTACTCACATGCACACGATCTCTAAACCTGATCTATATAAACAGTTTTTAACAGATCCCTGTCAGGTGGCTGCAGCCTTGCCCTTGCAGAGAGCTGGGGCACAGGAAGGTAATCTGCTCTAGCTCAGCTCGCAGGAGGTTTTGCGTCAAGGAAATTTTTAAAAGGATGCAAATTAAAGTTTATGTCTGCTCATTATTGAATCATACTTCTGCCCCAGTCTGTGCCAGACACTCCAAGAGACACAAAACGACTGTTCAGCAAAAGCATAAAAATCACATATTCTTGACTCTGAGAAACAAAACTTATCTTTACAGAAGTAAAAAGAAAAAACTAGAAAAAAACCCAAAGCTGCTTTGTGATCAGTTCACACCACAAAACTGCAATACAAAAAATGCAGGAGGTTTGGTTGCAGTGTGTGTTCCATGAGACCTAAGTGTCACCTGCAGCTCTCCAGTACTTCATGGACAAGCCAGAGCAACGGAGTCTGATGTCACCTCTGTACTGCCTTTACTTGCAGGTAAGCACTTCTGCCAACAGGTGTGAGGCAGAATGCTGCATCCAGTGTACAGATTTTTCTAATGTGAGCCTTATAGCTCAAGTTGCCTTACACTAACAGTGACCTGGTTGCCTCACGAATGCAGATACTTCAAGAGAAACAGAGCTGAAGATTAGGGGAGAAGGAAAGATTGCAAACCTTTCTGTGAAATCTGCCCCTAATTTGCTTGTTCATAGAAGAAGAAAAATTAAGCTTCAACATATTAAGTCAAAATTCTACAGGTTACTTTTCCAGTGCATTCTGAACTTGAAACATTTGTTGCTGGACAGTTTGTTTCCCTTCTCTCTCTGCACCCTCCCCAGCTTTTGACAGTACCACTTTTGATTATGCTGTCTCCTTTAACTTCTTTACTTCAGATCTCTTTCAGCTTTTGGTAAGTCATGGCAACAAGCATGAGGTGCAGGCCATTATACAACTGCTCAAGTCACTTCAATTATCTGGCCCTACTCCCTTGGATTCCTTCGTCAATATACATAAAGTTGTGCTATGAAATAACTATGTCTCGAGAGCAGATACATCCTGAGTGATACTCAGGCATCAGAAGCCACAGGATCTCAGGTTAATGGAATCTCTATTTTCACACATGCTGTGTCTTTATCACTTTCCTCCTTCATCTTCCTATTAACATGAAATAGCAAACAGGGACCTGTTGGAATTCATAAAGTAAGTCAGTCTTCAACTTCTTGATGCATTTGTGTAGACTTCACAGGTTCCAACTCCGTCTCTGCAGGGAACTAAAGACCTGCACTCAATTCGGTATTATTAAACACAAATATATAAATGCTGCCATTTGGTCTGAAAGTGATAATAGCATAGAAACTCAGTTATTTGTGTTGCTGCATAGCAAAGATGTTGTTTTAACAGGTAGACACAAGAGGCTGAGTCAAAGACTCTGCAGAAGTCTAAATTCACCATTTCCTTATTTGATCGATTTAAACACTTCAGAAAATTGTATGTTTCGTGCTGTCATATATCTCGTTCTCCCAGAAGGGAGATTTCAGGTTAGACAAGCAAAATGATTGCCTCAAGTACCTTCCAAGACCTCTGTACATCCAAACCTCCTGCAGCTCTCCAAGTATTCAGGCCAAACAGCTGACTTTACTAGCTAGTTTTTGAGTAGGTCATTAGACTAGTAAGTAGCTAGACAGGCATACAGTGAACAATTACTTACAGAAACACATTTTTGGAAGAGCATTCAAACAAAAGAATAGCACAACTACTTTCCAGAGGCAAGTAAGAACAACAGCCTGAAGAAATCACGAAGGCTAAGACATGTCATGAGGGTATACACACTGAGAAGATAAAGACAACTCACTGATCCCAAGATCAAATCAAAGTCCAGTTTTTCCATTTTTATATATGCCAGAACTAAACCAGAGCAGTACAGAGAAAGGGGAATGGTGCAAAAGGTAATGCAAAAAACTTACCCATCCAATATATGCAGAGCATAAATTTTCTTCCTTGTTTAAATTATTACAAAACACATTCCCACAATCTTGCTGCACCCTGCAAGTACAGGGGCATTGACAGCAAAGGCTTTTGTTTCCCTGAGAGAAACTGGCATAATCATGTCAAGTATAAACAAACAAGTCCATCATCAATGATATGTTTTTAGCATAAATGCAAGGCAATGTTTAACTTTATTTTGCTTGACTGAAATACACACCCATGCATGCAACCCATTTAAAGAAGTTTTTGAAAGCAGATGTTGAGAAGCTCTAAAACACTGTATTTCCTACTTACAGTGATACATTTGTTACAAAATCTTAATATGATTTATTATTTTATTAAGTCTACTTTTAACCCAAATCAAGAGGTTGGCTTGGTTAGTCAAGAGACATACAAGTACTTTTAAAAAACCAGATACTTACCACCACAGAGATCTCAGGCAACAACAAGATGATCTCAGACGGAAGAAACACAAAAACTAAACAACAACTCATCAGCTGTTTTAAGGACTCTCATTCTTAAAACAGGATGTAATTAGTGACACTAGATTCTTATATTCCCAGCTCTGCAATCACAATCTTCTGTACCCCACTCTGCTCTTCTGTTTTCATATGTATGAAATTGATCTACTTATCCTTAGTATCAAGCCACTGATTTGAGACAAGTGCTGCAAGTATTAATTTAATGTTTGGAAAAGTGTTTAAATAGTTTCATCTGGAGAGTGCAGAAGGCAGACAGAGGATTACATGACATTCTCTGCAGATACCCTACTTTTAGGGGAATATGAGGGTGGGGATTGCTGCTAGGCAGAAACTTGTACACTTAGTTTCAGCCTGAAAGCACTTCAAACATGGGAGCTTGAGAATAAGCCACTCACTGGGGATATCTATAATGGAAAGGCTGAGCTGAAAGTACTACGTAACAGTCTTGCTGGTGGATACTACCGTCTTCAGACAAAGTCTTCTGTGAAGACTGGGAAGAAAAGACACAGTGAATTACATTGCAGATGTACCTGTAGCTATGTAAGGCTCAGCTTTCTCTCAAAAGCAACACATGGGAGGAACAGCTGAGCTCACAAAGATCATTACTGAAGTTTAGAGGAAACGTACAATGCCCACAGTAAAGTCCTAAAAGAAAAAGTAGTTTCACCATAGCCAGTCACTTGAAAGCATTAGATACCCTGCATTAATTTGCCACTTAATAAAGAGTTCTCTTTCATTAGACAAAACAGCTACTCTTGTGTCCTTGCAGGAACAGAAAAAACATTCACAACAACAATCTCCAAAACAAAACCGATTTTCAACAGTAAATCAGATACCCCATTTATTCTGAACAACAGTGGGAAAGTGAAGTTAAGAATACCTATGACAAACCTGAGAATATAAATCCCACCACAAATGCACTGTGTTCCTTTCAAAGGAATGATTTTCTCCACCATCTCAAGCCTTCTTCAAACTTTCACTGTGACATAAAGGCTCCTCTCAGCAGAAGGCAGACCAGTGCAACTTAGCTTGAGCACCCAGCAAGACTCAGAGTGCAAGGGAACTGCACAGCTAACATGATGGCGCACTGGGAAATAACCAAGGCTATTAAAAAACACATTACAACCCTTATCTGGTCTAATCTAGGGAGCTTGCTGCTTCCTGCAGGAACAGAACACATGCATCTGGAACATTTCAGACTTCATGACAATTTTGAGGTTATAAATGCTGCTGTGGCCAGAGTAAGTTGTCAGAGTAGGAGGGTAGAATATTAGGGATTCCCTGCCTTCATCACTCTTGCTCAGAAAGCTTCTTTTTTATTCAGTCTTCTCACCCACAAAGTAGGGTTACCTGTGCTTCCGTTATTGAAAGTCATGGGAATCAACACTCAGAGAACACTTGCAATGACCCTTTAAGCAAACTACACACAGAAATGACCATTTCTTTCTTCTTCTAAAGACTCTTGCTCTTTCAGTTGTGTGCTTTGGACTAGGAAGAAAGAAGATGTGGGATATAACGGGCTGTGACAGCCATACCCTGCATAGCTCTGCTAACACCTCAGCCTCTTTCCATCTGGAGCATTGACAGAATTCTCCCTGGGAAGTTTATTGCCAGGAGAGGGAAGAAATTTAACTCTACCCTTAAGAGTTTGTAATATAACCATTTATTAAAAACAAACAATATCCAAATGCCAAGGCAACTTAGTTCCCCATCTGCTATGGCTGATAAGACAACCTACAGGGCACCTTGTCAGTAACACAGGTTCATATCTTTATACTTTAAACACTTCCTTTGTATCAGTCTTAAGATCTCTATGCAGTCTGGTAGATTCAGAGAGGATGCTAAAGGAGAGAAAATTAGATAATTATGTAAGAATTAGTCAACCAGCTAGTTCCTGTCTCCACTGTGCGTATGACACTAGGGACCTTGCTGTTCTAAACAGCTTTAGCCAAACTAAGGCAGCTTCTCTGCCTATATGCAACCCATTATCTACTACAGATTTCTATGGCTATATTAATTCTGGCTATACATAGCCATATATGTTCTGGCTATATATCCCAATGTTACTTTAGAAAGGGGGCAGTCCCGTGGTGTAATGGAGAGCACTCCAGACTCCGAATCCCAAGGCCCTGAGTTCGAGTCTCAGTGGGACTGTCCCGGGCAGTTCAATGCCTCCCTGCCATCCCATCCCGTCACATCTCGGATGCTCAGCAGGGTCAGCCCCGGT
>JAOXXN010000065.1:24999621-25014520 GCA_026770055.1 Myrmophylax atrothorax
AAACGGTGGGGCCAGTTCTGCGCACGCTGAGCCTCACCTAAAAAATCCACTGCGCAGGCTCGAAGGGCACACCCACGCGGGGGAGAGTCCTTCCCAAATCTGCGTTAGCGAAGTTTGGCCATACTTTAGAAAGATAAATAAAAAAATACAATATAATCCTTTAGCGACAACGACAATTTATGGAGGTGACTCATCTATCAGAAACTTCCTCTGGTTAGAAAAAAAAGATGAATGATGGGCTTTGAAGAACATACCCTTATTTAGGCAGCGTATACCTGAAGAGATGAAGTTAACTGACACAAGGAAGTATCACAATAATTTTATCTGAGGAAAGTATTTTACAAGTTTCTCTCACTTAACAGAAGTTTATCCTCCACACAAGTAGTATAAGTTATCAGTCCTACCCGTAAGAGAAAAATATAGTCATCTTTCACTGAGGAGGAATAAAGGGTATCATGAAGGAGAGAGGAAATAGAAGAGTATAACTACGAAAGAAAACAGTCTGCTAATCCTGATGAACAATGCAATGCTTTAAGAGAATTCAAAACTATTATGCCAGATTGGCTGCCACTGTTTTGCCTGTGCCCATGTTGAAACATAATAAACATGAGGATGGGAGCTAAACTCTTCCCATACAGCATCAGTGAGATGTATCCTGGGTTATGCAGATTTAATGTCCAAAAAATGGGTAAAATTAATACATTCCCCACAGCCCTGTTTTGTCTGAACAGGCATACTACTCTTTCTCCTGATGACACAACCTTACACACTCACACTACTTTTGCTGCTCTGTTATTCTGGATTGAGTGGTCATTCCCAGTGTGAGTGTGCACTCAAGTTTTGTCCTAGATCTTAACTACTTAGGAAATTAATTCCTACTACATATGGTCTGAAAAATCAGAAACAAGCATCAATTTACTTGCTAAACTTGCTATATTGGATAAGCTGTGATTTAGTTTAAGGCTGTGAGCTAAGATTGAGAAGTAAGGTTAAAAAAAAAGAGAAAGAATTAATACATAAGACTTCTTTGAACTTCACCTTCTGCTTTCTACACTATTTTAAGAAAGTCTTCAAAGGCCTCTGTTTACTTTCGCCTGGTGGTAGAAGTCATTCAGTGCACAAATGCATAATAAAATTGTATGACAACTGGAAGCAAAGCAAAAGAGAGATACCTGTCTTTGGGCAAGGATCTCTTCCATTTTATTTCTGATATTGGGAACACATACACCTACAACATGAACCTAAACACACATTCATTTCAAATAGAAAACAGTCCATCTGTGTGTGTATTCATCAAGCTTTCTTATTCTAATGAACAAAGGGTGGAAAGAAAAGACAGGGTACCCATTGTAACATACTCTCATTTCTTTCACTGAAAAGCCATGATTTAAATGATTGTGCTCCTTACGCTTATGGCTCAAGAAACAGCAGCTCAAAGGCAACAGAACATTAGCACAACACAGTGAAGAAACTTGCTCTCTCATCTTGAGCTTTTTCCAACAACCTTACACCCTGTGCAAAGTGGTAAGAGCAAATTTATTAAAGACAATAAAGTAGTTTGTGGGATAATGGTACTGCTTTAATGCTACAACTCAATAATGAAGGCAACAATCAGCAAGCAGATCAGACTTTCCACACAGCACTAACTAATTAATAGGAGAAAGATAGGGGGGGAAAAAAGCCTACACACAAAATACAAAACAAAAAACATCTGAGACACTGCACCATCTCTGAAATGCTAATTCATCAGGGCTTACTCTAACAAGGTTTATAGCACAGAAACACAAGACAAAGGAGGTGTGGCGAAGGAGGAATTTCACAGGGCTCTCCCTAAGTTCATTCCTGTTTGAACAGGATATCAACAAACAGGGAAGCTCTCAACTGGGAGGAAGTAACCTCTTTTCTAGTTGGCAGGCACATTTTTATTTCACCTTTTCTTCCTAAAAAGCACTCAAAAAGCCTTTAAAAGTCGACCAAAATACTGGTGCTTCCTATCTCAAGGAACACAGAAAACATTTACAGACATGATACAACAAAAAAGCCATAAAGATCCAGACACAAAAATGATCGAGAACAACAGCAACAATACTTGGCAAATTTTCAGCAAAGGTTAATAAACAGAGTGCCAGTCTTTTTTCCCCCTGAAGCAATAAACTGAGTGAATAAACACCAACCCCAAAATTAAGTGGCTGTGCTTTGGTAGCCATCCTGAAAGAGAGTTATGAATAGGTCAGCTTTCCCACTTCTCTATTCATATGACTCTCCAAATCTACTGTATCTGTCATAACAGATGCATTGCAATATCTGAACAAAGCACATGGTGTGACAGGAAATGGTATAGATTAAATCGCTTTGAACAAATCTGTAAATTCACAGTTTCCTATGAGAAAAAGCCTGGCCCCACAGAAACTACTCATCTATTACTATGCATTAGACAGCCTGGCACAGCATCTGCACACTGCTTCATCTCCCCCTTTTTCTCCCTCCCTAATACATTACTGCATACAGAAATGAGTCAGTATGGTATTGCAGCCTATGGCTATGACAAATATCTTTGGACTATTTTCATTCTTTGATGCTATGAATGTATTTGATATCCACAACCAAAGTTGTAATTGAATATGAGGGGGGTGGAAAAAGTCTGTTTTCTTTGCCTGGTGCAATGGTAGCTGAAACCAGCAACAATAACCTGCCAGCACAAAACACAAGAATGACAATCATATCTGACACCATTTTCCAAGCCAAGATGATGATGGGTGGATGAACAAATCAGTCTGGACAATCTCATGCTGCAGCATTAACAAACGCCTCAAGGGTCTAATGCTTCATGACCCACACATTAGCTGAGGGATGGATGGGATGACTTCTAGGTCTTTTCCACCTTTAACCGTCTTTCATTAAAATTACAAAATCAAACACCTGCCTTGGACTTGCAAACTACCTCTGTGAGGTTACACTTGCATTAAATCTGTCGGAGAGTTACGCAGTCACTTTATATGGGGACTGTTTGCCTTACAAAGCATATATTAATTCACAGGAAGAGCCACAGAAAGAAACAATGTCAGGGGATGAGGTGGCAAGAAAAATATGTTGGTTATGCTTCATTAGTATATAACCAGATTTAAGAATTCCTTTTCCAAAACTCAAATACAGTGACAACTCATCGGAATCATACCACTGCATCTCTGCTGCAACTCTGTTTAAGTCAAATTTGACACTATCCTAAAGTTCTTGAAATGTCATATCCACCACCCAAAAAAAGGATTAGAAATGGATTTCTAACAAAGCAATATGAGAAGCACCAATCTTAGAAAGGGTCCAGCCAGTCTTTATTTAAGAAACACTGGAACATTTTAAGATTCAGAAGTTAGGAAAGTTTGTCTGGAAGGTGTACAGGGAATTCCCAACATGCAGTGTGACATCTTGTACTACAGCCAGGATTTCACTCATGCAAGACTTTTTCTCTTGACTGGAGACCATCAACATTCATATTGCTACTCTAAATACAAATACAACCAAACCATATCCAAAACATTAGGAAACAATATTAGCTCACTCTCACAATATTCATGTTTTCTGTGCTTCTTTGCAGGCTGCTGGCCTTGTACATTGGCCCCTATGCAGACTATTTACTCCAGCATCCACTGGTGCCAAGCTCTTCCTCACCAAATGTCAGATCAAAGCAGTTACTTTTGGAGGTTTTGAATTGGATTTCTGTTTGTTTGTTTGTTTGGGGAGTGAGGGGGCAAGGGAAGGGGGAGTATGTCAGTTGATACTGAAAATGCACGAGAGAATCACAGCAATGTAATGGGTTTCCCTGCCTTGAGAAGGGTAAGAGAGAGGGAAAGGGTCCCACCCCCACTTTGTCCTGCAGCTTCTAGCCTAGGGTAAAGTCCTGCAAAGACAGTTTCCAGTTCCCAGCTAGATTAAAATCTGTGGAGAACAGGATAATTAATGAAGTGGAAGCAGAAAGAATTCTCTCTATAGTCACTACCTTCCTGCACTAGTATTTTCCCAGAACTTGATCTTATGAACAAGAGTACACCCAGCCTCTATTACAGATCAAAGCTTTCCTCTCCAAAGACTGTTTGCAGTTGTTCTCATTTTAGGTATCCTACTTGCTACTTTGAGCTCCCGTTCAAGCTCTACTAATCTTAATTATTGCATGTGTGCTACCAGAATACGGTCTAATTTTCTTACATTGGCTCTTACTGTGTGGTTAACAGTATGCTTCTCCAGAGACATGGGGAACTTGTAAAAGCAGAAAAATAATTTACCTCCTGTTTCTCCATCCACAGCTGCTTATAAGTAAATGGCTTAACAACACAGACATACTGGTTTTGTATATATACAGTTTGAGGAATTACCAAAATCTTTAATATCAGAATGAAATACATCAGATATTAATTGGCTCTATAATAAATACAAAATAGGTAACTTTGAAAATTATATGCTGCTTATGGTACCAAACAACCCAATCTATAGGAAAAAGGGTAGGGACTAGGGTTACTTACGGTTGTTGAACTCAAGACATGGTCTATCCTGCAGATACTCATACAGTTTCACTAGCACTACAAATGATGCCTGGAACAAAGACCCAAAGACACCAATGCTTCTTGCTGTAGTGAAAATGACAGCAAACGCTGCCAACTCTTTGGAGGCCTTCTGTCTGGTGCTGTTCACTGACCATAGCGTACAGTACACCATGGTCTGCATTTGTTCCTGGTAGATCTACAGTGTGTCTTTCTCACCAGCATTAATGATAACCCAGAATCATGAAGAAAAACACTCCATTTCTCAAAATTAGAGGGGGAATTGAGACTAGAGGAAGAAAAAGATTAGAATGTCAGCCACAAAGCAAGGAGAACAAACTTAGTACCTACACTGCTGAATCAGCATGAGCTAGGATAAAGTACTCTCAGCAGAGAGAAGACTTCAGCTTGGCTGCCTTGTAATACAGAATAACACTCTGCACTCAGCGTGGGGCAAGATTTCATTATCCATAGTCTTCTCAGAAAAAGACATAGAGTACTGTGTAAAGAGACACTATTCCAGTGCATATAAAGTCAAACAAAATACAATATAACAAGGTCTTACAGTGCTAGATTCAACTTAGCAAAACTTTAGAATCACAAAAACTGCCAAGTGACAGACGTTAGGAAGAAACTGGATGACAGGAGCATCAGAGCTCTCACATTGCTTTGTTACGAGTGCTTCTTCTCTGCTCTGTTTGGTTTTAAATGCAGAGTCGGCAGGCTGGATTTATTTCCATGTTATTTGAAATTAAAAAATTAGTTAAGCTGTCACAGTAGCAGAGCCCTAGCATGACAGCTGGCTGAGGACAAAGCTACAAACAGAACTGAAGCAAGAGAATTTGCCTATATAATTTATATAAATAAATATAATTTAAAAGTAGTAAGTTTGTTGGGTTTTGTGTTCACAAAAGAAACTTCACAGAGGAGGAAGGTGCCAAACTACAGCATAATGTACAGCTCCATGACTACATGGTAATGTTTAGAGAACTGCAAAGATGAACATTCTGGACTCTGCAAAGCATTTGACAATGTCCCGCATGACATCCTCGTCTCAAATCAGAGGCATGGATTTAACAGATAGGTGACTCCATGGACAAGGAACTGGCACTCAAAGAGCTGTGGTCAATGGTTCAATGTCCAAGTGGAAAGCAGTGATGGTTCGTACCAGTGCTGCTTAACATGCGTTGGTGGACAGCAGGACTGAGCACACCCTCAGCAAGTTTGCTGAGGACATCAAGCCATGTGGTGGTGATTTACAGGCTGTAGGGAAGGGATGCCATTCAGAGGGTCCTTGACAAGCTTGAGAGGTGAGCCTGTGCAAACCTCATGAAGCAAGGACAAGGTGCTACCCATGGGCTAGGGCAATCCCAAGTACAAACACAGGTTGGTCAAAGAATGGATTAAGAGCAGCCCTGAGGAGAAGGACTTGGGGGGCTGTTGGTGGAGGAAAAGCTCAACATGACCTGGCAATGCGCGCTTGCAGCCCAGAAAGTCAACCATATCCTTGGCTGTATCAAAAGAAGTGTGAGCAGCAGGCTGTGGGAGGTGACTCTGCTCCTCTAGTACCCTCTGGCGAGATCCCACCTGGAGTACTGCATCCAGCTCTGGGGTCTCCAACGTAAGAAGCATGGGGACCAGTGGAGTCCAGAGGAGGGCAAGAAAGATGAACAGAGGGCTGGCACACCTCTGCTGTGAACACAGGTTGAGAGAGTTGGGGCTGCTCAGCCTGGAGAAGAGAAAGCTCTGGGGGAACCTTACAGTACCTTCCAATACCCTAAAGAAGGCCTAATATACAGCTGGAGAGGGACTTTTACAAGAGCATGTAATTATAAGGACAAAGGGGAATGTCTTTAAAATGAAAGAGGGTGGGTTTCTTTTAGATGTTAAGAAGAAATTTTTCACTACGAAGATGGTGAGGCAATGGGACAGGTTGCCCAGAGAAGCTGTGGATGCCCCATCCCTGGAAGTGTTCAAGACCACGTTGGATGGGGCTTTGAGCAACCTGGTCTAGTGGAAGAACTATCACATCATCAACTTACTGGGGCCAAGTAGTCAATAAGCTTGCTTATTTACACAAATAAAAGCCTTAACATTAAAGAAACAGCATCTGAAAGCAGGTTTCAAATATGTTAACATACAGGGATGAAAAATAAGGGGGTTGGTATGCCACATTCCTTCAGTTATGCATCTCCAAGAGTATTATTTTGAGAATATACTGGAATGCCAACACCCTTCTGTCTTTAGGCTACTAAAACTGACCACTGCTCTCCACAACCCAAAGCCACACTGTAAATGAGGTGACTTATGAAAGCAATGCTGCACCTTCAAAAAAAAATCACCAGGAAAATAGATATATGAATGTTATCACTTTCAGAGGTCACAATCTCCATTACAGAGCCCAGCCAATGTGTGTGTGCCTGTACTTTAATTCACAATCAAGCTCAAATCCACCTTCTTCAGCAGTTTAAGACAGCAAAGTGGACTGGTCTGAAGCAGCTAAAAAAAAAGGATGCATTTCCCACTATTATCTACTATAGAGAGAGTCCCTTACAGCAATACAAAACGGCTGTAGCTGTTGTTTTTAAATGCACCAGATCCTAACCTTTACCTACAATTTAAGCACACTACTTAAGATAGGCAGTTTAACAGCTGCATATTTAGATTTGAAAGAGAGTTGCTCTATAAGCAGCAATGGGAAAGCTAATGGGAAAGAAGAAATTAAAGTTATATGTTTAAACTGAACTTTACACACACTAAACAAAATAACTTCAGTTGATCTTCAGAAGAACAGCATTAAAACATTTCCTGCCTAATTTATCCTCCAACATATCTGAGCCATGGTGAAGTTTTACTTTTAAATTAAGAAGAGAAGCCAAGGTATATTATGGTCTAGCAATGCTTGACCTGTTGCAATGGCATATTGGTTTATCATTCTGAAATCAAAATAGTATGTTAACACCAAACAAACATTATAAGAGGAATCCTCTTGTTAGGTGGAGTGATCAGAGGAGCTATCATACAAGCTCTCCAAGAGGAAATTTAATTTAGCCAATAATACAAGTAGGAGAAATCTACCACCTTGGAACCATGTGGATTCACTTTTGGAACCTGGCATCAGAGTTAATCATACAAAAGAATTGTTGTTCTGGATTGCTCTTGTGTGAGAAAAGGAAAAGGTTTTCCCTTCTCCTTTTTGCCAATCATACATAATCCAGTTTTATGCAATGAAATAATTTGCTTCCTTTTGTCTGTACAGCAGTCATTAGCCTTTATTTTTGTGTATATTCAATATAATTTCTTGCCCTGAGGTCATTTTCGTCTTTAGTCTAACAAAGCATTTATTTCCACCATTCAGTATGTGCATTTTTAAAGTATATGTATTTGCAGTTAGAAGTGCATACAGTGTTGCTGTACAAGGTCTACACACTACCAGTAAAGCACAAAGGCAATCCTCCATAGAGAAAGGATTTATTCACAAATGACATTTCTTTACTGCTGCTCTCAATACCATTTTTCAGAACCAAAAAAATCGTAAAACTCAAGAAGAGATACCCCCTAATAGCGAAAGAGCTCATAAGTTAGTTGCATTTTCCTCATCATTATCAATTCAGAGTCTATCTGTCAATGTCCAGCTTCAGCTGTTTAGAGACTGTGTTTCTACCTGAAGAGACAGAAGTGTATTTATTCTGGTCGTGACCTAAATTTCAGTTTTTTGAACCACTGGTTAGTTTACTGTAACCATTAAACACCTGCAGACAGTACCAAAATTGCGCTGCAAGGCAACACTCACTACCTTTGCTGTGGCCAGCGTTTCATTGCTCTTTGGCATCTGATTCATCAGGGAGTTTCTGCTTTGCTTTTTCCCTTCAACAATTTTTGTAGACGTCAGCAAACAGGGGAGTTAGGCATTCTGCACAGGATAAATTAGGAACCTTATGAGCAGTTACTGATAATTTGCCTTGAATTTCAGTAGGCATGGTTGCTGGAGTCAGGCAGGCAAATATCCCCAATTAACATGGACAAACAGCAGAGTTCCTCACCATACAAGAGCAAGGGGCAAGGAACACCAGCAGATTCAAAACACATAAATGTTGTATCATTGTTCAACGAGTGTGTGCTATTTTAACAAGCACCACTGTTTCAATATCCCCTATCTGTCAATTTGTCCAAGCTCATTATGACGAATTCAAAACCAAAATGGAAGTACAGATGTTCTGCACATTTATTTCCTTCAAGAGGACACTGGCTGTCTAAAACTGCCAGAGGAACCCAGAGAAACTACGTGGCACTCTCCAGGGATGTAAAAAATACCTAAAATTTGAGAGTGCTATTTGTAAGTACCACCAGTATTTTAAAAGAGAGAGCAAAAAGAGCTGGAATGGTTGGCAGTGACAAGTAGGTATCATCCCCTTTTCTGCAATAAAGAGATTGGATATTTTTTTCCTTCCAAAAGTCCTTGGGAAGCTAAGGAGAAATGACAGACACTGGCTCTGTGCTCTTGGATTTGCTACTCTTCATGCAGGGGAGGGAAAGGTGTTGAGTGATGAAGGGCTTCAGAAAAAATCCCTGTTCCATATCAAGAGAAAGCAGATGAGCCCCTTGCCAGAAAAGCCAGATTGTAAGAGACAGAGCTGCACTCTGGGACCACTTGCAAACAAAGCTGGTAGCAACTGTGATTCATGCTAGCACATATGCTTGTTTTGCTGTTGAAATCTCAGTCAAGGACTCCATAATCCTAAAGAAGGAACTCTAAAAAAAGGAGGAAGACAAACAATAAAATATAGAAATCCTTTTCATCTGTTAAAAGCAAAATATTGCATTTGTTAAGCAGCTACATACAAAGACCTTATCTAAGAGAAGGTGAGTCATCAAGCAGCAAAACTAACTTCAAGACTTCAAGTACCTGGTGCATCAAAGTTGTGCAAAGACCTTAAAAGACCTGTTTTCTGCATCCAGGCTGTTAGCTTCAAAGACTAAAACCTTACTCATGCTTTTAAAAAAAAATCGGAGATTTCTGAGCTACAGATGACATTTTTTAAGCATGTTTCAGCAGATTTCTCCTGGCAAGATAAATTAACATCTATTAATAAAAAAGTACCAGGAAATTCTCTACAACCTATGTTAAGAAGAACAGGCCACACGTGATAAAAAACAGTAGGAGAAAAGAACTTTCTCCAAATGTTACTGTTCTTGTATTTCTTGCAATCTGTAACATTACAAGGTGAATTAAGGACAAAACAGCAGTTTCTCTGTTTTGCTCATGGGAAACATAACTTTGAACCATCATTTTAAATGCAGTTTTCAAATATGTATTATTTAATACAGCAGCAACACATTGCACCTTACAACAGTGCTGCTCTTATTAATGAAATTTGCAGTGCCTTAAGAAAAATGGAAAGAGAAGTGCTTTCAGCAGAATCATTACACATTAAAAATTAAGGAATCAAAAAGGAAGCACATCTCAGCACCCTTGTGATAAACATATTTCTCATTTAAACAGATCCAAACCAGCATCCTGCCCTTAAAGCTGGTAACAGATTGCTGCAATGTGTGAACAGCATCACTCATCAGCGTTTAGTTACCTTCTCTTTTTGCACAAATGATGTTCAAAAGAAGGGGGAGGGAAGCAAGCACTAGCAATTTATAGATCAGCCACAAGTGATTTTATCCAAATGGCTTTTGAACAAAGATGGCATTAGAAAATCCAAAATTTCAAATAACTTATTAAAGAAAGCTTCTTCCTTCTCTTTCCTACAAACTACTGTCATCTCTTTACCTCTCTCCAGCTGGACTGCAGACCTCATGAGGAGCCATAACAAATTAGTTCATGGCTGTGTAAGCTTCTGCTTCATTACACAGCATAATGATAATTCAGGGAAGAAACTCCAACCCTGCTCCCTTTACATCCCCTCTAACTCCCTATAGTAAGCACTGTCTTCTAGTGATTTTGTTAATGGGTAGCAAGTTAATCTGATGTTCAGTCTTTTATTAAAACTTCCTAATTGCTTTTAATATTTAAAATCAATTGAAAGAAAGATTGATGGCTAAAAGGGTCAAATAACAAAGTCAGAGAAAAAAGTCTCTCTTGTTGCAAAAGCACAACATACACAATTAGGAACACTGCCTCAAAAAGAGCCCAGTGTATCTGCGTGCATTCAGCCAGGGCTCAGCCCTAATGGTGGTGAGCAGAGCTCCTAACTTCTCAGTGCAGGGGAGCAGCCAAGATACTGAAAAAACATGCAAGTTTTGTTACAGAGTTAAGACTGCATATCCAGCTTACACCTTAGGGATCTAAGAAACGCCATGAGTGTACCTCCCAGGCTGGTATAAGTGTATGCTACTGTCTTCCAGCACCAGTTCATTACCTGCAAGGCTGTAATTAAGATCTGATCCAAATCTGTGTTTTAAAAAGGATAGATTTCAAATCACTGCCTCCTAAAATGGAACAATGTGCAGAAGCAATCCCAGGTTATCAGCAGTCAGGGCACTACTGACACCTCAAATGTTGCACCACCTCAAGCACCAGTCTGCAGTCAAACTGCCCTGAGCAGCAGAGGCCAGCTAAGGCACTAAGGACTTATTCAGGATTTTTGAATCAGTGACAAACACACACCATTCCCCCAGGAGTACTGTAAAAGTAATATAGCACATGGCTAAACATTTAGAACAGAGATTTCAACTCCTTGTTTGAAGAATATCAAGAGTTTCACTGGCAGAATGAGATACTGCTGTCTCATACAGCTGCATTCCTGTTCACCAAGTAACACTGTGGGTTCTCGGCTGCTGTGGCATGGAGCTGTTTCCCAAGCTTTCCCTTTCACCATATCTACAGGGAAGAGAACTGTTTGCGGACTAGTAATCATATCAGCTTCCTCATTTTTAAAGTAGCTCTGCAAGTCTTTCGAGACTACACGCAAGGCAGCCTTACAACACATGCATTAGACCTTCTAAGCTGCTTTGGCCTCAGTTTCTTTCTCAGCTGGAGGAAGAAATGGACCTGCAGCCAGAGGAACATCTCTACGCCTCCTTGAAAACCTGTCACTCACACAACACTTTCTAATATGTCATTTTACTTCCACGTGTAGATAGTTGTGTCTACAATTCTTGGTCCCAAAAGTGGAAAAACAACTTTAGTTCTTCGTACACTCAACAGAATTTGCAAAACACTGCACATCTGACTTAGGTCAAACAAAAACAATCCCAGACCTCTCACAGATGTTTGGCTAGTCGAGCCAGAAAATATTTTCTCATTTCAGAATATGACCTAAAACTTCCTTTTGCAATATTCCATATTCAATTGTTGTGGATGCCTCTGACCTTACAGCTCTTTGAGAAACACCTCAAGGTGGTCAATTTTTTGTAACTTTTAGACCATGTGATGTTGTCTCAAGAAGCAGGTTTAGAACAGACCCTGTTTTGGTTGCCTTACAGTTACATGCTTATGTTACCAACTACACTTCTCTGCATTGCTTCTGCCAAGAAGGACAAGAAGAAATAGAGACGAGGTAGGACAGTAAGTGCCAGATGTCTTTTGTCTAGTATTTTTTTAAAAGTCTAAATTAGAGAATAAATAATTAATAAATTGAATGTATTAAAGCAGTAATTACGTAATAATGACCTTAAACTCTCTCCAGATCTTTACTAGTACAGTACTGTATTTTCCTGATATAGATGGAAATTCTGGAACCACTTTGATGCAATTTATTTAAATATCACAGTTTCTGTTCGCTTTAATTTTAGCTACAGCAACCACACCTACTTTACTTTTTAACCAAGACGTGAACAAATGAGCACAGTCACCTACCATACGAATTTCTGGGGCTAAACCCACAACATGGGATCTTAAACTAATCTCATAAAAGCAGAAAACATGACACAAACTGGAAAACTGAAGAAAGAAGAACATCCTTTTTTAATTTGGTAAAACAATATTCAGAATATCTCTGAGTTCTCTGACCCTTGTTCAAGCATAGAGACTTCATTCTTTCCCAGTAATTGCTCTCTGAGATTCAACAAAAAGTCCATGAAGCCAGAGAAACAGTGATAGGACACCAGCAAATGAAGCATGAGTCATTATCGTCTGCCATCACTCAAGCACATGAATGCGAATGCTGGCACAAACCGAGACATTAAATGCACTGATGACACTGACTCATAGGGTGCAGAAGTTAACCATCAATGTAGTCATCATCCTCTCCGTACTTCAAGCTTCAAGTGCACTCTGTAATAATGAGATTCTTCATGCTCTAGACAAATTCAGCTGTGGAAGGCCTGAGGCTTCACATCAATTCAGTGGGTGTCAATGGCTTATAGTAAAGAAAAAAAGCAGACCTACCAAGCTTCAAATTCTTTCAGTGCAAACCTCTAAAAGCTTGCAGCTTACTGTATCTTTTACTCTTCCAAACCCACTAAGAAAGCAGAACCAAATAAAGCAAGGGGGGAGTAAAGGGAGAGAGGAAATGTTAAAAACAGCTTCTTCTCTGGAAAAAAGCTACTAAAACTCCCAACCAAACAAAAGGACAAAACAACCACTTCTTCCTTAATATTACCTCACCCTGAAATGAAACATAGGAGAGATTCAATCCAAGACAAGAAATAAAGGTGAGGTTGTGGGAAACTGAATGGGCATATGGCTACATGTATGTGATCAGTGTACAGTAATCTCTTTAAAAAACATGCTTTTGCCTGATGCAATAGCTAAAGGGAAAATAGTATTTTTCTAAGATGGGAAAGAGGAAATACAGAGTAAAATTCTGATGTTTTCAAGACAGCAGAAGTTTTGAAATGAATTTCAAATGGATTGACTGTTTAACCTGAAGAGAAGCTAAAATGAATATTTAAACTCATCATCATGAAAAACGCTGTAACTGTTTCTTTGGAAAACTGTGGTAACAAATTCTGGCTCACTGAAGATTGCTACAATCTCCTCTATCACAACTCATTAAAGATCGAAGTGTCTGTAATTGAACCATAAATCTCTTTTGTTCTTAGAGAGACTAACTAAATAAAACAAAACCATAGATATTTACAGTGATAGGCTTAGCAGTACCAAAGCAAAATATTATTTCAAAGTAAAATTATAATGATCTCTCATTAAAATCCACATCAGGAAAAAAATGGAATAAAAGTATGAAGAACAAAGAGGAATAGCTCTAAAACTTGGTGTCTGTGGATCCCACTCAAAAGTTCCTAAGGATAACATTGATGCAATTAATAATCAATGACTTAATAACCTTTGGGAAAGAGGGATTATAGTCTCTACTTGGACAGTACCCAAGACATTCTGAAGACTACTTTAATCTAAATTAACACAAACTTCCCAAGAAACTCTCTCAAGATCATCTTCTCATTTTGAGTCACCGAGGTTACCCAGTGAATCAGAACTAAAAGCAGAAGACAGAAAGATGAGTTCCGTGGAACAACACACAAGTAGTAATGGCTGGGGAGGGCCATGGGGGACTGTCTCTAAGTAATCATTTTTATGAAACTGAATGAAGTTCCTGGTAAATCTTTGAAAATAATTATACAAATTTTTCATCTTTCTCTACACTTGGAATCAAGTTCCTGACCTTTGGCCTTACAACAGTAAGCAATACTCTTTGCCTTCTGAATTTGTCCTGTAACAAGCAGGTTTCAAATCAATGGCAGGCACATAGCACTGCATACTCCAAACGTGAGTTCATTTACACTGACATGTGAGTTTTCTTCCACCTCACACTGAGTAGTTGCAGGATGCACTCACTCTTGCCAACCTGTGTCCGATAGAGGAGCAGCTCAGGCAATAGCCAGAAGACAAACCTTTCGAAGGCAAATGCAACACATTATGCATTTCTCAGGAGCATGCAAGTGGAGTACAGTCGGACACAGAAGTGCACTAGCTGACAGGGACTGGGTAAAGTAACAATTATTTTGAGAACTGGCAAGTGTATAACCTTTGAATAACTTCACAGCACTGAGCTCCTGCATGAGACCAACAAACAACAACTAAAGCACCACAGCACTAATACCTTTTGCTATTTGCTTGAACTAACATTATGCACAACGAGAAAACCTTTGATGCCGTTCATTGTTACAAAGTCCTGCTGACACAGAGGTGCCAGACTAGGCAGAGCAGGTCTCAAGCAGCTCCGCTTTTGTTTCTCTGATTAAATACAAAGGGTGGTTGTGCCGATTGTTTCTCTGCCCTGAAGCATCTCTCCTGAAGACAAAGAAGGATGGCTGAGAACTTGGGAAAGTTCATGAAGAGATGGGGCTGTGGCACTATCAGCATGCTGATGCCCTCAAGCTCTGTACTGCCACTTACACAATGACTGATATTCAGGAACAGTGTTGTCCAGTAGGACATGGAACTTGGAGGACTAACT
>JAOXXN010000065.1:25024225-25038641 GCA_026770055.1 Myrmophylax atrothorax
AACTGTTTCCACAGCCAGGATCCTAACGAGAGGGGAGGTTAAAAACCTTAAAGAGGAGAATGACAAGGGAACTAGAGGGAAAAGAAGCTTTGCTAAGCCTCCACGTCTCATTTGTGAAATTAATTAGTTAATTATAAAATTAGAAAATGCAGACACATTCACGCTGTCCCGGAATTCGAGCTCAGGAAAACCGCAAATGTAATCCTGCGACAGCATAAAAGCAGCGGCTCGTCGCTCTTCTCGGGCCGGGCAGGCGGACAGGGGTCTCGGCCGGCCCTTGGCAGCCCCCTGCTGGGCTGCCCGGGAAGCGGAGAATGGAAAATCCCGTGCCCGGACAGCATTCCCATTGCGGACGGCGTGTACACCACGCTGCCCAGAGGTGCCGAGAACCCCGACGAGCAGCGGCCATCACCATCTGCCTGAACCATGCAGCTCTGAGTTGCCATTTGCCATTCCCAGATTTTGTCAAGAGTGTTTTAACTGCACAGGAGAGCTGAAGAAAATGTTTAAAAATAAATAGTCGGCAATACAGGACTGAACTGGGAAATTGCCGATGGAAGATGAGGAGAGCAGTCGGCAAGGCCGGTCCCGGCCGCTCCAGCTCCTCCCGGCGGCACACTTGGCAGCCGGCTCCTCAATTTAGTTTTAAGTGTTTGTTTTTAATCGCACATGTCGGCATGCCGGGTGGTTAACTTGCAATGTGTCACACAAAACAAGAACAAGCCTCACAGTTAATCAAATACCAACAAAACGTCTCATGTCTTATTAATGATACTTGGATCAGAGCCAGCTGGAGTAAGTTTGAAAGCCAAGATCCCTCTGCTTCCCTCTCTATCTTAATCATTGTGCTATACACTGAAGTTGCTAGAAACGTGGACATCAAGAGATGACCTCCTATATGCTATTAAAAATAGGTTTTTAATGATGCCTGTGGCTGCACCTCTATTCCTCGCTAAAACAAGGAGGAAGCCAGCTGAGCCCCACAGCACAGGTGGAACCCAAAGCCTGTTTTTAATGTTCCATACAGTCTCACATGGATGGTACAGGCTCCACTCAGCTGGACAACCAATCCTTCAGTCTATGGTTCACAGGAATGATGTGACTGTTCACTCGCTCCCGTTCCATCCACACTTTTCCCAGACAGAGGCATTCTCTCTCTGTGGGTACTCTGCAGCTTTTGTGCTGGGACCCAAACACACAGAGCCACGCAGTGGGCACAAACTGGTAATGTTCAACTAGGGCTTAATGCAAGAGCATTTCTTTCAGTAGCCGTGGGGGCACACATTAAGCTTAAACCACTGATGAAACTGTATTTCAATTACAGCTGGGTTCAGATAATCACAATCTTTCAAAAATCTGCAGATCTCACAGGCAACAGATTTTTTTACATAATGTAATGGAGATTTTAAGGCAAAATTCAAACTAAGTAAATGTGGTTTTTTCCTTTTACAACGTTAAGGTACAAGATCCATAGACTGGAAGAATTTACCCACTTCCCTGATCAATTAAGTCTAATATTTTGTGCAAAAAACAACCCCCAAGAGACTAGGGAAAAAAATACTGCAGTAACAGTAATAATCAAGCTATAAAAACACTAAACCAAAGTTGCAGTCGCAATTTGCATTTCCCAGAGTAAGTCCTAACTTTAACATATTGTAATAACATTGTATTAAATCTTGGGGGTTTGTTCTTTGGCTTCTGGTGGGATGCCCAGAGATACCGGGCACTTTACACAACCACACTTTCCAGTACTGAATACATACAAATGGCTGGGTTAACCAAAGAGGATAACTTCACAGAACTAACTACAATTATTCCAATTTCGTATTCAAGATACATAGGAACTTTCTAGAGGAAAACAAACTAGTAAAAAAATAAAATCCAGAACACACTACCACCACTCACAAATCTCTAGAGAAGCTGGAGGCAGAGGAGGGAAGCAGAAGCAGGCAAACAACAATGCTGGCTTTGAATGTCTGCATAGGACAAACCTTTATCATCTTTATTATATCTTTAGAGTAAAATTTAATTGCCAGAAAGGTAAAAACAGTAGAAGTCAACAACATTATCAGCTTCTTAGAATCTTAAATGGATGAACAGGTATTTTGGTGAATGGCTCATTTATTCCAAATATGAGGTCTCAGTTGCTAGAAAATAGAATTACATAATCAGCTAGATTGGAAAAGACCTCTGAGATCATCAACTCCAGCCTTTGACCAAACACCACATTGTCAACTAGACCATGGTACTAAGTGCCACATCCAGTCTCTCCTTAAATTCCTCCAGGGACAGTGACTCTACCATGTCCCTGGGCAGCCCATTCCGATGCCCAACCACTTGTTCTGTAAAGAACTTCTTCCTAATGTCTAACCTAAAAATTCCCTGGTGCAGCTTGAGACTGTGCCCTCTTGTCCTGTAGGCTAGTCGCCTGGGAGAAGAGACTGATCCCCACCTGGCTACAACCTCCTTTCAAGCAGCTGGAGAGAGAGAGAGATAAGGTCTTCCCTGAGCCTCCTGTTCTCCAGGCTGAACAACTCAAGCTCCCTCAGCCACTCCTCACAGGATTTATGCTCCAGTTCCTTCACCACCTTGGTTGCATCATTAGTTATAGTTCAAGACTATAAATTTGTTCTTTCTATTCCAATACATTCTTTTAACAATCCCATAAGCTAAGACCCTCCCACAATTCACAGAAATGTCATGGCCATATATTTAGCATTATTTGCAAAATGGATGTAATATTTTGCATGAAGAATACTTATTTCCTTTTGGATACTATCTAGAAAAAACCTGTGATTTTTTCATAATACGAGACCCAAAAGTATAAAGACATCTAAATCTTTGGCAGCAGGTATATCCTATCGAGTATTACATTCTTGGGGCAAAAACTGAAACCAGTAGTATGTTAGTGGCACAGAGAGGGCGTAACGAAGCAGACAAACAAAGCAGTCTTTGCTAAACTCTTTCTGACCACGCAAGTATCAGACAGATAGAAAAAGGGTAGATTCCCTATAATGTGCCAAAGAAGTGTATTACAATACCTTGGTAATCCTACATATTGAAAAAGAATATGCATTAGTCTTCACTGTGTTCAGAAAATATAGATAGAATTACAGAAGCACACACTACTACAAGACCACTCTATAAAAATTGCTCTAAAATTCTAGCCAGTTTCAAAGTAGAGGATGACTTGCTTCTAGAATGCTATCCCAGAGGGCAAGAAAACTGACACAAACCCCCTCAACTTTACAGCTCATTCTTTAGTTGATAAACAGCTTTAGGAAAAAAAACTACTCTTCAGAATAAGATTAGTTTTGTGATCCAAAATGATCAGTCCAGGAGAGGCCAGATTGATGCAATCATGCAAGCATACTGGCAATCAAAGCAGCGGTTCAAACTGTTCACAAACAGCTGAAATCAAGACAAGTAGCCAGGATGAGACTACAGATGTTTATAAAATGTTAACTGGGTATTTCACTCAGTTCTGAGACAAATTAACAGCCTCATGTACTGACCTTATGATTTAATTGCCTGCTATAATACTCTGATAGTTTAGCACTTCAAGATATCATCATTGTTAACTCACTGATATATCAATTCAATTTCACTCCTGACCTGGATTTACTACGTTACTTATTCTTATTTAGCACTTCAGACTGTACCTGTAAGTAAGTGAGACTTGCTTGACTCTTTTGGTACATTAGGAACAACTAAGAACTGCTTCCCTTTTCAGCTTTCAAACAGGACTGATAACTACAAGGCCAAAAGATTTATCATACTGCTTTTGGTTGGGGTAAATTTCTTCTCAGTGGCCAGTATGGGGCTATGTTTTGGATTTCTGCTGAACACAGGGTTGATAACATAGAGATGTTTTTGTTCTTGCTGAGCAGTGGGCCAAGGCCTTTCACACAGGGACAAGGCCTTTTCTGCTTTTTGTACTGCCACGCTGGGGAGGAGACTGGGGAGTGCATGGGAGGTTAGAGGAAACACTGCCGGGACAGATGGCCCCAAGTGACCAATGGGATATTCTACACCATATGACATCATGCTCAATATATAATATAGGGAAAAAAGGAGGAAGAGAAGGATGTTTGGAGTGATATTATTTGTCTTCCCAAGTAACTATTGTGCATTAATGGAGCCCTGCTCTCTTGGAGATGGCTTAACACCTGTCTGCTCATGGGAAGCAGTGAATGGATTCCTTGTTTTGCTTTGCTTATGTGCATGGCTTTTGCTTTCCCTATTAAACTGTCTTTATCTCAACCCAGGAGTTTTCTAGCTTTTATCCTTCCAATTCTCTCTCCTGAAGCCTGGTGGTGGGGGAGTGAGCGAGCAGCTGTGTGTTACTTGGTTGCTGGCTGGAGCTAAACCACCACATTCATTTAAAAAAACAACTATCTGCATCTTTATGTTAATGTATTTGCCCCTCAAAACAAAAAATATACTGCAAAAGGAAATAAATTCTTTTGCACTCATAATTTCATACACCTCCAATTAGTAGAAAACCAGTGATAAATGTCTGCCACTTCAGCCAGGTAATAAGACATGCAGTGCAAACCCCTATTGCTAGAATAAAACACATTCACTAGTAATTGATCAAGACGTATCTTCTGACAGAGGCTTCCCACTGGTCTTTCATGCTGAAATATCTTTACATTTGGATTATACACTTTCCATACAGTTACTGTGCCCAGGCAAATGGTAAAACTATTGTTGCCCCATCCTATGCGCAAAGACCCTCTGGGAAAACCAGATGGTTATTGACTCACTTCACAATGTTATTGTATGAACAAGATCCACTGATAAGAGGTTTCCCACACTTAAATTATGAGAACCTTTCTTCTGGAATCCACCAGGCACTTGGAGGCTATTTATGCTGCCATTAACAGCATATGCTGTGCACACATACAACACTTAGTGACAGAATGATTTGCAGGGCATGGAGTAGGCTAGAGTAAAGGGATGCTGAGCTGTCAAAGTAACGTCTCATTAAATCATATGAAAATAGTGAAGAGGAAAGAATAGGGCATAGGGAGAAGTGGAATAAAAACAATTTAAATAGCTTTCATGCTGTTTCTAGGAGACCATGTAACATAGCTGCTGAATGGAAGACGCCCGCTGTCAGCAACAAGCAACAGTAATACAGACGGGCAGGGGACTGAAGGAGGGGAAAAGGGGTACACACACAGACACTGGTTATTAATCAATTTAGATTGTCGATTTCCACCACAGAACTAAATTAAATAAAGCATGAGGAAGCCAACATAAACCAGTGGAGAATTTAAACAAAGAAGAGTCTCAGCTTTACTAGAACAATGATGGTGATAGATTTAATAGAAGCACAACATTAGCACTTAGATAGATATGGAAGTGTTTTATAGCTCTACCAGAAATACTAAGGTAGACTTTGTGCATAAAATTGAGCTGACACCACAGGTCACTTCTTTTGCAGAAACAAGAACTGGTTTGGCCAACAGAAGAGTATGACTGCAAGGAATCAGTGCTTTAGAGACAGATGATACTGAAATGTCGCTCTTCAGCCTCAGGCCATTTACAGAAGTAGCTCAGGAAATGTTTTTACAGATGAGTGGACACACTAGGTACATAAAGTCCCAGTTCCAAAGAACAGAAAGTCTCACTGTTAATTTCTTTTTCTGCTTTTTAAGAAACCTACCTTTCTATTTAAAGTTATCTGACAAGTCCAATCATCTTTCCAAGCACTCAACGATACAGAAAAAGCCTGACAAGTTACGTATCAGGCAGTTTTATATTATTATACATTATGATCACAATTTCTGTTTTCAATTTTCAAGTATCTTCCAACTCTAAAAGCCTAAAAAGTTACAGTTTGCTTTTTCACCATCCTCATTTATAAATAAGAACAGTTATTTCTGTTTTATACACAAAGAATACTATGGTTCAAGGAAGGCCAAATTACTTGACTAGACTTACAGAATAAATCAACAGTAGAGCTAAGAAACCTAGAATATCCTGAGTGGGAGGGGACCCTGAAGGATTATCAAAGTCTGTCTCCTGGCCCTACACAGGACAACCCCAAGATTCACACCATGTACCTCAGGGCATTGTCCAAAAGCTTCTTGAACTCTGTCAGGCTTGCTGCTGTGAACACTTCCCTGGGGAGTCTTTTCCAGTGCCCAACCACCCCCTGGGTGAAGAACCTTTCTCTAATATCCAACCTAAACCTGCCCTGACACAACTTCAGGCCATTCCCTCTGGTCCTGTCACTGACCACTACAGAAAAGACATCAGTGCCTGCCCCTCCTCTTCCCCTGATGAGGAAGTTGTAGACTGCAATGAGGTCTCCCCTCAGTCTCCTCTTCTCCAGGCTGAACAGACCAAGTGGCGTCAGCTGCTCCTCCTACGGCTTCCCCTCAAGGCCCTTCAACAACTTCATTGTCCTCCTTTGGACACTGTCTAATAGTTTAATGACTTTCTTATATTGTGGCACCCAAAACTGCACACAATATTCAAGGTGAGGCCACCCCAGTGCAGAGCAGAGCAGGACAATCCTCTTGCTCGACCAGCTGATGATGCTGTGTCTGATGCCCCCCAGGACATGGTTAGCCCTCCTGGCTGCCAGGGCACACTGCTTGGATAGATTGTAGCTGTCCCGGCTCCCAGTCTTTTGCTTTAGTTACAGGACTGCAGAACTGCAGAGGGGAACCCAGGCTGAGAATGTTGCCAACTGGCCATTAGACAAAAAAAAAAATACATATACACATATATGTAAGCATGTAGTAGATGACACTAACTGCCACAGGTAACTTTGTTAAAGTTACTTTATACCAGAAAAGGCAACAGTACTTAGACAGAGGCTGATATTGAAAGTAAATGGAATTGCTATAAACTGCATCATTTTCCAAGGTCATTTCTTTGAGGGTATTTGGATAAAGGCAGTTTGGAGACAGACATACTAAATGCTACTTGCAACAAGACGCAAAACAGAACAGATCAAGTTTGCAACATTTAAATCTTGGCACGGCAATTACTGCAGCAGACAATTGGCCCAAACTGTTCTCTTTAAAGAATACTTGAAGCAAACCAATTGGAAAAGTGTTGCCCACTCATCAAAACTGGATCTGTTTTTAGGAACACACCTTTTCAACATTAAACACCTGTATCAGACTTGAGCTGAAGGTCTGATGAGGCACCTGAAAAGGCATGTTCTTCTGGCATCTGCTGGTTTCAATAAATTGTCATGTTCTTATAAGAGAATACACCAACGTGAAGTTAGCAATCTAATTTATTTCATAAGTTTCAAATGTATGATTGTACCTCAATTGAAACAGAACTGTACTTTTTTATTTAGTTAGATCTGTACAGATAATATATCTAGGGAAAATACTGGTATAAAAAGTCAATCCTGAATGACCAATCCACAAAATCCAAGATTCTTTGGATTGGAGATTCTCAAACTAGAGATAAGGAGTCCGAAAGCTTCCTACAGAAACAATATGCAACATACTTTTATCCTGCAGAAGATATAAAACAGCAGAAAAGGCTATATGCCTCCATGGAGGCAGATTATAAGGCTCACACAAGGTACTATGTTCTAAACTGGTACAAATCATCTGATTTACAGTAACTCTCTCTGTGTACTCTTTACCCATAGCAAGTGTAAAACAATTTGAATTAGGAGCGCCACAGTTATTTGGAAAGTAAATTCCCCAATATTTGTTATATACTACAGAGCTGCTAAGACCCATTGCTTTTAATAAAGCTTTACTCCACAAGGCCCAATCTGTCTGCAACAAAGAAGGAACATCTCTGCTAGGTCTGCAAACTGTGGAAGAGGTAGCAAACAGTTCAGACACAAGACTCAGGCTTATTGCCAAATTGGTAGGTTGGCTGGTAAAATCTTAATGCTTAATACTTAAAACCATGGAACAAGCACTGATTTGTACACTCTCAGGAGGGACTGCTGCTGTTAAACAACGACATACCTTTGCAACCAGACTGTACCACCTTGCACTGAGCTTTAGTATACTCAGCACTACTTAGTAATTTAGGGTAAAAACAAACTACAGCCATACCCCATTACCAACCAACCATGCGCTCCTGAAATGCTTAACTTTTAGCAGTTTGACAGAGTAGAGCTACTTTTCTCACAAAAATTAGTGTAATAATTGGGGGATATATGCAGAAGCTTCAGAAAGAGACTAAATACACAGAGATGGTGTGAGTATATATTTTATATATATATCTCATACAATAGTATGAGTACATATGAGAATCACAAGATGTTTAAGGTAGAGTAACCTCTGGAGATCACAGGGTCCAACCTTCCTACTCAAGCAGTCACTTAGAACAGGTTACTGAGGACCATGTTCAGACTACTCATAAGGAATGTGGGTGGTGAGATACTGTAACAGGTCACCCAGAGAAGTGGTGGATGCCTCATCTCTGGAAACATTCAAGGTCAGGTTGGACATGGCTCTGAGCAAACTGGATTAGTTGAAGATGTTCCTGCTTATTGCAGGGGGTTGGACTAGCTGACCTTTGAAGGTCCCACCCAACCCAAACTACTCCATGATTCTATGACTCCATGCCCAGGTGACTTCTGAATCTCTCCAAGGTGGGAGACTCCACAACTCTGTGAACAATCCATTTAAGGGCCTGGTCACCCTCACAGTAGAAAAATGTTCCATTATGTTTAGTTGTGTTTCCATTTGCATCATTCCCTCCTATCCTATCACAGAGCACCACTGAAAAGTGTCTGGGCCCATCTTCCATCTTCTTTACCCCCTCCTCTTTGATATTTGTACACATAAAGATCCCCCAATCCTTCTCCAGAGTGGACAGTTGTAGCTCTCAGCCTCACGGGAGAGACGCACCAGTCCTTTAATCAAGCAAGATGAGTTACTGATTCATCAAATAGAAGAGATCAGGATCAGAGTCATCCAACCAAGGAGGAGCTGACACTTCATAATGGAGAATGTCATAGAAGATTTAATCACTACCAGATTTCATTGCTGTCACTGTCCTTGAGTAATGTAATAGAAAAGGATAGAAAAGCAAGGTGATGGTATCAATTAGCATTGCACTGTATTAAGTGATCAGCAACAGAACTCTGAAGTGGAGGATAAAGAAGTAACAGATATAGAAAGGTCTTGCTGTACTTGGTTAATTAAATCTAGTTCTCTCACTGTGATCAGACTTCCATTTAACATTCAAGATCACATAGAATCTGCCTGAAGGTAGCTGAGTGCTCAAACATGTGGAAACACGGATCAGCCATGCTGAACCTCTTGCAAAGAGGGAGGTGTTTCACACCATTTAGAGCAGTCTCGCTCCTCTGCAGCCCTCACTGCCCTTTGCTGTTGGGTGATGTTAAGCCTGCCCTGCACAGGCTGCTCTGTGAAGTGGTAAGCACACCAGCCAGAGCAGCACTCCAAATGCTAATTGCTCCTGCTCCCCCGTGCCTGCCTTTTAAATGACGGGAGAAAAAAAGTGTGTTCATAGGATCGAAAAGAAAGATGAAGGGGGAATAAATTAAAAAAAAGTGAATTTGGCAGATGGATCACGATGCCAAGAGGTAAAATATCATTAGGGAATAAACAGCTTTCCTGAAGGCTCCCCCTGTGACACCCCGAAGCAGCCTATGGGAGCAGAGTGTACAGGCATGAGCCGAGCGCTGCCCGCGCTCCGGCACGGCCGGGCCTGCAGCGCCCCCGCGCGGCCGCTGCCCGCGCCGCGGGGAAGGACACCCTCAGCACGGAGCAAACAGCGCCCCTTCGGACACCCAACACCGCGTACAGGGTCCGGCAGCAGCTGCACGTCTAACTCATTTACACTCTTGATTTAGTTAAATATTTAAAAAGCTAACAGCAGACAAAATAAACAGATTCAGGTTACACACAGATACCAGCCTGTGGCTTGGTTACATCTCATTTGGTACATCTTGGTTATGCCTTGATTTTCTGCTTAACCTCCTTTTTAAACCACAAAACTTTTTTGCCTCTAACACTGACAGGCTGCCACGTTATACCTGGAACTGATGTTTGCTGCTCTATACCAGTTGTTACCCACATGTACACCTACTCCACTTAGTTATGCGCATGATGGACCTGTAAAATCATCCTGTTATTTGTAGGAAGCGATGCTGCAGGACTGTTTAGAAATATGACAACCCCTGAAAGTTAAACTTTTATTTTATTGCAGGATTTATATAGCCCAGAGCTTCCAATTCTCCTTTCAAGAGGGCAGTAGATACACAGTGCAAGCTAGGAAATGCAGTCACTATGATGCAATCTGGTGAAATAATGGATTGTGCTAGAAAGACACACACTCTAGAGAGCTTTCCATCCCTTATGCGCTCATTACCAGAAGGCAAGCAGACACAGCCTTCAATTCATAGATCCCAGGAAACAAAAAATAGTAGTCATAACAACATGGTTTTATTTATTTCACAGCATTTGTTTTAACTAGAGAAATGCTATCAGAAGAAACCAGAAATCTGTAGAAGGACAAAGATAAGAAGATAGTACTCCAAATGGCATTTAATAGTAAAAGAACTTCAGAGATCTATTTCTTTCATTAGGTATTTCCAATCACTCCTGCAACTACATGGTTAGTCTGTGTTTTAATAAACAGCAGCTCCTAAGGAACACTTCTGTTACTCAGCTCCACTAATACCCAAAGCCAGTTTTAAGTTCAGCATAGTCCTGATGGATCTCTTTCAGGACCTATTTTTCCACCTCTTCTCCCAGGCAGACTCTAGTTTCAGTTGTGCTCTCAACATCCCTATTTGCAACTTGTGATATCATTGCAAAATTTGAAAGTAAAGTACATCCTGAGCTCAGACCTTATCTACGACATCACTGCTTAACCAAATCAGCTCAATTGTTACAGCCCTTTTTCCTCACACCAGCAAAGTGGGCATATCTAGAGCACATACTTCTGCCAGACTACCCAGCAAGTCACAGAAGTGGAATATTGGCACTGACACATTACACTGTCATTCAAACCAGCAGGGTTGCAGGCAGAAACACTTGCTTTCAATTACAAAAAGCTGTTTTGCAAAAATACTTAGCCACATTAAAAAACCCACACCCTTCTAATTACACAATTCAAAGCCGTAGTCCAAAATCTAGGACTATTCCCAATAAACTGATGATACAGGATGTGGTTTACATTCCAGGATATTGTCTCTAGGCTCACGTAATCATCAGCTCAAGCTAGTGATCAGAATTCTTACTTCAGCAATGCACTGTGTCATTACATGCTGAGTTGGCATTACTTACAAAGACAGAAGGGGGAGGAAATATCAATATTATAGTCTCTATGTATATGTATATATATATTAATCACATCTTCCACATTTATTTCCTTCTGGCTTTATAGGAGCTGTAAAAAGAAACCTGCCTTTCACTTACCTCCATATACTGTAATTGCCAGCATAGAATATATGAAATGTCAGAACAAGAAATTACAACTTAATAAGAAAACTATACTGTATACTCAACAAGAAGGAATAGGAGCAGCAAATTCCTAAACCCATCTATTTGGTTCATATTCCTTTGAAGAATGGCTGTCAGTATAAATGCTGTGTCAGCATCTTATTCTCTTAAAAGGAAAAATATAAAACACATGTGTTTCCCAGAGACACGTCATTGTATTTTAACAGTAAGTTGCTAATAAGAACCTCATCACTCTCTGGGTTGTTGAAGCCAACCACAATGATTGTGAGCAACTGCAGTTTAAAAGTCACTCACCTGGAGACAAAGGTCAGAATGTATCATCACTTGTGGCAACGTTAGCAGCTTCTATTCAACAGAAAGCAACACCAATTTTGTTGCATATATACACTGTCTACAACTTTAAACACAGTGGGGAAAACCTGTTCCCTGTATAAATCCAGGGCATCTCATTGCAAACAAGGTTTTTAATTAAAACTGGTATTTTTGAGCCTCCTGCTGACCAACAATGTCTCACTGCCTCCTCCTCAGATGACTAAACTGGCTTCCAAGAGAGACAGTAGAAAGAAACAAAATCACTAGAATACCTAACTTTGACAAATCTCTGCTGGGTACAATTTCAATAGCAGGATGCTGCAGAGAGAGGTAACAAGAGAAAAGATGACTACTTATGAAGTGTTCCCTAATGAAGGCTCAAAACATCATAAACAAGACAGCAGAGGAGGCATTTTACTCCTAAGCCTACAGGCAGGATGATCAAGCAGGACAATTTTAATCAAACCATATTGTTAAAGAGAATCCAGAACAATGTCTGCACGTCAGTGGATGAAGTCTTCTTTTGAATGCAGAAGTAGACTTAGGGGCTGGCTAGACCTCTGGCTGGGAGGTTGGTCAATTGTCAGCACTGACAAAGCTTTATCACTCTGTGAAAATAGGCAGGTATAGGCTCCCAAGTCAGACAGATAAATAAGACTTCTTGGTCAGAACATTTTCCTCAATTTATTGCAAGGAGTTTATATTGACTGTCAGTACTGTACCTTCAGGAGGCTCTTCCCGCAGATGAGGAGGCAATTCTTCACTTGTAGTCTCAGTTTCATCATCCACCATCTGTGTTTCTAAGCTAGGGCCCTGCAGAACAGAACAGCAAGAGGAGGTAAATTGGAGAAAGCTCAGAAAGGGACAACAAAAATGAATACAGTACTAGACAATATGCCAGACATTGAGGACACAAGGAGCCCACTTTAGCTGATGAGAAAGAAAGCTGCTTGAGGATTTGTTTATAGTCAAATTACTTACAGAAAGGAGGAAGTAAAAAAAAAAGAAGGAAAAAAAAGGAGACTCCAAGAGAGCAAGGAAAGTTATAAAGGTCTTAACAGACTGAAAAATCAGAAAATGAACAGTGAAGCATAATTTCTAAATTACTGTTTTCAAAACACATAATGCAATAATAAATTCCAATTTCTATTTACCAAGAGTGGCAGCAGATTCACCATCACTCATGATTTTCAGAAAAAAATTCTAATCTTTGATTTGTGTTATCAAGATGGATTCTGATATGCCTCTTTTTTCAAAGAAAAACAAAGCAGTTTACAATTTTCTAACCTATCCAAGTCCACTAACTATACAGTTTTCTCCCACATGCCCAATACATCCATTTGTACCTCAAAGTGTAACATGCCAAACTAAGCATTCCTGAAAAATTAACAGATTACTCTCCCAGGTTTTGCATTTCCAGTTTCCAGCCTTCACAATCTCGTGGAGAGCTTGCAGCGTTACTGCTGGAAGGACGTGAGCAGAGTTATCAGATTTATAACTGTATTTAAGGCTGATGAACTCTGCACACACAATATTTTCATGACTTGTGGAGCTATAAAAACATAGTTGCTTTTTTGGTTTCAAACTATCACAGGGTGTAAAAACCACCGTCTGCTTCCCACAACTTCCTTTTTTTTTTTTAAGTAACAGTAGACACCAGGCCTAGCTACAGGATTCCATAACAAAAAACCTAACCAATTTTCTTGTTTGTAATGCTAGTACAGTGAAAAGTGAAGCCAGAAACTTAGCAGTCATTAGGCAATGAAGCTTCTGTGCACTTTGAAAACATGACTGGGTTTGAACTATCTGAAAACATGTACTAAGATACACAGCTGGAATGTTACAGAAATACAGCTGGTACATTAATAGCTTCAAAATGTTACTATTTGAACTCGGGAAGAAAAGTAATCATAGCATTAAAGCTGCAGTATTTATTTTCACACTTTCCACACCCTGTGACCACAAGGTTACCTCCAATAGCACTGAATACTTTCTCGCTTTCCTCAGTTTGCACATTATGATACCACACTTTTCAAATTCCATCCTTTGCACAAGTAGCTTATGTTTTCATTCTTACCCCAGTTTTTCAACAAAATGGACATGAACATAAAAAGTACCACCACATTGTTTTCAGAGTCTTATAGCAGTGTACAGATCTATTATGATTGTAACAGCACCACAACCTTGATTTCTGCCGTCCAAGACTACGCAAGCTTTACCTAAGCTATTTATCTATTTCTCCTTATTTAAAATATGTGGTATCAAAACAGCCTGGCTTTGGTCAGTAAGCAGTTCAAACATTAAGTCATGCCTTGTAGTAGCTATCATGGCAAGGAAAAAAAATTACCACAAGGTACAGACAGGAACTGTGTGCCTGTACCTTCCAGCTGGCAATATCAAAACTATTTTAATTTTTTTAAAGAGTGCACAATCCAACTTAAACAGACTATGAAAAAGCCAGCAAGAAAAACGTTACAGAATCATGGAATCAATTGGGCTGGAAAAGACCTCCGAGATCATCAGGTCCAACTCTTGGTCCAACTCCAGTCCATTTACCAGATCATGGCACTCAGTGCCACGGCCAACCTCAGTTTAAAAATCTCCAGGGATGGTGAATCCACCCCCTCTCTGGGCAGCCCATTCCAATGCCTGAGCACTCTCTC
>JAOXXN010000065.1:25064931-25091689 GCA_026770055.1 Myrmophylax atrothorax
GGTTTAAGGATCTGTAATGCCTTGCTTTTTAAACACAGGTTAATTTTCACCTACAGAAGACTGATATAATTCGTAAGTTATTGACATCAGGGCCTAGAGCTTGCTTGCATCATGGTGGGAAACTGCACGCACAGCAGGAAACAAATATTTATAGTTCTTACAAGTTCCTGTCTTCTGATTATAAAAAATATTTCTTCATTTAATTTGGCTCACTATTTAGATTGGCACCTTTTTGGAGAATGTAACAATTTCAGCAGCATGACAGAAAATTAAACTCTACTTCTATTTTTAACCTCAACTTCAGACTGTAAAAATGCTAATTCTTCTCCCTGAGTCCGAGGACTTTCATGGAGGTGCAAAAGTAATAACCCTGTGACAACTCTTCTTGTATAACAAAGTGGAATGATCTCTATTTTAACAGCTTTGTAACTTGAATATTATTTTAGATTCCCTTCCCGTGGTCTTATATGGGTCCAATGTTTTAGATACTCATTCCTATTTGGTAAAAGAGCATGAACAACATGTTTAGACAGCAAAATACCACATATAGCAATACTGGTCTTGAAATTTATTCCTACAAACATGTTTTTAAGTAGATGTGGCAATGTGACTTGGTCAGGATGCTTTATTTGTAAGCAAGCTCTTCAACAGTAATGATGTAGAAATGCATTCCTGAACCTACAGACAGGCTGAAGTGTAACATGATGACTAAGTTCTCTCTTGCACAAGAAAGACTTTTCAGTCTGAGATCTAAGGTTCTGCTTTTAATGATTTGTTAGGGGTCCTTGTTAACTGCTTTCCTTAAGCAATATGCCCATTATCTGGAGTTTCCACACATGTTCCAAACCACCCCGACCCTCTGCAGGGATCAAAACTTTTGGGTGTCCTCTCATTATTGCTAAAATCTCATGTTTCCTGACAGTAGTCTCCACTTTAGTTATCCCTTACTCATCTATAAATCTGTGGTCCACCAAATAGAAAATGCAAGATATGAAACATCCTCATGAATGGCATCTTTCCTTCTTAAAATGACTGTCACTCACCTTTAGCCACAGTTACTTGTAAATCATAAATGGAGAAGCTGTAGGATTCATAAACCCTCCTAAGAGCTTAGGTGTAACCCAAATGCACAGTATAAGGGAACTTGCATCTAACAGACAATAATCTTTTCACAGCAGACACTGCTCATATATGAATATTATATATAAGCTTGTTCTTAACACTGATATTCTGAGATATATGAATTAAGAGTAACAAGCCAGTAGACACAGTGGACACAACAGACACAACAGCCAGAATTTTAGGATTCAAATACCAGCACAGAAGGATTTTCAGAGGCTCTAATGAAAGTTCAGCTCTCAGTACACTTCTGAAATCCAGCATGTAAGAATTTAACCCCCAAAAGCTGAGGTATCTAGCAGTGATGAATATACATATGTATTCTCATAGATGTATATATATATCATGACACAAACAGGTATTATCTTAATTGTGTACAAAACCAGATCTGTTTAAAGAGAGATCCACTTCCAGAAGCCTGTATGTGTAGAAGAAATAGGAGTGTTTGTGTCCATATGTTCCCTTCTTACCTGCTTTGAGACCATCCTGGTTCCCACCCTGGAGGCAAATCAGAGCCTTCAAGTTGTATGCTCTTGTAGTCTGTAAGAACCAGAACAGAGATCTGTCAATTACTGCTGTAGGAGAAAAACAGCCTGAAATAAAGCACTACAGAAACACATAAAAAGGTACTACTCATAGCTCTTTTTTTGTGAACTGGGCAGCATTCTGTATTTTTTCCAGAATACCCTTTCCTGCTTCCACTGCCTGGGCATTTCCTTCTTGCCCTGTAGTTTGACAACAGGTCTTGACTCAGCCATGACAGTGTCTTACCTTCTGATTTCTTACACCTGGGCAGCTCTTGAGCTGTATGGAAAGAATTCTTAAAGATCTGCCAAAGGTGTTCTGGTCCCTTGTGCCGGGGCAGTTTCCCAGAGGGATCTATTGACTAATTCCTTTAAACCTAGAATTTTGCTTTCCTGGAATTAAGGGTCCTGTCTTTACTCTTTGCCTGGCCCATACCACTCCGGACTGCAAAAGACTGACAGAAAATAAGGGCAGCTTTTGATGTGCTGTAGTACAGTTGGTTCCTCATTTAGTAGAAGAAATTGAGCCTATTGAAACAGCAAGAGAGTATTGAAACTCAGTTTTCAATTTCATTGTGGTGATGATCTGCCCTATTTATTGCACTGAACTGCAAGGAGAAATATTACAGCCTGGGAGACTTGGTAGGCAGTCATATTTTTATTTAATTTAACCTTTTTTCAGACCCAAAGTTTTATTTCTAGACGTCTTTCATTATAGTAATCAAGCCCCAAGATTATCAAGGCCAATTCGAATACCCTGGGGCACAGTTTAACAGTGACTTGGACAAGAGAGCGTTTGCAGCTATAACAGAGAATGTACAACTTCCCCTGCAACAACTGAGTTTGGCATGGAAAAGACATATGAACCAAAGACCATTTAATCTCTCCTGCACTTCACAGAGAAATTGAAAACCTTATAGGCTAAGGTGTCACATAGGATTTTATAATCGAGTTCGCTTTATCATGGGAAACATCAGCGGGTAAGAGAAGAAATAAAGGAAGGCTGCTGCTATTCTGTTGCCAAATGGCTTTTGTTGCAGGAGCTGCAGAATTTCGGGGGCCGGGCCCCCTCTGGCGGACACCTGCAAGGGAACGGGAACGGGAACGTGTCGTGCCTCCTCCCCAGACGTGGCAGAGTGAACTCTTCTCCTGCTCTGGTCACGGCTCTCAGTTCCATCCGGCAAATTCAGCCAAGGTGTTTCTCAACAGGGATGTTCAGTTCCTCTAACGACGTCGCTTTCCCTCTCTTGGTAGTGCTGTGTGGACAGGAAGGTTCTTTGGGGTCGCTGTATCTTTGTCATAAAGAGCTGCATTCCAAACTCCACCTGTCAAGCGGTAGGTTGCACTACAACATTCAGGTCGAAATTTCCTCTTCCTCTTTTTCCCATTGAGCATCTCAATAGCAAAGACAATGGAGTCTTTTGAGTTTATATTTGTCTAGATTCCTTGCTTTATGCCTACAATACCTGGAATTTCCGGGTGGTCTCTAGCACAATTGCTAGACATATGCAAAGTTTAGTGTCCAAGTTTTACACAGTTGTCTTTCCAATGTTTTTTTACCATTAAAAACAACCAACTAAAAAAAATCAAAAACTACAAAAAAAAACCCCAAACCCAAACCAAACCAAATAAACCCCAAGCAAAATAACCAAACCCCAACCAAAACAAAACAGAAATTAAAACAAATCAAAAATTAAAATTGAGAGGGGAACCCCCCAGCTTTCCCCTTTAAATTTAGCTTTGTTATGGTATTAGTAAGTCTTTCTTCCTTCAATAAGTCAGTCAGTTTCCCAATTTAATTGTGTAGGTCTTTAAACTGAAAAGAATGCAGAATGAACCTGCTGCCCCCGCGGTTTGCAGGTGCCTCGTGGTGCACTCGGTGACCTCTCTTTGCGCAGACACTGCGGGACATTCGCTCGGGTCCCGCAGGCCAACACTGCCAGGGTAGTTACCCGTGGATTACTGGAGTTTTGCAGTTCACCGATTCTTGCTTTTCTGAACCAGGATCTCACCACAGGTTTAAGGCAAAAAAACCCGAAAACAGAGTAACTTGGGCATAACCCTGTCAGCATTAGAGAAGACACTTTTGCCTCACTACTCCAGACTGCCAGTGCCTGCGGGACAGACTACAGGTAGCACAATGCATCGCGCGGTGATGGTGTCCTGGGTGGTGGCCCCCGCGGCTCGCCCTGGGACCGTGCGGAGCCCTGGGCAGTGTAGTTTACCTGCGGACAGCCACCCGGCGGCTGGAGGCGGGGAGGGCGCGGCGAGGGACTACAACTCCCGTCGGGCACTGCGCCGCGGCGTGTTGCGGGACGGGTGGGCGCTCTCCGCACCTCCCCGTCGGTGCCAGCCCAGCTCTCCGCCGACCCTCGGGCCTGAGGCGGCCAGGGACGGGGCGAGCCATGGAGCCTGGCACGGCGGGGCTGCAGCGCCCTGCCTGAGGCTGGGCCGCGCCTCCGGTAGCGCCATGGATAGCCGGTGCTATGGATGCGCGTCCAAGTTCTCTGTCTTCAAGAAAGAGGCAAGTCCGGCTGCGGGGGGTCAGGACCGGCCGGTCCCGCGGGTGCCTCTCCACAGTGTGAGGGTCTGAGAGGGGAACTGGGAGCCGCCTCGTCCGGCGGCCAGACCGCCTCCCGGCCAGCATCCTGGCGTTGTTGTCCTTGCTTACGGAGCTCTTGTGCCTAGTTCCAATATGTGTTCAAATACGAGCGATTACTGACATAAAAAAAGGAAAAAAAGAAAAATATTATCATATGATCCCTCTAATCCAGCATTCGGTCATTGCCTCAGACAATTCCCACACGCACACTTCGTTGTACTATGGGATGAAGTGGTGACTCAGCCCCCAGCAGGAGTTTCGTGCTGGTGCTCGGAGGGCTCCGTATCTTCCGCAGCAGCTGGTGATACAGTTCTCTGACAAAAAATCAGCATAACCCCGGCGTTATTTCGTGTGTGCCAGGGGCACTGTGCGGCCTGGCAGAGCGATGGTGTGTGTGGTGACGGGGTGGTGACGCCCTGCCCTGCCCCTCTGTCTGTCTGCAGTGTGGCTGCAAGAACTGCGGACGGTCGTTCTGCTCGGGCTGCCGGAGCTTCAGCGCTGTTGTTCCCCGCTGTGGAAACACTCTGCAGAAGGTGTGCAAGCAGTGTCATGAAAAACTAACTGGGTAAGACCTCAGTGTTTCTTCACCCCAAAACAGTTTCCTGCTTTGTATCTTCAGTTTACATCCCAATGTTGTGTTGCAGTTTTCTGCGGGAGCCCCGTGCCTCCCATTTGTGCATGGATGCTGCCTGTACCCTGGAGTTCCAAGTCAGGCCGTTCCTGAACTGCTGTTATATGATTTGTGTAGTCCAAAGATAGCAATCAGGATTTTTGCCTGTTTTCTATTGCAACAGAGTAGTCAGAAAGAACCAGGTTTAAAACTTCTCAGATGGACACTGAATTACTGTGGAACCTCTTAGGTAGATGAGCCCAGGTTAAGCCCCACTACCGTGTTTTTGCCCAGAAATCTGCACCCTTCTAAAAGCACTGGCAGTATTTTCAGATGTATTGTAGTTGAATGGACTGACAGTAAGAGGCTCAAAACGTTATTACTTCTGTGGGCAAACAGTGACACAAATCCTCATTGTTGAGGAGTCTCTGCTATATGTAGCCTGAAGATTTAAAATTTTGTAGCATAAAATCAGTTTTCTTTTAAAAGAAAAAACATTACTTTCAAACATAACTTTTAGATTGCCTGTTGAAAAAAAAATGTCATTCAGTAGCAGCATGGGTTATACACGTGAACAATTAACACAAGAACACAAGTGTACATCAGAATCCCTCTGTCAGCCAATTCTTTTGTGTCCTGTTCCTTCTTTTGCATTTGTTTTACTCCTTCATTTTTCTCCTATAGCAAGGAATTTTCACCAGCTGGTGGGGAATTTTCTGACTCTGCAGGTGTCTAAAGGGGAAGAGCCTCTCATTAACAAAGGTCTTCATCTTCACTGGGTCATGAAAACAGTGAAATACAGTATTCATGGTTTTCAGCTTTGAAATTTTCTGATTTACCTTTATTACTTCAAAGCCATTAAGAAAACAGGGCAGCCTTTCTCCATGTTTCTTCTGGGCCTTTTTTTCCTCATAATTATGATATCAGTACTATAGAGTTACAGTAGAAAGAATCCTCCCTGACTGGATAGCAGGTAGATCATAGAATGGCCTTGGTTGCAAAGGACCTTAAAGATCATGTCATTCCAACCCACCTCCTGTGGGCAGGGACACCTCCCACTAGACCAGGTTGTTCAGAGCTCCCTCCATCCAACCTGGCCTTAAACACTTCCAGGGATGGGGTATCCGCTACTTCTCTGGACAGCCTGTGCCAGTACCTCACCATCCTTACAGAATTTTTTTCTAACATCTAATCTATAGCTACTCTCTTTCTATTTAAAACCATTCCCCCTTGTCCTGTCTCTACATGCTCTTGTAAAAAGTCCCTCTCCATCTTTCCTGTAAGTTCCCTTCAGGTACTGGAAAGCTGCAATTAGGTCACCCCCAAGGCCTTCTCGTTTCCGGGTTGAATAATCTCAACTCTGTCAGCATTTCCTCATAGGAGAGGTACTCCATTCCTTTAATCAACATTGTGGTCCTCCTCTGGACTCACTCCAACAGGTCAATACCCTTCCTGTGCTGGGGACCCCAGAGCTGGACCCAGTATTCCAAGTGGAGTCTCACCAGAGCAGAGCAGAGGGGCAGAATCTCCTCGCTTGCCCTCCTGGCCACACTGCTTTTGATGCAGCCCAGGACACAGTTGGCTTTCTGGGCTGCGAGCACACATTGCCTGCCTGTGTCCAATCTGTCATCCACCAGCATCCCCAGGTCCTACTCAGCAGGGCTGCTCTCAGGCAGTTCATCACCCAGTCTGTATTGATACCAGGGGTTGCCCTGACCCAGGTGCAGCACCTTCCACTTGGCCTTGTTAAACCAAGGGATCCATGGTTTAATGAAATTCCCATGGATTCACTTACTGAGGTTGTTGAGGTCCCTCTGGATGGCATCCGATTCTGTAAGCTGCATGTATTGTTACTCATGCAAATAGGTTTCAGAACTGAAACCTTAGAACCGGAAAGTGGGCCAACAATGTTACCTTCATTCATTACTATACAGGCCTTAGGTGTGTTTGTAGCTGTGACTTCCAGGAATAAGTGAAATATGCTAACTACCTTACATAAGTATGTAGTTTAGCCCCCTCAACCTGAATACAGCAAAGTAGAACATAGTTATCAGTACATGCTTGTGGAGTGCAGTGTTCAAGTGTGCTAGATGTCATTATGATGGTGGCTATATAATAACTTCTGTAACATTTTGTTTTGGTTAAGCATTATATAATTCTGTGTTTGTTACATGCCACAGCTCCTTTCAGTGTTCTGCTGCATGGAAGCTAGTTACACTGAGAGTCTTACCTAACTACTCTCCACCTGCTCTCTGAACTGGGAGGTGCAGGCTGTGGGAGGCAAGAGTATTTCAGCCCCACCTCCTTTGGGTTGCTGGTGACCATGTTAAATCACAATGCAAAACAACTGGACCAAAGGACTAGAAATTAAGTCCTCTGCTGTCCCAGGCAGCTGTTTTATCTTAATCCAGTCCCTAAGGTAGTTGCTGTCAGTATTAAGGAGGTTATGAAAGCAACTGTACCAGGAGATCAAGAAACATCTGCTGATTCCTCTTGAGTTGAGAGATGAGGTGATTGAAGTATTATCAGTATCTTCATTTCAGAGAAATTGTTGTTTTTTGTCTTTCAGAGAGGGATCTCAAAACAGTTCAGCAAAATGGTCACCACCAGAAAACTACAAAAAGTGAGTTGCACTTACCAAGCAGTTGTTTCTGCAGCAGAGTAGCCTTTCAGGCCCTCCTCTTCCCCCATAGAGACCTGCAAAAATGAGGCTTGTGATGTGGGTATTTGCTTGGATTCAGAATTAGATTAAGGATGGAGCTTTTATTTTGTTGTTTGCGTTATTTGTTTGGAGGGGTGGGGCATGTGATCTTTTGAATGGACTTCTGAACCTGCCTGCAATTATCTGTGACTGAGCAGAGTTGGCTTGGAAACAGGAATCTGGTGGTGAAACATTCCTTGTCTCCTGGGAGGTGGTGCCAGGTGTGCTGCTCCTGTGAGCTAAGGTTTTCCTTACTCTTAGCAGTACATAATTGTGCTGATGTTGGAGAACCTGGCACAGGAGAGAGTGCTTTTATTTGTGTTTGTCACCAACATTCTTTAAATAGCCTGTTGGGTTCACGGAGGATGTTTTCATATCTCCAGGTTAAAACCCCTGTTCTCAATTGTCATGTCTTTTTTTCGTCCTTGTCACAGGCGTGTAGCAGCTTTTGAGGCTAAGCAAAACCAGCTGAAAGAGCAACAGAAGGCAGCTGCAAAACCCCCAGGTCAAGCAGACTCCAGATACCAGGGGCTCTCAAAAGAGGATAGAGCTATTGCAGAGAGACTGGAGAGGCTCAGGGAAGAAAGGAGACCAAGTGAGTTTTAGAGAATACTGTGAATACCTTGGATGGGAATACTGCTACTTGGGATCCTGGAGAGACAGAGAAGTGCTGGGCTTTAAGAGGCTACTGGTTTGGGAAAATGAAGGTTTAAAATAGGACAGAGCATCAAGTCCTGCTACCACAATGGCCAAATTCTACAATGATTTTAGATCAATGTTCCAGTTTAATTTTTCTTCTTGGGGTTTCAAGAAAAAAAAAAATTGAACTCTTTTGTTTTCAATAACAGAATAATCTCCTCCCTTGGGTTATTCTGAATTGCAGAGTCCATCCCTACTCAGGCTGAGATTGAAGCTAGGCTGGCTGCCCTGAAGGAGGATGACCGGAGACCTGTTCCATCCACAAAGGAAATGGAGGGTCGGTTGGCTGTTCTGCAGGGGAGAGATCCACCTTCCCAGGCTTGCAGACCTGTAAGATCCCTCAGCTCTTTAGTCAGCAATATATTCTGAGCTGACACAGTAACCTTGTGAACTGTTCTTCCCTCTTCAGCTTTTTTGTGTCCTGGTAGCTTTGTTTACAAATCTCTGTTTCCTGATTGTGTCATTGCTTTAGAAGCAAATGGCTTTTACCAGTTCACTGCTTCAATTTGAATGCAATGTGTTCCTTCATGTCAGGTATAGTTCATGTGTATATTTTTAAAATAGTTGCTAAGTTGTTTTACTCTCAAACCATTTGTACACCTAAGTGGTCATAGTATTTCAAAGCTGTTTATCTATGTTTGGGTCTTATCACCCCTACCTTCTAATTGTATCTTGTCATTGTTACTGCATGCCAGCTGGGCAAAATCCTGTTAATTACTCCAGAAATGGAAGCTCAGTGTGGTTTGTCTGAGGTTGCGGAGGAATCAGTTGGATGCCTTGAAAGCCTGTGGGAATGATCTTGTCCTCAGAATAGCACTTCCTTGTGGTTCTTTCAGATGCATGCCCAGATGTTATCATAGGTCTCAGTGGGGCTGCTGACTGGCACTGTTGAGGATGGCACTTTGTTTACATTGGAGGTAGTGACAGAACTGGAGTTGGGACCCAGCAGCATGTACTCCTATACATTCAGCACTTTGCCTTGTTTGGGTCTTAGAGCTATGTGCATTCAGCAGCTCTGAAAATGAAGCCCTTGAAAGTCTTACACCACATAACTGAGATCTCAATATCAGTGGGGGCATCTTTTTTTGCTGCTCTCATCTAGGGTGATCTTGGTTGCCAAACTTTTCCTTTGGTCGAGTATGCCACTTTCCTCTCATTTGCCTTTTCTCATGCCCCCACTGTTTCTTAGGTACACCAGCCTCCTGATACCAGAAGTCTGGTCCAGCAGGCAGATGACCTGTTAACTCAACTGTCTGAGGAAGTTGCCATTGATGAACATTACAGACCAAGAGTTCAGCCTCAAGGTAACTATTTTGGCTTCCAAAGACCTGTTTATGTGTAATAATATATGTGCAGTATTGAGAAAGGAATATGAGCCCCACTATGTAGCTTACAGGTGAGCTGAGTGTCCAGTTTGTCCATATCTCCCCCTTAGGACCCCCAAATTGACGAAGAGCAGCCATCTGGCTCCCTACTGGGTCTCAGGGTCCTTGCCTGGAGGTGGGTCCTTCTTGCCAGGGTTGTATTATTCAGTTTGCTCCTCTCTGTTTCTCTGAGGTGACCCTTCCCTGGAGAGTTGCTGTTGCTACTCCTAATGCACTTGTGCACTGTTACAAAACAGAGGAATCTGGCCATGCCATTATCTTCCTAGCTGCAGTGCTTTCTCTGTAATCTCACTGCAGACCACAGATTAGCTCACTTCCTTCTCTTCATGTACAGTGAGGACCTACTGGCATGCCTTGTCCTGTTACTACCTGGATTCACAGAGAGCAGCAACTTGCTCTCATAGCATTGCTTCCGTCGTATCTTCTGTGCCCAAGGAACATTACTGCTGAGTTACTAGCATGTTCTGTGTGTCTGTTTGCAGCTGTTAGTAGCCAAAGTTTGAATGATCTCAATCAGGAAAGTGAAGATTGTGTTTGCCCTGCAAATTTGGACCCAAAACAGCTAGAGGAAGAGAAGAATAAACTTCTGGCAGAAGCTGCTGCTGAGCTGCGGGAGGAGAATACTAGGCAGGAGAAGATCCTACAGGTTGCCAAGAGACTGGCAGCACTCAAAGGCGAGGACCCAGAGAAAGGTGAGCAGCAGATGAGAATACAGAATACAAGTTGCTATGATCGAGTGATTTTTTTTCTGAGAAGTGTTTATCCATTTAATTCCTTTGTTCTGCAGGAAACAGATGGAGATTTAGTTCTCTCTGTAAAGTTATACAAGTTGGTTCATCTTGAAATCAGTGGGAAAGATCTAAGTTGAGGGTAAAGGCCAGAGCTGTAAGGTCAGACTGCTTTGTCTTGCACCCTTCTTTGAGATAATGCTAGCATGCTCTGGTGAGGTTAACAAAGCTTTTAAAAGCAAAGCTCTGGGTTTGGTGGGGATCTTGTCCTTCCCTCTTCCAGTTTAAGAACCAAACAGTAACATCCTTCTTGAGTAGTTTGCACTTGAAAATGATCTGTGTCAGAGCCAGAATGCCAAAACCAGCTCACACCACATAAGTGGGCACAAGGTTTGAGGCAGGTGTGGATTACAGTCTCCCATTTCTCACTTCTACAGTTACAGTGGAAACCTATAAACTTCCTGACAGTGATGAGGAAGTGGCTGAGGAGGAAGCCATTCGCAGAGTGCTAAAACAGGTCAGAAGTGGCCTTGTTTATCTTCCTCTTGGGTATATCCAGTGTGTATATTATCTGCTGAGCGTACAAAGGATGTGTTTGTGTTTCTGGAAAGAGTTTCACTCCTTCCCCTTTTAATGCTTTTCCAATACAAGCTCCCATGGGCTATTCAGCTATTTTGACAGGCAATTGACAGCAATACTTCTAGTCTGTCACATTGTCTTTCTCATTCATGCTTAGTGTGTCTTGTGGTGTGTGTGTCTCCTTTACAACCCCACTCTGCTGGTACTTCCTTACGTCTTGTTCCATATTTTCCCCCCATCAGTTAGACCATGGATGATGGGATGTGTGCTGCATGTGCACGTGTGCATGAGATGTGAGATGATAAGCTGCAGTACAGCTTATTTCTCTCTACAGTGTCTCTGAATTGTCGTGGCAGGCAGACCCGAGCTTACTGTATGTACTGTGTGTCTCAAATGTCACATGCCTGTGATTAGCATGATGTTGAGGGGCTGCTGATAGTTGCACTGCAAAGCAGAGTGTGTTTGCTGCAGACCCCTTCTGCTGCACTGATTGTCCACAATGTACACACAGTGTTCTGAGTGCAGACAGGGAGGGCTCACATCTGTGTGGATAACACCAGATGTATTCAGACTTCTCATCTCCTATTACTGTATGAGAGCAAGAAGGGGAGGAGGTTTAGGGCCTAGAATCATGGTCCCAGCTGTGTTTGAAACAATAGGCTTCTTGCTTTTTCTTGTTACTAGCTCACAGAGGAGGCAGCCCTGGATGAAGCAAGTGGATTCAACATTCCTCCAGATCAGACCAGCCAACCAGGACCCTCGCAACAGAACCTGTGTAAGAAAGCAAAGCAAAAGGTCAGTGAGCTCATCAGGATCTCTTGAACTGATGTGTTTCAGGGTCTCAGGAGAGTACAGTTCTGCAGCAAAAGTTTGCTGTATCCTAGGCTTGATGCAGAAAAAAAATTAACCAACTAGTTTCTCCAGGGCAGACAAGCCAAGCAGCTGCTGCAAGGCTGACCTGCCCTGAGCTCAGCTATGAATCATCCTTTTAAAAGGAATTGCTCCCTGGAATACAATTCCTTTCAGGCTGGCCTTCTGTTAAGTGTTATGATGTCATCTAAATCTGGAGAAGTTAGCAGAGACCTCACAATATGAGTATTAGAGAATATATATATATACATATATATATAATTAGACTGACAAGGGCACAATCTAGTATCATACAGCCTGAACCAGAATAAATGGGAGATTTGCTGGTGCTTTCAGCATGTGCAGAATAGAATCTCTAAACAGTAGTCTGCTGTGTTCTCATATAACATCAGAGGAAGGAATTAGTAGACATCCTATGCTCAGAGTGAATTTTGGCCTACTATGGAAATACCTACATGTTCTCTAATGCATATTACAAGAATTAAATGGACTTGTGACTGACAGACACCTGTCAGGCCTGTCCCCAGTGGAAGAAATTATTTACTTGCAAGCATTATGGAAAACATCTATCTCATGGGTATGCCACCATGTGTTTCTAGGATTGCTGATGTGAAAAATAGTGTTAGGAAAAATTTTGTTAGGAAGCTGCCTTTGACAGTGTCCAGACACTGTGTCCCTGTGTGTTTATGACTGTTCAGTTCCACAACAGTTCTCTGTAAGGGAGAAGCAGACAATAGTTTGCCTTATGCATATATTTAGATTACGATTTCAGAAGATCGACCCAACCTCAGGTACAAATCAATAGTAGGGGCCTTTTGGCAAATCACTTCCTTTGTCCCACAGTTTTCTTTCTATAACAGGGAGAAAACAATGCCCCATCTCCCCATTACATTCCCTTCCCACATAACTGCTTTTAGCAAAACTGCTTGATCACTTGCTTTTGCAGCAGGAGTTTTCTGTCACATGGTATTGTTGTGGTGCCTGCCAGAAGATCTGGGCTTCGTGCCCTTAACGCAGTACAGACAATGTGGGTGCGTGTTGCTGTAGACACCAAATGAGGGTGAATACCTGTTTACATTCCAAGCAACAAAGATTCATGACCAAATTCTAGGAAGTACCTTGGGTTTTATTTAACAATCTAAGTACATATGGAGGCTATCCTTGGGCTCTGGGCAAGTTCTTCTCACAGACTTACCATCAACAGAGAGTAAACTATGGACCATATGACAGGTCTCTGTGGCCAGCGTGCATTACAGTGAAAGTCCTGCATCTTCTCTGCTGGGATTTGAACTTTGTGTTTCTCATTAATTTATGAATTAGAGCCAGACTCCAACCACCACAGCTCTTGCCAGGGCAGATAGTGATGAGGATGAGTTACCCTGGTGCTGTATCTGCAATGAAGATGCCACTTTGCGCTGCCATGGCTGTGATGGGGACCTCTACTGCCAGCGCTGTTTTCGGTAAGTCTTGCAATTCCTCTTAGTCTAAGAGGTGGGTCAAAGGTAAGCTTGGTCCCTTTTGTTTGTTTCTCCCACTGGGCAGAAAAACAGCCAGTAGCAGGGAAGATACAAGGAATCCAGATCTGAGTGAAGGCTAGTTGTTACAGAAATACTTTCTGTGATCAGTAGTTATTCCAGGCTTCAGGGACTAAACTGGTCTAGGCAGAAATGTTCTGTCTGTACTGCTTCAGTGCATGGTTGGGCACATTGTTCTCTGGAGCAGCTGATGTGCTGCATTATGTGGGATGGGATAAATGAGACCATTGTTCAGTGACTCCTATGACTTGTTAATGCCATTGATAGATGATCTGGGCTTGATTCCCTTAAGAGGGAAGATCAGACAGTATAAATTTCTGAGGCTTTTCTTAGGTTGAGATTTTGCAATCTTAAACCATATTAAAAAAATCTTTGTTGAAATATATATTTCTGAAGCTATTTTCACCAGTCAGGCCTTGCAGCAAGCTGTAGTCTTGGTTCTTAAACATCTCTAGCTTGATTTCTGACAAAATTTGCATGTCTCAGATTTGGAGGGTTAATTGCTTTAAATACAAAGCTTTTTCTAACGGGTTATGTGACTTCTCTTTTTTCATGCCTCAAAAGGATTGGGTAGTTTGCTGAGTTCTAAGATTAGAGCTGGAAGACATTTAGACAGCAGGTTGCTAAGAATCTGATTGGGATAATGAGAGATGCTTTTATGTATATTCTCTTATTTTCTGCAAATGTTTTTGATGAGAAATAGATATGGAGTGGGAGTAAAATATGAAAAGGTTAAGAAAACATATGATTGGCAATGTTAGAGTATTAAAAACAAAGCAAACAAACAAAAGTATCTGACAGCAAATATCAGTAGAAGCAGAATCAGCAGCTTGGCAGGAGAGTGTATCAGTTGCTTAATGCAGATGCAGGCTTGTGTCTCACTCAACACTGCTCGCTGCTGAGCATGGTTCAGACAGCTGCCAATACGCTGTGTTTTAGCCACAACAGTTATTTTCCACAGTTGTGTGGAGCAGAGTGTCATTTTGTCTGTTGTCATAGGAGTTGCTAATGTCCCTGGAATCATTGACATAGTGCTGCTAATGAGCCATCAATTACACGAATCTCTCCAAGAGGCAAAGAGACAGAGAGATCTATTGTCATTTTTAAATCCATCAGGCAAGGATGGGCAGGCCTTCCTGTAAAGCACCTCTGAGTTCTCTGTTACAAGCAGATATCCTAAGTAGTCAGTCCTCATGGCTACCCATGAGGTCCTCACAGCTAACCCTTGGGATAAGTTTCTAGTTAAGAGCTTCTGGGAGATACCTTGTGCAGTAGCTAAGGGCAAATTTTCAACCTGGGTATTTACTTCTGACTGCACTTTGTATTTGCTACTCAGGGAAGGCCATGATGAGTTTGACCTGAAGGACCACCACACCTCCCGCTATCATCTTCCTTGCAAGCAGAAGTGATCACATTCTTGATGGGCAGAAAAGAGCTGGAGAATGGAAAAACAGAGGAGCTGGCCAGATGAGAAGAATCCAAGTGGATTTGCAGCCAAAATGGGTGATGTTTTGGACAGTTAAAGGAACAGTTAAACTCAGATTACAGTGCTGTAATCTGAGAGAGGCTTGGAGGGCATATGGCTTTGTCCTCACAAATATACCAGAGAAATGAGGGGTTTGCTGTGCATGCTTGGGGATAAATGAGGACTTCATATGAGGAGGTGGATATGAGCCCATAAATACAGATGGTAAGCAGTAAAGATGAGTGTTTAAGGCAGTTCTGACTGGCTGATAAGTAACTTCCTGCTTTTGCTAACAGCTTACACACTGGTTCAACAGGCAGCAAAGCACTTTGCACTGAAGAGACTGTCTGTGTTGTGATCATGTGTAATGAGAACTTTGAAAGCAAAATAAAAATCATTTACAGAGGCATGTGGTTAAAGTGTCTCCTGGAAACGCTTGGTAGCCCTTTACAAAGTGTTGCCTTCTTACAATGGTATGTTAGTTCTTGTGCCAAGTGGCTTAGGGAAAGAAATGAAGAATCTTGAAGTCATCAAAAATGTTGCTGTGGTGTGTCTGGAAAAGGTGCAGGGGCTACTCTGCCTTGATGGGCAGTGTTGCTCACTTGAAACGAAGGCTCCTTTGTAAAGGTAATCTGCTATGATACACAGTGTTGTGATCTGCATTGGCTGTGCCGAGGTCACGTGGTCTGTAAGAGCAGCTTATCAGTCAGAAAGAGTTGTGCATTAGTCTGAAAGTAGGATTTGGCTTTGTTTATTATTTCAGCCCCTGGTAGGATAAAGATGTTACCTGTGTGATGATCTTTCACTGACTATGAGACAAGCTCAGTTGCATATGTTCATATCCCTCCGTGGAGACAATCCAGATGCAAGTGGCACTTGCCAGTGTCCAGAGCACCCAGAATTGCTTTGAACACCAGAGTAAACTTGCTGTGAACATGCTTTGTTATTCCAACAGGATGAGCTCTTTCCAGAATAATGTGGCTTCTAAGAGAGCTCTCTAAGGTTGACAAATTGCAATGGCAACAAAATAAAGAATTTGCCTTTGACAGGGAATTTCCAATGAATCTTGCCTGTCTGGTTTGACACTGCCACTCCCAGCTGTCTGCCCTGCCCCTGTGCTTAAGGTCACTGCCTCCAAGGTGAACTTATGAAACAGTGTTTTCCTGCACCTCTGTCACCCCTCGTCAGAGCATAGCAAATAAATTAAACTGCTCTTGAAGGTGGGTTTGTGCTAACATGCTGCTCTGGGTCAGGCCCTTAAACAGAAACCTGATTCAGACAATATAGAGTAGGAATACTGCAGGTTAACACTAAAAATGACAAGCATATGTAGCAGTGGCATCCAAGCCTTTTGTTAGGAAGGGGTGGCAAAGCCTGGCTTCTATGGAGGACCTTCGTTCTCCTGGCAGTCCTTGCTTCACCGGTGCCTGTCTCTTTGGGACAGGTAGCTGTGAAAACTACTTGTGTTGTTCTGATGCAAGAGCTCATAATGAACCCTGTGTTACACAAAATTTAAGTTACAGCCCTGAGGAGCTTGCAGTCTTAAAAATGAAAACAAAATGCTCTTCTGGCTTTGAATTATCATAGGAATGACACTTTTTCATTCCTATTTGACATGGATAATTAGTCTGATGGTAGGACAGTCCACTTCTGTCTTAGGTTAAATCCTTTGTGTTTTGTATATACAGGGAAAGGTGCAAATATCTGTTCTTATATCTCTCCTAAGACTGATCCATTCCTTTGGGCTTCAGCCAGTGTCCTTTCCAAGCAGTGAGTGATAATTTTAATTCTTGATTTACAGCTGCTTTTTTTAAAAATATCTTAGGATGAGCTGGTGTGCTATTTGCAACATTTGGGATGCTTCATCAGCCACAACCAAACTTTGAGCTTCTGTGCAGTTAGGCAGCCTGTGTCTTGTAAGCCCTGCCCTGTTCACATCAGTAGTAATGGAGCAGGTTACAGCCAGAAGCAGTTTATTTAGATTCCAGACTGGTTTCTGTGGGGCCATCCCAAGGAATCCAGAAATGCACCCAACCCAATGCCTGAAATAGAACTTAGTCATGCATGAAGGAGTCTCTTTGGTCATACAGACAAATGCTGCTGCTTTTCCTGCACCACTAATGGACATTTTTGTGGCTGCTGCACTTTCTGCATGTAATTGGCCATTTTAGTAGCAGCTCAATCACTTTCCCCTGAAAAGCCATTCCCACTGTAGCTGTTGCCTCAGTGACCTCCATGTAGGAGGGAGGGGTAGAAAGGTATCCAGATAGCTGTCTGCAGGAAGTACACCTCGCTGAATCTGTCCTTAATGTAAGAGGAATGCTGCATGACTTTTAAGTGGGCAGTGCACTGTTAGATGTGTTGCTTACTCCCTGTCCTTGTCTTTGAAAAGATGCTGGTAAACACGTAAAGATGCTGGTAAACACCTAAAAATACTGGTAAACAGTCAGTTGCTGACAGGCCAGATCAATCTCAGTCATAGCCATTCAAGGACTGAAGACAGCTTGGCATCTTCAAGAAAGAGATTCAGCTTCTTTGCTTCTGTCTTTGTAGCATGTCCTGAGGGACAAGATTTTCTGCCCCTCTCAAAGTGTTTTTTACGTAAATTATCAAATGTAGGCTCCACCTCAGCAAGAATTCAAATTAGAAAAGCCCATGAACTTTCATACATTCTGAGTTATCTTACTATAATCAAGAAGGCAAAGTTCCTTTAAAGCAACATTCTTACACAGTGTGTACATACTAAACATTTCAGCCTTATGCTAGTGGTGGTGCTGAGAAATAGCAAAGTTAACTAAAAGCAGAATAAAACAAAGTTGCTTGAGTAGGGTATATAAGTAATCTGGACTCTTATGTACTACTGTGCTGTAACCAGTTGCATCTCTGGTTTAGGGCATTCTGCTCATGGCCTGTCCAGCTAAATCTTCCACTTTAACTTCTGTTTGATCCTAGTCTGTTTTTAACAATGCTCAGAGCTTTTTGTCTGTGTGCTGTTCTCCTTTCTCAAGGACTCTTCTTGAGTCTCAGCAGGTGTCAGTCCATGAGCAGTGCCAGATCTACAACCATTGCAGCTCTGGATTTAATATCATTGTTGTTATTTTACTTACAAAGCTGAGATTTCAGGAGGGCACGCATGTCCTATTAGCTCCTTTTTAAGCCAAAAATGGCATGTTTCCAGGACTGCCATAGATAGATATATGGGACCTGATAAAGACAGGCCATTTCTCCAGCCTAATAGGTGATGCTTAGAGCATTTTGAAGCAGCCTTAGAATAAGATGTGATCTGCCTGGCTTACTAACTTCCAGAAGCCAGGCAGATACAAGAACAGCATTGAAGGGAAGCAAGCCCTTATATCACAGTTGTTACTGCAGCTTGGATTTTGTCCTCTCAGAGGATAGCCCACAGCTTAGTTGCTGACACCTGGAAAATAGGAGAGAACTAAAAGGTAGTAGTCATGACTCTGCTACTGATAAAGATGGAAAGACTACTGTATTTAAGATATTACTGGTCCAGCCCAAGAATTCTTGTCTTTGTTAGCTAACCTGCATGTCCCTCCTGTCCCAGAGTTGGTCCATTCTGCTGCTATCTGACAAAACAAACAAAACATGTATTCAGGAGTTGGCCTTGAATTACTGGTACATAAAAGCCCCTGTCCTTGTGACTCAGTAACTCATCGCTCATGTCTGAGTGGCAGGCATGAGCGTAGGGACAGGCATAATGTGAGAGTGTGCTGCCTAAGCAATCAGCCTCCATTTGCTGTCTTATTTCCTAGTCACATGTGTCAAGTTACTGACCAGCTGAGAGGCTGGATGTAGTTTCCTCTGTGTTTTTCCAGACAAACATTAGTTGTAGGCAGAAGAGTTTGTGCCACAAGACAATATGTCCTACTTCACTGTTCATTTGTGAGACCTACATTGTCTGCAGGCAGGGTCCTGTGGTGTAAAGGAGAGCACTCTGGACTCTGAATCCCACGGACCTGAGTTTGAGTCTCAATGGGGACCGTCCCCTGACAGTTCAATGCCTCCCTTCCATCCAATCCCATCAGATCTCGGATGCCGAGCAGGGTCAGCCTCAGTTAGTACCGGGTGCTGTAGACAGCCCCGAGGACTTCACTGTCACTGTCCAAGCTCGCTCGGCCGTGGAATGGACCCTTAGGACAGTTCTGCGCACGCTGAGCCTCACCTAAAAAATCCACTGTGCAGGCTGGAAGGGCACACCCACGTGGGGAGAGCCCTGCCCAAAATCTTCAATTCACGAAGTCTGGCCATACATTATATGTTGACTGTTCTTTATTTTATTTTTAAAACCTTAAGTTTTTTGATTTTTTTTTCCCTGGCTGATTAGAAGTTACTTCCTTTACTAGAACAATTTACTAAGTTCTTGGTGATGCTAGAATGAGTTTATGCACATTACTAATTCAGCAGTTATCACTACCACAAGGAGCAGTCTTGAAGATGCAGCTTCAAATGCTGAATCAGCCCTCTGCTGGAGTCTATTTCCCTAACATGCAGCAAGTGCTTGCACATGCTTATATTTATTAAGAACAAATCCACAACTAACAACTGAGCCTTACTTTTTACGTCAGTGTGGGTTGTCATTCAAAAGAGATAATGGATTAACTCTCAAATACTATAATATTTGCATGGAGCTGCCAGAACTGACCAACACATTCAAGATAGTAATTTTGTACCAAAGCCAGGCTATGAGACATTCCAGTGCCCTATGCTGCAGTTATCATGAATTTAGTGATACCTTGGATGCCAAATGCTTGCTTTATGTTCTGAATGGGAAACGGATGACTAGAGATCCTTAACAAAACCATGGTTGTCAGAGGGAGTTTTTCCAAGGACCTGACAATGGTGAGGAACAAAATTGTTCTGTGAGAGATTAGCAAGGAGGGAATGTATACCTGCTGGTGTACCCTTTCCCTCTGTGAAGCCCATTGGGAAAGACCAGTCATTGTGAAGTGCTGGCACTCAGCTGGTTAATAGCTACATGCTTGCCTTTAGCATCTCTACTGCTCTGAATAATCTCAGCTCAGCACTTGCTCCTGCTGCTGCTGCCATAAAGAGGCTGCAGCTGTGTGACTGCAGCAAGAGCTACGGGCTGCTCAGCTCTCCCTTCTCTAGCAATAAATTACGTGGCAACCTGGCTTGTAATTTCTGTCTGCAATATTCATCCTCTTAGGGTCTCCTCAGCCATTACTTGCTCAGGTTACTTCCTCTGCTGCAGTGCTGCTTGCAGTCTGCATGGCAAAGGAACATGGCTGAAGCAGAGGAGATGAAAACCACACGCCTCAAAACGCTGGAAAACCCCTTTCATTTAGTCCTCTGCTGGTAAAAGGAGGGCATTCTTTCAAGGTGTGTAATTTTTTTAAATCTGTGCACATCTCTCCTGTCCCAAATCTCCAGCTGATTGACAGGGATTGCTATTACAGAAACTGTAGAGAGGCTGAGCCACACCCTGCTGACTGTTGTCTGTGGATCCTGACAAATTACGCTGGTAGCTCAAATTAAAACAGTGCAAGCACGGCCTAAATCATCAACCTGAGCTCTGCATCGTCTGGAAAGGGCAGCAATTCAGAGATGATGACAGGTCTGTCTCCTTCCAAAAAGAGCTCCCCAGAATTGGTTGCTGGACTTTTTTTTTTATGCACAAAGACCATTTGTTTTTGCTGGTGAAGAGGAAGAACGCTTTACATGCCTCCAGCATCTAACCTGGTTAGAAGTCAGCTAGGTAACAAAAAGCATCTGTGTGTCAAGAGCTACACAGGTCTGGTGTGCAATTGCCAACATGCCATACCCATTTAATTGCCAGTGGACTTGGGTGATGTTAACCCTCGCAAACCTGCAGTTTTCTGAGATTAGAATTTGCAACAGAGAATGTTTTTCTGTGATAGGGAAGTTAGGACAAGAGGCAGGTATAGGATCACTTTGGTTCCAAGTACTGCTCCTGAAAGGCATCCTCAGCCTGACCAGTGCCTCAACACCCACATGCTGATGTGCTGTTCAAGAGAGAGTACGATAATAGTTAATAATTTACTACACATGTATAGTCCAGTACATGCTTTCCTGAATGCACTCAGCAGACCAGCCATCTTGCTGGTGGTGGTACTTGCAAGAATTTTGCTGATGGAAGAATACACTTCATTCTGTGTAAGAGTTAAACAGTATTTTTAAAGTGGGTAAGAGGTTAGGTACAAGTAGTGATCCCTGGAAGAGCAAGAGTGCTCAAGAAGAGGCTAAGTATCACTGTGAACCTCCTTACAGTCTCATCCCACTTTCAACTCAGCTACCCAACTATCCATTACTTCTGTCATGGCATGCAAATTCTAAAGCCTAACCTCTGATTTCAGATGGACATCTGCCCTACTAATACCATGGGGTGTGGCATTTGTCATTACAGTTACACTCCAGGCTCAAGCTGTTCAATAGTTTACAAAAATAAAAATCTTTCACCACTATTTTACTTTACCAGAGACCTAACAACAACAAAAAAATCACAAAACCCTTTCCACCTATTTTCAACTTATTTTTCAAAATAAAATTTGGAAGGCGCAAACCAAAATCTAGTATATCAGCTTCTTGTCGGTACTCAAGAGATGTTGGTGATGTGTTAAGGGCTAGGAATGTGCTGTGGAAACAATTCTAAATTTAAACAGTTGAGTTTGGGTAAGTCTGGAAACTGTCTAAAAATTTCTCAAGGGCAAATTGGTGTCTGGTTTCTATTTGTACCGACTTTTCAATGATATTTTGACAGAAATATTTTTTCATCATATTTGTGTTTCACTTGCTGTCACGTAAACATTCCTAAAGGAAAAATACAGATAAATCTTGAGAGAGTAATTTTAGTTTTCAGACATTACAGGCATTTTTCATTGACTTTTGGCTTAAAACGGACAAAAGCCATAACATTTCTTACACTGTGCATGAATTTTCAGTGGTTTATATACTTCAGAAGCAAAGACAAGATGCAACTTAGCTTGCCCAGGTTTCTCTGTGCAGGGTCTGACATGAAGCTGACTCATGGTATTGCTGTATTCCCAGGTAGTGCTGCAGATCTGTGTGCAGATCTCTTCACCTTTACAGCAATGCAAATATAATTCTTCTTCCACAGCTGATTTGCACTGAGATTCACAGGAACCTCACAGGTTCATGTCACGCTCACAATATAGATCTCATTAGATTTAGTTTTTGCTAATCCCTAGTTTACACATGCTGAACCCATCCCTGGAAATATTTGCAGCAGGACACAGACTCTTCCTAATTCCACTGGATGTTCCTCACCATAGAGTATCCTGGAAATATATTAAGGTCTCACTAGCCCTCAAGTCTTTTAGCTGAGAATGTAGAAGGATGACAGCTACAGGAGGATTTTTTCTTTTTCAGGTACTTGGATGTTGGGACCACCAAAGAATGAGATGGCAGGGAAATGGTTGTGACTAATCAAAACCATAAATATTGAAAATAAGACAATGAGGGGAAAATGGGAATGCAAAATTGGATTAAACTGTAGCAGCAATATTCAAATAAGCTTCATGATGAATTGCAATGGGGGCTTTCTTTAGTGCCACAACTGCCAGATTTAGTTACTTTAGGAATGTGCTTGAGTACATGGAATGGCTGCACTGCATCAGGCCATCGAGCCCATGCTCCACTCCAGTACAGTGCCTAAGGCAGAAACAGGAGCATGGCAAATGCATGTTAAACTTCTCTGCCAGCCTCTTGTAATTTGTGACTTAAACATTGCTTCTAGTGAGAAAGTCCTTCATGGATTCCTCTTCTATGAGCATGTCCAGTTTGTCCTCAAGCCCAAGTACGCTCTTCAGCATACACCATGTCCCAGAAAGTGGGGCTCTACAGCTTAACAACTCATTATAGAAAGAATGTATTTCTGGGTTTGTTTTGCCCACAACTGCTAACCTCCTTAGATACCTACTAATTCTTGTGCCAAAATATGTGAGTAATATTTACTTATCCCCTCTCTCCGTAACACTCATGACTTCTGCAGATTCTTCTCACTCACCTATTTTCCAAGCAGAAAAATCCCAGCCTGCTTATTCTTTCCAATCCTGCTGCCTTATTTCTTCTTCCTGCAGGCTTTAGGTCTGAAGACAACTGAACTCAGATTTGAACCCATGCTAAACGTCAAGGACAAAAACATTACTTCCTAAAGGAAGGCACTGGAAACTAGTGTATTAAGCCACTACAGCAAACTATACTGTTGATTAAGTGAATTTGCCACATCTTTCTAAGTGATCATCAACACCAGAGTTTCAAATTTTCATGAATGATGTTCTCGGAAAGGACTCACAAAAATTGCAGAGAAATATTACAGTAAAAGGATGCTGGGTACAAGATCTACTAGTCATGAGTTTTCATTTCGTGGAGTAATAGACAATAGTAGGGGAGAGAAGGGGCAGAAGAGATATTGGTGCCTTTCTGTCAATAAATTTTCTGAAATCTATGGAGAGCACATTATAGTCATGGCAGTTGGGTGTCCAACTCAGAAATATAGGATGCTGAGCTTATCACCAACTGTGGTACTGAAACTGTACCAGTACTGTCTTTCCTAAAGATGACATTACTATTCTCAAAGACCTTTGGAGAAATTTGTGCAATGATATATGTAAATATAAATGCACCTGCCTCCATTTTAGGGGGACTCAAAAACCTCACTTGGTATGGGTTTAACCGTCATGAAACTAATCTCCTATGCAGGACAAGGATCCCCTCCTCAACCCTGTTGAATCAGCACCCACAGTACTTCTTGTTCCTTGTGAAAGGCAATGCTGCTCTGACTGCAGAGCCCTGTTCTGCAGTACTAGCATGGTATTACTTTAAATTTGGATGCACAAATCTGCACTGCTCTCTCTTAACACTGGTGTGTACAGGTGTGAAGGGCTATTTTAAATGCAAGACCTCATTTACCAAATAATCCAACTTGCTCTCTTTATTCCACCAGCACACTTGAGGTTACCTGCACACCAGCAATTTTCATTTACATTGAAGTACAAACAGACAACACATTAAAGCCTTATAAAGCTGCTTCCTATAAGCTTTCCCCCACCTTTGCTATCAAGGAACAGCAGTTTCCTTCACTAACAGCAACTTTTTGAGACCTGTCAGAAAGCCAGTCCTTAATTCATCTGAGGCAGACTATGGATACAGAAGCAGGCAATTTTTGAATAACAGTTTCCTGCCATACTCCTGATAACATTTGAGTAACATTGGTAGATCCAGCTCTGAGACCACTGTTGCTGATGTTTTTATCTGCTAAGGAATCAGTGTAGTACCTCCCCACTTGAATCTCTAGGCTTGACATGTCTTGGACCTGAAAACCTTCTTTAGCTCCTGTGCTGGTTGTTGCTTAAGTTCTTGATTTCTCCTCAGTGCTGCCCCTCAATGATTGCCTTTAATGCACCTGATGCATGGGTAATGCATGTTCACTGCATCATATGTGCATTTGTACCCCAGATGTAACAATACAGACTCTACAATGCCACTTTTCAGCTTTATGACTGCTAGATAAGGAACAAAAAACATTTATCAGACCACTATCCCTGCAGTCACAGAGAAGGGGCCTTATAATAAATTGTGGAGCAATGCAGCTTATTTATCCAAAATGAGATAAATAGCTCACCTGTCCCCACTGAGCCTGTTTCTTCTAGGACTGTTCGCATTTCAAACTTCTAAGCCAAAAACTTAAAACCAAACTTAAACCCAAAACTTAAAACCAAACAAATGCTTTTTTCACCAAAAATTTTACCCATCAATCCACTTCAGGAGAATAGCAGATGCAAACACTTAATTATTCTGTACAGAAACAAGATTAGAGAGAAGATGGCTTCAGACCCCCTCTTTTAACCTCTTCTTTGCCTCCTGAAGGTGTTTTCCCACAGCATTTCTAGTGGGCACCACTCGTTGCATTGCTGGTAGAGCAGCAGATGTATGCTGTGGTGATTTCGGGTCAGGCCCAAGCAGATGTTAGGACCAGCGTCTCATGACAGAAAAATTCATCTGTATCTTTGCACAAGATATCCAAGGGGGAAGATGTGATCTCTGCTCAAGGAAGGATCAGAAAACCAATCGCTCCTGGTCTTCCTAGGTGCTCTCCAGAACACAGAGGTTAAGTCTACCTCCTTAGAAGAGAGAACTGGGTTCTGCTTTTTAGTAGTAGTCTCACATTTCCCCACTTCTCAAACCAGATTTACACAGTGCTCTGTCTTGCTGTAGTCAATTACAGGGTCTTCACAAAGATCTGAAAATCACAGCTTAAAAACTTACACATTTGAAACTTTTGTTTTAGAATAACACATTCTATTTTTGAAGACTATTTTGATATTTCTTGTCCTGATAAACCATAGCATCCAAGTACTGCTCAATGTTGCATGCATCCCTAACAGCTCCCTGACATAGGGGCAAAGTCTGTTATTCACATTTTTACCGATAGAAGACGAATGCACAGAGAAGCCTGTTGTGTACTTGCAGAGTACTTGCTGCAGACAAAACAAGTGGCTAACTCACATTCACTAAGGTTTATATTAATTTCCTAACAGTAGACTCCTTCTTTTTCTCTTCCCTTAACACTTGCCTCTGTGCCAGAGAGGCATGTACTAAAACTGTGGTAAGTCAGAGTAACAAAATCAAACTTCCAAAAGCTGTCAGCATTCTGTGGTAAAATTTTGTATTTCCATGTTTGGACTTGTTTACCTTAAATATTCAGTGATGCACACTTAAAATTTATTCTGCACATCTTCCTTACAAAATCATTTGCTGTGGGGATTATGGAAGCAAACATACAGGCAACTGTGTGTAGACAACCCAGTGGCAAGTGGATTTTTTTCTGTAAGTCTAGGATTCAACCAGAGTGATCAACGAATGCTGGAGTAAGCTTCTACTCATCTCAGTGAGATACTGCACCTTGTTAAAACAGAGGAAACACCAAGCTGAACCATCTTTTTCTGCTGAGAAAGGCCAAACAACATTTGAGGATTAACCTTATTTTAGCTGATTGGTGGCAGAAGAGAAATGCCTAAGTTGTGTCATGTCACTCATTTTGACAGAGCAAAGCTTACACTAGAAATAAGCTTTTCTGCATTCTGACAAACATTTGCAGCAGCCCAAGCAAAGGAGAAAAGTTACCTAATAAGCTTATATGGAAAACCTGTTGCTCTGCAGAGTGGTAAGCAAACCAGTCAGTTCATGGACCCACATTAAAGCTTAAAATAAGGCTGAATATTTTTGATGCTGAAGTAAAATTTTTTCAATCTAATTAACTGCATACATTGCTACATTATGTTTTATTTATTGCTAGAAATAGAAACCAAAATGGAAATACGTATAGAAAATGAAGATTCAGATTCTCAAGGTCTTCACTTATACCAGCATAAACCTACGGTAAAAGCTGCAATACACCAGGTGATCATTTTAAATCCATAATGGCCTCATTGGTGTGAAATGCAAAGCACAGAAGAAGAGCACTTCATCTACTTTGGTGAAAGGTTTAAGGACATCATGTGGAAATGGGTGCTGCTTGGTGATCTGTTATACCGCATTCAAAAGAAACAACAATAATGTAAAGCTTTTTTCCTTTTCTTTTTTTTAATGAGGAGACAGAAGTTTTTCAGAGCTACGCACAGCAGCAATGCATGGAGCAGTGCTGCAGTACAATTCTGCCATAAAGGAGTCCCCATTCACAGGCAGTTGTGAGGCTAGCCTCTGGGGGAACATTCCTGGTGCTTCCATATGAAGACAGGTCAATCCCCATGCTAACAGAAAACTGTGACCCAGCTCAAAAACATGCACCTTCTTTCCCCTGACAGAAAATTACATGGTTATAGGCTCCTCAGTCCCCATATCAAATGATACCATTTGCTTTTTCCCAGGAAGTCTTTCAGATAGAATGGGGGGGGGGGGGGGGGGGGGGGGGGGGGGGGGG
>JAOXXN010000065.1:25091789-25111160 GCA_026770055.1 Myrmophylax atrothorax
CGCACGCTGAGCCTCACCTAAAAAATCCACTGTGCAGGCTGGAAGGGCACACCCACGTGGGGAGAGCCCTGCCCAAATCTGCATTTGCAAAGTCTGGCCATACACTGTCTGCAAAAGACTTGCTCTGATATGTTCCCTGAAGGGAAATTGGGAGCAGATATTTTTTTACTTCAGTTTTTCTTTAGCACCTAAAGAGAGAGCAAAAGCAAGCAGTGCACAGTTGGTTTTCTCTGGTTTAATATACAAAATAAGTATTTTTCCAACATCTTAAATTATGAGAAAAATCATTCCCAGACCCTGCTCCTTTAGAAACACTTCTAAATCCTTAAGGCCTAAATTCCACAAAAAGGGAAAAAGAATCTCTTCCATTAGCATTAGCAGCTGTTTCACAAACTTCCCCTTAAGTAAACCAGGTGCACTTGAACATTTTCCTTCCATTCTGCTGTGAATTTTCTGCCCAACCTTCATAAATAACAGAGGCTTAATAAGACTTAGAAAGTGCATGCAATGCTGTAGGATCAGGTATAGCAGTAACAGGCAGGAGATCAGTTGGGTCCCAGCAAAACTGAAATGGGGTGCAGCTTAACAGTGACTGATCATCCATGTTGAGGAGTGAGTGATAACCAATGCCTTGTTTTCCTTGCAGTGGACAGAAAGAAAGAAGTCTCAGTCAGCTCAAAAATTGTATTCAGTGCTCCTCGACCAGCATGGAACTTCATAGAAGAAACTAAAGGAAGGACATCTTGTCTTGTTCCCCAGGTTAACATCATCATTAAGAATCAGGAAAATGTACAACCTATATTCCCGCTCCGTGTGTAGATCTGGAAGGAGTAGATACTTCAAACCTCTAGTACAAAGTTCACAAACTTGGTGATGTTTCTCAGTAACAGTAAGTCCTAAACATACTCAGACATGCTGTTGCTGATCCTGGTTTTTGTGGGGAAGATGCATGTTGTGACCAAAGCTGGGTGTTCCATGTGAGCGAGGTCATTTCTTCTGAGGATTGGTGACTCTCCGGAGACCTTTCAATCGACTAAGCAATTCCGTAATGAAGTCCTACAATAAGAATTGGTTAAAGAAGGATGTCATATTAATTCCAGTGCTCACCAGCCCCAAGAGTACTATGGCATTTGCGTCATTCCCACATTAACCTTTATGTTGAGCAGAAACCAGAATTTTGACATTTGTTGAGCAGACCTATCTTTTAGCTTGGGAAGGGAGGCCTTTTGGTGGATAAAAAGGGTCTGAAAGCTCCTCTACTTCCCTTCCTCTGTTTCCCTTGAACAGCCATGTTTATTTTCTCTCCAGGACCTAGCCTGCCCTTCTTCATCCCAGATACCTGCTTTTTCCACCTTGAGATGACCTGAGGATGCTGTTGTCCTCTTAGGTTCCACTGCTTCCTGTTGCCACCATAACCTTCTGCCTACTTCTTCTGCCCTCCCAATCTAGGGCAAAGCAAGTTGTCCCTCTTGTTGAACCTGTAAAGCCCTGTGTTGTGGATTCCAAATTATCTTGGAGCTATGCCAGTTCTACAAGGAAGTGGTTGGCAGAGAAGAGGTGGAGCCAAACACACGCAGGACTAATGATAACATTGAGCAGGGGTTGAGGGCAGCAGAGCAGATAGATGAGCAGTAGTGGAGATAAACCCCAACTACTTTGCTGACACAGCCAAGGACTATGAACTAAACTGGACCATCTGGTTATTCTAAGCAGAAGGCAATGTGACTAGTGCAAACTTTATCCTTTGCATGACAAGTAACATCACCATAAAGAAATGTGCAGCCTTTCTTCATCCAAAGATACAGTTACATGTCCTTGAAATTGGGCAAAGTAGTTGGAACACTGGAAGTATTGCAAACACTGGAAGTATTGCAGCTTGTTCCATTTGTACTGTGCAGAAGCCCAGCTTCCTCACTTGGGTGATCAGAGGTTGCCACAACTTGCTGTGGAAGTAAATGCCTAAGATCATGCATTCTTTTTCAGTCAGGCCTTTCAGAGGAAACTGGTTTGTTTGTTGTTTGCTTTCTGCAATTAGCTTGCTGTGATCTTTCAAGGGGATTGGATTCATGATCACCAGGGTGAAAGGATGTGGTTTTGCCAATGGAGTATCAGTATCTGTGTTCAGCAGGTACCGTGCTGTCCACAAGACACTTTCATGGCTTATGAATCAGTAGAGCAAACTGTTTTCAGTTATCACTCTGGGAATGGGGGATTCTTGCCTCAGATCTGAAATTCAGACACTTTGAAAACTATTTCTGTATTGCCAGCTTTGTTGAACCCCTGCTAGGAGACTATCTGTAGTGATTGCTACAGCCCAATTTAATTTCACTGATAGTCATGCATTCATCTCATTTTCTATAAGTTCATTGCTGTACAACTACATAGGCTTGACAAGATGTGGATTCTGAGGAACAATGTCCAATCACAATGTTCACATGCAATGCATGTGGCTGAAGTTGTGATGGGGGACCCTGTTTTGCACTGGTATGCAATACAGCAAAGTCAATTCCTGTGTGATGCACACACTACACTGCAAAGTATTGGGCTCCACTCTTCTGGACATTGTGGCAACTTCTGGGATTTCTTTAACTCTCAAACTGAGTATCAGTACTTGTAAAGTTCACATGGGGAAAAAACCCCACATGTATAACTGACTTACATGGTCACTGCTCAGCAGTTATCTGCCCAATCTATCCTGAGGACCATCTTACATTCTTGTCACTCATAACCCCTACGGTGGTTTAAGCTAAGAACACATTTAGTTGGCAGTGTGCAAGATGGCTATGTGAGCTGTAGCACTATCTATGGCTTTTCTACATTGAGGACAAAATAGCAACTCATCCTAGTCATTCCAAAATTCAGAAACATGCAATGAACTTTTCTTGGATTGTAAAGCATAATTCCTTATTTGTTCCAGTCCTCTGCCTTCAGCTCACCCATGTAGATTTACATGTAATTTTGTAACACAGCAGAATTAAAGTGGCAAACACCTCCCATTAGGATTAAAGGCATTACATCGCAGTAATATCTTGGCTATTCTGCCAAGCAGCAACAAAGACACACTGTAGCAGCACAGTAGTACATCTGTTTGGTGTTTCGCTCACCTCTGTTGGGCTGGAGCACTCATGGAGGATTTCCTAAAAAGAGGAGTTTACATTTTAGTATTTATGGGTTGATCCAATTTTCTCCTCTATACAAAAAGGGTATATATAATCTTACTACCTTTGACAGGCAAAAACACAGGGAAGCATCATGCAACACTACAAACACATATTTCTTACCCCACCAACACTACTTCGTATAAATAGAGTTCCTAACCTAAAGTTACCAAGTCTATCTGACCTGTAGTTTTAATTTTTGTTCTTCATTAGGGACCTCCAGGAGATCTTCAAGATCAATTTGTGGTTCAGGAGCTGAGGCCTCGGTTTCTTCCCTTAGCTAAAAAGGAAAAAAATGACCCCAGTTAATAAACTTTCAAATGTCTAAGAACTCCATCTTTACAGAACCGAGCAGCTGAGTTACAATAAAACTATTCTGCAAAATTGGAGTCAAGATATAAATAATCTCAAAATAAGAAGGTTCTTATAAAGTCACCACAGAATCCTGGTCTTTTGTGGTGTCTGCTGGAACCACACATCCTGATGTACACATCCTTCATCGTTTCCCACCACTACACTGCTCAGGGATCATCATCTGTCATGGAAAGGCCCTTTCAAGAATATTAAACTGCAATTCCCTACTGCAATGTAATTTAAGACAGTCTGTGACACCCCTCATCTATGAAGAGGTCACCAAACAGAAATCCAGCAGGCTAATCTTAGAGAGGCACAAATAAAACAAGAAGATTTTAGGCTTTTTGGCTAATTACATTCACTTACTTTGTATTTATACTTTGCAGCAATGGAGAGAAAGACAATTCTGCTGTTGAAAGACCTAACAATATTTTGCCAGCTTTCTCTAACAGACATGATCAGGACATAATGGTCTCCATTATTGTAAGAGAGACCTGAAGTTTTGGTGACTGAAGTATTAATCTTGTACTGCATGGGGGTGTTAGTTGGAAACATTTGTAAGACTTGATCACAGACACATTCTAGCTTCACGAGTCTTTACAAGACTGTACGGAAAGCAGGCTGTGGTTTTCCAGTGTATTTCCAAAATGAATCTTTCATAACACAACACTAGTGATATTTTGGCATAGTAATCAACAGAGTAAGGATACTGAGTAAACGGCACAGTACCTGATTGCCAAGTAGCATTTACAGATGCACATGTCAAACATTAAACAATAAAGGCAATGCTTACAGGGGAAAAAGAAACTTTTTCAGAGCAGTGTCTTGATACGAAGCCAGGGAGGAAGTAGGAAGTCCTTGTTTAACTTTGATATGCAGCTAACTTAACAGTAATTAATAAACCAGAGTTAAATATATTGCACTGTGACCCCCATACTTTTAAGCATTTCTTCTTAAAAGTAATAGTTTTCATGTGACTATTTAGAAAGCAGGTGTTGATCTAGTCTGACTTTGGCTAAGAAGCTAAATAGGCCAGGAGGGTGAGACAGGATAGGAACTCCCTGTGTCTTTTTGGTCCTAGTCTGGATGCTGTTCTGGATTCTATGTGCAAGGAATCATCTTGAAAATCACAGAGCCTTAGTTTTGTTGCAAAAAAAGCATCATGATAGTAAACATCATAGCATTCATATTACCTCTGTCAGGAGGTGATGTTTGAACTGACCTTGCTGGCATTTGAATCTCTGGAAGACACTGAGAAACATGGCACTGCAAAGGCAGGTGGAGCAAAGTAAGAGGTAACAGAAAATGGTAAATGTAATAGAAGTTGATGGATACAAGGAAGCTTAGAGCAGCTCAACAGTCTTGCCACAATGCACGGAGAAGAGCAGGAGGACTTACTGGACAGCTGGACAATTAGAAGTCATTTACTCTGGCACATGTATGTATTTGAAAAGATCCTATGTAACCTGTTGTACCCTATTAACAGTCTTTGACCTGTCACAGCATCATGTTATGTAGTTCCCGGTAGCAAATATCTTAGGCTGGCCTGAATACACTAGGAAGTAGGGAAATCTGTTGTGCTGGACAGGTGCTAGCAAAGGCAATCCACTGGCAATCTGTTCCTGTAAGGGCATGTTGGGGTTTCTCATTTGTGCCTGCTGGCATTTTATACTAGGGAAAAAATGTCCGCTTTGGGCAGGTACTCTGATGACAGTAAGCAGCTCGTAATTTTCTGAAAACCAGAAATGATAACGTAAGCTGACTTGGTTTTGTGACACCTTTACAAGTGCAAAGGTCTGTCTCTGTAGACTTCAGCAAGTAAGAGTGGCATATAGGGAGCCCTGTCTTGGGTCGTGTGACTGGTGCTACCAAGTGCTTCTCATCTGTCTCAAAAAAGTCCCCAAAATTAACTCTTTAAAACTGCAGTAATTCCTCAAAGGGGGAATTTTCAGAGAAGCCATGCATTTTCAGCAGAAGGAAGGACCTTTTTCTCCTTATTTGTTTTCTGCTGCCTGTTCTTTACATATGGCATAAATTAAAACAGAAATGAACTATTTTATCTCCCAGCATGGCATGAGAATCTGGTACATTCCCATGAATATCAAATAGGAAACAGTTACACAGAAAATTATGATAATAGTGATTACAAGAGTAAAAACGAAGAGCAACAACCATAATAAAGACAGCCTCAGAGACAGTTCCTGAAGTTTAACTCTTCAGCTGTGGAGCTGGCATTGTTCTATGGCTCTCAGGCCCAGAAAATCAGCCTGGGCAGGCAAAAGCTTCTCTATACCATCCTGGCATATAACACAAAAACCACCTTTCCTGGGCCGTTCTAACACATCCACTTCCACTGTTGATTACAATTTGAAACTGCTGATGCTCAGAGCGGAACACTAAGCAATCATCAACTCTTTTTTCCTTAAATGTACTTAGTGTTGTGCTGGGGTGCAAATACAGAAAACAGGACAGAAATGCCTTGGCAGTTAATTTAGTCCATCACCATCCAGGACATGAATAAGCTGATGTACAAAATTTGTTACACCCATCTATGTCTTCTGTTGAAGATGTACTGGGCTATGAGTCAAGAAAGCTACATTCTCTTACTGTATCAGCCATTGCCCTACAGAGTAAAGAAAAACCCTTAGTCAAGCTATTTAAATGGGTTTAAGCTCATGATGTACAACGTAGGAAATCCTTTTACCTTCTCCTGTACCACACTCCAAAGGATTATGTCAAGCATGGAAAAGCACTATCACTTCTGAAAGTGCCCAGCATAAGAGCCATCCATCTAAGTGATAGTGCAAGGTTAAAATTTCAGTGTACCCAGCCAGCACTGGAACTTGACTTAAATGTCATACTAGCCCGATGAAAAACTGTCATGTACCCTGCAACAGCTGAAGTAGAGACCCGCATCATTCAGGTGCTGGAGCTAGGCACTCCTACATGTTTCTTAGTGAAACAGCTCCCAGGTAGGCAGAAAGAATTGAGGAAGGACTGTTGCTGTTGAAAAGGGAAGCTCAGGCAAGGAAGACGGCTCTGGGGATTTGTGAAGAGGAAGGCATGAGAGCGCTACATTGGACCACAGGGGGTTTTTTCCCTTCTTCTGCCAGTAGTATGTCCTCTGCAGCTACAGATAACAGCATTACTCAGAATGTTTCATTCAAACAGAACAGGGATACACTGATAACTGTAACCCAGCTAGCTTAAATACTGCTCGCAGCAAAGCCACCACATGGAGTTCAGCAACATGAAACATCCTGTGTTTATATATCTCTCTACATTCTGCTACTCGTGCTGAGCAATAGCTAGTTGGAATGTATCAGTGCAAGCTTCCCTGCCTGCTGACACACCAGTCAGAGAGGGGGCTGCAGCACACAGCAAGGAGATACCTACTGGAGAATGAAGATGAGAAACTATTTCCAGTGAAACCAAGCAAGCAAAGCTCTGCCCCAACACAAAGGGCCTTTAGACCCATTCACCTGACTCATTGATTTGCCCCAGCTACTCACCCGACATTGGTACAGCTCCTGCAGCTGGGCATTAATCCATTCCTCCAGGTCTAGCCAGCGCTGTAGGTCTTTGCGGTTGTACTTTATGGTCAACTTGCCCAGTTTCCTGTGTGATGATTCTTCCCCAGGTTTCTCCGGCGTCTGGAAGGTCACCCGGGGCAGTGTGCTGGGGTTGCTGGCCATGCTCACCACTTCCTCCTCTGACAACAGGAACTCACCTTCCTGTGGACTCCCTCACACCTTTCCTCTGTCTCCTTTAACCAAAGCCTCTCTGCAATTAGTGTCTCCCAGCACAAGCTACTCAGAGATGCCAAAGGTGGGATGCATTGGTGATCTTGGGGAGGAAGTTTGGGGTGACTATAGGACTGGGGCAGCAGCCAGGCTCTGCAGGCAGAATTACAGCGGCAGATTCTTGCGTTTCACCATTGGCTAGCCTGACAGGAGCAGGGAGGCAGGCAGAGTTGTTGTTGTAATAACATCTGTTGTTAAAAGAAGCCAAGTGAACCAGGGAACTGATGAACCAAGTTTGTTAATATTTAACGTAAGTCAGCTCCAAGAGGCGGGGAAGAAGGTTTTAAATTACTAATTTCCTATAGGCATAACTTACATGCATATGCAGTTCCAGAGGGCTGATCCATACATAATACATTGAATCCTGCTGCAGTTGGTACTCAACTCCGTAAACTATTTTGCCTACAACTACAGGTTTTAGCTCCCACTGAAATGGTGTATTTGGCATTTTCCAGCTAAAGCACTGAATGCAGCACAGATAAGAAGTGGTCTGGAGTCAGGTAACTATATCCATTATTTCACTGCAGTAGGTCAGGAAATGACACTGCAACCCAAACTTGGGCTTAGCAGTTCCATTTTACATTGTTCTACATTCTGTAATTCTATTCCAGCTTTCTCAAAAATTTCTGTAGAAATCCCAGTGGCATTAATTTGAGATCATTTGAGCAAGGAGCTTCTGGAATAAAAGAAAATATCTGTGTTCTTATTAGGAAAAAAAAAGTACAGTGCTTGATGTGATGACACTTCAGGGGAAAGCCTGACCCAGGATATAGCATCATCTCTTTCCCATGCATGGTACACAGGTTCACCTGCTGAAGCATCATGAACTGCTATCAGACTGTGTATTGTCATTGCTTGGTTTTCAGTTTATTTCTAACTGGAAGACAGGTTAAAGGTGTGCAGCATTATTGCACTATACCATTTGGAAGGATACATGTGAGCAGCACAGTTCAGAGGAACAGAAATCAGGCTGGCTGTGTTTACAGGGTGCCAGGGCACTGGGACACCTGTGATCCCTCCAAATGCTGTTGCACCTCTTTATTCATCCTTTCCCAGAGCCCTCCAGCAACCTGCCCAGGGAGCTGCCCTACCAAACAGAGGGCTGAGACCCCCCATCATGAGCCAGATCAAATGTCCCCAGTCTTGTGATTCATGAAAAAGCAAATAAGTCTCTGCTGTTCCTGACAGCCAAGGTATTTCCAGTTTGGAGACCAAGAGCTAGATAAACCAAAGGAAAAGCAACCAACCCTTCTCCCACTGATAGCTGCTGCTAGGCAGCATAGGACAGTCTGCAGGGGGTTTGGTCTCCTCTGGAATTCTTATCCAGTCCCCCTGCCACAGTTCTGTCCCCAAAGGGATGGTGGTACAGCCAGCCAGCAACGTCTTGTACACAGGGTGATAGAAAAATGAGGAGGGCCATTACAGCCCATGTTTTCATCCTTAATGTGAGCAAAAAATAAAAACCTTTTCTGACAGGAAATTCCACAAAATGCTGATTCTGAAATTTGCTTTCACACCAGTGAAGAATAAAGTATTAAAGTACACCTGAAACTGATATCTCCTCTGGTTTTCAGATAACCTAAAACTTCTGCTCAGAAAACAACTGTCAGCCATTTAATTTAAGCAGCTTTACCCATTTTCCCTCACTGCTTGGCTATATCCTCCCTCTAATCTCACTCCTAAAACTGTCTTACTTAGACCAAAAAATCTGTGTTGTAAGACGCTCAGAGCATATTCAGTGCAGATTCTTCAGAGACTCTTAACTGAAAGACTGCAAAGCCCATTGAACATCTTATAATGCATTTACAACTATTGACATTTCAAAGGTTAACATGGCCCAACAAAGGCAGATTTTCACAAGGTAACTACAGACCAAAGGACAAACACTCTCATAGATGGCAAGTTTCTGTCTCCAAATAGAAGTGCTCTGTTTTGGTGTTCAAGGACTGACATACTTGAAAGGGGAAAACACGGGAAAACAACCTATATTTCTTTTGTCCCAAGGAACTCCAGAGAGGCTGGCATTAAGACTAAAGAAAGAGGACCAGACTTACAAGAGAAGCTACCTGTCATAACTGAGTCACTCCAAACATTTGCAGTGACTGAAGGGCTGGCAGGGAAGTTACTCCTTTCTCCCCACCCCTGTGCTGACTCTGGTGCTCTCCATTGAACAGTTTAGTTAACTCAACATGAAAAATGGAGTTTGCTCTGTCAACGTTCTGCCACATGGTTGAATTAATGAATCAGAGGATCCAGAAGTCACAGGAGAGATGTGAGGAAGAGGGAAAAGGGAATATAACCTGAGTTTGAGCCACTGTTGAGTTATAATGTCACTTGAGCATAAGCAATGTACTACAATACTACATCTGAAAAGGTCCACAAGCAGAGTTACCCCCAACCTGTCTTGTCTTGACAAAGCAATGAACAGCCCCTTGTGCCCTCGTGGTGCTTGATCAGTGTAACCCTACAACTGCACAAGAGAGTGATGTCAGAGGCCCTCTCAGGAAAGCTGTAAGGCAAAAGGACACAGATTACAGCATCATACTGCTTTGGTTTATATCACCTTAGTAATGAATTCTTTGTAAAAAGAAGGTGGCAATATACAAATAAATGTTTACTTATAAATTAGGCCTCCTCCAGTAATAAACTATTTTAATCTATGATTAAAGCAAGAGAAAGAAGCAAAAATAGTGCAGGATTAGTCCTTAAGGGAGGAGCAGAAGTTCCTACAGCAATAGAACTTGAAGCCTCATTTAGAGTAAGGGATATTGTCCCCTTGAATGAAGCAGCATCTCCTGCAGGTGCACCAGCCACCTGGCAGTGCTGGTAAGTGCCAGCTGCCACCAAGCAAGAAGCAGCTGTGTGACTCTCTTCACAGTGCCCCACCCCATCCTGTCCTTTCCTTGCATCACAGCAGATTCATGTGGCCAAAGGGACAGAAAGACATGCACCTTTTTGTTTGGAAATACACAGTGGAAGGATCTTGGAGACCTCGGGCATGGCTGGGAGATGTGATCTTATTTCCAACCTAGTTATCTTTTCCTGTAGCCTGGGGCATGCAACTTTGACCAAAACTTCTAGAGTAAACACACATACTTGGGCAACAAAGTCATCTAATCAGACACCCCATTTTTTCACAAGAGTTGTGCACACATAAGCTCCAGCAGACCTCCTGCTGCAGCTGCTTGTGATCCTGTCTTCTGCAAATCCATGTATCATTTATGTTGTTGAATAAAGGGGGTTTAAACATGACCAACACATCTGAGTTGTTAGACTGAAACGTGCCTCAGTTTCCATGAGTGTGACCTAGGGCCTGCCCTAAGACTGAAGTGCCTCTGAAAGGAGAAAGAGGATTCAGCACTGAGGAGCTGGACTTTTGTGACTGTCTATGGTGCCAGGGAAGCCCACCAAACCACGCTGAGCATATGCGGTGTAGTGCCAAGCAGCTGTGACATTGATCCAAGCAGCAGAGCATCCAAGGGTATGAGTCAGATCTAGTTACACTCCTCTGTTCTTGAAGCTAGTAATCTCCATCCCACACTTGTGACCTAAGCTGGTACTTTCTTTCTGAGCTGATGGCTGTGGTGTGTACTGAATAATTCAGCAGAGCCTCAGCTCATCTTTCCAAAGAACCAGGTTGGCCCCTTTGCCCTGAGTTCCAGCCTAGAGAGGAACATTTCCCTTCAAGACAGCAGACGCCACTCTCCACCTGCTTTAGAAAATAATCACTTTCACTGAGGTTACAAACATGATAGTTAACACAAATTAAACCAGGGAAGCCAGCAGAGGTGACTGTATATATACTACAGTGACACCACAAGGTAAAGAGATTCTGTACCTTCCTGTGAGAGGAACAGGAACAGAAAAAGAGTTGTGCAGATCAGAAAAATGTAGCCAGGATTGGAGATTTAAAAAATCGAGCCCTGAGTGAGCAACCCAAGTACACCCAGCATCTTGATGTCCATCATTCACTTCCCTTATTTTTCAATGTCTCCATGGGAGTATGAAAACAAAAAAGGCTGCATCTTTGCCCCAGAGTTCTAGTGAGAAGAGGAAAAGTGCATCCCCTCTCACTCTCAGCTCCTGGAGACTTCTGGAAGCAGACAGGGATTTCCAGCTCACAGCGTCTCCACCTCTCACCTGAGAAGTACTACTACCTTCGCACCAACATGTAGAGAGGAGCCTATACATTCTTCAGTCAGACATTGGTAATTTGACCCTTTCCCCTGACAGTCTCACCTTTCATAAGGCAATGAAAGGACACTGAGAAGGAAGAATGACAAGCAACAGAGGAAAACATTTCCCAATTTAGTATTTGACTGATCAACCCAAAATTGCACTGTTTGGCACTGCCTCAGAAAACAGACAGGTCTCAGCAAAAAAGAAGTCAGACAAGCTAGCCTGCCCTCAGGCCTCCTTTACTGGCAGTTCAGTGAAGCATACAGGCTAATGGCGCAGCAGCAGCTTAGAAGGGAAAATGAGAAACAGTTTTACCTACTGCTCTGGAACACCAGTAGCAAACCCTAGACCCTCTCCTTATTTAGGAAAGTAATTGCCCTTATCTCTGTCCATCCTCAAACATACTGTAGGTAGTGGGATGAGTAAGCATCTCCACTGAGGAAGAAGCCCTCCCTTCACTTTGAATACTTAGGTGAATCTGACAGCATGAATTACATGCCAAATGGATTATCTGGGGATCTTTGAAAACTTGCCCATGTTTTGTTGCTCTCCCTATTGTGTTGCTCTGCTGTTTCCCTACAGAAAGAGGCTTGTGGCACTGGTAGCATGATAAGTGTTTTTATGTGACACAGAGGTTTCAGCAAGTCTTTGAACAGCAGAGACAAGAAAGCACTGGCTGAATAGTTGAAATGGATTTTCCTTGTTTTCCAGCTTGCTTTCAGCATTTCAGGCTGGCAGAGAATGTACAGCTCTTGCACCAAGAAGATTATTATTACCTGATCCCCTGAAAAGGACACAGTACATCTGCAGGGACTGTACTGTTTACACCTGCACAGAAATCTCTGTCTACAGAGGGGAGAGCAGACTTTTCCCAGAAGGCACTGGCAGCTGGCCTGAAGGTATTGACAGAAGGTTTCCAGGGATGCAGTCACTGTAGGAAGTGAAGGAGGAGAGGCCCTGGGAAACTCCATAGACGATCCTATTCCACTCACAGGTACTGTGAAGAACAACTCAAGTTGCCCGTGGGAACTTCAGTGGAAAATGTAAGTTTATTCTAGTTCCTGCAAAATGAAGGTTCTTTGCTTCACATTTCCATACCTATCTCCTTGTAAAAGCCTAGCATAGACAGGACAAAAGTGCAGATACTTTTTCAATGTAACCAGTCTAGACACTGTTTCCCCTTCCTCCTTTCCCAGTGCTCCTGCTCTTAACAGATTTACCTTGACCAACAACATTAAAATAAAATCCAGCGCCATGTGGAACTGTGGACAAGAACTTCGCCACAGAAACAATATAACTTCATTGTAACTCCCTTTCCCAAAGCTACCCTTGATGCAATGGGAATAGATCTCAAAAGGATTAAGCAGTCTGTCATCCTTTCTCTTGCTTTGTTCCACAGGAGCAGTTCTTAGTCATGGCCTGATGAGATCCCTTCCTGTCTCCTTCCTTTGCCACATCTTTGTGCTGTCACTTGCATCTGGGTCTCACTCCTAAACCACATCAGGACGTTTAACCCGAGGCAAATATAACAAAATAAGCAAGCAAGCAAACCTGTCTCCCAAGTGCTAATTATACATGGAGCAGTTCCCAGGTAAAACACAGCAGAATGGATTTGTCTGCAGCAGCCGGTGGGACAAGCTGCTGTGAGGAAGTCATTGTGGGAGGTGAAGCCAGGGAGCTGGGCAGTATAGTGTTGCAAAAGGGAATCTGAACCAATTTGTCCTTATTTTTCTGCCTGTTGGAGTCCCTTTCTTCTGGAAGATGGGCATCCAGCTGCCAACAGGTGCTGGGGTCTTGGGGTCTCAAGAGCAGTCATAGAAAGAAAGCAGGTGATGCACCAAGTTTGTCATAAGCCATGCATGTCTAAGAGCTCTTTTAATCTTAGTCAAACATTAAACTATGGTGTGACTTAGCCCCCTGAGTCATCTCCTGAGAAGTTATTGCCAGACTGAGAACAGACACTTCAAAGACAGACAAAAGTTAACAATGACTCACTGTTTCAGGACCCCTTAAAAACACTCCCAAGTTATAAAATCACACACCCTACTTTCCCTTCACACTAATATGAATAACATGTCTCAGCTGAAGTCATGGGAATTTATTAATTTTGTGGAAGATGAGGGCTGCAATGAAATTTCTAGGCTAGAAAAGCAAAAATTGAGTTACTGAGTTGAGAGAAAAGCTGCTGCAACAGGGAGGGGTTCCTGGGAGTAGAAGCTGGGATGAATCTCAATTAAAATTTTAATTACTGAAGCCCTCCAGAAGGAACTGGGCATATTAAGAAACTGTGCTACCATTACTAAATACACTGAATAAAACTGAATAAAAAGTAACTATAAAGACTTTTAGGGTGAGGAGCAGAAAGCCTTGCAGCAGAACATTAGAGTTTTCTGCTTAGAGCAAAAGCTATTGAAAGCCCCTACTCTAAAGGTTAGGCCTGATCATCTTGTGCAGTGGCTCATCCTCTCTTAAGTTTTAAAAAAGGCAGGGGAAGAAGGGACACCCATGAACTAAAGATGCCGTTTCAGGAATCTTCCCAGCTCTGAGCTTGTAGGAGTTGTATTAGTTGGCACATGCAGAACAGATGTCATGCCCCTCATGTTTGCAGGAAACCTGTGACAGATTTTGTAACACAACACAACTGCTGAGGTAGATTAGGTTATTGCCAGTGAGACAAAAATACCAAACCAGATTGTTTAGGGCCAGTTCTGCCAGTGTGGATATCCAAACGTGGATATGGATATCTGCCAGTGTGGAAATCCATGGTTGGTTTGTCATGGGGCCAACTGCTCCCCTAGCTCCCTGCTCCTGTGCCAGAGAACTGCACTGACCCTCACCTGGCTCCACACTGAAGGCTTTGAATAGGTAAATAGAAAAATCTCCTCCAGATTAAATACAAAAGGGAGCCTCCAGCAGAGTGCCTCAGACAGTGCAGAATACAAGAAGGAGACACTCTTGTTGTTTTTATTTCTTCTGCATGTATTTAGAAGATGTTTAGGACAGCAAGGTCAACTCCCTCTTTACTGATTGCATGGTCTGCAGATGGGTCCAAAAGACCTGGTATACAGATGGGATCTGAGTATGGAGTGAGAGGCATCTATGCATCTTCTGACAAAGATTCATAAAGTCAATAAGGAAAACAAACATCTTTCTGCTTTGCAGATGTGCATGTTTCCTGCTATCCACTTTCACAGGTTAGGCTTTGCCCATATTTTTTTTATACCCTACCACAGTCAAATCAAAGCAATCCCCTTTTCCAAACAGAAGTCAGTACTATACACAAATGTCAACATCAGGCTGCAGAAAGTATTTTCTGAGAACTTTCCTCATAGAAAGTCATGAGAGGTATTGAAAAATAGTATCTCCAGAATAGTATGTTCCCACAGTGACTGTGACAGCCAGGAGGTGGGAAACATCTCTAAGGATACATGAGGCTGGATCAGAGGTAAAAAAGAAGCAACAAGAACTGAAATGCTGGAGGCTAGAATGGTTCCCAAAGCCAACTGTTGTTTGATACGTAGCTGCTGCTTGCCATCCCTTTTCAAAGACATACCACACAATGCCATCTCACATTTGTTGTTGTTTTAAATGATTGAATATTTCAATGCAAATAATGTCCAAGCAAATTACCAGCACTCTCTGCTTTCCTAACGACAATGACAGAGTGGTAAGAACAGTTTGCCATGGGGCTTTAGGGCTGTTTACAGGCAGAGGGGGTGGATGACACAGGTGTATCTGTTGAACAGAGAAATTTGATCATGGACCTGCAAGTAGAAGCAGGAAAGGCAAAAATACATGAACAGGCAGCCTTTGTGTACTTGTGACCCCAAACAGCACCATTCTGCAAGGCAGGGGCTCTATAAATGGACCATGGTTGATCTATATAAGATTGAGAGCAGAGAAATGTTTGTCATTAGTGAGGTGTACTAAAAGTTTTTACTGCTGTGGTGGCAGAGTTCCTGCCACCCTGGCAGCTCCAAATATGATTCCAAGTGCTTTCACTCTAAAGGAATACTGTGTCCTAAGAGCAGAGAAATCAGGATTTCGAGATGCCTGCACTGAACACGAAACCCTTTGCAGCAGCAACGGCCGTGGGCACTCAGATACGGCTGCAAGGTTGACTCATTTGGATTAGCAAGACCCGGGCTAATGGTGCTCCGTGCCACTGGCCACACCAGAGCACGAGGGCGACTGACAGAGGACACAGAGCACCTGCTCCCCGGCTTTCAGTTCCTTTGAACCATCCTTAGCACGGGGATGCAGCAAGCACCCACTGTTTGAATGCTCGTCTGGAGTGGGTGCCCTTGCACCTGGGGGAGCGAGAGAACTGCTCTGGGCTGAGCTCCAAGCGGATTAGAAGATCGTATCAGCTCCTCTCTCCTCCCCTTCCTCTTAGGCAATTCACCAGGCAGGGAGTGACCTGATCTTTTTTTTTTCTCTCTGAGGGAGTTGGTTTTCACTTCCTGCACTCACCGTGCCTTTGTCTTCTCTGGACAGAGCGGAAGGCACGCCTGGGGGGTGAAGGCGGAACGGGACGAGGGGGACACCCCGCTCCCAGCATCAGTTTCACCGGAGACCGTCCAGGTGGGGAGGCTGAGAGCACATGCCGAGGGATGAATTGCAGGGTCAGGGGACAGACACACCGGCTACCCCAGGGGGCGAGCCGGAATCCGGCTTGCGGCCTCGGCCATGCTCCGGCTCCCCGCTCGCTCCGGGGTGACAGGTACTTAAACACTGTCCCTCTTAGCTTCATCTGTCTTCTCCCTCCCTTTAGGAAAGGTTTGAGGTCTCAAGACAGTGAGAATCGGGGCGCCGAGATGGCCAGAGGGAGACCTGGTCCATGGTTTGTGTCGTGGTTGTGCTTCTTGCTGGCGCTGGATTTCGGCAAAGGGCAGAAGGAAAGACCGTTCGGGGAAATGTGCCTGGAGGACTTTACGGCAGGACTGCCAGACTGGGTGCTGGATACAGATGCCTCCGTCCAGAATGGAGCCACCTTCTTGTCGTCCCCCATGGTCCATCGGAGCAGGGACTGCGTGAGAGCCTGCTGTAAGGACCCCGCTTGTAACCTGGCTCTCGTGGAGCAGGGCCCGGGCACGGAGGAAGATCACATCCGGGGCTGCTTTCTCCTCAACTGCCTCTATGAGCAGACTTTCGTCTGCAGGTTTGCCAGGAAGATCGGCTTTCTCAACTTTTTGAAGAAAGACGTGTACGATTCCTACCTGGCAATGCAGAATCACGGATCTAGTGGTAAGGCGCCCATAATGGATTCCTGCAAACCGGATCTGGAAGAGAAATAATGGCCAGCGGTGCCAGATCCTCCAGTCATCATTTGGGCAGCAGTTCTGCCAAACAATCGAGATACAGTGATGCTAAAGATGGTGTTTCTGTATGTTCCTCTGCCTCAGAGGTTTTCCCTAACCTTGACAGTAATTTAAGATCCGTGCCTCCGTTTACCTAATAGTAAATGGAGACGGAATCGTTCTTTAACCTGTTGGAAGCGGGTGGAGTGTGTGATTAACAAACGCAGTCTGACGTTTTACTACTTGACAATATAGAGAAAAAGATACTGTTTTTCTTCTCTCTACCCCCTGGGCTTTGAGGTTGGAAAGTGAAATCCTCTGAAAATCTACACATCACCGCGTTTTAAAGGGCTGCATTAATCTCTTAATTGCTCAGGGGCTAGAGGCAGGACGCAGTCCACTTACCTTTAACAGCAGCCTGGATGGTGAGGTGTCTCAGTATGGCTCTGCTTGTTGGGGCTAGTCCTTGCTGCTGCAGGAGGGAGAGAAGCAGCTGGGGGAGGTTAGTTAAAAATTTCCGGTTTTGAGGTGGGTTTCTTTTCCCCAGTCCCGTGTTTCCTGATTGCACCAGGACTCAGAGAACCAGGTGGAAAACAAAGTAAGCTGAAGCTGGCCACCCTCCACTCACACTGCTGTCCCCAAAGAATTGCAGTGTGTTCAGAAACACTGAAAACACAGCAGTTCTTCCTTTTGCCTCCTTCTTCCGTGTTTTAGCTGAAGCTTGATGAGGCCGGTATGTTTCTAGCCTGGCTGGGTCTTTGGCAACCATAACCGGTTTATTATTTGTTGATGCCTGGGCAGGGCTGTTAGGGGATATCTGTATGGGTAATCCTTCTCACACCCCCTCCCAGGCCACCTGTGGGAAGGAAAGGATCGGTGAAGATGACAAGGGGAGCATCCAAGTGGGCACAAGGGCGTGGGCTTGATGATGTGAGCTGAATAGGTCTTTGTTTTTCTGCTGGGATGTGCCAGCCTATGAGCCTTGTGGGTGCTGGAGGTGGGAAATGGCAACAAACCCACAATGACCATTTCATCCATCCTGCATAGCAGTGTGGGGGTTTTGGAGCAGGGCACAACTTCTCTGGAGCAGCCCTTGGGTGTTGCTTGTTTAAATAGCAGTGTGGTGGAAGTGACCCTTCAGTCCTCTGTCCCTACTACTGGCTTCCCACTGGATTTTAGGACCTTCTGGTAAATGTGTCTTGCTGTTGCAGTAGTTCTGCTGCATCTCCATTCCAGGCTCAAAATCCTTTACACAGGAGCTGCAGTTAGGAACTGAAGGGCACATCACCAGGACTGGAGGTGGCATGCTAGTAGCTATCTGAACTCCTGTATGCTTTGTTGTAGGAGGAAAAGGGGATGCATCATCTCTAATGCATCCTGATTTCACAAGATTAGATTAAAATACAATATACTGTTGAGCAATTCAGTCTCTTCATCTCTGTGGACAAGTGCTGCATACAAGGAGACTGCAAACCCCTCCTCCCTTGGCTGGTCCCAGGGCCTGGCATCGCATGTGTCCTGGTCTTCAGAGTGTCCATGGGCCACCGACCTGTCTCTGCAACCAGCAGGGATGTGTTTGCCAACATACAGCATCAAGCTGCAGCATCCCAGCCACCAATAGGCAGGTGCTGCCTTGCAAACCCCCTAACACTCCTTTCACAGATGCTGGGATGGCTGTGGTGGAGCAGGAAGACCCAGGAAGACTTACCAGTGAGAAGTGAAAAAACATGCCAGAAATACAGTTGGGGTTACTCTGCCTGCCGAGGCGGGCATGCCCCTCCTTGCTCACGTGGGGCTTGCACCAGGATACTGCTGCAGGTGTAGGAAGGGCTCGGTCTCTTCTACACTCGTGTTTGGCTCTCAGTGGGTGCCAGGCAGGTCTCCAGCTATAGCAACAGACACTGAGCAGCTTCTTTGTATTTGGATCAGGCTGCAGTGTTCATGCCATGCTTTGATGGGTAACACATTTCCTACCTCTCCTGAAATGTTTAGGCATTATCTTTGTCTGGTGCTGAATCACCTTGAATTACATCAGAGGCTGACAGGGGAAGAGATGAAGTGAATTATTTTACTAGAGAAATAGGAAATAATAACAAGGGTTAAATCATCTGGGCCCTCCTTCTCATAGGAGTTGATGAGACACTTAAGAATGTCAGTCTCCATTTTGGTTTAGATACAAACAAAAAAGAACCAAAACAAAACCCCAAACCCCTCCATCCATGATGCTGGATTTGGGTTCATGCAAAAGGAATGGTCCTGTCTAGGCAGGAAAGTGGATGCCTAGTGATACACCAAAGAGTAAAGGCGAAGGGCACAATAGGGCAGGTGCAGGAGGCAGGGTGAAGGAACCTCTGGGCACTGAGTTTATCCACCTCGCAGCTTTAGGAAGCTCTACAGCATTTTTGCTTCTGACCTTTTCAGGATGCCTGAAGAGGCCTAGTGCAACAAGGGTTAAAGAAACTGTTTTTGGCATGTCAGGTTTTCCTCCCAGATGTTTATGGGCAAAAAATCTTGGCCCAGTTTTCGGACTGGAGATTAAATTGTGTCATTTGCTTGCTGTTGTTCTTTAGCACTGTT
>JAOXXN010000065.1:25111277-25129082 GCA_026770055.1 Myrmophylax atrothorax
TGCTGCTGGCAGGTGTCCTATTGCCTCTACAATAATGAGAATTAAAAGCATGATTTTTCTAGTGAATACTGAGATATCCATTTAGTGATGCCAGTGGGTGACATTAAACAAAAAATTCACACGTTGCAAGCCTACACTACTGCTACAGAGAGCAGACCTGTTGAATTAAGAGGTTTATATATATGTTCAGGAGGAGACTCGGTGACACTTGAAAGAGAGCGTGTGGCTGGGGGCTGCTAAATGGGCAAATTTAATCTTGGAGTGTTTCTGAAGTCTGGTGTTGGGAGAGTGCTCCAGGGAAGTTGCTGTGTATGCTTGCACTGTTGTTGCTCTTGCTCAAGCATTCACAGTGAGACTGTTGGCAACTGAACACAGGGACAGGCTATCCATGGTCTAACCCACTGTGGCCACTCTTAGGGTGTTACAACTTCAGAAAAACCTGTGGGTGCAGGCAACAGTAAATACAGCTGAAATCTGGTTTATGCACATCATCTGAGTATATTTTCAGTATTTTGGAGAACAAGGGCTTCTGAATTCTTTATGAGCTGGTGACAACAGCTTTGCATTGTCTATTGCCCATGCCAGCTACTCTGTACAGCCTGAAGTCTCTGATATTATTGTTAAAAGGCACAGTCTTCTTAAATGATTCTCCAGCCTGAACTTTGGTGCGAGTTTTCTGCCTGGCTCATTCGGGAGGGGCAGGCTCACCATGCACTTTATTGGTAATAATGGAGCCCAGTGTTTAAGTAACTAGCCCGAGCTTATTCTGGTCTAGGCAAACCAGTTTCGGGTGTGAAACTAGAAAATAACCTCCCTGAACATTTGTCCATTTCTTGAACTGAACCTTTTGTGGTGGTTGTGAAATGTTTGGTGACACTCTCCTTCTCCTTTTGTATTCAGGGCTTGTGAGTGGGAGAGGGTAAGCGCTGGGGAACTGGAGACTTCAGGATATGTCTGCTCCTGCCTCACCATGGAGAGAGATTTTCAGGCTAAAACTTTGGTAATGCATTCAAAAAAGGGAACTCCCCAAGTCTGAAGCTCATCCCTCCTCAAATGTTTGGTCCCACACTGATTTCCATTCTGTGGGCACAGTGCAACTAAACTGAGTGGTTCTGGGTTCCCAGCTGGGCCAAGAAAGGTCTCCCCTTGGCTGGTGCTGTTCATCCCTGAGCCAGGTGCTCATCCTCTAGCACTCTTCTCAGACCAGGAGGGTCTAAAGAGACTGGAGGAATAAACTGATCTTTACTAATACGGCACAAAGACTTGTGGGAAAGTTTTTCCTTCTGCCCACTAAAGCAAATAGCATCAGTTTCCCAGACCCTGAGGAAGGATGGAGGGAGCCTGGTGGCACCAGAAGCTTACATTATTCTGAAAATATAGTTGGTTCAGTTGTGCTGTATTGTTTCAGAGAGATTAAGTTGACCTCCTGTGTGCACCTCTTACAAACCACTACAGAAACCTCTAGAAACTAATGGTGAGGGCTCTTTGGTTCTGCATGAGTTCTTGCAAAACTGTATGGCTTTGTTGTAATTGTGTTTGCTGCACAGCCAGGATGAAGCCCTAAAAAAAGAGCCTGTGTTTCTCTTTCTCCAGGCACTATGTAGCATTGCCTTGTTCCCTTCTCATTCTCTCTCTCTCCTCAGGCAAATTAGCGCTATGGCAGGAGTGTCATCCCTCATTATCTTTGCCTGTTAAAATGGTGAGGTTTCTAGTGTTGATGGGTGAGAAAGCTGTTTGCTTTTGAATGCAATGGAAGAGCAGAGCTCGAGCATTTGTGGGAACAGCCACACTGCTGCCCACCTGCTTTTGCAGCAGGCAGGCTCAGCTGGTTTCTGTCACTTGAAATCTCCAAGGTTGTGTGTCTCAGGATGCTGGAATTTGGTGGCCTCATTTCTGCTCCTGTCTATGCTCTTGCCCTGCTAAGTGACTTTAAGCAGTGGCTTTTGTCCCCAGTGAAGTTTTTCCCTTCTCAGTGCCTCAGTGTCCCCAGTGCAAGCCACACTTGTCTCTTTTTCAAGCTGCTCTTGAAAAGGCTGTCAGCAGTGGGCTGTAAGAGCCCCTCAGTCATCATGAGACAGCTTTCTAGCTCTTTCTAGCAACAACCTCAAATCATTCTGAGGTATTTTTAAGCATGGCTTTATAGTATCAACTGTTTAGGGTGTATCTGCATGAGCTCTGGAATGGAGGAAATCTGGTTTTCTGTGGATTTCTTTCTTGAGGGCAAGACCTGATATCTGAACTCTGAAAGAGAACCCCCAAACTGGAAGGTTTGCAAGTGCTTTCTGCCACAGGATTTCACTGGTGCCTGCAGGTTTGGATAGCAAGGTCTCTGGTGGGCTCTATCCCTGCACTTAGATGTTTGCTTTTGTGGCTCATGGAGGATTTTATTATCTCATGAATTCCCATTCCCCCATCAACTTCGGTTCAAGTTAACTCACTAAAGGTGAAGCCAGACAAACCACTGACTGCATAAGCCTTTAAACTAGATGAAATTTTTAAAAAAGCAAAAATCAGAGACTGAGGCATGAATGCATTGTGACTAATATAATTTTTTAAGCATTCTGGATTTCCCCTTCTGATGGATTCAATAAACGGAAGCAGAAGTTATCACTTAATGATGTGATTCCAGGAGCACACCACAGAAATGCATCATAAAACTTTAACCTCCCTCTTAATTACAGAGTTTTACAGCAGAAACTTTCCATAGTCAAAAGAGCATTATAGCAAAAGTAACTTTCATTTTTCCAACAGACTATCAGAGCAAAACAAACTGAATGGAGAATCTCCCTTCCACAAGCAGTTTGTTGATACTTGCTCTGGCTCAGTCAGCATTTGGTTCTGCAGCTGAGGTGAAGAACAGCCATATTACCATGGAAGGCTTCATGTAGTCAGTGTGGCAGAAATATTCCAAAGTCACTGTGCTTTAAATGTCCTAAGGAGAAAAGGACAGAATTGAAAAAGAAGTTCTTCATTTCAAGTGATCGTTCCTCCTTGTCCGTCACCACAGATAAGGAAATACTCTTGACTGTTTTTCGGAGGTGAGCAGAGTCAGGAAATTTGGCTAATCAGGGATGGCATCTGGAGAAATTGCTTACCACTGATCAGAACTGAGCTTTTACTTCACTTTGCTAGTCCCAACCCAAAGTAACTGCTTGGTCTGCAATTTTTTGTTTAAAGTGTACATGCTTCAGAATGTAAGGAAAAATATGGAGTCATGAGTTAATGATCAGCCTCTGTGTTGTTGAAAAGTAGCCTTGTGCAATTCTACCCACCTACTCAGCTCACCCTGGCAGGATGGTGGGAGGGTGTATGCTGCCTTTCTCCTAGCAGGCTCCTGACATCTTTTGCCTGGCAGGAATGGCAGGAATGTGTCCCATTTCCAGAGCTTGTAGTGCTGTGTACAAGGTGTTTGTGGGGCTGATTGGTTTGAGAGGTATTGCCAGCTCTAGTCATTGCTGTTGCCTATGAATGTTCTTATGGCAAGACCACTTGGAAATAAAGCAAAACTCCATTGATTTGTTCTGCTGGCCCTGCTCAAAACCAAGAGATGCCAGGCTTTCTTGGCCTTGCTTGATGTCTTTCAATAGTCTTTGTGGCTGACTGAGACAGGACCCATCACTCTGGCACTCTGGCAGCCCTGAGGAAGGAGTGGCAGAGAGCTGTGCCTCACCCAAAGGTGAGAGAACACCAGGGTGGGCATCTCTGATTGTGTCATCTTCCTGACCTCTTTCAGTCCAACTTGGTCTCCTCTGCCTATTTTGGTGGATGGATCAAGCTCAACAATATTGTTCCCACCCAATACTTACGTGAAATGATAAAAAATAAAGCCAGACTATAGAGAAACACACAGACTGGTGTTATAAAGGTAACCAGAGGCCCTGCAGCCACACAAGCTAGAAATGGCTGACCTCTTCTCATGTAGCCAAAGTCCCTGGCACTGAGGGCCATAGGCTGCAGGGCTGCAGCTGGGAGCAGGCTGGCTGGGGCATCCCGGGGGACCGGCACACACGTACCCTCCTTCTGCAGGCAGGCTGAGTGCAGTGCTCAGACGTGTAAACATGGTATGGTTTGCTTCCTCTGAGATTTTCTGGTGGCCACAAGACCAGGATAGAATGAGTATGATTTCTTTTGGCAAAAGATAGCAGAAGATAGAAGATTCTGGGTGGATTTGTGGTAACAGCTCTGGAATATTTGTTGCAAAGCCCTCTATCCTACTGAAGTTAGTGACAAAAGAACTGATTATCTTGTTTTGAAGGCCAGGTTTGTTTGTATATATGCCATATATTAAATGTCCCTTCAGTAGACTCCAGCAAGAGTCAGCAGCTGGGATCTGAATCTAAATACACTGAAACAGGAAATTAGGAGCAACCGTGTGCAACAGTGAAAATAATCAGCTAATGGAGTAATTTTTAAGTGGTTGGAACACTATTCGCCTTCTCAGTCACAGCTGATACAACCATGTAATGGCAGAGTGACTTGTATCTAGCTTATAAATGATGGTCCATGCCTTTACAAAAGACTCAGGTTGCACTGGAACACGGAGTCTTGGACTTGGTACAGGCGCTGCCAGGTGGAGTTTTATGGGCTGAGCTATTCATGAAGCCGGTGATCAGAGACATTCAAGCCAAAAGGAGTTATGAGTCAGACTCAATGGTATTACTGTATAGGTTATTCTTGCTGGCACAGACAGGGATCAGTTTTCATCTCTTGCACTAACAGTCTGGGAAAGTGGTTAATAGGTTGTAGAGGTAGCTGGTAAGCTAATCCATGAAATGGTACAAAAATAACAACCCCATGAATGGAATTTTTGTGCTGTTTTAAAGGCATGCAAGTCAGAGAGTGAGGTGGAAGATGAGCTGTAGGAGGGATATTTCCCATCCAAGTCCCACATTGTGTAGCTCTGGCTAAATACACTAACATAGTGCTTAGAGATAGTAGTGGGAATGATGAGAGTAAGTTCCACATTCCTCACCATCCACATCAGGCCATGCCCCTAAGTGAAGGATGGAGATTGCTCTGTGCTGTTTTGTGAGTACGTGGTACGACAGTCAGAAGCACAATGGCTGTACCCACAGGGCCACCCTCATGTGGTGGTTGCTGTGGACAGAAGTGGCCAGGGAGCCAACTGGCTCAAAGACACTGCCAGAATGGGTTGTGCTGTTACTAATTTAGTGAGGCAGTTTTAATGGTACTGATTGCTTGTTGCTTGCTCGGGCTGCAGGGAGTGCAGCTGTATAAAAGTGTTTTCCTTTCAGAAGTTGAAGTCTCTATTGATGTAGCGTGGAAGAATTCCCCTCCCTTGTCTTCCTGTAATGGAGACAAGAACTGACCCTTCAACCTCTTACCCATGCCTTATTCTCCATTTCTGCTGCAGATGACCATCCTCCAATAGCCCGTGCGGTCAAGGACATGAGGGTGCAGCCGGGGGAGCCAGTGATGCTGAGAGGCACAGAGAGCACGGATGACCGAGGGATAGTCAGCTATGAATGGAAACAGATCCTTGGCAACCCTTCTGTGGAAATGAAGGTAAGGAGCTGCAGGAAGTAAGCAGTTTGCTCAGTGTCACCTGTGATCTGCACTAGGTTGGGCAGTCACAGCCCTGACTTAGAGATCACCTTGTCCTTCCCTATCCAAGCCAGTCCAGCCATGAGCCTGTTCCCAAAAGCTACGGAGCACTCCTCGTGGTTTTCCTCAACCTCTTGCACACTACTTGGAAGTGGCATTTCTTGGCCTCATCAGGTCTCAGGTTCCTTGCACAGGATGCTGCCTCAAACCTCATTGCGACATCTGGTCTACCTGGTTGCGAGCCCCTGAGAGGCAGCAGCTTCAGTGCAAGAGCTGCCTCTGGTCCCAAGATCCTGTAGTTCAGTGAAGGGCCTGCAGTTAGTTTTGCTCTGTCTGCTGTGGTGCATCTCCTCCTATGTCTCTGAATAATCCAGTCTCAAGACTCTGCTTCTGTTCTCCTGGGGCTTTTCCTGGACTGTGTCTGTCTACTTCCTTGGAGCCTTGGAGCTTATACAGGGTTCTTGTTATCTTTTGAAAGAATTAGCAAGAGTACATCAGGCCCACAGCTGATTTTGAACATCAGCAGTGACAAGCTCTAGAGCGCTAAGGGATCTGTGGAAATTAGCAAGTGCACCTTTCCTTTTCCTTTGGTCCTAGCCCAACCAAAGCAACTTTTAGCGGAGGAGCATGGAAGTCCACTAACACTATGCTGTATTAACTACATTAAAATGGTATATGGCAAGGCTGTGTTCTTTTTGAAATCTAACTATAAACAGAGATAGCATGGAAATGAAGACCCAATTTTCTAAGTAAATACAGAGGAAAAGTTTGTGTCAATAATATCACAGCTTTCTATTCTGACAAAATAATTAAATACACCTACTTTATTCCCTATGTACTAAGTAAATGACTCATAATAGATTTTATGTTTTTAAAAGGAAAATAAAAACTACAGGTATTTCAGTCTTCTCCAAAGAGTTATTTTTTCCCCTTATGTTTTCACAATGACCCAAAATACAAAATATGTAATTCCTCTGTGATACTTGTTCTCTCTGCTATTCCAGTTGGATACTGTACCAGACCATGGGTTTGGGGGGATTGCATAGTACTGAGACGTTTTTCATGCCAGACATCTGATTAAAAGTTTCCATCCAAGCTCCTTTCTCCCTAATGCCGGAACATGGGCCTCACATGGCTTTGTTCACTCCTTCGTTAGAGGTACTTTCTCCTGCATAAGCCTTTCTTTTGCATTCTCAGAAGCATGAAGAAGACCAGGTAGAAATCTCCAACCTACAGGTGGGGACTTACGTCTTCCAGCTTACTGTCACGGACACTGCACAACAGCAAGACTTCACCAACATCACCATCATGGTGCTGAACTCTGAGCAGACAGAAGGTGAGCCTGAGCCCACAGATGTCTGGCTGGAGTGCTTGAGCCTGGGTGCTGCTCTGGCATTACTGGTGCTCTTCTCAGAGGGGTAGATGGAAGAAGAGCACAACCATGAGGCTGGACTTGTATGCCAGCTTTTTCCAGCAAAAGCCCGCACCAATAGTGGAAGGTCTCCACTTTTATAGTGGTCTATTGTCTGGTTTTCACATACTCCTGCTGCAGAAGTGGCCTGCAATAACCCCACCCACTCTGCCTGTCATTGCCCTCTGCTGGATGACACCAGAGGGGCTGAAGCCTGGGATGCAACTGAGGGTGTAAAACAGGAGAACCTGAAAGGTGTTGTTGACTCTGTGTTTTTTGTGAAAGTCCTTAGACTGCAGGGTTGATGGAAATGTCTGTAAGACATTCAAAGTGTCCCTGGCTTTATTTCTATGTTTTTCTTTTAATGGCCTCATTTAATGATCAAAACATTCAGCTTTATAAGTGCATTAGGAGCAGGGAGTTCTTGGACAAATGATTGACTAGTAGCTAAGCAGGGGATTTCTCCTCCTACCACAGGTACCATAAAAGTGTAATAAGTCATGTCAAGTGACGTTAATGGTCTGACCAAACTGCAGTACACTGGGTTCAATGATGTCCAGAGGTTGGTACTTTGGAAAGAGTATGAGAACATGACATGATCAGTGTGTCCCTACTATGCTATTCTAATTGCCAAGGATTTTGCAGCTGGAATATTTTTTTAAGCGGAAGATGGTGTCTTTGTGTTTAATAGCCATGGATTATCCATTTTTGACCTCTTCTAGTCTTTGCACAGCAGCAACATCCTGAAGCAAGGAGTTTAACAGCTTAACTATGTGCTGTGTGGAGAAGCACCTCCTTTTGTTTTATGGATATGGCACCTTCTAGTTTGGTTTTGTGACCCTGCCTTTCATATTAAAAAACGCATTCCATGATTCCCTACTCTCCTTCTCCATGCTGCTCAAGAAATCTTTCAGACAAGTCCTTTGGAAGACTTCCTGTGTCTTCACATATACAAAGGAGAAAGCCTTCCAAAGGACTTGTCTAACCAGAGTCTTCTGTGTTAATTTTCTTCATAGAGCATTGTTTGACCCCTAAGAAGGTGGGTTGGTGTCGAGGATCTTTTCCACGCTGGTTTTACAACCCGAGCCTTCAGCAGTGTGAGGAGTTCATTTTTGGTGGCTGCAAGCCCAACAAGAATAACTACTTACGGGAAGAGGAGTGTAAACTCGCATGCAAGAATGTTAGAGGTGAGTTTTCTTTGAAAATCCAGATCCCCTTTTCATAGGATTGGGATGACCCTGTGGACGGGTACTGCAGCTTCTTGACTGACAGCTAGTTAGAGTGCAGTAAGCTGAGGAGACTTGGTTAGTTATGGATGGGCAGTCCTTGTCTTTTGCTGCTGATAGACCTGACCCAACTTCTGAAGCACTGCTCCACTGGACGGTGTCCCTGGTATGCCTCTGGATGCAGAAGCCCTCACCAAATCTTTCCGTCATCTGAAACCTAAATTCAGAGGGCAGCATTGTGTTGTGTGGGGCCAGAAGTGCTTCACTCCCAAAATTAAATTAACCTCCCTCCTTGGCATCATCTTGGCCAAGTTCTGAGAAAGATTTAGCACTGCCTTGGGTAAAGAGGCTGAGCCTCTGCCAGGCCCCTTGCAGTGAACAACTTAGGGAGGAGGCAAAAACCTTGGAACAGACAGACCATTTGGAAATGGTCTAGCTAGTGGTGGGAAGTTCCCCTGTTCTCCTCCAGGCCTGCCTCCTGTGGGTACTACTCATCTGGGGTTTCTGGATGGTGAGCATCCATATTTCACCTCCCTAACCCATCCAGGGCTTCCTCTCAGAAAATATGTGCTTTTTAGGTGTCATAGGAAGGCAATACAATGCTGATATTGAGCTGACAAAATGATGAAGTGGTAAATTTATTTTAATTTTTCCTCTTGTCTCTTCAGGTTCTATTGGTGGGCGACAACAGCCAGGTGAGTCTCCTGTACCATGATGTAATTGTGCTGTGAGCTTGGGCTCAGTGTCTCATATCCATTCCTGTGGCTTTTGATTAGGACTCAGTGTGGAAAGTGAGGCACTGGAGATGAATTTCTTTAGTAAGACTTTTACTTTCATGTCATAGGATAATTCAAGTTGGGATTACCTCTGGAGGTCATCTGGTCCAGCGCACTACTCAAAACCCTGCGAGCTTTGAGTGACATTAGGTTGCTCTGGATTGTAGTCATCCAGTTATGGATATCTCTGATGAAGGAGATTTTACACTTTCTCTGATCAAACTATGCCAGTGTTTGATGACCCTCATTATAATTTTTCCCCTTATACTGAATTACTTTCCCCTGTTGCAACTTCTGTCTGTTCCTGCTCATCCTGTTACTATGCACCTCTGAAATGAGTCTGTCTTCTCCATAACCTCTGTGTTCTCCATAACCTCTCTCTGGGTCTTGTGCTCCAGGCCCTTGCTGAGTCTCAACTGGATTCACTCTATTATGCCAATATCTTTTGTGCACTGAGGAGCTCAGAACTGGACACAGTACTTGGAACTTGGGAATATCTCTGGAGCAAAGGGATTGGAAGCTCTTACAGTCCAGTGTGTAGGTTTCAGTTTGGCTTTCCTAGTTTAATCTCCCATGCTTGGACAATGTCTCCATATTCTTCCTGACTAGCTCTTTCTTGCTTCCACCTTCTGTGTACTTCTTTCCTGAGAAGAAGCATGCCTGTTCCCAGAGCAATGTTTCATTTATAATCAGGAATCCTCTTGAATCTAGAGTGGCACTGAGGAGAGACCTTTACCAATCTACCTTGTTTGTTGTTTTGCCAGTCATGTCAGCAGCTTTTAAGTCCTTCATAAAGTGTCTATGTGGCAGGGAGAAACAATCAGTTTTAACGAGCTATCTGAACTGTTTCTAATGCAGTATGCAATGGGAACTGTCAGGCCCCCTACTTCAGATGCAAGGATGGCTGCTGCATTGATGCTTATCTGGAGTGTGATGAAACTCTTGACTGTGCTGATGGATCAGATGAGATGTACTGTGAACAGTGTAAGTGCTTTGTAGTATCTGCCCAGGGATGACTGCAGTGTAAATAACAGGTGCTAACTCATTGCTTTTTGGTGTCTTCTGTTCTTGTCTCCTGATGCTGCATTATCTCTTTTTGCAGTATTCCGTTTGCAGGTTCTTCCATCTCCTGTATCTCTGCTGAGTGCAAGAGATGACCTTCCTTCTGTGATGTTTCCTGCTTCTTAAATACTCTTTGGCTGTCTTTGCACCTCTCTGTAAGACTTCAGAGCCTGTCCTTCCCTTTCCTTCCAATATTTTTCTCACCGAGTCACCTTACCTGCTCTCATAGACTTGAGAGATGGGAAAGCAAACCATGATTTCTCCCAGTCTGTCCAGTGACACAGTCCCCTTAACATGTGTTATGCTAATGTAAATGCAGAGTGGTGAGATGCCCAAGTCCACACTCTCTCCTCCTTTCCTCCTCCCTTCTCTTGACAGAATTTACATAATCTCTTTCCTATATGTGGGTGTTTTGTTGCCTTTTTAGGCTGCAACCCTACAATTCACCTCTCCTGCCCTTTCTTATATTCTACAGTAGTGCTCTTTCATACTTAAAACCTGGAGTGATAGCAGTTTTCCCATACTTGTCAACGGAAAACAAAAGCAAGAAAGCAGCCTTTGTTTTCCTCAGTCTTGTCTCTGCATTTGTGGAACGGAAATTTGAAATAGTTTCTCGTTATTGCATTTTTCCTGTGTTCCTCTCATAGCTTTGAGGTACTTAGGAACATCAAATGATATCTCCCTTTCCCTGGCTTGTGATAGCAAAGGAATGTGCAGGAAAACCTGTACTGCCAATGTCTGCATGGATGGAAGTGTTTCTTTTCAACTCGTAAAAGAAGTTTTAACATGAAATGTTTCCCTTGTAGATGCCCGTGAATTCAATAGACTGCAGAAAATCAATGTCACACATAAGCAAGGTATGTACAGTCCAGAGAACATAGGCTGACCTCCAGCAGCTCTTGTTTTTCTCTTCAATCTGTTGTTCCATGGTAAAACTGTTTCCCTGTATAAATCCAAAACCAGAGGTAGCATCTGGGTAGTCCCTGTATTAAAAATGAGTAAGAACCTGTTCTCTGACTTTGAGGGCAGCTGTTAAGAGCAGGCTTTCACTGTCCCGCCTAAACTTTTTCCACCCAAGTAGGTCTCATGCCTGTTGCCTGCTGGGCACAGTACCTGGCCTCTACAAAACCCTGCAGCACCTTTTTGGAAGTAGTGCAAACCAAAGCAATGTGGGACACACAACAATGCCTGTGCTTGATGCCATACCTTTGCCTTGTTGTACTAGTGTAGACAGTGGACCGACCCATCGCTGGGCTAGAAGAGTATATTCCAAATCAACTTAAATACAGCTTGCTTGTAAAGGGGACCAGAATGATCTGTGGTTTCTGTGTGTCCAGGTTCTTCACATTCCCTTCTGCCTCCTGAGGAGGACAGGTCGTTTTCACAAGGGATTGAATCCAAGGTTTAGCATAACTGCACACTCTAATGTTCCTTTTTCTTCCTTGCTAGTTGAGTTAATGGGCTGATGGTAACTCATCTTGGCAAGTCCAATTTAAGGAGCTGGCAACTGGACCATGGGGACCTGAAGGTCACTGTTCTGGCTGTGGATTTCCTCTGCCATAGTGCTTGTGCTCTTCTGTTGAGAGCAGAAAATATTGCTGCTCTGGGAGGATACTGCTTGGGTTAAAGCACCTCTCCTTGGCTTTGCCAGGTCACTGTGTGGACTTGCCTGCTACTGGACAGTGCGGCGAAAGCATCCTCCGCTGGTACTATAACCCATTCTCAGAGAAATGTGACCCCTTCACCTATGGGGGCTGTGGTGGCAACAACAACAACTTTGAAGAAGAGGAAGAGTGCATGAAATCATGTTCAGGCATCACAAGTAAGCATATATAGTGAGGGCTGGAGTTTTTCTGATCCAACTGTGAAAATCACTTCAGATTAAGTTCTTTGGTCCCAAAGAGGTGGTGCCTTGGGAGCTTTCAGTCAAAGCAGCTCTGCTCTCAAACCTGGGCCATGACCCACAGTGTCCTTCAGTGCAACCAGTGGCTTATGGGGAATGGTATATCGGCAGCATCTTTCTGCAATGCACCCTGTAATTTCTCAGAGCTGGAAAGCATTTTGGGTGCTGATGCTGAAAAAGATAAAGGAGGATCACTAAACTAACTGGAGACATGGTATAGCTGGTCTACAGAGACTCTAATCTTCTGCCTTGACTCCAGATCTCCTCAAGTGAGAGGGGAGAAATTTAAAAAATCCTTAATGACATATACTAGGCTGAAGTCTTAAATAAACAAGGGAAAGGTTTACACTGCGGAGTTTTGTGTGTGTTGCTGTGGAGGCTAACAGGAGGAATTCTGCCAAACTACATCTGTTAAGAGACAGATGTTGCTGGTTTTCTGCTTTTCTGCCACCCTCAGCTACATTGTACCTCATAGCCTGTCCTGAGAGCTTAGTAACATGGTTGTCAAGAAGGAATACGGTATGCATTCAGTCACCAGAGCACCTGAAATATGGTCATCAGAAACCTGTCTTATCCCTTGTTGCCAGCCTTCTTTGTAAACTGTTTTTTCCTCCTCTGTGTTCCCAATTCAGAAGCAGACGTAATTGGCCGAAGATGGGAATCATATGAGTCCCAAACTGCTATCTTAAGTGAGTAACAATTTTTCCTACAGGTCTTGCTTATTGCTTTTCCCTGTCCTGGAAAGTATTTTGTCTTTCCTAGCAAACAGTAGCCTTCTCTCTCACTCCCCTTTTGAAGCTGAGGGAGCAATCTGGGATTTGTGGGATCCTAGCAGTGGCAGGAGATGGTTCTGTGCACTGTGCATCTGTGGTCCAATTTTTCCTGTGTCTGTGACTCCATAGCTCATACAGAGGCTCCTGATTTTCTTTCCGTCAACATGCATGAATGCTCCACTGTTCAACATCAAAAAATAGAATTCTTCCTAAGGGCCAAGTTCACCTAAGGACTACTGACTTCTGCAAGAAAGAAGGCTCAAGCAGATATGTGAATTACATTGGGTGCTAGACTGTGGGGAAATATGATGACACTATACACCCTCTCTACAACAGTAAAAAAACCCAAAGCCTATTAAAATACAAGAATACCACGTGAAGGTTGGTGTCCTTTCACTGCAGAGCTGTCAGCCTCTTTCTTCAGTAGAGAATTGAAATTATACACTTCTGTTCTTAAGATTGATTTAGTCTTCAAATTAATCATGTTTGACTGTCTGTACTGATAAGGCAGGAGTTTGACTGGAGAAGAACAAGTAATCATACCAGTGTTATGAGCACTTTCCCCACAAATTCAGCCTGTCCACCATAGCTCACTCCCTCAGCATTGTCCAAACCAGGAAGTGCCTTCTCTGACCACCTTTTGGTGGCCCTGTTGAGGTATGACACAAGGCCAACATTGCAGAAGGACGTAGTATTCCTGTGGGTGTCAAATGGCCAAGACTGCTGAAGTCAGGAAACAGCCTTTAGAGGGCGTGGTTCATCTGGGAAACGATGGGAATCATCATTTGGGAGAGACAGGCTGGATGAATCTTGGCCATACCTTTATGCCATGTGGTTGCCGTCTTTCTTCTTTGTCGTGCCAGCTGTTGCCCACCTCTTCTCTTTGTCAGCACAATTTCAGCAGCAGCATTTTAACTTGCTTCCTCCTGGCCACATCTGCTGCATCAGAGCATCCCTTCTAATGCGTTCATGTATCCCTGCAGGTGCCTTTGAGGTAGTGATTGCTGTGCTCCTCGGGATCTGCATCATGGTGGTCCTGGTGATCATTGGCTACTTCTTCCTGAAGAAAAGGAAGAAGAACAGCCGCCGCCATCAGCCTACCACTGCTACCAACTCAACCCTCTCCACCACCGAGGACACTGAGCATTTGTTTTATAGCAGTGCCACCAAACCAGTCTGACCTACAGCCTCTCTTTCTCCAGCTTAACACTGGAGCACTCCCCAGAACTTCTGGAGTTCTGTTTTTACACATGGGCCTGTGCCCGAAGGATTTTTTTCTCTGTGAAGACATTTGTAGCATCAGGCCAAGATCTAGCCATGATTTGGCAGTACTAGTATTTGTGATTGTGTCGGCTAAATGACTGCTCTGGAGAGTGAGGATCTGGGAGCATTCTGATGCTCTCTGATATCTATCCCTTCCTAACCTCAAGCAATCCACCAAAACTGAATTACCTCTTTCTTCCTGCTTAAACCTGGAGCACAACTCTGCTCAACTTCCTGAAGGACCCTGGGACTGGATCTTGTAGCATTCATGTTGGTGAATGGTGCAAGCTCACCAGAGCCAGCAATCTGTTTGCAGTGCCACTTTCTTCCACCCAACACATGTATTTTCTTCCCTTTCTCCCAGTCCTCTGCAATGTGGCCTGCCTCACATCACTCTTCTGGGACATGGTGAGTCTCTTGAGTTCTGTGGGAGTCACGTAACCATCCAGACCTGCATAGTTCTGTGACACTCTGCAGCAGTTCCTGTTTCAAGATGGATGGAAACAGAAATACCTGCTTTAATCACTAGGCTTTGGTTTTTAACAGAAAAGCACGCCTACACTTTTTTCTACCTGGCTGCTGTGTTTCAGCCCCGTGTGTGTACTACATGTCCACCATTTTTTCTCTCTGTGAGTTGCCCTGGTTGCATTTCCAGTGTTCAGTCTGCACCCAGACACATTGACAGAATACTTATTTATTCTCACATAAAAGTTCCTGCTGATGATGAGGGGAGGGTGGAAGGACCCAATTCCCTTGCAGTGAAAACTTTGCCTCAGCTTTGATTTTACTGCATCTTCCTCCAAGCATGCAGCCTGACCTGAGTCCTTGGCATCTCCCAGAGTACAGGACTGGACTAGATACCACCAGCTAATCTCTGCAGGCTTTCTTGCTGCTGCTGGCCTGTCCCTCCCAGTGCAAGATAAGCCTGGGCCTGGGAGACCCAGAGCTCATCCCTGGCCCCAGGGCAGCATATAAAATCCTCACTTTGGCAAGGTACCATGTGTTCCCCCATAGCCCATTTGCAGTGAGATGCTTCCTAGTTCTGTACTGCTGCATCTCTTTGGTCCAGGCTTGTGCTTCAGTGAGCTGAGGACTTTTGTTGGTGCAGAAAGAGCTATTTGTGAAGTGCCTGGTGTGCTTCGTCAGGTATGGGGTCAGCACCAATCCCCAAAATTCCAGTGCCTGCTGCTTTTGGAAAACTGCTGTGAAGAGAGAGGAAACGGGTGCGTGTGTTTATGTGTGTGTGTGTGTGTGTGTGTGTATAAGAAGCATAAATCTATGTAGACTTCAGTTTCTATGCTTGGACTAATTCAAGGCTGAGGGCAAAGTGGCTCTGGAAGGCTCTGATGAAGCCATGCCCAGCTCAGGCAATGGCTCAGGTACTCTCAACTTCAGTGCCAGGAGAGTTGCCTCCCTGAGCTGATGCCTGGGCTGGAAGGAAAGAAACCACTGCTCAGAGCCTGCTGGCAATCTGATGCCTCTCCCCATGACAGGCATCTTCCTGAGTGTCCCTGGGGCTGGTCAGATTCCTCCATGATCTGTCTCATACCATTTCTTCCATCTCTTTGTTTTTCCCACAGCCTATCAGGGCATATGCAATAAACCTAGTGTCTTGATTTATTTTTTGTGTGTGCTCACTGATAATAAAAAGGAATTGTTTGTCTTATCTGGCTTGGGAGTGGTGTCTGAGCAGCAACCTGCAGAGGGGGCAGGTACTGTTCCCATGCCTGCTATCTTGCACCCTTTCATCTACCCCAACTGCAGTATCTCAGAGGAGAATTGCTGGAGCGGCGGTCCCATGGCTCGGGGAGGACTGGGAGTGTGGGATGCCACATATGTGGGTACCTGGAGAGGCAACTACTGCATGAGGTGTGCTGGGACTAAGATCATTACCCACTAAGTCACCCAGAGAGCAAGGCAGGGTGTAACCTGAAACTGGGTTCCAACTGGTCAGACTGGTTTGGGCTTTGGGTCTGAAACCAAAAGCAGACACTGTTTTTCAAACAGGAGTTGCTCTAGCTGTGTCTCCAGGCTGGTGATCGCACAGGCACTGCAATGTAAAGTCAGCTAAATGTAAGTGGCTAATCGGCAGTGGGTATGTGTGGGAACCAGGCAGACCTGCCCTGCATCGCTGACCTGGCAGTGCTGGCTGGGCCTCTGAGCACTGCTTGCAGCAGGAACGCTTTCTCCCCGCACTTCCCTGGGCTGTGGACTTTGCTCTGTCATGACCACCCACTCTACACCACGTCTCCCACCCTGCCATCTGCAGCTACTTATAAGTACAGACATCATCCCTCTTGTCCCCTGAAGCGCTGCCCCAGGAGCAGTTCTGCTGAGCCCAGCTCAGTTTAGCTGATGGGGTCACCACTCCCGGAGGAAGCCTGGCCTGGAACTGCTGCCTGAAACCACAGCTTGCTTCTCTTGACAGTCTCCAGAGAGAGGCAGGTATGTGCTCAGCAGCCTTTTTCACTTACAGGACACCTTTGTGTCCCTTGGTGTTGGACACAGTCCTGTTGGAGCCCTTTTCAGCTTGTGGGCCCATCCCCCCGCCAAGTCCTACTTGTCTTCAGCCCCCACGTTCCTCACCTGACACAAGGACTTCTGCTCCCTGGGAAAACCCAACTCTTGGAAAGGGGTTTGTTTTTCAGGTGGGAACGGGAGCTCAGAGTTTGAAACTTCCTGCAAAATGAGAATCTCTCTCCTAAAAGACCAGTGGTGAGGGGAGGCCACCTCACTGCTCGCTAAGTGGGAACATTTTTTGGTGACAGCTGAGCTGCCCCATTGTGCTGGCTGTGCCAGACAGGGAGGACATCCTCGATGTCCCCCAGCTGTGGCCAGGAGCGTGCAGTTGTGTGAAGCTGTTGGCTGGTTTAGGGCAGAGCTGTTCCTCCTGGCACAGGACTCTCCAGTGTGTCCCCCCACAGCTGCCCTGCAGGGCAGGAGACCAGGGTCTGGAGCTGCCCCTTGTCCTTGCTGTGCGTGCAGGCAATGCCTTCCCCACTGAGATCAGTGTTTTCCAGAGGGTTGTTTGCACACCTTGCAGAGCCAGGCTCCTGCCAAACCCCAAGAGCTGCTGCCCACCATGCTGCCCCACCAAGCAGAACCTACTGCCTCTTCACAAGTGTCCATTCTGTCCTGTTGGTAGCTCTGCAAAAGGATGACCATGGAGCCTCTCTGCCCTTCCTGTCCAGCAAAGCTTTTTACCCACCTTGCTCTGACTATCAGGAAGGAAGACTTGCCTGAGCTTTTGGCTGAGATAATCCCAGCAGTCTGGAAGGGACCCCACATTTGCATGACTGCCAGGCTGGATGCAGGAAGCATCAGCTCACAGCTAAATGTTGTGTCTCTCTGGCTTCCCTCTAGCACAATGGCTCTGTCAATAACCACAGCAGCTGTCCCAACATGACAAGTGATGGCTCCATACTGGCAGGCCAGAATATTGTGCCCAAACAAAAGCTACAGTGGTGTGACACTTTCTGACAAGTTACTTTACCTCTCAGGCCTAATTTATTGCTTAAGGAAGAAATTATTTTAGTTTTCAGCTCAAACAGTTAGATTAAAAAGAGAACTCTAAAGCTGGGGGGAAGAAGGAATGGGGTTGTCTGCAAGCTCTGCGTAATATAAAGACGAATGTCATTTTTCCCTGCCTTACTTCAGATGTTTGGAATGACCAGACTCGCTCCTACTGCAGTGTGCTTTGAGCTCCTAAATGGTGCAGATGCAGATTTGAAGTACCATGGCTAGTCCAGCATGTGGTAAGCAAACACTGCTCACTAAAGTAGTGCCTGTGTAAGAAATAACATGAAAACTTTCCAGACACTCTCCC
>JAOXXN010000065.1:25129182-25164634 GCA_026770055.1 Myrmophylax atrothorax
CCTTGAAGAAATTGAGAGAGAAATTGGAAATACTCTCTCCCTTGGTCATCAAGTACAGAACTGTAGGTTATGGTAATAGCTTACAGTCATGGAGAAATACAATCAGCTCTAGAAATTCTAGGAGTTCTGATCTCTTCTGCAGTATGTAACAGAGCATGAAAGAACCTTTCTGCAAGGAAGCTTGACCAGTATTTCCTGGGGCAAGGTGCCACCTGAAGCGTGACAGTTTCTGTGGCCCTCATTTAATGGTTTCCTCTCCAAGATGTCATCTCCAGTTGTGTCAGGAAATTTGAAACTAACCATTGGTTCCTGTAACAGCTCCAGAAGATTTTGCAGAGGCCAGACCCAATGTCTAATTACCATCTTTGCTAAGTTGCCCAGAGCCAGCCTACAAGACAGGATATACAAAATGATGGCGAGCAGCTGACAGGAGATGCTGAGGCCAGGAGCCCTGCTGGAGCCAGCCAGGTGCTCCAGTAAGAAGTAGGGATTTTTTCCACAAGTCTTGGTGCATACCAAGTGTTTGCATCTTTGTTCTCTGTCCTAACACACCTGACCCACATGACACCGGCTTCAGGATTGTTAAAAAATATCTGTGACCAGTTGAAGCAAAACATTGGTCCAGAAATCTGAGCTGCTGGGACTCCCCCAGTCAGAAACTCTTCTTTAAGTTAAACAGTGTCCCTCCACATAGACATCGTGGGAGCACTTCCCTCCTCAGCTGCACCCCAGGAGCCCAGAGCTCTTCTGCCTGCCTCCTGCCTGCATCACCAGCTGCAGGCTGCACTGCTGCATTTTTATTCAGTATAGGGTATTGTTCAGCCTGAGCATCTGCCCGGGGTGGTTTGCCAGCTCCTTTGAGATGTCCACAAGAGGGGGCAGCAATATCTTAATATCCCACACAGTGTTGCCTTGGACACTGTATTGCCAAACCAGCAGGGACATTGTGCACTGCTGGAGTTGGGTGCTAAGGTGTAAGATGTGGGCCTCTATGAGCTCCATAAGATGTGAGGTCCCGTTCCCTTCTTCCCTGTTTATGGTAATGTTATCATCCATATTACCATACTCCCCCAGGTTCTTGAAGCATTATAACCACTTGCAAGACAGGGGAGAGCTGGTACAACCTTCAAAAGAATAGAGAATTGACCTAGGTTCTCCCAAGCCTCTTGTGGGTCCTCTGTGCCCTGGGTCTGTTTCCCCTTGGTTTTGTATGAGCTACACAGAACTAGCCCAGCTACTGGGGTCACAAGTCCAGCCCCAAAAATTTGTCAGTGAGACACTGAAAAAACAAACATGAGGGCGCTTTTTATCTATTTGGATCAATTTCACAGATTTTTTTTGCCGACTTCTACTGCTCTCCTCAGCATACACACTTGCTTTGAAAGAAGCAAGAGATTTTTTTTTCCTGTAATCAGAGGACTTCAGGCAGTAAAGCCTTCATTAAAACCAAAGCAAGCCAAAACAATTTTTTTTGTAGACTGTCATCAAATTTGGAAGCTGGTAGCTGTGTCTCCCAAGTTTCACCACACAGCCTTCTCTGCCTTGGAGGCAGCTGCAATTCTATATTAGAGAAGAAGTGGTATTTGGGACACACTCAACAACAGAGGCAGATGCTTTGGGGAGTTGTGGGGTCGTTGCATAGACCATGTGGCTCCACAGCTGACAAGATGGGAGCTGCTGGAGAAGATGCAACGCTCTTATTCTAACCTCGCTAGACGTTTTTGGTGCACAAAGTTTCTGTTAAACCAGTTTGAACTGGTTCTCTCTCATATTTAGAAACTATTCCTGCTTATGCTGTAGAATTACACCCTGTCAACAAATCTTCCTTCCCCTCTCATCTTAGTATTTTGGGACAGGGGGAATTCTTTTCCCCTTTACCCCAAAGCCTGGGCTAATGTCCTTTAAATGGAAAACAGATTTGCCAAGGAATTGCCTCTTGCCTGCCATGTCTTCTGCTAACGGATTCATCCACCAATCCTATGCTGGTCAGCCATGCTATTTCCATTCTACTTCCACTTATCTCCCCATTCAGTTGCTAAGTTAGAGCCAAAGTTAGAGTCAGAGCCAAAGTCAGAGTCAGAGCTCAACCCCTTAGATAAAGGGAAAAGCTGGCACCATGTGTGTGCCCAATATCATTCTTCCCATCACCTTGTGTATGAACATTCTCAGGCAGGTAGGCTTTATCTTCTTCCTTTTTTATTGCATTCCCATCACATTACTGTCTTAAACACACAAGGCTGTAAAACCCGTGCAAATACCTGGCCATCAAGAAAATGAGTAAGCATCTAAAGGACTGCCTGGAAATTGTCAAAGCACTAGACACTGTCGTTTGAATAACAAAAGCTCTGTGTACTGGGGGAAAATTCCACTGGTGGCCAACCCTGGGGCAAGTGGGTGAGGTCCAAGAAGAAGCCCAAATACCAAGAAAATACCTATTTGTTTTCATCAATACTTTTTCACCACTGGGTCCCTCTTCCTCCACAAGGCCCTGGATGCAAGGAACTGATTTAAGATGTCACATGCTGTACCTCACAGCTGATGTTTCACAATCCACTGCAGCTTCTTCCAGATGGCTGAACATGTTTGTCTCTGTGCACTAGAGGTGAACTGGGCTCCATCACGTGGGCGATGGTCTCATCACCAAGCGCCAGGCAGGTCCACTTGGTGGGACAGGCTGGAGGGGACATTCTGTTTCTCTGCTGGGTGAGCTTCCTGCTGGCCTGGCCTGGCCTGGCCTGGCCCTCTCTGTGGTGGGAGCCTCCATCCAAGGGTGCAAGACAGGGCAGGACCCTGGGTAAGCAGGAGCCTACAGAACTGAGGGCGAAAATTGAGTCCAAATCAGCAGCTCAGCATTACAACTCATTCTGTCCTACAACTACCCCCTGCTGAAAGAGTAGTACCACGCTCAGGCTGCTTTCTTCACATTAGCATTGCTCCACCCAAAACATTCTGGCAAAAAGCTATTCACTTTTCAGGGGTCTGTTTTCTGCTACTACAGCTCCTTGAACCAACTCCCCAGGGCATCCCAGCTCTTCTTCCAGCAGCTCTGGCAGAGGAGAACCTACAGGAGCATGGCTTGGAGGGCATCTCTGAGGGAAGCTACCCAGAAACATCAAACCATACCCATCAGCCCTGACATGTCTACTACCCCTCTATGCCCTGACTCCACAGCACTGGACTGTAGCTCTAGAAAACTGGATCCAGCTTCTGCCTGTTGTCCTTCAAGACAGTCCCTGCTTGGTGTATCTCTTCATTGGCAGATTGTGACTAACATTGTCATTTCCTGCCTCTGCCCTCCATGTAGTTCAGAGAGCTTTCCTCTGCACCCTGCACTGTTTTCAGCAGGGCTAGTGTCTGGGGCAGGCACCTCACCTGCTGTTCTGCCTTGGCCCACAGCACTGGGGCTGAGAGGGCCAGAAGCACTTCCCTAAAATGCCCTCATGTGCCCTTTCACAGGGACCCACAACCTCATGAAAAGCTATTTCTTCCCCATGCCTCCAGGCTTTCTGTAAATTGCCTCATCCAGCTGCTGAGAAAAGGGGGTTTTCCCAGCTTTCATTTATTCCCCAGTATGTTCAGGTTTATGTTAATTGTGCATGATTAGCCAGCTGTGGGCTGGAAACTCTTCTGACAGTCTGTTCCAAGGAAGTAATGAGGAAAGAGCCAGGAAACTGTGGTCATGAAACCCTCATGTAAAACTACAAAAGCTTCTCCCTTGAGCCTGGATTTCTGCAGCAGGAGGAGTGGGCTACAAATGTCCAGGAGTGTAGGGTCAAGTAGAACCTGGTTGGGGCAAAAGCAAACCACTTATTTACATAAGTCACCTGAGACAGCAGGCCAAGTACTTCCTATCAGGGTTGTGTGTGTGACCATCAGTAAGTCAGGAGAAAAGCCTCTTCCAGACCTACGAAGAGATTCTCTGAGGCCTGGGTGGCAGGGCCTGCATCCCTGGAAGTGTAGACTCTCACATTTCATCCACACAGTCATCGAACATAAAGCAGGTACAAAAGGCCACTTGATATTTCCCTCTATGTGAAAAAAGTGGCAGTAGCAGCTTTTTGGTTTGTTTGATTTTTGTTTGGTTTTTTGTTGTTGCTGTTTTGGTTTGCTTTTTTTCTGTAGCTCTGAAGAGCTCAGCAGGTTTCTAAGCTGGAGGGAATGAAGCTCCTTGTCCCTGCTCCCCTTCCTGCACTCCAATGAACTTCCTCCAGAAGGTTTTTGTGGCTAAGGTGCTCATAAGTCTCAGACAACCTGCAGATTGGGTACTCGAGTGTCCCTTCATTTGCTCTCTTTAGCAGGAGCAAAGCAGAAATGCAGTTATTGTATCTAAATCTTGAGAAGTAACTGGGAAAATGAGGATAGCAGGGAGCACTGCATGCTTGTCTTCCCCTGGGAGATGACTGTCTTTCCTGACTGTCCAACTAATGACCTTTCTACTTCATAGTTCCTAATGACTTTTCCTCCTGAGAAATCAGGAAAAGGCCTAATTGATAGGTAACTAATGAAAACCAGAGCAGTTAAACTCAGCTTTGTACTACACTGTTTCTATTTCAAAACAGAGAAGGGCTTGTGTGCCCAGCTGCTTTGCTGTTTTAGTTGAGTGCTGCCTCTTCTTACCAAGCTCAGAGCTTGGCCAGATTATTACCCTCTGTAGGGTAGGAGAAAGGAAGATGTTTTGGATTGGGAGTGTCATTTGTCTCCTTTAAAGAGGGGATCACATGAAGCGATAATGACTTGTGAGTATACCTGGTTCTGTAACCAGGGCCTCCCTTTCTGCAACCAGATGCACCTTGAGGTGCACTGCAGAGATCACTGATTCCTCCTCTGTCAATATCCACTTGCTTCCAAAGTCCTGCAATGGAGATGTCACACGTGGATCAGTGTTTCCTCTCCAGAGCCACTTCTGGTTCCTGCACATGGATGCGTGTCAAGGGCTGCCAGCTGACTGACACATTCATTGAAACAAGTCTCGGGCACCAACTCCGCAGGAACACCACCAGCAAACAAACCCTGTGCTTAGTGCTGCTCAGCACCCCAGTTCCCTCTGAAGTCACTGGGCAGACTGGGCTGTGGTCAGGCAGCAGACAGGTAGAACAGGTACCTGAGGCATGACTGGGCTTGTTCAGTCTTAACTTCCTGTTCCTTGTTTGCCCCCCTCCCCTTCACTTTCCCATAAACTCTACCTTTGTTTGACTCTCAGCACACCCTTCTTTCCTGTCTTTTTGGTTTTTTTCCCCAGAGACTTTTGATATGCATTGCAAGATGTCTGGAACTGCCAGACCATGAGGCACAATCCAAGTATCACAGCATCTGGCAGGAGATAGCATCTTTCTCCATTCAAGGAAGCGCTGTATCTCTCTGTATGTTCCTGTACACTGCAAACATTCTGCACCAAATGTAATGGTATCAGGAAAGGAAGGGGTAATAGATTTTCCGAGTTTGAATGACTAAGGAGTTTTTTGACACTGTGCAAAGCATCCCTATAGGAGTTTGGGTGGGACACTTGCAAACCTTGCAGAGAGCACTATGGAAGCCTTACTGATTGAAAATATGTTTGGCAGTAAAAGTCCAGTGCCTCTGATTCCAAGAAAGCTGACTTCAGTTGAGTGTTCTGCAGCAAAATTCAAGATAAGGAAATGTTCATCTCAGTATATCCACATGGGACCCACACTCCAGCTCCTATTGGTGGGGATGTGGAGCAGCCACGTGAAGGTAAAAACTACCTGGCTGTCTTCACACTCAGCTTAATGGTGTTTTTCAGTAAAGATGAACCAATCTGTCCTCTCCAGGGTGCCTTTCATGTTCTTGGAGCAGAGGACAGAAAAACTCCACCTTGAAATGTTCAGAGCTTGACTGGCCACCTCCTTGTGACTGCTGCCTCTGTTACAAGGGTTTGGGGCTGTCTGCTGAGATGCTGTGCTCCTGAAGTCTTGGGTGGATTTTGTGAGTCAAAACCCGTGAGTGACTTACGGAGAGAGAGTCCTTGTCCCAGCCCATGCAGTAAGGAAATTAGCTCTCTGCCTAGTTGTCCCTGGGAAAAAAGTGATGGTCGGAAAGCCAGGTTCCCAACTCTGTTATGAAGGAAGAGATAATGCACAGCGCATCTTAAATGTGGCCACTGAAAGCAACGAGACAAACCATGTTTGGTTCCTAACCAAGTCTATACTTGTCTGTGCTGCAATTAGAGTGGAGTAATACATGTTGCACATAGTATGGTCCAAATTTCTTGTAGACATGAGTGTTGTGGAGCTGGGCAAAGCACAGGAGCCATCCCCAGTGTGATTGTAATTGTAAGGTACTCCAGTCCTTTGAAACACAGGGCTGGAAAGGGCCTCCTGACTCATGCCCACTTACCTTCTATTTAAGATGACTTTGTTGTCACAAACAAGACATGCTCAGTGTCCAAGGGGAGGGGTTTGTTCTCACAGTGTTCCATTTGAAAACCTCTCCAGAACTTCCAGACTTTGTGACCAAAAAAAATCTTCTGTTTTCCAACCTGTACTGAATTTTTTCCTGTTCACACCCATTTAATTTGTGCCAAAAGTTGTTCTTTTCTTTAAAAATCATCTTTTCTACCTCTAGCATAAGCAAGCTGAGCATATCATGAAGAGGCTATGCCTCAACCTCGTCTTGCAGTTTGTCCCACATATCTGATCGTTAGAATACTGGATCTCCTGGCTCCATAAGATTAGGGAAAAATCTTACAAAATAAGAGAGATTTCAGAAATCCTTAGGGTGTCTAATGAAGGTAAGATTGCTGATTCACCCTAGGACAAACCAGGGGGACTGCCCTGCTGCCATCTACCATCCCCAGATAAGGGTAGATGTCAAAAGAGGATCCTGCCATGGCCAGTCATTTTTTCCAAGTCAGTTGTTTGCCAGTCATGCTCTGGCAAAGTTCAGACTGGGTGTGAGGCAAGCAAACCTTTTATGACAAAATGTGTTTTAGCATGGCAAGACCGGCTTGTTCATTTTGTTTAAAAGGCCCTGTTTTCAGCCTCCCAAAATTGTCAGGAAGCGTTCCTGCACCTTTGCAATGCCTCTCCAGTCCCCAAGCCTTAAAGGTTTGACTGTTGTCATTGCTGAACTGAGGCAGCTATTTAAATCAGCGATGGGAATCCACTGATGCTGTGCACTTCACAGATATAAAGGAAAGAGATCAAGCCAGCTCTGAGGAGTTTATTAGCTGATGCAAGCATGACCCCATGCCATCTAAACCTCCTGGAAGCAAGTCAGACTGATGTTCCACTGATAAACATATCAGCAGCTGAGGAGCTGTGCACAATGCAGCTCCCATAATTACTAACTCTGGTTCAAAGGCTTTTATGCAAAGGAACAATGGGCACCAAAACAGTGTTGTAGCCTGTTATACACCACAGTGTTTGGCTATGATGGAAAGGTTTACCTTGTGAGAGAAGCCTGCTTTTCATGTCCCTGTCCTCTTCACAACACAGAGGTAATTTCTACTCGTAACCAGTCTATTGTCCACCTTTTAAGAACAGAGATGTACATTCTGGCTAAGAAGATGAAGAAAGGTTTTAGTAAACAGGGAAGAGCCAGTCAAAAAAACAGAGCTGCTTTCCACTTTCGAAATCTGTCCCTATTATCACAGGATTTTCCTCTCACCAGCAGTGCCAGAGATTGAAATGACAGCTCATTTGTTTTGCCTTCATTGTCACCAGTGGAGCACATCTGTGTGTGTCACTAAGGAGTGTGCAGAAGACATTTGCACTTTTGCCTCATGTCCAATTTTTCTCCTGCTCATTGAGTAGAGGTTCTGCCTTTGAAAATAAGCCTCTGTTCAGCATAGTCTGGTAAACTGTGGGATGTCAGCTGCTGCCCAGCCAGTCCCTGTCATTTTAGGGTGCTTACAGAGCTGCTCTCACCAACTTCAGAACCACCTTCTTCTTATGCAACTCTGCAATCAGCGATGCATATTATGACTGGGCAGCTTCCTTACATCTAGAGCAGTATTTATTTTGCAGGGGAATGCTTTACATAAAGTATTCATCCCCTGCTCACTCAGCACTACTGAGGCAGGACTCTGTGAGCAGCACCCCATATGTGAGGTGAGTCCCCCCTCAAGGAGCTTCTCAGCCCTTGTGAGAGGTAGGCCCTTTTCCAGTTCCCTGGGTTTCTAAGACTCCAGCCCTTCTACACAAATCTAGGTTATCTCTTGGTATCTTTCATCTCTTTACTGAGATGGGATTTATTTTCAGTCAGTTGCTTTCTTTCCTTCTCATTTTTCCTTCTTGACCCCAGAACACCAAAGCAGTGTGTTTCCATAGAAGCACCCCAAAGCCAGATCTACAGACAGAACATTCACATTATTTCAGAACAGCAGACATCTGTCCTAGCTGGTGGGCCACTGGGAGGGGAAGGGAAGAAATACAAGGACAGCAATTCTCATGCAGTTATCCCAGCAGGCCCCTAACACTCATACTTTCCTAACCCCATTTCATAGCGTGGCAGGTGTGATGTGAAATGCTCTGCTCTCTGACCAGCCGGAGAAGCTGTGCTAGAAGTTTGTTCCCTTTCAAACCACCAGATTTCTTTTGCTCTCCTGCAAATAGTTGCTTGGAGCTCTGGAGGTACATGCAGGTTGGTGGGCCTGGGACACTTGAGTGTTTGTTTGCAGTCAGGATCTCTATGAGGTTGACACAGGCTTCAGTGGGAAGGATATCTGCAGCCAGTAGTCAAGAATCTGTGTTGGCAGATGAGCGGAAAAACAGAAACATTGATTAGTAATAGTAACATTAGTGACAACAAAGTAGCTCTTTCACATTGTTCATAGTATAATTTTTCATAATATAATTTTTCACTTTCCTTTCAAGTCCTACAGCTTGTTGGAACTCCCTTTCTTCTCTAGGACATATATTTCTACTACTTTGGAATATTTCTAGCAAATATTCCAATGCAGATTTCTGTAATGAACCACTGTGAAGCCTGGGATTTCTGTAGGACAGAAAACTTTCCCTCTAGGAAACCATGAGTTCTTTCTCTCATAAATAAAAAAAGCAGTATGGTCTGTTCACCTCTGAGAGTGTCTCTTCCCACAGAGACAAGGGATTTTGAAAGTGATCTGCTTCCAGCCAGGGCTCTTAGGGCATCAGGGCTGCAAAGGCTGAAGGTGCAGCTTGTTTTTTCTCAGCAGGAAGGTGGGAATCCTGGAGATGTCTGCATCAGGAGTGGTCAGTGTGACTGCGTTCCTACAAGGTTCATGCAGACCCACTGCTGAGAATAGGCCTGTGGTCCAGCAGCCTGGGCTGCATTGCAGCGGGTGGTCACCAAACCAGGACTGATCCATCCAAAAATTTATTGAAAAATGATAATCTGTCGAAATGTGAAAATATTGATTAGATAACTCCTGCCCAGCATCTACCTGTAACCATTTTATCGGTTCCACCAAGTGAGATGAAAAGACAGGGTTGTGGAGTACATGAGGCTGTGTAGTAGTTAGGGCTTGCTTCTTGCCAGGAGAGTTTCCCAGGCATAGAATGACCAAAGGCACCAGCTGAGGTCTCCAATCTAAGGAGATGTCTGGAAGAACCTCAGAGGGGAAAGTGATCTTGCCATGAGTCACCCTAGGCTCAGGTCTGATACCCCTGCCTAAAGAGGCAGAGGTAATTGCCTCTGATTAATGCTGGCAAACCTCTGTGAACTCCAGTGAGGATATGAAAGGACTGACATGCCTCTTTGAGATGAGGGTAAGATAGAGTACAGCCAAGTGTGGGAAGAAAATTAAGCTAAGATGTAGTTTATAATTACCAATAAAGCCATGCTCTAGGATGGAAGGTTGAGAGCAGAACTCAGTCTTTTCCTACTCTTTCATGCTCCTTGATGTATAGAAATGAGTTTAGGGAAGAGCAACCAGGGCTTACTTTAAAGTCCCATTTGTAACATTTAAATGTTCATGCTGCCCCCTCACCCTTTCTTGCTTGGAAGATGTAATTATTTAGACCACAGATGTGGCCAGAGATTTACAGTGGGTGCCAATTAAACATGGAAGGGCAGCATCAGTGAAGACAACACTGTTATTTAGCAGAAGCAAAACTATCTCTTTACTGGCTATTTATCTGGATGAAGGAGGAGGAAGGCTGGACCCCAGAGTGTGCCTTTCCCTCCTGATTAACACATCAGCAAGGTGCTCAGTAGCCCCATTCTGGTTTTACCTCTGAAAAAGGGAGAGGCAAATGGTCCAACCCATGCCTGACAGCAAGTGGCAAGGGAGGCTTTTGCACCCCTCTGATGCATCTTTTAGCACCTGAGAATCTGGTTGCATCTTAGTTAGGAGGCATGATCAAAGCTTGGTGGTGGTGAGCAACCTTTATCCAGCCATGTATGGTTACAGCCCAGCAGCACAGACTTCATAATGGGTTTGGCCATGCCTGCCTGGGCCATCCCCTGCTTACCCAGAGAGCTGGTCTTCTTGGAAGCACATGTTGCTCCTGCCAGCAGCTCTTGTCTACTAAACTCTGCAGAGGTGTCTCAATAGTCAGAATTCCTCTGCCCATCCTAAAAATGATAAACTCAGTGCGGGATGTTGTTTCTTCTCCCATAATTAAAGGTAGTTCTGAGTCTTCCTGGGAAACAGTTCCTGCTGGTGCCGGGGTCCCAGACCTCCTGTGTGGTGTCCTCTCATCCACCTGGGCTGTGGCTATGCTCGCATAATTCTGCCGGTGCTACAGACACCAGGTGAAAGCAGCAGAGCAGATATGAATGTTCCACATTCTGTATTTTGGGTCCATCTCTTTATTGTTCTGTAGGGAGTTGATGGCTATACTAAGACACTGTGTTTCAGTCTTCCTCCACCCCTACCACATGACCAAGTTGGCATATGTACCATTTAAGTAGCAATAGGTATAGGACTTCTTTTTAATCATCTCCTAATTTTGCAGACCATAGGTTTCATTTTTCCTTCAACAGCTCTAAAGGCTTTAGACATTTCCTCTAAATGAATACAGAATTTCTCCCTTAATTACCTGAACCTCAGAGCTGGAGCTATAAGCAAGAGAGTTTGGTTTTCCCATTCTCTCTGGAAACTTACTGAAGACAGTAATGGAGACTGGTGTCTAGATACATTTCAGAACTTTTATCCCATTTTGAGGACTGTGAAGAGAAGTACTGTGATGTTCCTGGTGATAACCCTTCCCTTGCTATGGCAACCTGTGAATATCAGTTAATAAATGTTTATCATACACTGTGGAGGGGAAAGAACTCTTTGCAAATGGAAAAGGGAAAGTCATTCACCTAAAACCACACAGGGAAACGATGTTAAAGCCTGGGTTAGCATTTCCAGGTTTCTGAAGACCACAATTATATTTAGACTTATCCTCTCTCTCAACACTTAATACAGTGTCTTTGTAATCTGAAAAGAAATACTTAGAGATAGTGAATAAATGCACTGCATGGAAGGAGGTAGGATACTGCTGTTACTGGTACTCATAAGGCAGTGAGACAGGCACTGTAGGATGTCCTCTTCCTCTCGAGGTATGGTTTTATTTTACTGGTTGGCACAGAGTCCCTGTTTTTCAGGCTTAGCATCCTGTGAAAGGAGTCTTGTACATGTAAGACTTTACTGTTAGATGCTATTAACTTGTTATTCTACAAATCTATTTGGCTTGCAAGAAATAAACCAAATCATCCTATAGAAGATATCACAACATTAGATACCTCCCTTCAAATTATACACTGCTGCCTAAATCATATTCCGGAGTGGCTGACATCTTTCATCTGCTCCATGTAATTAAAACCCCTTAACAAATGGAATGAATATTCCTCTGTGCTATATATAGCACCATGTGTACTACTATCCACAGCTGGGAGTACAGCTTGGGTACCCACACTTGGATCTTTATGGTTTGGTTTTTGCAAACCTTTTTTTTCTCTGTGCCCGCCAAGTCTCTGGCTGGCTGGTGGTGTTGGCGCTCCACGAGAAGCCTGCTGCTCTTCTTTCCTGGCAGAGGTTTCACAGGGTTTCAAAGTCTCCCTCCAGTGAGGTTATTAAAGGCTTTTGTTTATCTTGTGAAATCTGCCCTGTGAATGCTGACACTGACTGAAGTGCTGGGAGAGTTCCCTGACTCTTCCTCTCGCTGTCTCTCACGGGTCTATTCCCATGAAAATGATCTCAGGTGTGCTGTGCGTCATCAGCCCGCCCCAGGCACTCTCTGGCTTACTGGCAGGGAAGATGAATGCGCTGTTTCTGGAGCTCTGCTTGTAGCTGGCTGCTCGTTCTGCCTCAGCACTGCAGAGAGCCATCCCAGAGACTCCGGTCACGGCAGGCACCAGCTGTCCCCAGGCACACGCTGCTCCCCGGGCAGGGGGCCCAGCAAAGGGTTTGCTGTAGGAGAGCACATAGGGCTCTGCAATACCACCTGAAACCCATTTCATTGCTCAGGCAGCATTTTCCCAGCCTCTCTCCCATCCAGCCCCGCAGGGATGCAGTCTCTGACGGGAAAACCGAATCCTCCCACGGTGAGCCCTGCTGCAGCACGTGATGCTGACTTTCCCTTTTGGATGAGAAAGCACCTCAATCTGCAGGGCTGAGATACTGACACATCGCAAGTGACATCCCAGCTAGGTCCCTGTGTCCCTGCTGCCACTGAGCTATTAGCCTGGTGTCTACCTGGAGAAGCAGAAGGTTAAGCTTGGTGGCAGGGCAAGACACTTATGGGGATGGTAGAGAGGGCATCCCCACGCCCTGAGTGAACTCAACTCCGCCAAAGTTTAATATCAGTGATGGTACCACCATCACTAACATTCCCATGTAGGTAATTGCTTGGAAATCACCTGTGTTGTCCCCACTAGAAAGCTCCACTGTGTTACCAGCACAATGATGGCAGCGCAACCACTGGGGTGCCTCAGGAAGGGGGCTTTGCTGTCCCTTCTTGATTCGGTACACTGGACTCTCCCACTGTCCTCCTCTGCAGGAGGTTTCTCCATGGGAGGTCAAGATCTTCCACCCTCAGCACCAGCTGAGCCAGGTCCCATGGGTGGGCCCTGACTGCCAGCTGGGAGCTGGGGGAGCAGTAGGCACCATCACCTGGCCAAGAAGCCAGGCCTGGCTCTGAGGCTGCTCCTGCAGCACTTCCTTCTGTGCTGAAAGCCTGGGGAAGGTTTCAGCAGTGCCTGGCTTGCTTTCTGAGAAAACAAGGAAAGGGAGCTTCACCCTAGACCCTGGGAAGCCTGTGTATTTTCATTGTATTTTAATTTTAAGAGATTGTCTGCCCTGCCCAAGATTATCTCATGGGAAAGAAAAGCCTGGCTCAGTGACTCGTGGTGAAACTTGTCCCGGAGCCAAATTTCTCTGCACCTGATGTTCCTCCATAGCAGCAGAAACCAGCATATTTCAGTTCACAACACTGCCCTAGGGGCAGCGCTGGGGATAAGGGGTTGGAGGGGGAGGATGGGACCCACATCTCCTCCTGCTCCTCCAGAACAAGTCCAGCAAGTTTGGGTGCCGAGCAGCTCAGTCCAAGAGCTGGAAAGGGCATGGTGTCACCCTGGGAACAGTGATCACGTGGGTCTGCAGCAGAGGGAACCTGTTCAGGGATACGTTGAAACATACCCTACTGTCTTGTGCAATAGGTCTTTGCAAGTACAATGCTGTATTTATACTGTGGGAACAGAGAGCCCAGGGCTGGACTCAGCAGAGGCATGAGTAAGCAGCTTCCAGGAGGGCCAGGTACCAGCTGGGCCAGCTCTTTGATTCCTTTTCTGGGAGCAGATGCAGACTAGGTGCTGGATCTCAACCAGCATTCTCTAGTACAGGGAGAACAGTCTTGGAGCCGTATTGTAAAGTTCAAGTGCTTTCTTTGTACAAATGCCATATGTCCCAGCCTCACTACAGAATGAGCTCCAGGAGAGGCAATGATGTAAGAGAGAGCCAGGATGTATAAAGCAGCCCATGTGGCCAATGACGGTATCCTGGGCAGAGAGAACCTCTTAGCAGGATGGAAGAGCAGCAGTTCAATTAACATGCAGTCTGAGAGAGGACAAACATTTCCTTGTGGTGACAGTGTCTGTTTGAGCAAAGCCTCTGCTCTCTCCTCTGGTGTTCCCACACTGCTCTTTAAGAGGCTGCAGAGGAAGGGGCCAATCTAGCAGGAAGGCAATTAAGAGGAAAAATGAAGCAGATTACTTAGTTGCCACTACAGTGGAGAAAAGTCAAACCAGACACTGCTTCCAAGCTGGAAATGGTTGCCTAATTCATAAATAGCATTAAACTTGGAGCAATCTGAAGAAAAAAGCCAGTTAGCACCTGAGGATTAAATTGGGGGGTGTTAAGAAAGTGATAAGGTTGTTAATGCAATCACACCCCTCTCAGGAAATGGGGGAAGATGCCATTCCCAGGTAATTGCAATTCAGCAGGGTTCCTCCTGCTGGACTCACGTCAGCTCCTGACTTTGTAATAATTCAGCCTGTTCCTTCAAAGCAAATACGATGTAACTTACAGGGCATAAAGATCTCCAGAAGGACTTTAAGACTTGTCCTTCTGGTGCTGGAAGGAGGCTGTGCTGAGTCAATCGAAACTTGGAGATTAATTCCTAGTTAGGGTTTGGTTAATTCCTGAATTCAGTTAATTAATTCCTAGTTAGGCTCAGGAAAGTGTTGCCAGCTGGGAATCTTCTTTGCACAATTAAGCTTATTTAGAGTGGGCTACCTGCAGAAAAAGGAAACTAAAGGGTCCTTTCTACTGTGTTCTTACTGTTGCCGACACCTGAGTCCAGCTCCTTTGGAGATGGCAGCTTAGAGGGGCAGCAAGCACACTGGCTTCATGTGGATTTACTCAACATGGTATGTACCTGTACTGAAGTACTTGCAGTGTTGTCTTTGCAGGTGGGAATCTCTGATCGGTTACTCTGCTGGATGCAAGGATTGTGCAGGAGTTTTCTGTCCGGGATCAAAGTCAGAGTCCTGAGAAAGAAAGAAGGTACTAGAGAGTTTCTACCCTGTAGGCATGCTGGTGCTTTTGGCATCTGATGCTGAGCTTTGTGCAGTGGCACAAGTCAGATCAACTAGTCATACGGATCCTTTCTGGCATGGAAGTAGGCAGCATTCGTGAGGAATTGTGCGGGCCTCGTAATGGGTTGGCTAGCTTCATCCAGCCTGGTGGAGTGGTTTGTGTTAGCAACAGTATCCCAGGAACTACCCTGCACTCCCAGCAGCATCTGAAAATACAGGTTGGTCAAGCAAGGCAGAAACAAGCACAAACTCTACCAAAGCCAGGCAGTAGCACATATCCAGTACTGCACCACAGAGAGGAACTGGAGCAAGGTTTTAAAGACACTTAGCTGGCTTTGGTAGGAAACTCCATTTAATGAGATAGATTCATCCCCCCACCCAGGAGTTCAGCTTTGTTCATGAGTTTCAGGGAGTTTTAGAGTGCTTATTGTGCACATGACAGGATATGGCTCAATGGAATGACTCAGTCCCTGTAAAGGTAATTCACACTTTGCTGCTATTTCCATTCACAGGTTCTTCTGTAATCTTTAGTGCCAGGAAGCTGCAAAACTGGGAGCCAGTTCCAAATATTCCCACAGGTTACTTTACATCTAGCAAACAGCAGATTGCAGGACAGTGCAATCCCAGACTTTGTAAAAAAAACCCCAAACCCCCAAACCAAAAAAACACACCAAAAAGAAAAAACACCCCTCCCCTCCCCAAAACCCACAGCCAACATTGCACCCAAAACACAAGTTCCAAAATCGTGTTTTGTCAACCATAACTTCCTATTCCCTTCTAATTTTTGAATCCCATTTGCTCGTTACTTCTGCTACATATGGGGGTTTGTCCATTTTCTCTCCTAGCTCTCTGCTGAACCACCACACTCCCCTCTCAGCAGCCTCATTTCCCAGTCCTCTGACTTTGGAGCAGCTATGGGATCCCAGATGTGGACAGGCAGGGGTCTTGACCTATGTGTAATGCTGAAGATAGGGCTGAAAGGAGGACTCCTGTGATCTATCTTGGACAGGCAAAATTTTTCAATGCTTGAACACTGTTTAACTACCAAGGTACGTTAAATAAATCTGGTCGTTGAATTACCCACCAGCCTAATGACAGAGCAGCATGCTGTTATTAAGGCTCCAAATGCAAGTTCTACGTGGGCTTGTCTTAGTGAATGCTGGGAGGGCCTCCTGACTGGTCCCTGGATGGTGGCTTCTGAGGAGAGGCATTGAAGCTTTGGATGTTTGCTGCTCCATCCCCCTCGGGAGCTTTCACCCTGAGTAGCTGCTGAGGTAGAGAAAGATTAACTGAGGCAACAGAAAGAACTTAGAAGGCTTCAGCTAAGGTGATTTTTACTGTTGTTAATGGGGGTTAGGACATGGAGTGAGAAATGAGGCTATTTCCCTCTATGCTAGTGTCAGTAAAATGGAGTAACTCCTCCATGTTAAAGCCCAACTTAATTTGCACTGACAAAATTACAACACACAAATTGTGGACATTAAAAAATTTATTTGAACAAATATTAGTCACAATCACAGAGGAAGAAAGTAGCTCTTAGTACAGTTTCTTTTCCAGAGTGAAATAATCCCTGTTTCGTACCAAGCTACTGCAGGACAACCCTTGCTCTCCTCAGCAGGAGGGAGGCTGGTGTTCTTCCACCTGTGGATTTGCTCCACAGGGGTATGGCCTGCTCCTTGGCAGGACATACCACAGCCCTCAGTCTCACAGGCTAAAGAAATGTGTAAAGACCCAACAGACAGATTGAACTAGTCATACAGCAAAGGTGCCTGTACAGGTAGGAAAAACATGCAAGTATGCATTGCTGAGTGAGAGCTTTCTTCAGGAAGTGGTGTCCTACCTAGACCTTTGTCAGACATGTCACTTCTAGCTACCGCCTCTGTAATTGCCATCTCTTAGGACTCCTTGCTGGACTGGAATGGCATTTCAGTAGGAGTCGTCCTTTCAACATTAAGCTCATTTTGCTATGCCACCCTTTTCTGGTCTCTAAGCTTTACCCTAGAAGCAGCTCCAAGGCTCTGGGCCACTTCCCTTTGCACAAGACTTGCCTACCCGTTTGATCCTGTGATACTGCCCAGGGAGACAGCAGTCTTGTCTCATGTCCTAGGAACTACATAAGCTGCACCACAAAAAGAGACAGTTGTGAGAGATGTTTGCAGGCATTTGTTTAGAGCCAGACTGCATTACTTGCATTTGTCTTTTTACAGGCTCACTAGCTCACATAAGCTTACTTTTGGTCCAGGGCAAACCATCCACATCTATATCACTTTGTCACATCACTGCAGAGAATTCCCACAGTGATGGGCCATGGCCAGACACAGAGAACCCCTTGAGTACTGAAAGCACTGCTTGACAGACCTGTCACACTCTTTGCTACATAAACTAAAATGAAATGTCTGAGCAAAAGAAGATTTAGAAATTGATGCAAGTTCTGTAATAAAATGTGAATAGACTCACCAGGACATTAATCTCCTGAGAAACAGGTGAGAGGAGAAGAGAGCAAACATAGAGAATGTTTTTCTCCAGCAGAAACTTCATGAATTGTCTTTGCTTTTGATTTCAGATCAAGCAGTGACTTTTAAGAAAGGGAAGCACAGTAGAAATAAGCCCTGAACCCTCCATTCCTGTCCTACAGCCTCAGGAAGAACAGTACAAGGTAAATTCTGTTCTCTTGTGTAGACATGAAATGGAGAATTTTACTGACAAAGAGGAACTCTCTCACTACAACACCCTCCTTTTGATTCAGAACTGAATGTATGGACAAAATTAGTTTGAAATTGATACCACTAGCAGATTTTTCAGGTCCCTAGAAGACTCCCTGAATATTAGCATCTCAACTAAGTAGAATCACAACTTTCATTTAACAACATTCATTCTTCTTTCCTTCTCCATCTCCCTTCCTTCATTTCATCTTTTTCCTTTTTATTCTCTTCCTTTTCTTCCTCCTCTCTTCTTTCATTACATGCATGGCTCTCCCTCTAAATTGGTAGTGTTATAAAGCCTTTTCTGACAAAGTTTTGTCACTGCTAGATAAAGCCACTCATCACTGTTCCTCACCTGTTCTTTCTCTCAAAACACCACACACACAAAAGGCTTTTCAACGCAGGTCCCCAAATTCACAACTGCCTCTTAAGATAGGACTGTAACACTGGCACCCAGTGGACTAGAGAGTCCTCTCAAAGAAAGTTTAGTTCAAAGTATTGTTGTAGCTCCCAGTCCATTTTCTCTTCAGCCTGCTAATGGCCTTTATTTAGGAAATACCTTCTCAAGGGTACTCTCAATAGAGGTCCTTTAAGAGAGTGCTGCTTTTCTATTGCCAAGTAACTTCTACCTATTTTGGCAAACAGAATCAGAGGGAGAACCAAAGTCTCGTGTTACAAACTCTGCAGCCCATGTCTGACCACATTGCAGTTGCCTGTAACTGCCCCTGCCCTACTCTCTGTGAAGCCTGTAAATCAGCCAAATACAGGCTGATTTCGAAAGTCCCTCACATTTATTATGCTGCATCAGAACTCCAACAATGTGTGAGCTTCAACAAAGAAACTGGTCATTTTGAATAATGTAAGGAACCTGCCTCTTCTAGGGTACTGAGTCTTGATGTATTAAAGGCACCCATTAGTCTGGGACACTACAGACATGTCCAGCAGGTATTATAGCTACCTGGACCATTGTATATCTTGGCACAATGGAAATCTAGTTCATGTCTCCTAGGCACCTGATACTGTGCCCAGCAAGAGACAGGTTTCCAAGCCCAGCAGCTTATCATACCCTCCTTGCTGGGGCCATAGGAGCAGTCACTCCAAGAAGGTGCAGAGCCAATCGTGGCATTAGGTGTTTCCTTTTCCTTCCCTCAAAGCAGCTTCAGACAAAGCAAAAGAACTTCTTCCATCGGCACTTGGAGAGAGTCTTGATACCTTTGGCAGTCATCTTCTTTTCCTGCCGTGCTTTGTGTTCAACACCACTAACAATGGCCATGTCAAAAACTTCTTTGAGATTCTTCTGAGTCAGTGCTGAGCATTCCAGGTAGGCTTCAGCCCGGATTTTGTCAGCTAGACCTTCAGCCTGAGGCCGGGGCACAGGCTTCACGTGGTAGCGATCCAGGCTGATGAGGACATTGACATCGTCCCGCAAATCTGCCTGTGTCCCCACTAACAGCACTGGTGCCCGGGGGTTGTGAGTTCGTATCTCTGGGATCCATTTCTCAGTAATGTTTTGGAAGGAGCTTGGGTTTACCACACTGAAGCAGACAAGGAAGACGTCAGTGTCAGGGTAACAAAGAGACCGCAAACAGTCAAAGTCCTCCTGTAGAAAAGGGAGGGGGGAAAAGGAAAGGGGAAAAAAAAAGTCTTCACTGGATTGATCTTCTAACAGCATGACACTGCAGTAGCTTTTCCACGTTAACTAGGATAGCAACACCCCCAGAGGCAAAGCATTGTGCTGACTTTGTGGCCATGCCACATTTTAGACACAAGTTTCTGAACTGAGGGTGTCTGGCATTCACCTGTCTCTGACTGCCATACCAGCAAATGGTTAGTGCTGGACTTAAGCATTTCCTTGCTTCCCAGTTGAACACTGCCTTCTTCAAAGCCTGCAAAAAGTCCCTGTCCCAAGGATCAGAACTGACAGATGCTTTGATAGCTTACCTGTCCAGCAGTGTCCCACAGCTGAATCCGGACTGGGGCTCCATCCACAAGGACCTGCACTGTGGCAGAAAGAGAATAAGGATGAGTCTAAAGCAGTTGGCCTTCATACACACATACACTTGCATGGGCTTTTCCCAAGCACTCTGATTCATATCCCACTGAACAGACTCGCTGAAGTCACTCAAGTCTGTCCTCCTAGCTGACCATTCCCCCCAAACCTCACTAAAATAGCTGAAGGTTGCATTGGGAACATTAAGAGACCTGCAACAGACCTTCTGATTTTGTTTGCTCTTGGGTGCTTTGTGTATTTGTCCAGTATTTTGAAAGAATAGTTCCACATTACTGGACAATTGCTCCTCTAGAGAAGAGGAACTCTTAGCCAAACACTGTCCTGGGAATAACTTGTTCTTCCACAACCAAGGAAAGAAGGATAAAAACAAACTGAGAACTTCAGCAACTTGCTCCTACCTTCTTGGCCAAGGAAACTCAAACCAGTCTCAAACAAGCTAACTGGAGATTTTTTCCATTCAGAGCAGAAATTTGGCTTTAAAAAAAAAGTTTCTGTGAGTGCCCTAGCTAAGGAAAAGCAAAGACCTAAACCTATCTTGGAAATGAAGAAGCTATTAAGGAAACAGTGCTAAGTGAAATCCCCTTCAGAGACTATCCACACACTGAAAAACTGCTGAGTTATACATGTAAGGTTTGCTCCCATTTCACTCCCTAATCACAGTGAGCCTTCATGTGGTATCAGCTGACTCAGAGTGAGGGCTGGCAGGACCTCTGATGGAAATCTGGAATGAAACTGTTAGATGTTTAAGCACACAGACACCACAGAGACTGGTTACAAACTGAGGAAAAGGAGAGAGGGGTCGGGGAGCTGGAAGTCACTTGAAAGTCCAGACAAGGTGGATGGGGCTGTGCTTGGGTGAACAGAGGCAGGCATCATGGCTAAGGTGACAGTGGCTGGCACTTGACACAAGCTAGCAAAACTCCACTGCTGTGTGCAAAGAGGAGGCTTTATTGTCCTTTTCATTAAAAACAAAATCAAAACCCAGCCAAACAAAAAACCTCCCAACCAGAAGCCGATCAATCTTTTGTGATTCTTGAAGTAATTAGCCAGGTGAGAAAAGTGATAGAGACAACTGACTTAGAGTGTTGAACACAAGCTTTTGAGGGGGCGTTTAGGGATAAAAGCTGTCTGGGGGAAAAGGGAGACACAGACAAAAGATGAGCTAAAGTTTGGTGGGAGATTGAGACTGGAGGAAAAATGAAGGTGTGGGTGCGTCCACCACAGTGCCACTCCTCGTGGCGTAGCTGAAAGTCATTGCTTCCCTGTGACTGGGAAAAAGTTGGGTTGTTACCATATCTTTGCCCCAGAGGAGGAAGAGAAACCTGTTCCTGATCAAAGAACTTGCTAGATCCTGACTTGTTCTTCAAGGGAATCAGGCATTTGCCTTTCTAGCTTCTGGTTTCCTCTGTCTCATAAGTGCATTGAGAGAAGGAATTAGCATCTCTCAAATGTTTTGCCGTCTTCAGAAGACAGGCAACACATATATTACCTACTGCTCCAGTGTTTGCACAAAGTTTTGTCATATCTGCTGCGAGTCTGAGCTATGCTAGCAACTCTGCAACAGCCCTGCAAATACCGCCCTCACAAGGTCCGCGCCCTCAGGATGTGCATGGATCTCCGTACAATAGTGAAGGGGCCGGCAGAACAGGATAGCCTGGTGGAGAGAGGTCACCAGGTACGCGTTTCACCCAAGGCTGCTCTACCTGGCAGCAACACCCAGCAGGAGGTAGCACCCAGAACAGACGTATGTGGCTGGGTCACTGTCCCAGAGCTGTTCCCCTGATAATGCAATACCTTGTCATATCTTGTTATTGGCATCACAGTCCCATGACCACGATTAAAGCTAGGATGTAAACTGCTCAGTTCTGCTGGCAGTTGCAAATGCAGGTATTCCCCAAGAGTGGGAGGAATTGGGTTGAAATTGCTGAAATAGATACCGAACCATAATTTGTGAATCCAGGAAGGGACTTTCTCCAGATTTATCCAGGTTAAGGGTAGGGATGGGAAGGGAAATTCATTTGTTCTCCCATTTCCTCTCAAGAAGCAGAAAGTGAACTGAAGAAGACCCATTTTTAATGTTTTTGATTTCTATCAGTAGCAAATCCTATGCACCTCTGAAGTTAAGCTTCATACTTAGACATCCAGACTGGGGCTAAACCCACGTGCAGCTATTTTCAAATGGCCTATTGCTAATGTGGGGCATCTCTGCACTCACGCTGCCTTCACCTCTCCAGATCATTTTATTATGGATTTGCCCTTCTAAAAAAATGTGCAGGCTAATAACTACAGTAATTTTAAGACTCTCTTAGCCCAAACCATACACATCAGTATAAAGTGAGCAGAGTGAGCAGTAACCTTTCCCTTGAAGGCAGGACTCATGACTCCTTCGTTACATTTGTTCCTGAAGGACTGCTGGACCCTGAACAGCAACATGTTCCCAGTTCATTTCCTTCAAGTGACCACGTAAGAGCTTGGAGAAGGTCAAGATAAGGCAACAATTCCCAGTGTAAGAGTGAGCAACTGGGGGGACATTCAAACAAATAAAACACTCCCTCTAAGCACCCTGAGACTATGACACATTCAATGTCTCATTCCTGGTCTGACTTGAGCACATCTCTAATCTACCAATCTATATTGTCAAGTACTATTGTGTTTCTTCATATCAAATGATGATAAGAAATCTTTCAAAGGGCTTTGTATTCTTCTGGGGTTTATATTAGAAATTGGAGCCCAAAGGAAGAGGAATGTAGAGCAGGAACAAAGACAGCATTTAGAAAAGTGGAAACTAATGAGAGCTCATCAGCTGACAAGAGAGGCAATTCTAGCCTGACTTACAAAGTTCTTCAACTTTTTTGACAACATCTGTTCAATGCTAACTTCAGCACACATGTGGGGAAAAGGACGGTTTTCCTGAGTGTAGCTAAAAAGCCTACAGTGCAATGATGTAATATTTCTGAAGCTAAAACCACCACAAACAACACCAAATTATTAAATGCTCTTCTATTTAGTCACAACAACAGCAAAGCCAGGAAGATACCCAAGTTCATGGCACGTGCAAACCAACTCGACACATGCTGGGTTGACAGCTGCAGAACGCAGGACCTGCATCTCCTAAACCTCACAAAATGCCCAAAGGACTCGGTCCAAGTCAAAGAAACACCCAAGGGCTGTGGGCCTCCAGGCTGCGCTGACCGCAGAGCCCCCGGTGCCGGCACTGCCGACAGCCCGCGGCACTGGGAGCGCTCACCGCCACCGCGCTCGTCCTGACGCCGCGTCCCGAGCCGGGTTTCGCTGAGTCGAATGGGGATCCCTCCCCGCCACCCCAGACCCCGCGGAGCCCGGGAGGGCACCTACCGGAGAAGGTGTCGAGGGCGGTGGGCTGGTACTCGTCGGGGTACCCATTGGTGGTGTAGCTGACCACCAGGCTGGTCTTACCCACGGCTCCATCGCCCACCAGCACGCACTTGATGCCCAGCTCCGGGCCGCTGCCCCGGCGCGGGCTGTGTCTCCGCAGAGCGGGCGCGTAATCCAGGAGTTCCTGGGGAGGCATGGCAATTGCAATGGCACTGGCACCGGGGACTCCACAGGTCTCATCGTGGCGAACGGCGCGGCGGGGCTACTGCCATGCCCGTGCGGGCGGGCGGCTGTCGGGGCTGCGCGCTGCTGTTCGGGACCCCCCTCTCCAGCCCGCCGAGCTTCGCTCCTCATCACTACACCTGCCACCCTACGCACAAAACCGGCCCCTATTTCCCTAGTCCCGCCCTGGCCCGCCCCGTCGGGAGGTGGCCGGGCCGGGCAGGGCTGGGCTCGGCCGCCTCCGCCCGCCGCCTTCCCGGGGGCAAGAGCCCAGGTGCTGCTCCCCGATCTGCCGCAATGTCCTCCGAGCAGCTCCTGCCCTCGGACTTTCGGGGAGTGCCACGCCGTGCTCTGTGTCGTGCACACACGGAAAAGCCCCACTCCATTCGTCCCCCCTGCTTTATTTTCAAAAGAAGCAGCGTCATTGCCCCTCCTGGGGCATCTGTGATTTCTGCCATAAAATCAGGACAGGAATGAAACTAGCAGTGCCGGTCAATATTGCGGGGACAATGGAAAACAACGTGCCCGAAATGCATCACATCTGTTAACTAAGTAATTGCCATTACGGAGGTTCTCTGACCCATCCACGCTGTTGCTACATGCTGACAAAAGCCACAAAGTGTGTTTTTCCAGCTGCATGGGCATATGCAGGAGTTCCCAGTCTGCTGCCTTTTTTCGTTTTTGCCTCTGGTAGCTCACACACCACACTGTGCCCTTGGCAGCTGAGAAGACGGCTCCATCCCTGCCCTCAGGAGCTCACTGTCTAAAGGAGTATGACTAAACAAACAGAGGGGTGGGAGCACACCACTTAAAAGGAGAGATGCGGCCACACTATCTCAGCAATCATTGTAAACCAGCATAGCACCTCCAAGTGATTGGAAACAGTGGAGGAAAAGTACTAATGTCTGCAATACCTGGTATTGCAACATCAGCTTTGAATGTGTAGCTGTGTCCTAATGGAGGAGCTAAAGTCTGGCTGTCCATGAAAGCCACTAATTTAGTTACCATATCCTTCATGGTGCTCTCAGCAAGGGAGACCTGTCCCACTAGGCAGGTTTGTGCTGCAAGGAGGCACCAGTTAGCAGTTCCTGAGCTTGTGTCTTGCTGCAGTTTGCATCCATGCTGAGAAGCTACAGAGCTGTTTCACCTATATTAATGCTAAACTTGAGAAGACATCTTTAATCCAGGCTCAGTCTCGAATGCTTTTCCCTATGGGTTGACAGAAGGTCAGAAGCACTGCAACCCTTCAAGTTCAGTGGACAAGCAGGTCCACTTTGGAGACAGCCTACAAGATTCCTGGGAACAAGAAGGCTTTTTCTTTGCAGTTTTCTCTAGCAGTTTGTTTTAATCAAACCCTTTTGTGTTTTCACTAGCTCAGCCTTAAATTTCTACAGCTACAAAAAAGGGGATGGTATTAGAAACTAGGCTACTGCTAAAAAATTTTCCAGATAGTCTTGCTACAGCACATGACTGCTGTCTCAGGGGGCTGGCTTCTTCAGGTGCCACAGTCTTCAGTGCTAGTTCAGGGCCAGGTGACAGCTGAACTGCTCCAGAAAAGGCAAAAATGCTGGGGCAGGCAGTACTCTGCACTGTCTGAGGTGTGGCTGTGCCTCGAATGGGACTGGCAAGGACACACTACACCACAGCCAAGGCAGGCAGCACAGCGAGGGCCTTGCAGAGCTTTTCCAGTGCACTTCAGACACAGACTGACGTTCTGTGAACTATGACGTTTCCATTTAATCAGAAGAAATTAATGTAAATGAGGGATTATTCACCAAATTCACTATTAAAGTATCAGAGGGAAGAGATGAAGCTGAGAGCTTCCTGTATGCTGTTTACTAAGGAATGGATGTCCCTTAAGACTGTTGCCCCACTTGAACCCTTTTTCTCTTACTCCTTTCCTGAAATTTCTTCCTTCTGAGCCTATGCTCTTTTTTAGCTTGCAGTTTCTGACAGCCGTTGGTTGACACATTTAACTGTCAATAAGCTTAAGTTATTTTTAATCTATATTTAAACTAAGTGATTAAGCAAACAAACAGAGCAGCTCCCACGGGTTTGCTTCTCAGGTCTTGCCTTGCTCCTGACAGTTAACAGAAGATGCAAGTTTAGTTTCCCAACACAGTGAAGAGTCAGACATTTTGGGGTTTTTAGATTTTGGTGTACACTTTTGGGTTTTTTGCAGTGAAAGCCTGTCCCATTCCCCGAGCTGCTGAATCGACAGCCACAGGGACCAGCTCTGTCCATGTAGGTAGCAGGTACAGGAGCAAAGCTCCACTGCATGTTGCTTGCCTGACGTGCTCCTCTGCCAAAATCAGCTGTGTCTGAGTGGGAAATACACAGCCTGAAAGGCTCTATTTGGCATCTCTCCCAGGAAATATAATTAGTACAAATTATGACAGTATTTCTCAGGATGTGAACTCCCATCCACCAGGAATTAAGTGCAGAAGATCAAACTCTTTCCAGGTAGATCAAATACAGATTTCAGGTGCTGTTAGCATTTAGGTGTTACTCAGCTGAGCTGTGCTACCATGTATAGCTTCTTAAATGAATCAGAAAGATTGCTCCATTAACGTACAAAGTGATTTATAGTGGAAACAAATCTATATATTTAGGCAGTGTGTGACTGTCACCACCAAACAAACTTTATACATCTGTACAAAGTCCTGTTATTAAATGAAACAGTCAATTAGAAGAAGATACTTCATTTTCTGCCCATTTCTAATAATTATAGCCATTTTTCTCATTGCTGCAATGGAAGGAGATATCTACATATGGACAAAGTTAAGAACAGTACATAAGCCAGTTTGGGTGAGGAGGAAACTAGGGCTTGTTCCTTGTGGGGACAACTATTCCATAGGATTTTACTTCTGAATTGTGGTTTTAGAATTTTGGGAATTGGTGACAAAGGGTTTTTTTTTTCAGCTAGTGGTCCTGACTTTCACTGGCTCCTGAGCAATACTTCACCTCCAACAACCTCTTATTCTGCACCTCCAACAACATTGTCTTCTGCCTCTCTGGCTGATATTCTGGTCCCAGCCTTTTCTGAAAGTCACAGAGTGGAAGCCACTATAATTTTTGCAAAGCCTACTGAACTACTCACATTGCCTCAGAAAAAAAAAATCGCATGTTATAGGAGCTGGCAGAACTCAGTTTTGGAAATATCAGCGTTCCCTTCTTACCAAGGAAGAGGGGAAAACAGCAGTGAGCAAAGCCAGCCTTCGGCATTACCCACGTTTGTGCAAGTGCACTGTGTATGTCAATACGCTCCCTTAGCAAGTGCTGCCTTTGGATAATATTTCTGAATTGTTTTACAGTGCTACGCAAGAGAAACCCTAAACGATGAGAAGTGGAGGGACGGTGAGAAAGGTGACAGTGTCATCGCACTCCAGGGCAGGTGGGTGGGGATGTAGGCTGAGAGCGGGGCTAAACTGGAGTGCAGGTTCCAGAGCAAACCGGACAGGAAGAAACCGAGATTCAGCCGCTGCCCAGCCGGTTGCATTCACAGTCATAAGCAATGAGACAACCAGTGCTGAGTCACCCGGTGTTTTGTCATGGACCTGAGTGTGCATCCTCCCTGGGAAAAATCAAGCGTAATTACCACTTAAAAGAAGTGACAGACAAAAGGGTGAAGACAAGACACTGAGCCTGGTTTTCCCTTGCGATGTGCCTCCTCTGGTCACTGCAACCTGCAGGAAGTGATGTCAAATGCTTCTTCATAGAAATTTTGATCAGTTTCGCAGAGGCGGAAACAGCCACAACATAGAAGTCAGTAAAAAACTCAGGCAGTGGCTATTGTCAGAAAGGTTACTAGAACTGAAATCAAAACAATAAATATTCTAGTATTTGCTTTCCCATATAGAGCTCTTGATTGATAGGAACTCTGTAGTCTCTGAGTCCAGGGCAATAAAAATTCTTTATAATTCTAGAGAAGCTAATGGGTACTTCTGGTGTGAATTGGAGATGTGTGGTTTTGAAATACCTTTTGGGAAAATAAAAAAAAAAAAAAGAGAGAGAAACAATGTTAGAATACAGCTCTCACTATCCTGGCCTCTGAATTACTTTATTGCTCCTTCAAAATAAGAGCATTGTCATGGGAGATGCACTGAGATGTTCTAGTTAATTGTACACTGCCACTCTAGTTAAATGTAGAGGCAAAGAGCCACAACAACAATATTATATCACATTTTTAGACTACAGAATAGTAAGTTTAAATGATGCAACAATGCCACTAGCTCAGAAAATATTTTCTTAAACATTCCTAGGGAAGACAAGCACCTGTATTGTACTGAACCCCTTTCTCAAAGACAAATTCATTTCCCATCTGACTTGCATGGGAATGAGGCCTACCTTTCAGATGTTCTATAAATAATTTAGAAGTGTGTTGCCATCTGCTGGAGAAGGTACATCTTTTAATGCATCAACTGGTAAATGTGAAAGAACAGGCAAGATTTAAGGCACTCAAAGCCCTTACTTTAAATCTAAAAGAGAAACAGCAAATTTCAGACTAAGGACAGGTTGGGAGACAATGGTCTGAGCTTAATTTAATTATGTCAATCAATTAGGCAATTTATCAAAAAAGAGGAGTTAACACTTCACTGGAATGGGTGAGTGAATTAACAAGAGGAAGGTGATAAAGTTCATATCCCTGCTGTGAAACGGGGAAAGGCAGGCTGTTAACACCAAACAGTGAGAGGCTGGGTTGAAGAGGCATTGCTAGGAAAAACACAAAATGCTGTAAGACCACTGTCTCCACCAAGTTACAAGTTTCAGTTCTCAATCTTATCATTTATGGATCTTCCTTGAATATCAGAACTGAGCGATTAGCCGCAGGGTGCTGGTGACAGGAAAAAGGCTTTCTCGTTGTAAAAGGAGGTTCCTGTCCTTTGTGGGAAATCTTCTGTAGGTGTCAGGGGAGCAGTGGTATGCAGGTCTGCATGCTGCTTTGGCATAGTACGGTTCCACGCAGAGTTTACTGGTCTGCAGGAAGTCTGCTTCTGACAGTGAAGAGCTTGGGAGGTTGGTTAATCCTTAGAAGGTGGGCTCTGGCAAACTCATTTCAAGCCTTGATCTCTTTCAGGATAAATTATAACTGTTGTATGGCTCCCCATGTAGGTTCCAATTCAGGTTGTCATGGGTAGCTGTGATACTCATGGGTACACAGCCACTGCATTTTCTTTTACTGTACTAAATTTGTACATAGCATTCAAGTCGTCACTCAGAAACACTGTCCCTTCTCTTGGCAGAAAGTCTCTTGGTTGGGTGGGGGACATAGGTATCTCCAGCACTCAAAGCAGGTGTCTGAGAGCCTGGCTGTATCTTTGTTGGTATCTTACAGAGGTTGCTGCATTTGGGGAATTACACCTATTTACCTACAGCTTTTATGAATGCAGCATATATTTTATGTTGATCACAGTGAAGGAATATTCTGTATACAGTGAGGTGGAATGATGATCAGTACTGCATCTGTAGTGAAAATCTGTGAGGAAGTCCGGGGTTTAATTCAAATTATAATTGTGTCACTAGGTTCTGCCTTTACCTCTTCCCACAGCCACATCTTCCTAAGCTCTCCTCTGCATCAGCACTCAAGTTTGGATTGTGGATCACATACTCATCTGCTGTGGGGCAATGAACTCTCTCACCCTGCAATCATACATGCACTGATGTGTACAAAGAGTGGGCTGGACAGGGCAGCCAGGAATGACACAGTCAGTTTTGAGGAAGCCCAGATTTAGACAGGCTTAATCTTCTGGGAGTGTGGAGCTTGGACACATTGTGTTTGTCCATGCCATTATATAAAATCTGCTCCTCAAAGCAGCTGAAGATATTAGCATGCCATACAGCATCTAGATGTTGATAGCCATGTCCATGGTTTGGAGAAAATATTAAATATTTAAGTAAAAATTATTGCAAATTACTGCAACTGTGACCACAGTCATACCAAAACAAAAACAGGATTTAGGTTTCCAATCCAAACACGTTGTGGAAATCACCTAGATTCTCTCTCACAAGTTCCTCTTCTAGACTTAGACAACTGCAACACACAAAATATAATCATGTGATTCTCCACACACTCTTGGTGAATCAAAAAGCTGATAAATCTTTTGCTTGCAACCCTTGCTCTCCCCTTCTTTTTAGAAAAACAAATCAGTGAAAGCAGCAATGGGATATAATTATTGCACATTTGTACATTAAATAATCACAGCAGATGACAGCGCAGATGGACGGAGCAGGTTTGTGGGCCTTGATTAGCTTTAGGCTGATGTTTCATTTCCAAATAAGGTGAGAATCTGGCTTCCAATTTAACTCCACTAAAATCAGACACAGGTTTCTCATGAGCTATCAGCCCTAACAGGCTATAATATCTGATAGAATGAGAAAGAAATCTCTTTCATTTCTAGACATGACCAAGAAAAAAAAAATATGTTCTGATCTAGGCTTTGAGTAGAAACAGCCCATTGGGCTGGATGCTGAGAAATTTGTGCAAAATGTCAGTTTGATCTAATTTCTAGATATATTTCAAGACAGTTTATTTTCCCCTTACCAAATAACCTTCAGTTTTCTACTGCTAAAAATATGACTAAATAATTATGAACATAATTTTTGAAGGCAATAGGGGGAGATCTCATCTGAAGTGAGGGATCAAATTATGCTCAGCCCTATTACAAAAACATGAGCTGAAGCTGCAACCAAGGTAGAGAACTACTCGCATGCTCCTTGAAATTAATTACCTCACCTTTTTAAGAGGAGAAAGGCAGGAACTTCCAGGTTTGTTAAATCCTGGATTTGGTACGTCTGAATGAAGGCTATGATTGGCGATTTTTGCTGAGAAAATGAACACTCTAAGATGTCCTGTACTAAAGGACAGTCCTTGAAAAAGAACAAAAGGATTCAGCCTAGCTACAACTTACGTTAGACTGGAAATCAGAGCTTGAAATCATGAGAGCATTTGGAACAGGTACGAGCTGGAGCAGTTGGGGGAAAAAATACCCTCACTCTAAGGAACAGAGAAAGGACACTAAGATGTGGTATCTACAAGAGTGGGAGAATGGAACTGATAGTCTGAGAAGTCCCTTCCTACCTCATTACCCTAACCCTAATGTAATTTGCATATATCTTTGAGAAGCTGAAAGAGAACAGTTGCTGCTTATGATGATCAGGATGATTAGACCGCAAAAGAATGTGGTTTTGTTATTTTGGCTCGGAGCTGCCACATAAAGAGGGTAAACAGCAGAGGCTGGGACTGGGTCTCTGCTCCTGCCAGGGCTTGTGGGCAGATGGAGTCAGCAAAAGCCATGTTCTGTTTTTAGCAAAGCAGGTAGAAGTGACCCTGCGGAGGTGCGCCATGGGAGCCTCCAGGAACACCAGGGTTTGGGACCTGCATATCTGGCTCAGCACTGGGGAGGAGGCCTGAGGCTGAGTAATGCAGACCACAGCCCTAGTTTATGGGAATGTGGTGTCCAGTAACAGAGCAGAGAAAAAGGGGAGGGTTCCAAAGCCAACCACATGCCAGTGCTGCTGGTGGTGCCTGACTGCCACCTGATGTGCAAACTAAGTTTGGAAGGACCTCCTTTATTTCGTAATGGATCCCTTCATATTGCAAACTGTCTTGTACCCTGTGGGACAACATTTCTCAGTTTCTTCCAGAAAGTAAAAATTACATCAAATCTATAGTATGTTGTATATTCCCAGTATAGTATATAGCATACAGATAGTATACACATATACATCTCCATTCCTTTTATATAGCCTGGAGGAGACTGAGAGGAGACCTCATTGCAGTCTACAGCTTCCTCATGAGAGGAAGAGGAGGGACCAACAGTGATCTTTGTGATGACCAGTGACAGAACCTGAGGGAATGGCCTGAAGTTGTGTCAGGGGAGGTTTAGGTTGGATATTAGAAAAGGGTTCTTCATCCAGAGGGTGGTTGGGCACTGGAACAGGCTCTCCAGGGCAGTGGTCACAGCACCAAGCCTGACAGAGTTCAAGAAGCATTTGACCAATACTCTCAGGCACACGGTACGACTCTTGCAGATGGTCCTGTGCAGGGCTAAGAGTTGGACTCGATTATCCTTGTGGGTCCCTTCCAATTTGGCATATTCTGTGATTCTGTGAAACCCCAAGGATTGTGTAAGAGATTAGTCTTTTTTATTAATGCAATTGTTATAAATTCTGCTAGTTCAATCTAGCAGGTAAAATTGTAAATAACAATTGTTAGCACACCAGAACAAAAGAAAACCCTAGGTTATAAGTACTATTAAGCGATACAGAAGGTGGGTCCCACACACTGGGCCTAGAAAGTCGGGATAAACTCTCAGAGCAAGTCTAGCGTAGTTCAAGAACAGCCTTATGCTGGATCCCCCTATGCTGTGCCTCAATCATCATTCTAGCAACCACCACACAACAGAGCCAAGGTTTTACCACTCAGTGCTATACAAGAGCCACAACACAGGAGTTTTCCCAGGAGTATTTAAAAACATTCCATTGCAGTCAATAGGATCATCATGAAGTGCTGTGTTTGTAGGACCATCAGGATGGATCCTAGTGGGGCATTCTGCTGTGCTGCTGAGGTGATTTCCGGCGCACAGGGCTGCACACAACAGGACAGTGCCACCAAAAAATGGGAAAGAAAACCTTCACACCAGAGCTACAGATTAGAAAGCCAACATTACTTTGTTACAGTGCCAGGTGCATGGGAGGTCTCTCTGCCTGTCACTCACACAGAGAATCACATTTCTATTGCTTATATACAGTTTATTGCATGAAAATGTGTTTACATTCCCAGAAGTTTATTCCTATTTCCCAGAAGCCTTATACATATGCTAATTAATTGCATAGATCTTATTACACATGCACATGTATTTGGGAGGGGGTCATTTGAGAGGTCTCTAGTGTCCATTTGGGATGGTACCCTACCTCTTTTTATCCTTATTTGGTCACAAATACAAGTTTTGAAGTTTGGCATGGTTCTGTTTGCTGTATTAAACAACAAAACAGACCGTCCATCTCACACAGAGGAACTTCTGGTTTATTATTCTGATACAGGGACCCTTCAAGAAAAAGGATTTTATCCCTTTTCCATAAAATCATATGGTCTTTACTAATTTTTATCAGAACTGTACTAACTTTGTATTTTATATGAAGTTTTTATTTTAGCTTGTACCTTAGTTTATCAGTGACCTTAACCATGCACAGCTTTAGACAAAGAGAATTTAACCCTGTAACTGTACGCTGAACTTTAAGAAATAAACCAAAACCTTGTTTAGATTAGAGGCTAAGCTGTAAGAAATAAACCAGAAAACCTGTCTAGGTTGAGGCTTGCAGCTGTAACATTGTTTAGTTAAAAGGAAATATAGGGCTGCAGAGATAAGACAGCCCATCAGATCTGTTAAAAGTCACCCAAAATACACTGCTTAACTTTGGGGAGGGGTTATCAGTTGTAACCAAGTGTATAAACCTGGAAACACAGAAGTCTTGTTGAACATGTCTTTGGTGGAATTATCCCCATGTTCCCAGCACGCAATAAAAGGTCGACTTTTGCTCTATTCCATTAGATTTGATTGTTTCTTTAAATCAATTGGCATATAAAATAGCTGATAAAAGATCATCTGATTGACACATAAAACTGCTTTCTTCATTTGAGTGGGTCCTTTCTTACTGCAACACAGGCCTTCCGACACCGGCAGAAGCCGCGGGCACTGGAGGGATGCGGCCCCACGAGGGATGTCCTGGGACCGCCATAGCCACGCGTTCCCGCGGGACGGGGACTCGTCCCCTCCCCACGAAGCCCCGCCCCCTCCCCACGAAGCCCCGCCCCGCGAGGCCGCCCCTGCCGCGCCCGCACGCGCACGCGGCCACGTGACGGCGTCAGCTGAGCGCGGGCGGGGCCGGGCCGGGCCGGGGCCGGTGGCGGTGCCGGTGCCGGTGCTGGTGCTGGTGTTGGTGTCGGCCATGGCCTCCATCCTGGACGAGTACGAGGATGCCCTGCACCGCTCCGCCTCCGTGCAGCAGAGCCGCGCCAGCGTGGGCATCCCGCACTCCGGTAGGTGTTCTCGTGCGCCCGGTGGGGCCTGCGCTGTGCCGGTGTTCCCGCGGGGAGCGGGGAGGCGAGGAGGCAGCCCCGGCTGGTGAGCAGGGCATGTCAGCCCGGGGGAAGTGTTGCCAGCAAAAGGCGTGTCGCAGTGTGTGTGTCAGGGCGTTTTTCCGTCGTTCGCTGTGTGAAGTGTTTTGTCACAGGGAGCGCCTGATTCCTGGTGAAGCAGAGGAATAATAATAATGCGGATCAGCTCGGCAGAACTGAGGTGCTGGTTACCTGCGAGAGGGCTCTGCGCGGCCCTGGTGCCGTGGGGTGCAAATATTCCTGCAGTGTGAAGTGGCATATGCCTTTGTGGTCACAAATTGTAACCAACCACACCTCCGCCCTGCCCAGCTCAGAGCTGTGGGTGCTGGTTGAGAACGTTTCATCACTTTGCTTCCTTTTTTCTCTCGTCTCTGAGGAAGACAGCTCTGAGAGTGTTGGATGCATGCTCAGCTGTACCTGCATGGAGTTAGTTTCCTAACCCAGAGGCAGTTTCCAAAGAGTTCATTTCTTTTGAGTGGTTCCCGTTTGACTACATGATGGCAAGGTTACCAAGAAAGCAGTCTGTGTTGCTATTAAGCTTTTCTGTCAAGGTCTGTGAACCTTTGGTAGACTGTCCTGTTGAGGGAGGTGTCCAATCCATGTAAAGTAATGGCGTGATGACCAGTCAGTTGTTTCTCTCATGTGAGAGAAAGCAAACAAATGGCAGGTATATTCTGTGATAAATTCAAGCCTTATTAGGTTTAATAACCATTTGCTGTTAGATGCAACCATTCAACAGTTTGCTGAGTGTGGCAGGGAAATGTAGGTTATGAGAGGATTCTGTTCTACTTGGTATTGTCATGGTAGTACCAGCTGCTATGCTGAACTGGCATCTTTCAGTTACAAGTTTGGAAATACCTGGATGCATTCTTCCAAAGTTTTTCTTCTTATACTGTTGCCCACTGTGAATCTTTAGGGAGACTGGCTGGTGAGGTTCATATATGTGGTAAGAATTGATGAATTCTGTCATACTATGCGTATTATTGAGTATAAATACACTGACAGAATTACTCTGAGTCTAGGTACTGAAGTAGGTATGTTCCCCTTGTTTGTTGTGTCATGCATAGTTATTTTGTGGTATAATGTTAGATAAACAATGAATGGCCTGATCAGCTGTTGTGCAGAACAGTGTTGGGACAAGCCATGTTACCGAAAATAAATTTTCAAGGCCTCAGCTTTTCTTCTTGACTGCTGCAACACTGTCTCCAGGCATGGCTGCCTTACAGTTGAGAAATCTGCCTGTTTCCTGACAGCTGATGTTCGCAAAGAAAGTTTGGGAAACTGCTTAATGGCAAAGGTACAGCCTAATCAAGATTTTAATTATTCTTAAATCAGACCAGACTGTGGCTTGGGCTGGTAAAACTTGTGGGCAGTCTGAAGTTTGAGCAAATTTATTTTGGAAAAAGATACCATAATTAACTTCCTGAAAGCAGTCCTTAAGGTTAGATTGGAAATTTGGGAAGATGTTGAAACATATTCCTGTTTCAGTTAGTTGTTCCCTGCTGGAACACTGTTAAACTGCAGGTATTGTTACTCAAACTTGTAGATAACCAAGTAGTGACTCTATATCCAACCTGAAGTCCTGCTCCATTGTGAAGAAGTACCGTAGCTCCAGCATTGGGAGACCTACTATCACCCACTAGACTTGACTGATGTTGGTGAACTTAGATCTTTGGACAGATTTAAAGATTTAAGTAAATATACAGCTTTGACCAGATATCAGGGTGGGAAATGCTGCAGTAGAATCTCCCTTGAACAGAGGAGGGACATAAGGGTTGGGATGAAGGAGGAGGCTGTTTGAAAGGAATAAGCTTTATGAAGTTGAGATCTCCTTTGTACAGAGAACTGTATATTAAAGAAGCTTATCCTTCTCTTATTGAGGACACTAGTTAAAATCCTCATGTTAGTGGTGATGATCCTACAGGTGTTATAATTGTGATGAATACACTCCTAAAGAGTCCAGAATGCTGGAATCCAATCCACTGGCTTGAACTATGACTGAATTAACCACAACCCGTCCCACCTCAGCTCCAAACCCCTGCCTACATATAAGTGCTAGTTGTTCCCTTTCCTTCCTGTGTC
>JAOXXN010000065.1:25164734-25195745 GCA_026770055.1 Myrmophylax atrothorax
AATCTGCAGCTTGGGAGCTTTGTCTGTGTATTTTGAACCACAGTTCATACCAGCAAATTTAAACTGTGGCATTGCAGCTCCCTAATCTGAAATGAAGAACATCTGTTTGGTTTAACTGGAAATAAAGGATTTGCATAAGTGAATAATGTTTAAGGTGTGGATCAATGTGTAAGAAAAAGGCATGTACTGAGCAAAAGGCTGCCTGCTCAGATTGTGGTTGCTTTGTCTGTTTCTACATGTGCATCTTTCCTCTAAAACAAGGACCCTTTAAAGATCCTGTAGCTGGTCTAATGGTGAGGCAGAGGCAAGGAGAAGGCATTGGTAGAAGACGCAATTGAAGGATTCGTAGTGTTAGCAGTCTGCTTTCCACTACTGCACTGGCTTTTTCAACAGCACTAGGGCTGAAATTAAGAGTTTTCCAGAATAAGCTGGAGGAGGTTATAGGCATTGAGTGTGCTTCAAAGTTGTGCTGGTGGTCCCAATTTAGAGAATGTCAGGCCTATGCTCTTTAGGGCGGAAGTAGTGAGTTCCCTCTGAGATACAATTCCAGATTTCTTTTTCCTTTAAGTTGGCACCTTCCTAGTTAGCTACGCTGGCCATGCACAGCCTTAACTTGCTATAGCTCTTTTTGGTTTTGATCATCCAGTCCAGGCTTAACTGCTGCATGGATCTGCTTGCTTTAGAGATCCTTCACTTGCATATGGGGCAAAGCAGATGAGTTAACCTAGCAAAGTATCAGTCTGTGTGGCTTTCAAGGTAGTGTGGTCAGATGGAGATCCTCTGTGGTTTTCTTTGACAGAGTGTTGTGCAAGTCTTTGTGCATATGGGAAATTCAGCCACTGGAAAAACTTGTCTCATGGACAGATATGGATGACACTTTGTCATAAGAGCTGTTGGTGGATGCACACATGTTCCAGGATTTTCCTAATGAGTAGCATCACTTGGATTTGGTTTTATCTGAATGTGTTCTTATTTTGCAGTCCACTGGTTTATCTGAGCACTTTTGTAGTTTTTAGCTTCCTCATAAGACCATAAAGAGTGCTGTTCTCATTTAGGAATAGAATGGCATGGTCTCTTCAAGTCCCATGTTTCTTGGTGCAGATGTCTACCCATGTGAAATGAAAACTAAATCTGGTGTGCTGCTTTTCTGTACTGCCACATGTATTATAGATTCACCTGTCTTAAATGTTAGTTTGTTGACTACTTGCTGATGGCTGGGCTTTTGCCATTGTCATAGCCCAAGGAATGAGTTAGAACTGGATCTTGTGCTTCGCCCATCTGTACTGAAGATCATAAGAGGTTTTTAAAGGATTATACCTCTAAGATATATTTATTAACACATTTCTCCAACAGTATGCCACTTCTCTCAAGTCAGACTTTCTCCATTCTCTGCCTTTCCAATCTGGATCTCCTTTATAAATAATCTCTCGGTGTGCCTTACCACGTAAGCCACATTTCCTAAACTGTCTAGGACTAAACTGACTAGCTGAATACTTAATTAGTCACATTAGCTAACTTGCTCTGGTTGTACACATGCCTGTTTTTAGTTCATTGATTTGTCAGGTTTGCTTGGTTGGGCTTAAAATGCAGCATGTGTCCTATAAGGTGGCCATGTCTTGTCAAACTTCTTAACTCTAGCCTTAACTTAAATGGGCATTTGTTAGAATCCAGGCGTGGTTTCTGAAAAGACCTGAGGATTAGGTTAGTCTGGCTCCATTTTAGGATTTGCCCTGAAATGATAAACCAGTCTAAATGGTTCTTTGGCTCTGGAAGTGATTTATGCCAAGATTGGAGCATTGATTCAGCAATCACCAAGTCTTAGCTATTGTTTTGGCTCTAATAAGTAGTTTGCATGCTGACTCGCAAAAGCTGGAGAGTTGCAGTTAGGACAGTGTTATGGTTGGTAAAACAGGGTTGTGGTAAAGGCATCATTGTGACTCCAGCTGTGTTTCACGTTTCATGCAGTAAATAATCCAACAGAATCTGTGATGAAGTCTGCTGTGTGGATACAGAAAAACCCAAAATAGCTTTAAAAACAGCTTTAGCTTGTGTGTGATGAATGTAAAGTATGGTAGCTCATGCAATTCCAACATGGAATGAGAGAGAAATGTATTTCAGTTAACACCACAGTGGTCTCTTGTGTAGCTTGTATGGTACTGTCTGCCCAGAACCCTCTTTATGTCTGAGGTAATACCAGACATTCTTTCTTGTGTTGAACAAATAAACTGTCAACCAAGGAAAACAAATTACTATGTGATTCTACTCTAATTTTCAGCTTTTTTTGCAGTTTATGTGACAGTTTTGTGGCATCCCCTGCAATTTGATGTGCTTTCAAATTAATGCTTATGACAAGTTTGCAGTTCTGTGACAAGACAGTAAAGCATATTATTACTTTTCTTTCCTGATATACATATCTATTTGAGTGCTGCTCTCTGTGTACATGCTGTGGGATTGTTGTTACGGGGTTTTGTCTTACTTAGTTTTTAATTGTTCACATTCTTTCTGCAGGATATGTGAATGCACGACTGGAGAAGGAAACACCAATATTTAACAAGCAAAGGATTGATTTTGCTCCTCCGGAGAAAATTAACAGCTTAGTGGTCTCCTCTAACCAGCTTTGTATGAGCCTTGGCAAAGACACCCTTCTCATGTAATGCTGCCAGAGTCCTGAAGTTATTGCTTGTTTTCCCCTGTGGGTTTTTTTTTCCTTAAGTTGATAGAGAATTTATATTTGCAATCTGGATAAGAAGTCATGAGCTATATATGGAAAACAGGTAAGGAGTTACATGTACATGAACTTCTGTTGAAAGCATGCCTTCATGGTTTCTCTTTGCAGGATTGATCTGGGGAAGCCAGATGAACCTAATCAGGTGGAACTGGGACGCAAAGATGAAGCCAGGGTCTACAAGATGTTTTTGGACCACACAGGTGAGGCAGTGGACTGTGTATATTTACACACAGTGGAAAGTGGTGCATTTGAGCCTGCATAACAAGTACTGGTGAAGTTCCCTTCATGTTCTGTGCATATGGAGATCAGGTTGATCTTCTCTGTTGCCCAGGGACCCTTTTGCTATTAGTAAAACATTGGCTTGTTGTGTCTGTATTGTGTTTGTGAACTCTCTGAAGTGAACACATGCAATTAGACTGTTTTGAGCAAGGCTGCTAAAGTAAAAGGAAATTTTTAGCCATCACTCTATGCTGTATGGTTTATATGAGAACTTTTAAAATGGACCATAAACCGTCTGCAGTTCACTGTAGCCTTGATTGATTTTAAAAATATTAAACAAAAGTTTGGAAATAGATGCTCATATATCTCACCAATTGGCAGGAATAGGAGCGAACTCTGGGAACTGTTTATCCTTAGGACACTTATTGAAACAGAATACCTTCTTGCTAAAGCATCTGGGACTAGTAAGTTAAGTTTGCAACATATGGACTACCATTCTGATCCAGCATGGAAATCCCCCACATTCATATGAATGCCTGGGAAAGTCTTGGATTACGTATGTTGATATTGGATCTTATCAAATGTTAGGATTAGAAGCCTCAGGAATTTGGCTTGCTTAGGCACAGTCTTAATTTGTTCTCTTTCTCCTTCCCATTCCTGTCTCCCGTTGGCAGGCTCCCATCTCCTGATTGCTCTGAACACCAGTGAATGCCTTTACCTGAACAGAAGTGTTCAGAAAGTGCGGGCACTCTCCCGCTGGAAAGGACACTTGATTGAAAGTGTGGGCTGGAACAAATTCCTTGGTTCAGAGACCAACACTGGGCCCATCCTGGTGGGGACATCCCAAGGGCAGATCTATGAGGCTGAAATCTCTGTCAGCGAAGGAAGCCTCTTCAGCACTAACCCTGACCAGTACTTCCGACAGGTCTACACTCTGGAGGAGGAATCAGGACCTGCTCCGGTCTGCTGCTTGGAGATTGAACGAGGGATAGAAGGGAAATTTTTTATTATAGCAACCACGAGAAAGAGACTCTTCCAGTTTGTTGGCAAAGTGCCTGAAGGGACAGAGCAGCAAGGCTTCAGCTCCATATTTGCTACGCATGCTGACCATTTGCCCAGCTTTCGGGAATTTCCAGCCAACTTGGGTTTCAGTGAGATTGCCTTTTACACTCCAAAACTCCGTTCCAACCCACGTTCCTTTGCCTGGATGATGGGAAATGGTGTTTTATATGGTACTTTGGATTATAGTCGTCCTGATTCCATTTTGAGTGACGAACGGGTCTGGGTTTACCCTTCTGATATTGACATAACTGTGAACAAGCCAATATCCATTGTACTTACCCAGTTCCACTTCCTGTTGCTGCTGCCTGACCGGGTGAAGGCTGTATGCACTCTGAATGGGCAGGTTGTTTTCCAAGATCTGTTCCTGGAGAAGTTTGGCCTGCTGACACGTATGATCAAAGATCCCACAGTCCAGCAGATATGGATCCACACTGAGAAAGTAGTGTTCCGCTACCATGTCCAACGGGAATCTAGAGATGTGTGGAAGATGTATATGAATATGAACAAGTTTGATTTAGCTAAAGAGTATTGTAAGGACCGTCCAGAGTGTCTGGATATTGTGCTGGCAAAAGAGGCAGAGCACTGCTTCCAAAACAAGAGGTATCTAGACAGTGCCAAATGTTATGCACTGACCCAGAACTACTTTGAGGAGATTGCTCTGAAGTTCATTGAAGCCAAGCAAGAAGAGGCCCTGATGGAGTTTCTGATTAAAAAGTTAAGTAACCTAAAACCTTCAGAGAAGACACAGACCACTCTGCTGACCACATGGTTGACAGAGCTGTACCTGAACTGGCTGGGTATATTGGAAGGAGATCCCTCAAAACGAAATCTCTATTTGGATACACGGGAGAAGTTTCGCACTTTCCTGAGCAGTCCTAAAAACAAAGACTGTCTTTTTAATAATCGGGCATCTATTTATGACCTGTTGGCAAGCCATGGTGACACAGAGCATATGGTCTACTTTGCAGTCATCATGCAGGATTATGAGCGTGTAGTAGCTCACCACTGCCAGCATGATGAGTATGATGAGGCTCTAAATGTGCTATCCAGGCACAGAGATGAGAAACTGTTCTATAAGTTCTCTCCAGTTCTAATCCAGCATATTCCCAAGAAGGTTGTTGATGCTTGGATTTCTATGGGCTCGAGACTGGATGCCAGGAACCTCATTCCAGCCCTTGTTAACTATAGCCAGAGTGCCAGCACCCAGCAGATCAATGAAGCCATTAGATATATGGAGTTCTGTGTCTATCAGTTGGAGGAAACCCAGCAAGCCATTCACAACTACCTGTTGTCTCTTTATGCACTATGTCGGCAGGACTCACTGCTATCATATCTGGAGCAAGCAGGAACCAACCCAAACAGGATCCACTATGACCTGAAGTATGCATTGCGCCTGTGCGCAGAGCATGGGCACCACCGTGCATGTGTCCATATTTACAAAGTGATGGAATTATATGAGGAGGCTGTGGATCTTGCTTTACAGGTGTGTGTGTGTCTGCATGCTGTGATATACAGGAATGTAGCTTATTCAAGTTACCTTGAACAATGGAGCATTGAGAGCAACTGGACAGACTCATGGGTATCGAAGCTGTGCAGCTAAAGCTAGGAAGAAAGACCTGTCTCTATTAACATACTTTTGTGCTTTCACAATTGTTTTAAGTAGACAGCTGTTACAAGCCATAACTGAGGATAGGGGGCATGGAAAGTACAAGGAGGAGTACTGTCTGTCTTAAGCTCAGTCTCTGACATAAAGTGTCTGTAACTTACCTGCCTTTATGCAAGACTTGTATAGCTGCAGGTAAGGATTCTGATTCCTTCCTATTCCTAGCTGTGGTACTTGTTGCGGAAGAATGCCTTTGTCAGCTTACTCTGACCTTCAGGGAGGTGTTGGATTTTTTTCTGTTGGCATTGCTATGTCTTTGCTGAAATGTGTTACCAACAAAGATACAGTAACATGGATTTGCCCTTTTTGTGCTGGGCTTTATTCTCTGTTGGTTAGCAAATGGATCATCAAGGGGGAATACTGGTGGAGAGGACAGGTGCAGGAGCAGGCCAGCAGTGCAGTCCGAGGTAGAGAGATAGCAGTAGGAGTTTTCTATTAATGCCTCCTGTAATGGACAGCAGGCTTTGAAGTTGAATGGTAGGTAAACAAAGAGGGAAAATTAATGCTGTGTCCTTGTCTGTCCAACTTCTAGGTGGATGTTGATCTTGCCAAGTCCTGCGCAGATCTTCCTGAAGATGATGAGGAACTCCGGAAGAAGCTGTGGTTGAAGATTGCTCGCCATGTTGTTCAGGAAGAGAAGGATGTCAAGAAGGCTATGGCCTGCCTTTCCAGCTGTGCCCTGCTGAAGATTGAAGATGTGCTGCCATTCTTTCCAGACTTTGTCACTATTGACCACTTCAAGGAGGCAATTTGTAACTCTCTGGAGGACTACAACAAGCACATTGAGGAGCTGAAAAGAGAGATGGAGGAAGCCACACAGAGTGCCAAGAGGATCCGAGAGGACATCCAAGAAATGAGAAATAAGTATGGCTCTGTGGAGCCTCAGGAAAAGTGTGCTGCTTGTGACTTTCCACTTCTGAACCGCCCTTTTTACCTTTTTCTGTGTGGTCACATGTTTCACTATGACTGTCTCCTCCAAGCAGTTTTCCCAAACCTTCCTGCCTATAAGCAGGCAAAACTTGAAGATCTTCAGAAGAAGCTGGCAGCTACCAGTCAGCCATCCAAGAGCCACCATCGTCCCAAGGATGCAGATACCATTAGCTTGGGGAAGGGGCAGCAGAGTCGGGAACAGATCAAAGCTGACATTGATGATATTGTGGCAGCTGAATGTGTGTACTGTGGTGAGCTGATGATCCGATCCATTGACAAGCCTTTTATTGATCCCCAAAAGTATGAAGAGGAGATGCAAAGCTGGCTGTAGTTTTCCAAGTCTGCAACTGTCGATACAGGAGAGTGGTTTTGTTCACAACCTGCAAAGCTTCTGTGGTGGCAGTATAACCTCCAGGAGCAGGAGCACAGTGGCTTCTGTGGAACTCCAAGGAGAGCAGTGGGATCTTCTTACCAGGATTACAGAAAACTAGTCTTGAAAAATGGGAGAGATATACCTATGGCTGTTTAAGAACTTGAACAATAGTTAAAACTAACTTACTTATATCCTGGAATACATTTAGCAGATGTTTGCTGCTTGCAGTTGTTCTGAGATTCTCAGTGTGAAGCTCATGGAGTGCCTTGTTGTCCAGAAGGAACTGGGAATAGCCCATGATTTGTCTTCCCTGTTGTGTGGTATTTGTTTTGGTGAAGGCAAGCTTAAGGGGAAAAGTAGTGAAGGACATTAAGCAATGTAGTCTTCATTAATTGCTTTCAAAGCTGGAAATTGCCCTCTGTTTCCTTTTTGTTGAGAGTCTATAACCACATACATGGAAAGAATATGAAAGGACAAATACATCACATATTTATTTTGTAAACATCATGCTACACAAATACATGTTTCTGCACAATATGAACTAAGAATGTGTGTAATTCTCAAGCAGGAGTGTCTCATAATACACTAAAATAATTTGCCTTCAATTTAAGATGTGTAATTCTCTTTCTCACAAGCTTTATGCACAAGACCATACATTGGAATTTTCTCTAGGTACTGTTTCTGGAAATGCCTGTTCATGCCTTCCTCCCTCTCTCTATCCTGTTTCTACTACGACTGCCTTTGTATAGTGGGTCTTGGTTTTGTCTTCGCCCCAAACCAAAATTGATAGATGCAGTAGTAAGGTTTTAACTGATACTCTGCAAGCAGGAACACAACCTCTTTGTATTATCCTGCAGTGGTCCTCTTCAAGCTGCACTTGATACTAGACTAGAGATCAAGTCAGAGTTTTGCTCAATAGTAGGCTACAGAAAAATTCAGTGGTGTGAAATTCCCTTTGCCCTTCAAAGCCAGTACCTTGTACTTAAAATGTCTTTTGCCTTCCTGATATTTTTTGATACTTTCTGGAGATGACTGTAAGTCAGTGCTTCTATCTGTTGCTCCAACTTGGAAAATTCTTCCCAGAAGATAACAATCACTGCATCGTGAGTGAGTGAACAAAAATTTTCTTTAGAGACTTCTCAAGGGTTCCTTGTTTATTTAAAGAAAATAAAATTTTAATGAATTTTTGCTGTTTTGGGTCTGAATCACAAAGATAGTAATTGACTGAAGAATTGAGTGTTCTGAAAGAGGTTATAATATTCTTGTAATTGAGGCAATAGAAAATACTTCTGAAAAACCTTTTCAGTTCTTTCACATGAATGTATGTGCTTGTCCTCTCTCAATCTCCTAATCACTTACTGTGTTTGTAGCATTGTAGAAATGGGTCTTCACGTTAGTGTAGGAGAATATAAACTGGTGTCCTCAAGGATCTGACCTAAGAATTCTGATAACAATTCAGAACTTCAGAAGAACTTCTATGCTTTTGTTGGGAGCTTCAGCCTGGAGCGAATGAATTTTATTTCTGTAAAATGACATGAGTAATAAAGAACAGATCTGACAGTAGCATGACCTGAGGTTTTGAAATCCTCTTTTCTTTGTTGGATAGGCAGTCTTGTTACCATCTGGTGGTGTGTGTTTGCTGTCTTATCAGAAACCACTGTTTCAGTGGTTCCATTAAGAGGTGGCTCAGAAACCCACACAAGTATTTTTCTTTGGCTCTGGATAGCCTTTTTGAATAAGTTGATGAGTCTGCCAGAAGAATTTGTGATGAAAACTAAATGTAATGCCTTTTGATGTTTAGCATTAAATCTGTTGCAACTGGTCACTCCTGTGAATCATCTTTTTTTCCTGTAAGCAGTGTGATATTTAAGGTGGTATGTGTCATTATAAAGCAACAGTAGCCCGCCACCCAAACCAGTTTCTGGTCAAAGTTAAGTAGCTGCTTTTCTGTCCTTTAGCAGAAACACAAGTATCAGCTCATTCTGATGCAGGGGGTAATTTCAAATTATTTATTTTCTTTGAGATGTTCTTAATACTTGTTCCATCTCTTTACTTTTGGGGTTTTACAGGAAGCTTTCCTGGTATATTAGAATTATTGTAGTCCTCCATTCTTTTCCTTGGTGCTGCAGAAGTTGCATCACTAAATGTTTCTGTTGTGCTCTGAAGTTTGCTTATAGACCTTTCCAGAGAGATCTGCTTGTCCATAATATTGGAAGAAGCGTGTATCCATGGGAACTGAGGGATGGCAAGTAAATAAAAACAGTCAAGCCTTTGCCTGAGATGGGGTGGTAGAGGAAGGCACCTCAAGAACCTACTGATTCCAGTTGTAGGTATCAACATGTCTCAGTTAACAAAACTAGAGCTAGGTACTTTTTTAATAACTAGTATGCAATATTCTCTGAGGGCTGTAGGCGTGTGCACCACATGCACATACCACGAATCTCATGGTTCCTTACCATTGTTAACTGAAAAATCATTTAGGTGATTTGTTGTCAAGGTTATGGAGAGTGTTACTGCAGCAATGACTGCAGGACTGATTAAGTGACTAGTGCTAGTAGTACAGTAAGCTACATAAAGGTGTCTTCTGAACTTTCTTTACATTGTCACATGCTTCAAAAGTTTGAATAATCACTCATGTCGGGTTCTTAGCAATTTTGCAATGTCAGTGAAAAAGGTAAGAGAGTTTGGTTTTTTGGGGAGCGAGTGGGTATGTGGTGGTGGAGGAGAGTGAACTGCTTACTGTTCTCCCATAGATCTAATCTGCAAGATCTTGCTCTCTGCTTTCAGAATAGCATTTTTATCTTTTCTCCTTGTAATTACAACACAGTTACATTTTAGAACTCAGTCCTTTCTTTTTTAGCTATGTACCAGCTGTTACAAGTGGTGTGGCCTTGGACTTTGTCCTTATCTGTGTGAATAACTGCTGCCATTTAGTTTAATGCAGCTGAAGAACAGCATAACCAAAAGGGAAGGGGGAAGCCTCAGTCCTGTGTACCCAAAACAAATACCTGTAGCTAGATCTACGCTTAAGAAATCTAATTGTGCAGGCAAGACCTATAGCCCACTGTGCCTACCAAATAACCTGTCCTAGGCCTTGAGCAAGGGTTAGGGGGAAATGCCTGGAGCTGAGGGAGGCAATGGTAAGTGTGTGTGTTGAAAGAGTTTGTAGAGAATTTCAGGTGCATTTGCTGTTGATCTGTGTAGTTGAAAGCAGCTAACTGAAACTTGGAGAGCAGTGTGTTCTATCTCCTTTGGAAAAATGAATGTCTAGGCTGGAAATTCAGAAAGGGAAATTCTTAACAAGCCACTAGATGTCATTGCTGTTCATTCAAATACTCAGGTTTGCTGCAGACTTAGAGGTGTTTTGTAGCAGAAGAAAGAACAGTACACAAGTGAGCAACTGAAGCAGGATCGCAGCACCTTTGGGGATGTGTGGAGTCAGATCTGTAAGGCAGCTATTGGAGGTAAAGATGTTAAAAATTTTCTTTAACTAAAAGGCAATTTCAGTTTACAGGTCACTGCTGTTCAGGTTTTGAGTATCAAAATATGGATTTACTCTTAATAAATATCACAGAATTGTAAAATCATTTAGGTTAGAAAAAACCCTTAAGATCAAGCCCAACTGCTTACCCAGTACTGCCAGGTCCCCATTAAACCGTGTCCCCAGGTGCCACAACCACATGCCTTTTAAGTACCTTCCAGGATGGTGATTCCATCACTTCCCTGTACAGCCTGTTCCAGTGCCTGACCACTCTTTCAGTGAAGAAATTTTTCTTACTATCCAATCTAAATCTTCCCTGGCACAACTTGAGGCTGTTTCCTCTCATCCTGTCACTTGTTACCTGGAAGAGACCAACCTCCTCTTGCTACAACCTCCTTTCAGTTCATTGTAAAGAGCAGTAAGATCCCTCCTCTGCCTTCTTTTCTCCAGGCTAAACAGCTACTGTTCCATCAGCCACTCCTCATAATACTTGTTCTCCAGACCCTCGTTGCTCTTTGGACAAGCTCCAGCACCTCAATATCTGTCTTGTAGTGAGAGACCCAAAACTGAACATGGTGTTTGAGGTGTAGCCTCTTTTGTTTTGTTGTATCCTAGGGTAGGTTCCCTACAGACCTAGTTGATTTAGTAGAGACACCATCCCTGGGCTTGGAGTTGCAATATCTGGTGGCCTTGGGTCTGGCCATTTTTGCTTATCCTGTTCACCCTATCCTGACAGCAGACACACAGAATGTGAGCCTGAGTTCACATTTGGTGTGTCTTGTTAAAAGCACCAGTAAAGCCGGATTTGTAATATGATACTGGACACTGTTTACATAAACAGTTAAGTTAGTATGTTTGCTTTTGCCTCTGACTTGTGGGGTCATAATCCCAATAAAACAGCAAGTAGGAGTAGGTACATCTTGTACTCCATCAAAATAACTCCATCTGTAGTTTGACTCAGACTGCAGTCATGTATTAGCATGTATTTCTTGGAATGGGTAGTTTCCATTCACCACTGTCCTGTCAATGTCAACATATAGACGGTCTATGTTTACAAGGGCAAATTCTTAATTTCTAGTGGGATTTCATGAGGAGTTGTTCCTTGCATCACTTCATCCAACAAACCTGTACTGAGCTGTTGGAAGACAGACTAAAACCAGGCCTCTTCCTTACAAGTGTCCTGAGCTGAATTTTGAGGTTTGAAATGTACAGGATTTATGATATTTTTTATTTGTAATTTGTTATTGTTCAGATGGATTAAGTAGTTTTCCTCAGAATAGATGGAGTACCATGTGATTCACTGTGGTGTGTGTAGTGTTTATGAGAGAATGTTAAGGCATCTGCCAAGCAGAGAGAGGCTGGTAAGGCTCTTCTGTTGTTTTTGTGTATGAAGGAAGGGATGCCCTGGAAAGGAAAGGAAATGGTGGTTTCTGCAAAATAATTTGGCCAAACTATGTATCTGACTTCTGGGAAGCTTTTCCAGTGAAGCTGTGGTACTGATGGTCTGTACTATTTACACTGAAGTTCTGAGGAAGAAAAACTTCTTTTTCTTTGGAATAAGAATTTCCATAAAATCGAAGAGCTTAGTGCTTGAAAGTGGAACATTATAGGCGTGCCTTAAATTTGCAGTGGATTGTTTATGGGTTCAGATCCTAATCTGTCTGCTGTCTCTGAGCATGCCCAGTCCAGACTTAACACCATCTGAACCCTCCAGGATTTGAGTTTCATGCTCATACACTGTGATTTTGGAGACTTGTGATACTTCCCCCTCAACTCAGTGCTTGGGTTTTTTCACTCCCAGATCTCATGGAAAGGCATCAAGCTACTTTTTTACAGAATTAGCTTTAAAGCAACCTGGCCTGTAGCTGTTTTCAGGTGAAAGGAGGGGGAAAAGATTAAACAAACTTGTTAAATCTACATGTTGAAACTGGTTTGGATGGAGAGAAAAAGGGGCTCAGGCATTTGCTCTCTGTAATGGCCAAAGGTATTGGAGGCAGCTTGTTTAAGTAGGACTGGTTGCTTAGGAACAGGGAAGCTGCTGGAGCGCTCTAAGGTTACAAGTACAGCTATAGCTGATCCTGCACACTCTCTTTGTCATGGTGGGACAGCTCAGCAGAGGACAGTTTCCAACTTGCAGCAAGTCAGTATTGGGTTCAGACTTCCTACAGTGTTTCACAGCCCCTATGTGATGGTGGTAGTTGTTTTAATTTAGCACTTGAGCTGCAGAGCTTGACTGGTGCAGGAATAAACACCGCTGATGTGTCTGTACATCAGGCTGTCTCACTGCACAGAGATTTCCACCATATGCTTCTAAGCACCACATAAACACCCTTGTTTTATAAAGGAGCATACAGGCTGTACCTGATAATGTGACAAGTAGTAATTTTGACATCTTCCTATTTTGCAGGAGTTCATATATTCCTGCTCTGCTGCTGTGCTGGCTGTAGGCTGTGTTTTCTTCAGAAGGAGATTAGATCTAGCCGTTTGTCTAACACATGGTTTGTTTGCTTCATCTGAACTGAGAACACTATTTATTGGTATAGGTTTATTACAATGAAGGTGTTCAGGAGAAGCTGAACCATAGCCTAGCCCTCATTTCATACTGATTTGTTCATTGTAGGTGGCGGTTTCTAGGAAAAGGATTAAACAACTGGTTTGGTATCCAAAAGCAAATGTTCTCTATTTCAAGTCCAAGTGCTGGTCACTTGGCGTGGGGTGTGATCTTCAGAACACAACCTGAACTTGGAGGCTGCTGAACTCTGCTTAAGCAGACACCAGTGCTTTCCAATTAGTCAGTCATTCAACAGTCTTTTTTCATCTCTTTGTGTTTACATACTGAATCGATTTTCTACCAAATAAATTATTACAGTGGAACTGGGTTCGTAATAAAGTTGTTTCTATCTACAGATTCTCTTTTATTTTCCCACTTTTATTAAAAGTGAGGTGCACAGCGTGGTTTTGAGGGATGTCACAGACAAAGAGCATAGAGGCCGCTGGATTATTTTTTTAGGACTTGTCTCTTCAGACTCTACATGACAGTTATTAGCAGCTGGCCTGACTGGGTTAGATGGCTGCTGTGTGTTTTTCACCATGTGAACAAGACAATTATTCTCTGGTAAGAGCCTGTGAAGGCATGAGTAATAAAAAATTGTTGGCTAATTGATGTGGTTTTAGCAAAATAGCTCTTGTCCAATTTTTCTCACAGTAGCTATCAAGATAATATTATGTATAGAAGATCTAACTAAAATATGCCACATGTAGCTGAACCATATGTTGCCATCCTTGATAACAGGGCTGTAAACTTAGATCAACTCATGCTGTTTGAGAGAGTTGAGCAGAATGTTGCTGAGTGAGGAGGACACAGAGACTTTGAAGCTTACTCTCCTAGATGTCCCAATTCTTTGTTTAATACTTGCCTGTGTGCCACAGCATGACTGTCTCAGATCGACATCTGCATTTGTGTTACAATGGTACATTCTGCTGAGTGGCCTTTTTGGGGAAAAAGCACTTCCTTATGTTCTGCAGTCTGTTTCAAAAACTTGCCTGCTTTCCCAGTTAAGGAGATTGGAATAACTAGGACCATGTCATCTTTCTATGTTCTTCTGAAAGGTTGTTCATGGTAATCCTCAGTATTTACTTCAAAGACACAGAGGCACGTTTTCCAAAGCAAAAAATATTCTTGTTCGGGAAACATCTGATGGAGGGGGAAAAGAAATGTCCTGTTCTGTGAACTTGAGTGGGCACAAATCAATTAATGTGGACTTTTCTAAGTAGCATCTCCTTGCACTTGTTGGCTGTTGATTGAGAAATGTCTGTGATCCTTGATCTACCCAGTATTTGTACACACAGCCAGTCCTAGGAGACTGAAGTGGAACAATGTATAGCAGTATTCAGCAGACAGTAGGTCTAGACTCTGGCAATGGTTTCTTTGTTGATGTAGAATCAGAGTTTACTCCCTGAAAGCTGCTTTTCTCTTCAGCATAGTTACATAAGCAGTAGGGAGTTTTCAGAACAATCTTGAGCAGCCCTTGTACCCTTATGAAGAGGTTACCTGAAAAGTGATAACTTCACAGAATCGAGTGATTCAGTACTGTGTTTTAGCAACTTTGAGTTGCTTGTTTGTTGCTGTGGCATCTGAGCCAAAAGTAAAGGTGTGAATTATTTGCCTGCCAGGCATCTTGTCCTGGCCTGGGTTATGCTCTGACAGAAATCAACAACTTGAGAAGTTCGTGTTGAAATGAGGAAGTAGGAAGAATTTCTGCACACAACCCAGATATTGTCAGTTCTTCAGCACATCTGTGTGATACTAGGTCAGAGCAAGGCTGGGTGTTCTCTGTAAGTCAACCAAAACCTGCAGGTAAGGCCTTGAACAGAAGTTCAAACTGCTCTCTTCTTATCCTGTTCTTAAGTCAGAACATTTCTGGAGCTGACTGTCTTCTTATGAGACCCTGAGTCAACAGTGATGCTTGACATGTACTTTTTTTATTCTTCTGTCATTGGGGCAGGTATGATCTTAGCATCCACCTTGGTCTCTCACTTCTTTCACCTTCTCTGCTCATTGCTTTAGCAAACAACTGTTTGATTCTGACATAAATACTTAAAAAGTGGTGAAGCTCCCTGCCACTAAGCTTGAAAACTAAGGAAGAAAGGAAGAGAATTATGTCAAGAGGGTAACAAGAGGCCCACTGGCTTTCAGATTTCAGAAGGATGAAACATGGGTGGCAGGCCTAAGCTTGGGTATTGTGATGAATGTAGCTTGCAGCCTTTATTCCAATACAGCAGAATTAGTACAGGCTCTGAAAATTCTTGCTTCTGGCCAATCTCTCTTTCCTGAAGAATGTACTGCTTTTCTCTGAGTCCTAGATGGGAGCATCACAAGGTTGTGAGGGAGAGGGTGTCTCAGTTTTTATCATTGACAGGAGACACAGAGAATGATCTACAAGCCTCTTATAATGCTGGAATGAGAAGTTAGAGAGTAGGACAGAACATGTGTTGGATTCAAGAGGGTTACTGATGTATAAACAGCTCTCCTAGGTGCTGCTAAGTGTCAATACCCAGCTTTTAGGTGCTTTTATTTCCTAAACTACACTGTGTGTATATGGAAATATTGGGATCCTTACAATGCTTTTAGATGGTTACACAGCTCAGTCACTGCTGAGGTGTCAGGACAATTCAGTGTCATGTCTGGAGTAGCTGTGCTGAGCTGTCTCAGGAGCAAAGCAATAGGATGGCTGTTGAACAAAATTTGAGATTTAAATCTACAGAGACTGCCCATGGTAGCATGGTCTTGTTGAAGAACTGAGTCTGGGTTTTTTGGGGTTTTTTTCACTGCTTTTTCAGTGCCACAATGGACATATGAAAGGGATTTGGCTTTTCCTATGCCCGCCATCTTACCATTAATGAGTACAGGAGGATCAAGGTGGCTGCAGGAAATATTCCTGCCATTAGCAAACAGGTATCTGATTTTGCAGAGAGGTGACTGAGTTGTTCTTTCCCCTTTCAAGGTGGGTCACATAATATCCCCATTTCAAAACAAAAATAACCCTCAAAAAAACCAGGTGGCAATCTGTCTCTACCAAATGAATTTCTGTTCCCTCTCTGAGTTTTAAGTTAGCTAATTTGGGTCATGAGTTATACAGAACCCTTGGGTTTTGGCAGCAGTCCAAGGCGGTAGCCTATGAAAAGTTATTGCGTCCAGACGCCTACTGAGTGGGGACTTAAATGCAACATATCCCAGGCTGGAGCTGTTAGATGGAGACTGCAGTAGTGTCCCTGAAGTCCTGAATTAAAAAAAATAGCAAAGTTGCTGGATTTGAATAAATGGGGCTGTTGCTCTCTGCCTTGATGTCATCCAGTACATATCAAAGTCACCCCTTTCCTTTAATAGCCTGAAGGAAGCATGCTTCTAAAACCAACTCTTGCTGTCATTCCTGTATCTCCTTTTAGTCCCTTTGAATAGTAAAAATCCACATTTTCACTTTTTAGTCACCACAGCCTGGATACGACATCACTAGAGGATGTTGATTTTTCGTCACAGTCTCATTAACATCTTAATTTGGGTGTTGGTGCTCCTTTCTCATGCTCAGGTGCCTAATAAGGATTCTTATCACTCCAAAACAGTTACTTTGGATTTCAGCCCAGCATGCGTGGGCATTGGCAGCATTTGGATATTGATAGGGATTTCTACTTCCTTCTTTTCTTTGGGCCACTTTCTTATTACAAGAATTCCTTATATCTTTCATGCTCCAATGAATGCAACACTCCCAGGGTGGTGTCTGGGCAGTAGGTGTTATGTATGTACCTTCCCAGCTGCCAGGGCCAGCACAAACAAGTATAACACAGCAGTGGCCTGCAAGGCACAGGGGGACAAAAAAAAAAGGCACTACCTTTTTCAAGCCCTTAGATCTAGTTTTGGGAGATTACTTAGTCTTGTTAGTTTATTGTGTCATTATTAAACTCAAAGGCAGTTAAATGCCACACTGATCCCGTCAGGTCTCAGAAGCTGAGCAGGGTCAGACCCGGTTCGTGCTTGCATGGGAGACCTCCTGGGTATACCAGGGGCTGTAGGTGCTAGTCCTGAGGACTTCACTGTCACCATCCAAAGTCGCTTGGCCATGGCAGATGAACCTGAGGAGTTAAAGGGTGGGGCCAGTTCTGCACACGCTGTGCCTCACCTAAAAATCCACTGCGCAGGCTGGAAGGGCACACCCACGTGGGTAACAGCCCTTCCCAAAATCTTCATTTGCGAAGCCTGGCCATCATGATGATTAAACTTGGATATCTTGACATCTCTAGCACCATTATAATGTGATTAAAGGGAGAGTCAAATGCCCTGACCATTTTGGCTGGTTGAAGTGGTCCTCTGGGTCTATAGAGTGGCAGAAGAGTGGACCTTTCAAACAGTACAGTACTGGTTTTGTTTTGATTCATTATTTGAAAGGTGAATCAATAAAATCTGATTCTTACAGAAATCTTTACAATTGCTGCTTAAACTTGCATCTTACCTTCTCGGCGTTTGTGGTAGAGAAGGATTACAGCTGCGGTAGCTACTTGACAGCTCCACATGTGCTGAGTAGCTAAGAGCATTTGCTGACTGACTAGCCAGCTGATGATGGAAATGCAGAGCCGCAAGTTCCCCTTTGCTTTCCCTTGCTGGAGGTTCTGGCTGGGTTTCTCTGTTTGACTCACATGCTATTTCCCTCAAAACTTGTAGGAATCTGGTAGCTCTGCCTAATTCTGAAATTCAGTTGAAATCTGTCAGTATGTCTCTGCTGGAAGTTTGGCACCAGAAGTAGGATTTAAAAAGCTTTGTTTCTTTTGGAAGCCAGGGGAATAATGTGAATATCAGATCTGAGCTGCTGTAGTCAAGACTTAGAAGAACTACGTGGAATGGAGCAGGACTCTGAATGCATGGCTGGAAAAGGAAAACCTGCAGTGGACATATTTGGGGCATTTCTTTACCACAAGGCACTGAGACACTAGATTAGGAGACACTACTTGAAAGAGTCTGTAGCATCCTCTATGTCTCATTAACAGATGGTTCTAAGAGGCAACTGTGGAAATGCAAACTCATGAGTGTTTGTGCTTGCTCTGCTTGTGCCTCTCCTGGCAGCACTCGCTGGCATAATCTGTCAGAAATTAACCTTTTGCATGAGGTATCGTTACAGAGGCTGGTATAATTCATCCCATTTCCTGTGACAAATCTGTCTCCCTGCCCCCACACTCTTCCCTTTAAGAGGGAATTCTGTCAGAATGGCAGATGAATACTGGATATAGGATCTCACACTTGTGATGGGCAAACTTTCTTCTCCTGCTTTAAGTTTTTCAGTGCTTTCATTGCCACGATTGTCCACACAATCCTCTACCCCAATTACCCATTGATTAGGGCTCCTCTGGTAATCTGCCAGATGCAGGTTTGTTACCAACAGATGGCAGAAAGCATTTGAGGTAATGAGAGAAAGGATAACGATTGCTGATCTGCATAATAATCAGCTTGTGAACAGGTTTCATGGGGTTTTTTTTCTGTTTCCACTGGCTCAAAGATTGCACTGTCAGACAACCAGGCTCTCTTGAGTTAAAGAAATAGTAAGGAAGGAAGCTATTTCTTCCAGCTACTGGTAAGATTTCTGAAGAGATACATACTCTCCACCACACAGATTAAGATTTTAGTCAGAATCACAGGTTGTGCCCAGAGTGCTAGGAATGAACGTTCGGTCCTCTTGCAATCAAGAACTCTAACCAACCAATGGGGTCAGAAATACTTCCCCTTTTCTATTTTCTGAGACAATTTTTCTCACCTTACCATGAGGCAGGAAGATCCTTGTTTGCTTTGGACCAGCATTACCTTTCCACTGCCCAATATCTCATCTAAAAAATTACTTCCCACTTCCATGTGTTTTAGAGTTCTTCAACCAAATTCTGCTGCTTTGCACATTGAGACATCCACACCACTGCCACATACAAGTCTACATCTAAACTGTTCTGGAGTCCTTGAAGGAAGAAGTCCTCTCTGGCATGCTCTAGAGCAGTGTTACTGGAGTTGTATATCTTATAACACGGTATCCTATGCTGCACAAGACCTGTAGGACAGATTTTTACTGTTTTAAATCTATATGCACTTAGACTCTTTCTATTGCTAACTGTCCGTATATGAAATAAGCCATGTAACACTCACTCAAAAGTTGTCTTGGTGCCATCTGCTCTGAAATTTGGGAAAGGATTTGGATTGAAGAACTTTTCCTAAAAAGTGGCCTTACACATGTACAGTAATGGGCATTAGCACTTCAATCTTCTCCATTTATCCCCCAGGAGGACTGATACACACAGTGGACAAGTTTCCATCAAACCCCTTTACTTCATGAAATTCCCTTCTTTGTTTAAGATCTAGATGGAGTTTTCTGACATTTGGACTTGATTCCACAGAATAGTAAATGCAGATGATTTCCCTGAGAATCCTTTCTTTTTACTTTGGGTGCTGATAATGTGCAGCCTCCTGCCTGTTCTCTGGAAGGATGGTGTTTATCAGAATCTCAGCTGTATCATGTGCTGCCAAGCAATTGCCACTAGTAATTTTAGCATCTGAACTTTACAAGGCAATCACTATCTATTCCTGTCAGTGTGTTGCAGTGGTTTAATCCGGAGGAGAGGAGGATTTTTATTTTTGAGCTCGTACTCTAAAACACAAGGCTTTACTATTAAATGTTGATGCTCTGCTACAGACATTGTTGCTCGATACAAGATTTTCCTGTCCTTAGCCTGCTTTCTAAGGAAATGATGCCTGGGCATCTGAGCTTGTGTACATTTGTTTTATCCAATTTTTCCTGTGTCCATGTTTTTTCTCTCCAATTTCTGAATTTATTTGCCAAGTCCAATTTATTTGATGCACACATTGTAGAGTTACTGACTTGCTGTAAGTTTCCTGAAAACAGGTGATGGGGAGTGGCTCTTACTTGTGGCTCTATAAACAACACCCATGGTGTATGTTCAAAGTTTGAGATACTAGAGCATCTGTAAAGAAAAAAAGAGGAGGCGGTGGCCAGAGGAAAAACTTCTGATGCTGTGGCTTGTCAGACAAATGCAAGTTGAAATGCTAATTCATGTAACAGCCAGTTTGACTTCTGCAACTCCTTGTGAAAACTAGTCACAGTAGTCACTGCGAGGGGAAAAAAAGTAAGTTGTGTGTATTTTTCAGAGACTATCTGTGACTGTCCTAATTTAGCACCACTGCAACATGACAGGCTATCCTTGTAGGTGCCTGTGGAACACTTATTAACATGCCCTATTTAATTTCTGGAAAGTGAATGGCTGAACCATGTCCTGTATTAGAGAGACTGATGTTTCTGAAGAAAGATGGAGCTGTTAGCTATTCTTTTGAACAGGCGACCCCTGAATAAGTTGGGTCTTGCTCAGAAGCCCTGCAGGGATGGAGAAAAGCCTGAGGCAGAGATTTCATGTGCATCTGAGCTGACATTCATTTCTTCTGGCTTGTGGATGACACCAGTGGGCAATAAGACCTGACAAGGTATGTGTAGGGAGGAAAGAGCTGGGAAAAAGACTTTCATCTCTTGGTGATAGTGAGCTATTTAGTTTACTGTTTCTCAAGCTGCTGAGAGTTTGGATATGTAAAGATAATGTGTATTCCTAAGGCAGGATCTCTCTTGATGGAAACAACAATCATGACAAATGGGAGTCAACTGCGAGACTGTGTGTATCCTGACAGCAGCATGCTGGGTGAAAAACAGACTTCTTGGAACTGATCAGAGTGTAAGTAAAAACAAGTATGTGAGGGGGAGTTGTTTTTGTTTTTTATGTTTCTCCCAAAGAGCACTGTCTGTTAATACTTCTTTCTTTGCTGGTACCCAGAGACCTGCCTGGTGTTAACTGATTCCAGGCAAATTGGCAGACTTTAAGGTTCAGTATTGTTGCAGGAGAAATGATGCTCTGCCATGGGAGACTGGTGCACACTGGGTCAGGATGGCTTCTTTCACTCTGCACAGGCCCCCTGGGAGATGGTAACAGCACAGGTAATGCAGTTAATGCTCTGCTGGTAATGCACAGAGCTCTGACAGACAGCAGAGACTGGGGAAAGGTGTCTCTTGTTCTCAGAGGGGACTTAAGCTGGGTTAGGGGTATACGTATGTGGGGAAGGGAAGTTTTCCAAGAGAAAAGATGGAGTCTGGACTGCGTCCATCTCCCCCTACCCCATTAATATTTGCAAAAGACAGCTGCATTTGTTATCTGGTAGAGCTGAGTTACTTGACTGTTGGCAGAGGGTAATGCTGCTGAGCTTGCTTCCTTCTGAGGGAGCTTGAGCAGGACTGCTCCAGCCACTGAATTCCCAAGGACCATGTGTAGGTTGAGGCTGTCACACTAGTTACAGGGCTCCACAGATGAACTGAACTTTTACATCAACCTTTTAAGTGAAGGAATGGAGAGTGAGGTTTCATTTAGGGAACAAACAAGTGCCTGTAGAGTTCAGAAATAAAAACAGAGGGGCTTTAATGTTTCTAAGAACATCCCTCTCCGTAAGTTTCCTTGAAAGTGTTCTCAAGCTGCTGTGCAGTGTAATGTCACTTCAAGCCTACACAAGATCAAAAATGCTGCTCTTTAGGAGGTGCTTAAGGCACTGTGTTCAGTGAAGCAGTATCCAGAACCTTTCCTGTAAAACTGAGACTAAGCTTAGAAGCCACCGAGCTGTTGTTAATAGCTTATCACAGTTATTTTCTCTCTGCTGTTACCCTGGCTTGGATTCCTGGCTTTGGTCCACCTAGAAATACTGTGCATCTCCTGTGAAAGATGTTCTGTGCAGCCTTTTTTACACAGCAGAAAGGTGCAGACTTTCCTGTTCAAAAACAATTGATTTGTTATTGATTACGGTATACCTAACTGCTTTCTCTAGCAAATGAACATAAGCAAAAGAAGTAAGAGGGATTAGAGAATAGGTAACTCACATTTCTACATCTCTGTCTCATCCTTATTTGCATGTGCATGTCCAGAGTGCTGCTGAACACCTGTGTTAGCTGCTGCTGAAATTGGTGCTCAGAACTCTTCAGAAATAAATTTCAGGGGTTTTGTTATTTATCCGGTACACCTGCTTCCACATTCTTCCCTCTTTCTATTGAAACTCTCAGCAAAGCTACTTTTAAGGCTTCAGAGAGTCAAACTACCACAAAAACATTGCCAGTGACTTCACAGAAATAGTGGCTGGCACAAGGCATTTATAATTCCTTGTAGTGCTTAACTAACTAAGAGTTAGTTGAGAATGCTGAGCTATTCATTAGCACACATAACAACAGTACTGTGTGGTACTTCAAAGAGGGAATTTAAACTCCACAACAGTCCTACTGAGATATTTTATTGCCTTTGGCTTGAGACCCTTTCTTTCTAGTGAGGATGTCTGGCTCCAAAATGTGCACGTTGCTTTATTTACAGATGGTGTGCTTTTAATTCATCTTTAAAGGGACTCATTCACAGCAGTCAGAACTCTAGAGTGAATCTGAGTGTGTTTTGTGTATGATGTGGTGGGTGATTCTGAGAGAGGACTGGGTACTTGTAGAGGCTAATCTTTCTTTTTAGTAGGAGCTAGGAAGCTTTGCAGCCAAGAGTGGTATCAGTTTTTGGGTCCCCCACAAAGCATTCCACTCTGCTACACATCCTGAGTCTTGGCCAGGATAAGGCAAGACTCTTCATAGGTAAGGCAGGACACTTCATAAGCCTGTCAGTGCTCAGAAGCTCTAGAGAAATCCTAAGAGCTGTAGAATAGGGATGATGCAGCTAGTGTGTAGGCAACAGTTTAAACTGAGTTGTCTGAACTGATTAGGATCCTCAGCTGTCCTGTCCCTCCCTAAAACTGTTGTCTTGCAGTGGTGTTAGCTGGGGAGGACCTGAGAAGAGAAAAATCAATGCTCACACTCTTGGAGGGCACCTGCTAATCTCTTCTTGAGCCAGCCTGAACAAGTCTGCTAAGCAGGAAAGAGGATCTGGTGGTGAGGAGCACGTTACCTTGTGAGGATGCTGCTCCCAGCTCTAGGGAGATATGGTGGATGGCTGCGGGAAGAGAGGGGGTATTGCTTCATAACTTTCACCATTTAAGCTCCCACCCCACAGATGAGAAGTGCCACAATTCTAGTTTTTGTTCAACAGGTCTCTGTTTCCTGTGCTCAGTTACTGGGCTGACCAAAGAAAAGATTGAGAGTCTCTTTTTAACTGAGTATTGATGATTTCTTTTCCCCTCCCCTTCTTTTTATAGTATAATATACTGTGAAGGACTTCATGCGGTTAACACCTTTTTCTCAAAACTGATACAAACCAGAACCAAATCAAGAGCTCATGATAAATTGTTATTTTGCTTCATGTTCATGTCCTTTGAAAGTGCAAAAATCTTAATACATATTCCTGGTTCTGATACCTGCTTACTCTGTAGCCTTGAGTCGCATAATGATATGATAAAATGGGAAGAATGATATCTGTGGCAGATGGCTGTGTGGCTATTTCAGGCTCTCAAAGCCAAGAGGAGCATGATACACTTACTTCTGAGTCAGGATAAAGCTCTGTCATCATGGCCATGAAGGCAATGGGGGGGAAAAAAGCTCCCAAAGAAAGTCTGTTGGAGGTTTCCTGTTCTTTGTCTGGATTGCTGCCAGAGCTGGTGATGGAATGAGTGCTGCGACAGATTAAGGTTACACTAATCCAGATCATTCAGAAATGTGAGACCTCTAATCATTCATGGGGATGGCAGAAAGTTAGACTGTTGCCATTGTAAAAAAAATACTCTTTCCTAATGCTTCACTGGGACTATCATGTTGCAATCCAGGGACTTTATGGTAAGCACCTTGTCAGTCCTTGGTGGTTTCTTGCTGCTCTTGCTTCATGTCTTCATACCTTGGGAATTTAGGAATACTCTATAGGCCGCTATCTGGTGCCTATCCAGTATTGCACCTTGATTAAGATATGCTTAAGTCTTTGGAAATTGTTATTTATAAAAGCAGCACCTACAGTGGTTATCTAACTGCCCTAAGCTACAGGCTTGGGCATTCAGGGTGCAGATCTATTGCTTGAGAATTACCAAACCTAATTTTCAAGAAGGGCAACAAAGACAGTCCTGGAAACTACAGACCTGTCAGTCTCACTTCAATGCCTGGTAAAGTTATGGAAAAGATTATTCTGGAAAGTATTGGTATAAACAACTGAAAGACATTGCAGTCATCAGTCACAGCCAGCACAGCTTCATGAGAGGAAAGTCCTGCTCGTCAAACCTGATTTCCTTTTATGACAAGGTAACCCACCTACTTGATCAAGGGAAGCCAGTTGATGTCATTTTTTAGATATCAGTAAAGCTTTTGATACTGTCTCTCACAGGATCCTTCTGTACAAAATGTCCAGCACAGCTGGATAAACACATTAGGTGGTGGGTGAGCAATGGGCTCACTGGTCGAGCACAGAGGGTAGTAGTGAATGGACTAACATCAGACTGGTGAGCTCTCACTAGTGGGGTTCCACAGGGCTCCCTCATAGGCCCTGTGCTCTTCAACATCTCCGTAAATGACTTTGACACAGGACTGGAAGGAGTACTAAGCAAGTTTGTAGCTGACACAAAACTGGGAGGAACTGTGAGCGAGGCCCTGCAGAGAGACCTTGACAAATTAGAGGGCTGGGCAATCACCAACTGAATGAAGTTCGACAAGGGCAAGTGCTGGATTCTGCACTTGGGATGGGGCAATCCCTGAGGAATGAGATGCTGGAAAGCAGTGCCACAGAAAGGGACCTGGAGGTCCTGGTCAGCAGCAAGTTGAATATGAGTCAGCAGTGCCCTGGCAGCCAGGAGGGCCAACTGTGTCCTGGGGGGCATCAGGCACAGCATCGACAGCCAGTCGAGGGAGGGGATTGTCCAGCTCTGCTCTGCATTGTAGCCTCACCTTGTGTTCAGTTTTGGATGGCACAATATAAGAAAGATATTAAGCAGTTAGAGAGTGTCCAAAGGAGGGCAATGAAGAGTTTTGAGGAGAAGTCATTTGAGGAGCAGCTGAGGCCACTTTGTCTGTTCTGCCTGGAGAAGAGGAGACTGAGGAGAGACCTCATTGCAGTCTACAACTTCCTCATGAGGGGAAGAGGAAGGACAGACACTGATCTCTTCTCTGTGGTGACAAGTGACAGGACCTGAGGGAATGGGCTGAAGTTGTGTCAGGGGAGCTTTGGGTTGGATGTTAGAAAAAGGTTCCTCACCCAGAGGGTGGTTGGGCACTGGAACAGGGTCCCCAGGGAAGTGGTCACGGTACCAAGCCTGACAGAGTTCAGGAAGCATTTTGACAATACTCTCAGGCACATGATCTGACTCCTGGGGATGGTCCTGTGCAGGGTTAAGAGGTGGACTCAGTGATACTTATGGGTCCTTTCCAACTCGGCATATTCCGTGATGCTGTGAAAGAATTACTATCATCCTACCTTAGCAGGGCCTGGATCTACATAGTGCCTCTGAGGTAGTCAGTGCTTCCACAGACAGCTTTGTTTCATAGTTTAAAATGTGCTGTGATTGAAATAAAGTGGTGTGTGTTGGAATGACACCAGCTGAGCTTCCTTTCCCTGACTAAAATACAAGCCCGTGGTCAGTTTTTACAGCTTTTTTTTCCCTTTCTTTTTTTTCCGCTTCAGCTTATATTTACCCTCTTCTTGGGCTGCTTTCTGTAATACAGCAGGGCATCATCTTGCATATTCTGAGACATCTCACAACTGCCTTTTTTTGTCCTTTTTAATCTGTTCCGTAGAACTATTCTCTCTGACACACAGAACAGTTTGGGCTTCAGTCTGGGCTGATGCTGCAGATGAACTACAATTGTAGTGAGTCAAAATAGAGTAAGGGGGAGATTCTTCTCTGAGGACTGGACATGCTGGGACCGAAAAATTTTGTGCATATACAACAAATAGCACTGAGTGATTCATTTGCAGTCATGTGAGTTTGTTTGGCAGTCTGTTCCTGTTTTTGTGGGCTATAAAAAGTAGCAAATGCACTTCCACCAAAAATCTGTGCAGGAGTGGTTGACTTTCATTGACTCTGAGGTACAAACAATAGCAACAACTTTGTGGTTGTAGCTTATAGATTTTTTTTCCCCTGAGAAAAAGACAGCTGTCATAGAGAGTTAGATTAAGCATTTCTCTTGTTAGCTGTCATAAAAAAGGAATAACTATAAGAGCAAAAATTGTAGGAAAGCAATGAATGTATTCCTGCATGCTTGTGTAAGTGTTGCAGGTCAGCTATGAAAGGCAAGCTCCTGAGGCAGGAGCCTCAAAGGCTTTCAAGCAAACTTGACAGCTGGAGAGCATGAGACCAAGAAATCCTGACACAAAATGAGGTTCTATTGCTTCTGGTTTGGGCCTCCAGCATTTGTTACACTTCCTTTTATAGTAGAGGACAGAAGCTATCTTTGAAAATACAAGTATTTCATTATTATCTGCTTTCAGAGAAAACAAAACATGTAAAGAAAAATGGAAGAGATGGTGTCACTGACTGTTCTGTGTTGCTTTATCAAGCCCTTCTGTGCAACTGTCACATAAGAAGACCAAGCTCTTATCTAAAAGTGAAGTCATACTGCACAGCCACAACTTTGTCACGGCTGCACGTGCAATATGTGGTGATGTGGTGTGGCCCTCAAAGTCCCTCAGGCTTGCCTATTGGGGTCCCTGTCCTCCAAACTTCATGCCTGTTTCTGTGTAACTGATATCCTTTGCCTTTTGCAAGAAGAAAAGTTGATGCCAGTCCTTTTCTAAAGCGGTGCCATTTTTCCCCCTAATGAGCCTCTGGCAAATGAAAAGAATTTTTATTGTGTGCAAATTTTCATCTGTAGCTTACAAGCTGATTGATCCCCTGTGGGTCCAGGGGAGAGTGCCAGGAAAGGGAAGAATTCGATTCTGCCTTTTCAAAACTAATCCTGAAATGCGAGTGTTTGCATGCTCGAAAGTGTTTCTGTACATTTCTGAGAATTACAAATATAATCCAGTACAGCTGTTGTGCTAGCGTGTCCCTTCCTCTCCTCTGGCACCAGATCCAGGACGCTGGATTTTGAAGACCTGTATAGGAAACCTCCACACCTGGTTGTACAAAACGTTTCTGCTTGCAATGAAACTCAGCAGGACCCAATATTCTGTAAGAGTGTTATTTCCTCTTGTGCTACAAAAGGCCTGTTAAAACTTTGACCAAGTGTAGGGGACTCAGTTTGGCTTCTGCCTCAAAGTAGAAGGAGTTGCTTAGAAAGAACGACTTTAGCTTTGTTTTTTGGGGGGGCACTGTACCTCCTCAGGCTTCATCTGGTGTTGAAACAGTGCTACAGTTGAGTGTTGTTCTGTCTGCTGTAGACTCTGTCCTGAATGAGATTGATTTGCAAAAAGCAATGAGGGTGGGGGAAGAGGGGAAGAAATACTCTGATGCAAACACAAACAGTCTGTGCGTGCTATTGTACCAGGAGTATTTGCCACAGTTCTAAGGGAATGTCTTCTTCCTTTTCTAGAAGAGAGGAAAGCAGGGGGAGGGGGGAAGAATATCCACAATTTTCCTTTAGTTCAGCCATGTTTTTTAAATTAAAAGAGAGATTTGGAAAGTGTAACTGCTTTTGCAACCTCCACTATGTAACAATTCCAGCTGCTTGCAAAGCTTACAAGCTCCTCTACCTCTTCAGTGCTGTTTTTTTCAGCTATGGAGAAATCTATAGTTCTGGCCCTGTGGCATTTTTTAGAGGCATAGGGATGTCAATGCCAGAATCTTGGCAACTTTCCAATGAGAGTAATTACATTCTGCCGACCTGAAATTCTTCCTGTTTCTACACAAGGTCACTTTAGGCACTGATAGAGCCAGGGCTACAACCCGGTGCCCTGCTTTGCCCTCCCCTCCATCCCCTTGGTCTATCCTCCAGCAACCTTCTCAAAGGCTCAGAGGGCTCCCTGCTCACTTTAAGGTATCCAGTGCCCCATAAAAATTGAGCTAAGGAAATGGGTCTGATCAAATCCCCTGAACGGCTGTCATTGGTTTTGAAGTGTGACCTGACATCCTGTTTCCTTTGATAAGTCAGGGGCTGGTATTTTAACAGACAGTGGCTCTTTTCTTTTTCTCCTTTCGACCCCTTTGGAGCCAGTGTGGCACAGCTAATTCATAGAGGAAATTACATTTATTACTTCTCCTAGCAAATGCGTCCTCTCTGCAGTGCCATTTTGTGCAGCGCAGGACAGATGCAAGTCAGCCGGCCCGTTTTCCTAATTTCATTTGGAAGGATCAGGAGACACCATGCTGGTCTCACAGGCTGGGGGCTCAGTCTAGAAAGAAAAGGCACAGCAAGTCGCCCACATTGATGGAATCTATGGCATTGCCCCAAATGTTGGTTGTCCAAAAATAAAAAGTCTCAAGGACAAAGCATATCCTTCCAAAACCAAAACAAACTGCCCTCAAAAAACCAAAGCTGCCTTTGTGACAGTCCTGACTGGGAGGAAGGGATCTGGTGTTGGGGCAGTAATTCATCTGCTATTTCTGCATAGATCTGCTTGTGCTACCTTTGCCTTCCCATCCTGCAAGGCAGAGCTGAGAATACCCTTGACCAGGAAACTGATATTCAAGGCAAATCTTTTCACATGCTCTGTCTGTACAGTCTCCTCTGTGACTGTGCATGGATCTAAATCTCCAGCCACTAATCCCACAGGTCTTTGTGTATTAATTCTTTACACTGCCTCTGTGTTTGCTTTCCTCTTATGCCTGGTCTCTCTTTGATGTTCCAGCTTGCAGGTTTTTAAAATTACACAACCTAGGAAGGATTTATGGGCAGGATAAAATGTGTGAGAGACATTCTGGCCAGATTTGGGACTGGTTTTGCAGAAAAAAAATTGCAGTTTTTCTCATCTACACTTTCTGTTTCCTTTTTACCCTTCTTTGCATTTGCTTGCTTTTCTTAAGGAGGTGGTGCTAGAAAGAGGCACGGTTATCATGCCTGGCCTAAATATACAAAGGTGGTTTCCACAGATATGAGGATGGTCATTCAAGCTTTTTGAATTCAGCAGTGCTGTCAAACAAATATTGCAGGACTTGGTTTCAAATTTGTCATTCTTGTTTGCAAGTGCTCAAAAGTGAACAACCATTCAGAACAAATATCCACACCACCTCCACCCCAGACTGAATTTAACACCTGTATGAGTTTCGAAAACTGAAGAGTCAGGAAAAGAAAATGTAATTGCATTTCTACTGTAATCAGACCTAACTCAGTCTTTTAAGAAGGTTTAATCTTTGCAGTGGATGAGGCTAGATTTGATGCTTTTTCTTGAAACACGTATGATAGAAGTGCTGGGTCAAAGTCTGGTTTTCCAATAACTGTGAAATCGCATGAATAACATACAGCTAAATAGCATAGCTAAAGGTTAAAAAGATGCAGATGACCACCTAATATTAAGGCTGTTTATGAAAATGTATTAAGCCAATTTCTAACCTTGCAGTGAGCTTCCTCAAAATACTATTGCCTTCGGCTTCGAGCCAAAGCATCACTATGCTACACGAAATTACAATACTCTATAGACAAATTTAGAAAACAAAAAAAACAAACCAGAAATCAGCATATTTGACAGCCCTGTTGATGATCTCTTGCTATTGTGTTTGTATCATCAGTATGCACTAGAGTCCACCAAGAGCCAAGACAGAGAGAAGTTTTATGGCATTTCTTGGGGTATGTGGTTCTGGGGCTTTCAGGTGTGCCCAGCTGTGCCACTGGGGTACTGGTCAGAGGCAGGATATGGACAGGCTTTGGCATGTCATGCTTCTAATCACTGCAGTGGTTGGTCCTTCTATCTCTTCTCCTGATGACACCAGGCTTCAACAGAAAATTTGCTTGATTAAAAAGCAGCAGTTTAGGAAGTGATGGGAAGACTGCAAGAATGCCTAGGTAAAGAGAGGGCATGTCTGCTGGCAGGCAAGAAAACAAGGCAAGGAAAAGGGTGAAGCCTGCAGATGGGAGAATTAGTGCCTGCTGTTTGTGGGGCAAGGGCAGAAGGAGCTTCTGCCAGAAATCTGGTGCTGGCAGAGGGATACATACGCACACGCACGCACACGGAAGGAAGCGTGTGTGTATTCATGGGTGCATATGGCCAAGTCCATGTGCTTAGACATGTGGCATGTTTATGCAGATTCTCTGTATGTATGAACACACCAGGAAGAGGTCTGCCTTTTCAGAAGTGATTCACAGTTGGGGTAAGCTAACACATTGCTTCCGTGCAGCTTGCTTTGTCAGGAAGAGTTGAGTTCCCTCTGCTCTGCAATTGCAACCCTCTGAGGAGCAAACAGCAGTTACCTTGGAAAAATGTTTGGTCTGGTGTATCTGCATGTGGGAGCAGAGCGTGGAGCCTGCAGTCTGGCTCAGCACACGTGCAGGGAAGCCGGGTGGGTTCCTGAGACATGCAATGCTAAAGCTGACACTGTCACTGCATCGACGCTGAATTTTAAGAGCAGCCTCAAGGCTGGGCCTGAGGCCAAATTTGCCGACTGTCCACACACGGGACTGGGTTGAGGGTGAACCAGTGAGTGTATTCAGGGAAAAAAGCCTTGAATGAGCTCTGTGTATTTACTTGCCACACAGGCAGGTCCCTGTGTGCCATGCCTGCCCCATCTGCTCCTGTGGCAATGGCACATGACTGACAGGCACACAAAATACCCCAGTCCCTGCCTCAGTTGTCACCTGCCACGGGGGCAGCTGGGATTAGCTCCACTGCAGTTTAAGGCTAGTCCAGCTTTAATCTGTCTGGCTTGGTCTGCTCAGGTGCACATTTTTGCAGCTGTGTCATGTCAGGGAATGTCTTTACCCCTTTTGTAGTTCATTGGCCTCTCCTGAGCCAAGTTCCTACTATCTACCTGCTACTGCTGGGACCTTTGAGGTTCCCAGGTGAAGGACCAGGGAGGGGCACAGTTTTGTGTCCCACAGCATTGTACCAGCTGTATCTACACACACCTGTGATGCAGTACTTGAATGGCAGGTTGTACTGTGTATCAGGCAATCACTGTTCAGACATGGTATAAAGTTTTCTAGTGACCTAGCAGCAAA
>JAOXXN010000065.1:25195845-25218245 GCA_026770055.1 Myrmophylax atrothorax
GTGACCTAGCAGCAAAGTTTCTAATATAGAACCAAGCATAGATAATAATGATAATTTACCCATAAGATGCATGAACTGAAAAAAATTTGCATGTTGGCCAGCTCTTCTTTGGCATTAATGTGATGTACTGCATCAGCAAATTGCGAAATTTGGCTTTTCCCTCTAAAATTCAGTTTACTTTGAAAAAATAGGCATCATACATCTGGACACAATTATACTGTTAAGAGATCAACCAAAAAGAGATTTGCATTTTTTTGTTTTAGTTGTTCAGTCTCAGAAATTACCACTTTTTTACATTCCCCACTTGTTTTTTTTTTAAATCTTTGAAGCTCTAAATGCCATAGAAGCAGGCACAACCTATGTGTCTATCAACATCCATATAAAAATGGCAAGACGTGGCATTATGCTGGGCAGGGATCTGTCTAGAAGCAGTTTATTATACTATGACTTATGGCCCTACTGCAGTGCAAGTACTTTGAGTACTTTGATGAACTGGGGCTGAATTCAGCTTCAAGTTCTTGTCCTGTAGATGTCTTCAGGTTTTTCTTATTGATGGATTTGCCATGAGAAAGGAGAAACCTTGGAGCTAAACACATAGCGCGAGTTAAAAAACACAAACCTGAGCAATACAGCTTAAAAGAACTACATCGGCAGTTAAGCACCTGCAAAGCAGACAGCAATAGGTGGGAATGGCATAAGACTACCTGAAATATCCCTTTCCAGCTCTGACATTCACCCTCATCCTTTTCTCATGCCTAAACTGAAGCTTTGTTACTTTTCAAGAATCCAAAGAATTCTTGTGTGCTGCAGAGTTATATTGAACCTCCACCACCAGAGTTTAAAGTTGCTTTCTGGATTGTGAGGAAAACTTGAGGCCACAAATTCTGCTTGCTTGTCCACATGGAGAATGTAGCAGCAGTTTCCTGAGTCTGAAGGGATGCTGTGTGAGATGGGCAGCCCTGAGCTGTCTTAGCATGTGTGTTGGGTGGTTGCTGGCTCATGATGTTCCATTCCTGAAGAGTGGCCCAACAGCCAGCCAGCTGATGATTGTGAAAGACTTGTCCACTCATGAACCTACGTAGGATTCAGTACTGCCTGACATATGGGGTGCAGAAGGTGCATCCTTCAGCTTCTTCTCTTACTTATGCACATTTTAAAGCCTATCCTTCCCAGCATCTGAGAAGGCAGTGGCCCCATCTTCCTCTGAGGGCAAAATCCACAGAGCTCCAGGCTGTTCCTGTGACATTAGAAAGGCTCAAGGAATTCTGTCTGTCCTGGTTTTGGGGAGAATTGGATTCTTTGTACTAGTCTTGGTTAGAAATTAATACTGTTGGGTTTGGTTTGTATAGGTTCAGCTATAGTATGGATTTGGCCATATTTGTTGTTCTGGCTGTAGATTTTCTGGAGTACTGCAAATGATGGGGTGCAACAGAAAGAATTACAGATGTTAGTATGCATCTCCTTTAACTATATAAAGTCCCTAGGGTAATTTGAAAATCTAGAATTAGGATCTTTGTGGGTTTGGTGCCAAGCATCAGCTAAATTTGCCAGTAAGACCTTCTGCTCTCTGGATCACTCTAGCACAAAACACTAAAGATGTTAAAGTAGTGTCAGAGTGATTCGCAGCAGCGTTTGAGTGGCACACCAGACTTGGAGGAAATTCTACAGAATAGGAAATTGGAAGTGCTTTAGAAACTTTAAGGAATATTGCCACCCACCATGCAGTGGGTAGAGTCTAGTTGTGTTTCTGTCACCTTAGTAAAGTAAGACAGATGCCCTTTGGGTAAGTCAGGACCTTCTCTCCAAGCTTTTCTCAGGCTGCCTGCAGACTCCATACATACAGGTGTATGTAGAGCATACAACTCTACAGAGTGTGTATTTGGCAGGCCTGCATGAATGCCTGCTTCCCAGCGAAGAATGGATGAGGTGATCAGAGCTCAGGAGATACACCAAACGGTGCCACTGTGGTTGGGCAGATTCTTGTCTTGAATACATATGCATTAAAATCCAATTTGTGGTAAAAAGGAAAAAAAAACAACAAAAACCAAGAAAACCAGGAAATGTTACAAAACAACTATCAGAAAAACGTCTTGCCTGTATTTAAACAGGGAGAGGAGGCCAGACGCTGTCCTGGCAGAGGAAGATACCAGACATGCAGGAAGTAGTAGGAGGCTTAGTGAACTTACATGGCCAGTGGGTTGGAGACAACGCTGGACTGAGAGAGTGCTTCCAGCCTCCCTGGGGAAAGGGGTTTGGAGAGCAGTGCATCCTTCCCTGTAAAGGGCACCGTGGGTTGAATTTCAGGAGAGGGGACAGAATGAAGTGTTGCTGGTATTGTTGTTTCCTGCTTTTGAGCATATCTGAAGAAAGCCCTCTGAATCAGTCCCCTTCTCACTGATTGCCTTCAAGTCAGGGCTGTAACAAGATATTTTACCACTCAAGGTATGTGTCACATATTCGTTGTCCCATGAGTTCTTCCTCCTCTTTTGCTACGCTTCTTCCAGCTGCATCCCCTTACTTCTAGTCCCGCTCCACAAACATTGTCTGGGACAAGCAAGTATGCCAAGAGCAGCTGATAGGTTCGAGCACATATGCTCCCCCTGCCAGTCCTTGCTTGAACTGTCCCTTAGTAGAGGGTGGGATGCAGAGCTTAGAACTTCCACATCACCAGAAAACACTTCCATTCTGTGTAAATAATCTTGTGTCAATCTGGAGGAATGAAGGGAAATTTTAATATGTATGTCAAGCGCAGTTAATTCTGCAAGTCTCTGCATGACACCCTCCCTCCCACCACAACACATGCATAAACTATTTCCAGATTGCAAATACAGCTGATTAACTGCACTCATTATATTTTTTTTTGCCTAAGTAAAGAGTTAGGTGTCTGAACAGGTTATTTGGCAGAATTCAGGAAGATGAGTTCAGGTTGTGAACCCAGAAAGTACCATTCTCCTTTCCCACTTAGCTGAAATCCACCTTTCCTGCCCCCTGGATTTGCTGTGGATAAAGCTCTTTTCCACAAACTGTTTATCATTTAATATCAATATAAGAACAAAGATAGCTACAAATCCGTGGAAAGCACAATTATTCTGTGTCCATTCTAATACTGAATGGGATGTGTGCCAAGCCACTGGACTGTGGGGTGACTAGGCTCTTACTCTGTGAAGTCAGTGTTGACAGAAAATGGGGTAAATTACAATTACACAAAAATTAGATTATTCAAGCAGGTACTATTACATTTGTGTTTATCAATATGGCTCCTACTTAAACATGCCATTAATTGTTTCAAACTAGTTTTTCTTTTCAAATGATACAAAAAAAGGCAAAGAAAAAAAAACTAAATTAAATGTTTTGATAGATGTTATTTTTCCTGGCTTTATTCCTGCCTTCCTTTATTCCTGCTAAACCATAACAACCCCTTTGTCTGATATGTCCTACTGGCAAATACAATTACGATAGACTTTCTTTCTGAGTTTGGAAGCATAGAGACAGGATGGAGAACTGGCAAGTTCACCAGCATCAAGAGATAACTTTTTTTTTCTTTGCAGTGCTGTGTAAATTCTTGCTTTAGAGTGTTTACCCTGGTTCATGCAGTGTTCTAAAATGTGTCCCAAAGCAGGGATCTGGCTCATTTTTCCTTAGCCGCTGCCCACTGAAACTGTTCTGGGGATGCAAACCTGCAGATCATCAGGTGTGATCTTCTCAAAAATCCCAATCCCCACTTTCTTGGAGATAAAAGCTAACGGCACAATATCTACCTCTAGCCTTCAAAGGCTGTTCCTTCTCTTGGGGAGACCTGTCTATCTCTGTTTCTGGTAGTTTTTCTAGCAATATCAAGTACTCCACACTTCTGAGTCCTGTAACAAGAAGGCTTGGAGAACTGGTTCATTTTGTGGCTGTATAGCTGTGCTACATGGGGAGAGCCCTTCTGGTTAGGCAGTGCTATGCTCAGGGCATTGTAACATAAATGTATTGCTGCTCTGAGCATCTGCTTCCCTGAGGGGACTTAGAGACTCAGGAACCACTTAGGACTCCAGGAACCACCTTCTTCAATGCACAGAAGTGACAAGTTCAGTACAATTCTCCAGCCTCCCAAAGCTCCATGACAGTGACCACTCTGGGCTTGGTGGCCTGGGGTGCTTCTTGAAGCTTAGTCTTGCCTTCTCCAGTCATTTCTTTTTTCTTTTCTTTCTTTTCTTTTTCTTTTTTTTTTTTTCATTTCTTTTTCCCTTGAGTATTTCAACATATTACAGAGGAAATGTAAGCAAAGTGGGTATCAGTGATCTTCCATACCAGGGCAGTGTCATTACAGCCTCCAATTGCTTTGGTGCTGAGCAGAGTGATGCCATGGCAGCATGGAAGTCTGCTCTGACCCATCGTCTCGTGACATTTGTTCCAGGGAGTTTCTCTGCCTCTATCGAGTATGCATTCTTACAGTGTCTTGTCCCTGAAATGCTGCCCTAAATTGTGGAGAAGGACAAGTTGGCCATCTGAGGAGAGTTCATGGCTTCCTCCTACTGCTGCCTGCCATCCTGAGTGACAAAAATCCTTCAACTCTTCCGTGACACTGCAGCAGCATTCACCTGCCTGCTTGTCTGTAACCAGTGCTGCACTCTTCTAATGGCATTTCACCAGCCTGCCCTGCCATGCTACCAAATATGTCCCTTTGTCAAATATGCCCTGAGAGTTGTGATCTGCCTAGGGCAATGTAAGTCTAGCTTTCCAGGGAGCCTGCAGGCTTTTGTCTCACTTTAGTTTCTTGAAGCAGCAGCAGAGATTCTTCAGTCTTATATTGCCTCAGCTGTTGCTCTTTCATGTCCCAGACTCACTCTTTCCCTCCAGGACTTCACATGACCCCAAACATCTGGAGCATCTGGCATACCCATGTTAGCAAAAGAGTCCTGGGCTCTCCAGGGTGAGTGTATTCCTGACTTCTTGCTGCTAGGAAGCACGGGGCTGGGCTGCTGAATGGCTCGTTGTCTGCAATGCAAGCAGCATCTCCCCCTCCCCACACCCAGACGGACCCAGATGCCAGGGTCGGCAAGTGAGGGCACCATGAGGGGACCTGCCAGCTCTGCCACTGCAGCTGCTCCCTCTGTTGCTGGCAGCTGGGCTTGAATATTCATGGCAACAAAAGATTAGCACAGTGTGTGCTTGGCACTGGAGACAGATAAACTTTCTTGAGGTGCCGGTGGCTCTGTTCTCATCCCATTCAAAGAGCTTGCTCCCTCTCCCCTGCTCCACTTGTCTGCTTCATCGACCAGCTGATTCTCTTGCTGTATAAATGGTCTCTGTTGGGAGAGGGAGGCAAGCAGCTTGATTAAGTATTCAGCAAAGTGGTTCAGAGTCCAGACAAACTAGCGTGGATCTTGCCAACACTTGCACTCAATTGGCACTGAGGAAAGCCAGGGAAAAAGCTCACTTATAAATAGGCAAAATTTTGCAAGGCATCAGAGGACTTCTGAGCTGCTATCTACCGATCAAGTAATTTAGGCATTTAAGACTATCCCTCTGACTTCCAGTGGGGTTTAGGTTTTGAGTGTCTAAAGAACATTCAAGGAGACTTAGACCTTTCAGCTACTTAGAAACTTTTCGGTTTCATCTTACACCATTACTGGAATTTAAAATACTGTCTGCCACTTCTCTCTCTCTCTGCTCTGAACTATCTTGGAAATGGGAAAAAAAAGTCAATTTAAGAATTGTTATCAAATTATTGTTGTTGGTCAGAAATGGCAGAGGAGAACTCTGCTACTCTCCTCCTTTTGCCATTAGGTTATTGTTTGAGAAGGGAGCCTGGAGTCATGAAATGGACAGCACAAGACAGCCAGCAGCTTTGAAAACAGTCTCAGATGAAGGGATGACCAACCCGGGCAGACACAAAATGTGAGCTGGGAATGGGATGTGAGTGCTTGTGTGTCAGTTAGGAGACACCATCAGTTACTATACATTTGAACCACCCTTTGTCCCTTTCTTGGCATATTCCATGGCAATTTTCAGTTCTCCATAGGCTGGCAGGGTTGGGCCGTATTTAGCCCAGAGCAAGTGGGTTGCTCATGCTTGGAAGGAAAACCTGAAAAGGTAACAGGCAAACAGCATCTGGGGGTTGAAGAAGAACTGGTTACAAATGACTAAGCAAAACCATCAGTATGATAGTGGTAGCTCTCCAAAAGCATTCAGAAGCAGGCAGAAACAGTTTGGCTATCAGGCTACATTGCTTTTCACCTAGTACATTTTTCTTTTCCCACCCAATAAAGGTGTGGAAGCTGATGGCAAAGTGAGATCTGTGGCCAGCTGAGGTGCTGTCTTGCTTCAGTGATCCTGCTGGGGCTGTGGTGCTGCAGCTCTCCCTTGGAAAGTACGTGGAAATAGCCATGTGCCATGCTGGGAGTTAAGGTGCTCGTCACCGTCTTCTCAGCCTCCCCCAGGCTTTCACATTCAGATGAGTGCTTTGTCAGGTTCAGTCCTTGGTAGACAGAGCAAACCTATCCCCTCAAATTTAAAAGTATCTTTTCAGTCAGTGGAGAGAGAGAAAATCATCTGGGCTGTTCCAGCCCTCTGTCTTAGGGTGAGATGAGCCATGCATTACAAGTACTTGCATCTTTTCAAATGTTAGAAGGGAGTCTAATCAACTAGATCAAATGTAGACATCTATGCTGTAGATAGATACAGCAGCTAAACTGATCTCCCCCACAGCCAGGGATATAATACCCCAAGGATCACCAACTTTTCCAGAACTGTCTGAGACCAGAGTGGTGAACTATGTTCATGCTCCAAAGAATTGTGGATGTAATGGCTCAGCACCACATAACACACTCTTGTGCTGACAGTGGAGAGAGAGCAAGCGAGGAGTTTTCTAGATCTTTCTTAGGACATCACATAATGAGGTTTTGGGGGCCCAGCAGTAAATGAATGCCACAAAAGGCTACCTGATGAGGTGTGCTCAAAGTAGCCAAATAATTACCTCACTTTGGCAAACCACACAGGTCTTCAAGTCAGGATAATATTGATAGTTTATTTTTTGCTGCTATGTTAGAAATGGGAATAATTTTGAGTTTTCAATTATTTGCTAGGAAATTAAATTCTGTTGCCAAAAGCAAGGCTTCTGCATTGCTAACCAGCCTCCAGGGGTGGCAGTGGGGGAAGAAAATAGCTTAGGGGCATGGCCACCTGCTCCTTCTCCATCTGACACTGCCACAGTCATAGACTGCCCAGATTTGGCTTGACAGGTCTCCTGTGAGGACAATTAAAACAACACCATTAGAAAAGAAGAGTAAAACTGTTCAGAAATTAAAGGTTAAATTTGTTTCTAACAGTTTTATGAGTCTGTTGGGAAACAGGATCCTCACAGGATGTTGTAATGCCAGTGCTGTCTAGAAGCCCACAAGTTTTTTTCTATGAGGCATAACGGTCACCTTAGCTGGATAGGTCTGTTCAAAGCTGATGTTTTCCTCTCATTCCCTCACAAATGAATTCCTGGTAATGATGATCAGCCCTTGAGTTGTTAAGTGGCTGCCATTGGTTGGGACCATGCTTCTTAGCCTATGTATTGCTCTCTTGCTTTGAGAATTCACTTGAGGAGATGTAATATGACATTGTGCTGGTTTATTCCCAAGCACCAGAAGGACTTTTCTCCTCTTCAATATTCCTTTTTTCTCCTGAGCCCAGTTAGGATCTCAAGAGTTTTCCTTCAGCAGATTGTGATTTCCTTTGCCTTTCATTGATTTTAACATAGTTCTCCACTCCCCATTTGCAGACAGGAAGAATTTCCCACCCCATGCCTTCCCTAGTCTCATGTTATCACACAGTGCAGCATTTGCTACTGTTATATTCTGAGTCTTGGAAATGCTGCTAACCTTCTCATCCATGCTGTGTGTCACAAGCAGCCCTGACTCCTTTATTCCCCTCACAAAGGGAAAGGAAAGTCATCACTCAGCACACCAATTTTTATTGAACACAGACAATGGAGACACAGGCTGGAATTGACACTTTCCCAGGCCAACACAGAGCAGACTGCCACTTCTTTACTTTCAACCTCTTGAGATGTCTGTCTCTGGTGCCATTGTAGTGATGTACGTAGACAACACTGCCTCTGCTGAAACCAAAGCTGTGAGCATGCCTAAGCTGTTCCTTGCAGCATCTCAGGTGCTAAACCATCATCTGGTTGTGCATCACAACTTATTCACTGCCAGTTTCACTGAGAGAACAAATAAGAAGGCACTTTCTCCATGGCAGCACTGGGACACTGCAGCTCTTCCCCAATAAGCAGCCTCAGGGGCAGCCTTACCTCATTCCTAGATACAATCACAACAACAAGTATCTGATTCATGTGGAGAGCAAAGCCAGCTCAGCTTCACTCATCTTACCTGAAGAACTGACCTATGATATTAAGGCTTCACCTGCTGTTCTTATTTTAAGTTAAGGAGAGAAATTACTTCCTATATAGACTTGAGTGTCTGGGAAGGCCCATAATTATTCATTAGCATAAAAAGTGTCTATGTAACCAGGTGCAACCCCTCATCTTAAAGTGTAAAATATATCTGATGGCCTCAGAGAAATGGGCACAGGGCAGAGCCGAGATTTGGGATTCTGTTTTCTGAACTCTTCTCTGGGAGGCCCCTCTGTAAGCTCCTCTGCTTCTGGTCACTTTACTGCCACTGACAATCTGGATGCTTCAAGATATCAATGCTTAATAGCTATTGCAGTAAGTGGGACAGTCCTAAGTGTCCTTAGAGATGCCATCTACTTCTCACTAAATTTAGCAACAACAGTTTGACCCTGGGGCTTGTGTTGTTTTTCAGGATGACTTCTGGCTAAAAGTTGTACTGGCAGCTACAGCCAGTGCTCTTATATCCCATTTCTGGCAGCTGCCTGGGATGCCACTAGAGAAGTTGCATCATACCTTTGCAACGTAAGGATACTTTACCTCCAGACAGACATAAGCAGCAATCTTTATCCAGTGCCAGACCAGAACTTCATATGAAAGGATTATTGATACAATCATATTTTAAAAGCTTCTCTTTCATATAGCTTCTATGCAAATATGCACAAGTGCAGAGGTAAGGAGACACTGAAATTAAGGAGGATCTAGGAAATTAAGCCTTTTTTAACATTAACTTTGAATGCTGACAGACTTTCAGTGAAGCTGAGAAATACAGTGATGCTCTTGCTGTTGAGAAGAGCTACAAGAAAATGAGACTCTTATTTCCTGAGCACAAACACAATGTAGAGGCCCAGAGATAAGGACTGTGCTAGGAAACCAAAACACAAAGCAGACTAAAGAAAGGCAGAGAGACACAATTGCCAGATCCCTAGGCATCTCTCTGGGGCATTTTAATAACTTTTTAAAGGACTTTTAAATAGAGGCAACCTAGCATTGTTCATTTGGTAGAAGTGACAGAGGCAGAGATTCATTTGGAACCCGCAAACTGAAGAAATCTACCTAAGGAATTTTCTGACAAAGTGGACTACCACAGTCTGCAGCAGAGACTGCTTAGTTAATAGAAATGGCCTGCTTTGTAAAAAACAAACAAACATGCAATCTTCTTGCAGTTTGCTTGGAGATTGCAGAGATAAGGTTCTCTGAGAGTACAACAGGAAGCTCTGAGCTGGCAGCAAACCTTCTATAAGGAATCTTGGAAGAGCTTTAAAGAGGCAGAGTGTTGAGGCAGGGAGGGGAAATGAGTAACAAACAGGAACCCTGAACAAAAACAGCTGACTCCTGCGGGCTGTGATGCCGGTTTTTCTCATGCAGCATGGGGAGGCAAGGATGCTTCATTCTTTAACTTTCACCCCTGACATCAGTGTTACATAGCAAACCATTGCATTTTACAGCAGTTCTCTCCTATCCTCCATCCTGTTTCTTTTCATGAACCAATTATTACCTGTGAATTGATCTTACTGGAAAGAGATGTTGGTTTTCCTACTAGATGTGCATGCATATGTATGTGTGTTTGCAGATTATGGGACTCTGTGTTTTTTGGGGTAAGCACAGAACTTTCCTAGTGACACTGGCAGGCAGAAGTCCTTATAAGCCATTAGGACAGAGACTCCAAGGAACATGTACTGAACATGCAGTCCAGCATTCTGATGTAACATTGTGATGTAAGTTGTGTTGTTTTCTCCACAACTGGAATATGATTGGTTGGATGAAGAAAATATACCTGCTTACCTGGTGAGGGTAGTAAATTTTATGTATGAGTAGAAATGGAAAGGAGAAAACATGGTAACACCATGTTGTCAGATGGATCAGCACTTGTTAGCCACAGATTTCTTATTTAATAATGGAATGCCTTGATTGAAAATGTGACCATTGGTTGGAATGAGGAGTTTTGTAGTGGGCTAGAGACACACACTTGTAGCGTTGGCCTGCACTGCTTTTTGTAGACAATGTTGTTTCAGTTGCAAATCGTGTCCTTCCTTGTGAACCAGCTGCCCAGCATTGGCTAAGCTGCTGTAGCAATGTCTCTCTGACTTGGATTTCAGCTGGAGGACTCAAGTCCAAAATGGTTCAAAAAAATGAGTCTCTGTGTCTTTCAATAGGAATAATGGGAAAATATCTTCCAGGCTGCCACCTTGATTTCTCAGCTAGTTACTCATGTTCTGAGAGGAAGAGGGAACTGTAGCAAACAGTGGGTAAGATACAGATACAGAACAAAAAAATGGGCAGCTTCATCTGCCTTGCATCCTCCCGTGAACTGCTTTGCTACTGACATTTCTCATGCCTCTAGCAGAGAGGATAAATGACACCCTTCTGCACAGCCACCATCTGCTGATTCAGAAGTTTGATAATCAGACTTATGATTTCCAGTTGCCGACCCTCCTCCTGTGCCAGAAGTTACCATCCCCACACCATTACACATACCTGCTTCCACACTGGGAAACATCGGATCTTAGCTTAACCCATTCACCGACATCTTGGGACCTGGAGAGGAGTTACAGCACCATGTCAGGCACTGGGGTCAGCACCAGAGGAACCAGAGAGTGAGGACAAAGACAGCTAAAGCTTCCCTTGGCTGTAACTCCATGTCATGCACCAGGCCTGATCGCAAAACCTATGCCTACTCCTGAAGCTGAAACTCTTTCCAGTGAAAGAAAACAACAGTTTCACCTTAGAGCGTCTCTCATGGCCAGTACAAATCAGCATGTTTCCCTGACTGCACTACAGGACAATATTTTATGCCAGCCAGTCACTTGGATTTCCAGAGTGGCTGGTGTGGGGTCATGAATTGTCATCTTCTCAGCACTGATGAATGTTTTGTAGCCACAGGAGCATTTCCAAGTTAACCAAGTGACTAAAGATTGAATGAATGGAAGCAGCTTGGATCAAATGAATTCTTCATTAGAATCTCAGAGGAGACCCTGTTATTTTCGGACCTCAGAGGAGCAGATGATGGGATGTCTGTGTTTACCACTAGACAAACTGTCAGTGCAGCACACTAACAAATTCTTAAGAGCTGCCCTTACAAGAACTATTAGGAGGCCAAGTGATTAATAGGTTGGTCTGTTGAAACTGTTAGTTTCCTAAAAGCATGACTGAGTGGACTCATTGCTTACGGTACAAGAAGTTGTTATTAACATTCCAATAGCTGGTTTTCGTTAAAGACATCTGTGACTTCAAACCGTGAAAGACTGTTTGGTTTTGCATTTGTATCATAAATAAATGAAACACTGCATTTGTATACCCAGCCCATGTTTCCTTTAAGGGATTTGAGTTCAAAGTAGCCAAAGCAAAATACATTGCCTAGTTGGCAAAGGCAGCTGATGGGGTACCCCCTTGCAGCTCATGGAGTTTCATATCCTGTGAAGACAATGTGACCTGGGGAGATTTGGGATTCCTTCATGCAATGTTCCTTTTCCACACCAAGATGCTACTCTGCTTTTACTCAACACGTGGACTCCAGGCACTTGGGAACTTGCTTTTGGCAGCCATATTTCTAATTTACAAATTCTGCAGGAGAATTTCTCCCTCCCCATCCACAATGCCACATATGTGCTTCATGCTTGTCCCTCCTTCTCCAGCTGTTGGAGAAAGCAAATCAGAACTGTAATTACCAGTAAATTTTGCCTCAACAAAAGAATTGATTTTTTGAGACTCTCAGCAGCCTAGGAAAGATTATGAAATAACAAATGGGGCAAGGACACAGGATAGCACAGTGCTTAAAGACCTAGTTACCCTAGGCAACCTGATTTCGGCAAACTGATGAGTCTCCTAGGCTTAGGTCTAGAAAAGAACTTGGGCCCTCAAGGCTGAATCATGTTCTGTAGAAATCCCATTCAGCCAATGTTGTACCCATGTCACTGATGTTCTGTGGGCACTGTGCATTCCGACGTATTTGTAAAATATGCAGTTGTCATACAAGGAGCACAAACTGCTCAAGTATCAGAGCCTGAAACCATCCATTCCTCTTTCTACCCAAGAGCACTAACCACTGGACAGCAGCCAAGGGCCCCAGTTGCCCACTCTCTATGGTGGTTAGTGGTTTGGTCTGCAGAACCAGCTGGAGGATGTTCTCTCACTCCTGAGCCTGCATCCATCTCTCGGGCATACCCCCCACCTCCTGAGTGATAGAGTTTGGAGAGAAAGGGCATTCTTAAACTGTTAGGCTGAAGCTGTTTCCCTTGTGAGGCTAACCAGAGATAGTGATGAATAGCAGCATCACACAGTAATTTAGGTCCTTCTTCTTGAGAGAAATGGGGCTTGGAAAAGTTTGGCTGCTGAATCGCCTTCTCCCAGGAATCTGCAATCTTAGGCTGGAAATACATGTGATAGAGCAAGAAACAACCCAAAAAACAGCAACAACCCAATCTGGAACTCCACCAAAAGGGAAGGTCTCAGAACTTCACATTGGCATCACAGAAGCTGGGAGATCCTCACAGAGGTCTTTGGATAGGAAAGCTGCCTCCTGCTTGGGATGAAGAAGTGAAACCCTCTCAGTGTGCCCATAGAAGAGTTCTCGCAGCCTAGTTCTGGTTGAGGGCAAGTAGGAGAGCTTTGGAGAGACTATTTGTGGTTGAGAAAGGACTGACATTTTACAACAAATTGTGTCACCCTCCTCTGTGTTCAAGGAATCTTGGTTAGGTCAGGAGGTTGGGACCCTCCAGGTTTTGTTGTATCAGGGCCTCTATCTATACACCCTGAGCATATATAAACTGCACGGAAGAACACTGATCCATCACTTGGGTGAAAAGGGGAAGAGCAGTAGCAGACAGAATAAATTTCTTGCACTACTGTGCAGGACATGGATGGAAAACCGTTCTCCTGGTACAGGAAGATGTTTTTACTGAAATAGATGAGACTGTCTTGAATTTTCAATTACCAGAAAACAGGATGATTTCCTTTAGCAGATGGGATGTCTTGCTTCATACTCACTTTTATCACGTCAGTATTCAGACCCCCACTTACTCTTCTTTTTGTGAATCATGTTTGTAAACTGTACAGTGCAGCTATTCAGATACTGGACAAGGTCCTGCCAGTTTCTGTATGCTGAAAGTCTGGAAGCCATTAAAACAACATTCAAGAAGAGGCTATTTTATAACCTGCCAATCCTACTGGTATTTTCAAGGTTCATCTGCCATAATTCCTGCTTCCTTGGAAGCAGTTTTAGATCATGGACTAAAATGTTCCCAGTGATCAGCACAATGTTCAACAATGACCTCCAGATCAGAGGTACCATGTGGGCTAGCTAGAAGGTGCTGCAGCATATTTTCATTATTATTATTCTGAGTCAGGAGATGTCTTTGCAGCTGACATAGCTTCTATGCTTTTGGCTGACTGAAAACCAAGTAAATGTGATGAACATGACATCAGGGCTTCCAGAGAGAAGGTTCCAGAGTTCATGTTTGACAATCCTATTCCATGCTCATCGCTGCACTAGCCAGATTCCTGCTCCTAACAACCATATCAGAGAGTGAATAAAGAGTCTGTGGCTGCTTACAAAGGACCACCTCATAATGCTCTCATCTGACATCCTTCCCAAGGATTGACTCTGGCCCATAGGCTACTGATGAAGCATGCACTCCACAAACTAGTCACTGTTTAAAGTGCAAGGGCCTGGTTCTCTTCTTGCTCACAACAGATGGAGGAGAAAAAGTCAAGGATTCAATGTAAAGGGAGCTGGCAGTGCTTTCCTGATACAGCAGACAGCTTGAAACAATGACTCGGAGGACTGCGTCCTGCCTTCATTCATCGCACTAGGAGACTTGCCACTGAGTCCCATGGAAACAATGTGAACAGCCATATTCAGGGTTTCACTGCTGATTATTTTAGCAGACAGGATGGGGACAGGGTAGGAATGAAACCCATATGGGAAGTGGGAATTGCATGGTAGGAAGTAGGGAGACAACACAGAAAAAAATCAGGGAAGGGGGAAAGAAACAAAGACAGGAGGGAGTGAAAGAATAAATCCTCAAGGGCAGACATGATGGTGATAATAACGTTCTTGCTCTTTATCTCTGAGTGACACTGGACACAGTATGGCAGGAACAGAACCAACAGGATGAAGATAACTGTGCCATTTCTTCCTCACTGCATGTTTCACTTGTCTTTTCTGTGTCCACATCATCTGGGAAGAATTGTCCTCTGGCTGGAGGACACAAATCTCCCTTTCAGTATACCCCAGCCCATGAGCCAAAAGAAAACATCTCCTTTCAGCCAGGCTGAGATTGGGAACCTAGCATTGGCCTGGATGGGAGGAACCATCTCCTGGAGGTGTCTGTGCTTTTCCACCCCTCTGCAGGGAGATAGAGCTGTTCTCATGGGAGGTCAATCCCACCCCAAGGATGGGTAAAAAGGAATGTATGTGCTTAATGTCCCTGCTCTGCTAAAGGTAATGGTGAGCCACCTTCCTTCCAGGTGCCAGATGCTTAGGACAGGTAACAGGTCTGTGTTTCTTTCTTCTAAGATGCAGCAAATTACTGCTCTGGAAAAGACATATGGTACATTTCTACTAGTAAATGAAATTAACCCAAGGCTTTTCTCAGGCATTGAGGCCCATTAGCGTTGATCCACTCATGTTCATACTGTTGTGCTAATTCCTGCACCATGCCTGGAATGGTGTGATGCTGCACAGGGCAAAACTATGTAAGGGATACTCCTATTTGACAGAGGAGGCAATATACTCAGTGCCTGGCAATATTCAATTTACTAGTATAGAGGAACTTAGATCCTAGATTACCCCAGACACATCACTGTTTTATAGGAGTCTCATATGTACTGCCCTGCCCTGCCATTCCCAAAGTACCTCTGGATGCTGCCCCAGCTGCTGACCCTGGAGCAAAGCAGGGAGTGCATCAAGGAAACTTTCCTGTCTGACCATCCAGGTGCCACTCTAGCAGTCACACTCATGCTACCTGAGCTAGGACTGAGGCCCCTTCACAGCTACACACACCACACTCACGCAGTCAGACAAGGTTTCCTTACCAGTTTGGCCCCCAGACTCCCATAACAGAATTTCAGACATCTGCATCCTTAAAATAATTAAATCATGGTACAACAACAAAATAACAACTTGAGCTGGGTGCCTCAAGAAGGGGCCCTGAAAAAGGAAACCCTGGGCTTTTATACCATTACAAGTTTAAACATGCAAAAGTTTTGAATCATGTGCTCCTGCCCCATCTCTGAGTGTCTGGTCACCTGGCTGTGCCACAGGTCCCTGTGCACCTTGCTATGCAAAGGTTTGGTGCCAGGTCACAACCTCTTGCCTCGGGCTCCTGACACCCAGAGCTCAATCTGCAGCTCCACTGCAGCTGCACACTGAGCTACCAGCACCAAGTGTATTTCTCAACAAGTGGAAACATCTTGACATAATCCAAAGGGATTCAGCAGTGTTTCTTCACCCAGCCCTCGCTTGAGTCTCACGAGCTCTGAAAGAAGAGATCGCTAAGCTCTGCAGGATGAGTGACTCTGGCTGTTCCTGTCAAGAGAAAGAAAGGAGAACTTCAGGTTTGTGTCAGAATTGATTGGGATTGACAGCTGCCTGCTGCCACAAAATGGGGAAGCATCATCAGCACTGTAAGTGGGATGTTTATGACTAGGGATTCACAGAAACTATTGAAAGGGATGTGGTAAGTGGATCTGATACATTTTAGAACCCTTGAGGGCCTTTTCCTAATTTGCCATGTGATTTATCAACCTGTTATTGTCCTCTAGTGCTTTCCACATATTGATGACACTGACCTTGAAAAGCCCATGGCCTCATATGTTGAACAATATTATTGTGTGTGGAAAGACAACAGAATTCTAGGTCAGAGACGGGAGGAGGATATGCAAATGCGGAGACTGAACACGTTGGAGACTATTTCCAAGTGCCAGTTTGTGCAGGCCATGTTATCAGAAGGATTCATGAAGCCATATCCACACCCTGGCACTACTGTCACCGCAAACCAAGAGAAGCAACTGACTTACCTTCTCTTCTGAGCCATGCATAGCTGAATTGCTGAGGAATACTGCAGCACAATGCAAGCTCTACCTAGTTAAGTCACACTGGGGTCTTGCAAAACATGGTGCTATTGTCCCAGTTTTACAGAGAGGGAAATGGGAAAGAGGCTTAACAAAGTTGTGTGAGATTGTAGAGCATACCAATGGCAGAAAGAAACACACCAATTCCCCAAGCCCCTGCTTGTGCCATTTCAGGTGGGGTTCTTCAAACTGGAAGATTTGAGAGAGGTTACCACCATACTGGAGGCATTGTCCTGGGAGCGTGTCCCCCTTATGGAGTCACTTCTTGGTTTCTTATAACTAATGCAGTGAACACTGACCCAAGAGATCACTTCCCCTTGCTCATAGCCAACGCAACTAAGGATATTTCTTTATAAATGAGAATATGACCTGAAAGTGTTTCATGCACCAGTTGGGCTGCAGCTGCTGGGTGAAATGCAAGCAAGGGTCAGGTCAGCAAGTACTTCTCTATGTGCTTCCAGCAGGACATCCGGTCTACACATCCTTCAAATTGAGGGTAAATATAGACTGGGTTAATCAAATTCAGAAGCTGATAATTAGAGAGGAATACAACCTGGACTCCTGCAACTAGAAAAATCCCCTTCAGTTCTGAGGAGTCTACAGTTTGTTTATGTTGCCCAAGTATGGAGAATGTTCAAGCTGAGATGCCTAACAACAGGAGTTAAAATAAGCTCAGCCCTGGTCTTTGCTCTAATCAAAATGCAAAGTAAACTCTGTCCCAGTACCAGTTTCAGAAAAGTCCTGTTCCACCACAGCTGCGCAGATCTGCTTTTGCCTTAGAGAGACTCCCTGATTGCATTTCTGATCTGTTTTCAACCACAGAAAAAGAGGTGGGGAAGATCTGTTTTTCCAGCTCATTAGTTGAAGGTTTGCTAAAAAAGCAAATACTAATGAGAGTCAAAGGGTGGTAAATGAGTCTTAATGTGGAGATTGGCCTGGGAACCAGCCTTGCAGAGGAGCGTGCATTCTTCTCTTGCAGAAAACAGAGCAATAGCTCCAGCAGCATGGGGTTTTCAGCCCATAAGAATGACCAAGGAGAAGGGGATGGATAAAACTTCCCTGTGTGGAAGGGTTGGGGGCTGGCCCATTTGGGAGAGCAAATGACATAAACCAAGCTGGAGCGGTCATTGGTGTCCTTTTAGCAAGAGACCTGAGAGACGCAGCAGCTTGTTTATGCTTGGAAAGCAGGTAGGATGGTGTAACATCTGAGGAGATTGTTGGGTGAGGGAGGAAATGTCTGTGCAGTGCCAGAGCTGCAGCCCATGGTGGGTATGTGGTTGTTGGCACACACTGCAGGAATACCCAGAGTCCTTCCAGGGTCCTGGAGACTTTTCCCCCAGTCTGCGGTTCTTGTCGGGGGCACCTTAGAGCTCCTCACCCACTCCAAGGGAGCAGCCTGGGGTGGGGCAGGGGGTGCCATGGACTTCACACTCAGGGCGACGCCCTTACCGGCCGCAGGGCACCGTGCCTGGGCTCACGTTCCTTTGTCCAGCCAGAGGGTTGTTATCTGGGGCTCCTGCAGGCACGGGAGAGGACTCTCCCGTGCTTCTCCCGGAGGGTGTACCGTGTTCCCAGCGGCCGGCACAGCGCCGGGTGGGAGGCAGGCGCTGCTGGGTGGCCGCTAGGTGGGTGCCGAGGGCCGGCCCGGCGGCGCTCGGGGGCGCGGCCCGGCCCCGCTGCCCCGCACACGGCTCAGGTGCGCGGCCGCTCCCGCAGCTGCGCCCGCGGGTGTTTCCCTCCAGGTGTCCCGGGACTGAGGAAGGACGGGACTGAGCGCGCCGCAGCGGTGGCACCAGCCTTCGTTTCCTCAGGAAACGGCTGGGACCTGTGAGCAGCCCGCAGCCAAAACCTGCTTCAGATTTAAACCTTGCTCTAGGAAACGGAGCTCGGGATTCCCTGGCACCTCCATAGGGAGCTGGGAAACTCGCACGGGCGATGGTGGAGCCTGGCGGAGGGGCCGCTCGGAGGGCTGTGCTCCCTCTGCTCCCTCGGGGTCTACAAAAGCATGAAAACACCCGAGCGGAGTGGGTTTGCTTGAAAGTCCCCAGCAACAAGGAAACGGCCCTGTTTATTCCCTCCCGAACTCTCTGCAGACTTATCAATGCATTTTGGGGAGCACAATACAGAATCCTTCACAAAATGAAAAGGTAGGGGACATCATCAGAAACCAGTGTAGTTAGGGCTTTCTTGCAAAACATTAATTGCTGAAATGCTTGTCTGCCAGAGATCCAAAATGGTAAGTAAAGAAGCTTTCAGTTTGGCAAAGACAGCTTTGCTGAAGCCACACACAGCCTGATAATTCAAATCTGTGCTGTAGACGGTGTATGTGTTCCATATGACATCCAGATGTATCCACTTTGTGGGGGTCAGTTTAAGGCAAGTGAATCAGAGCCCAGGCAGAATCCCCAAATGTACCTTTCCACAAGGTTTAGTACCAATACATGGTCCCTGATCCTACTTTACATAGTGACCAACTAATCCCATCTCTGTCAGGAGGCCACAAAATTCTAGAAATCAATCTGAAGTAGCAATTCCCAAAGAGAAGGGTCTATTTTTACAGTGGTGATGTGGAGATGGTGATCCTGCTTTTTCTGGCAACACTGGAGAAATTCTCACCGGCATTCTCCACCTGCGTGCGACAATAATAGCTGATGACTCAGGATGACGGGCTTTGCACACTACCCTCTCTCTCACAGTTGAGTCACTGGCCGAGATGGGATGGGCCCAGCTGGGAAAGCAGTGGGCAGGATGTGTCTCAAGTATGCAGCCAAAGCAGACAGGTCCTTTTCATAACCTGCCTTGCCAGACCATAGGCAAATAAGGATGGCTGATGTGAGCCAGACTAAGTGCGTGGCCCCAAAAGGGCTGTATTTCCTCTCTCAGTCCCTTATACCCCTAATTGCTGGGAAGTGTAGCAGCATCTTCTGGCTCCCGGGGGAGAAGGAGGGCCAGGGCGTGTCAGCCAAGGAATGAATCACAGCTGCAAGGCACCATGTCTCCCTGTCCTTGGAGGGCAGAGGAAGAGCACCTGCTGCACAGGCTGGGGGGAGGAACTCAGCAAATCGTGTTTACCAACACCTTGATCAGGCCACAGCCCTCCACCTGCTCCAGGAATAGTTGTAGTTAGAATAATGGCATTGGTGTGCCTGTGATTCATACTTACCTGACACACATTTTTCAGGAAAAGACCTAGAGTAAATTTTTTTTTGTTCACTTCTTTCACACTCTTCCCTCTTGAGGCATTCTTTTGTGGCAGCATTATGGTGTATACATGTCCATAAGGGCATTTCTTTGTCATAATGTATCTGGAGTTCTTCTATGTTTTTTGTTTAACTTCAAAATTCTGGTATTTCTAATGTGTTAGAGGGCATCTTCTGCAGTGCTCTTATACATTTTCTCTTTGTTCTTATGTTGTGTAACTTCATTCTAACCTTGCTTGTTCATCTAGAAATTACACAGTGGAAAAATGCACTTCATCATAATGTTATGCAAGTGCAACAATTACTTCAAACATTTCTTCCATGAAGGAAAACAAATTCTTATAAGCATGTAGAAACTGAGGGCTAAAGTCTGCTTTTACTTATTCTGACATCAGTCAGGAATGACACCAAGTTTCATCTGGGTAGAGTTAGCAGCAGAGAACAAGTCCTGGATTTTCACATGTCTAAATGTGCACTTTTCAAAATATTGATCTTTCAGACTATGTCCTCAGATAACCTTAGCTCTAGAATAGCACTTGCAAAGTCAGCAGTCGGGGCAATGAAGAGCCAAGAGAGCAAGGGCTGTGGGATGAGCCCCTCAGGTACTATAATCCCATGACAAGATGAGTATCTAGGAATAGTTGCACACTGGAGCAACCCCAGTAGTACCACCACATGATGCAGACCTGTTGGCAACAGCAGCGGGCTGGCTTAGCCAGTGGTAGCAGGCAAGCTGGAGCAACGTGGAGCTCACCATGAGCTAAGCTCTCATGGGCTTTTCCAGCTTTTGAGGCAGCGTCTTCAGACCATGCCAAGCTGCACATTGCTCCAGCTTGCTTGCTCTGAATACTACACTCCTACAACAAACCCTGGTGGAGCTGTTGCCCTCATGGCTGCAGCCTTGTTGCAGCCATACCTATACTTGTGCAAGCCAAAGCAGCCCCCAGTTAGGTAAAGCTTCTCTGACATCACAGTTCACACACTGAGGGATTTAGGGTTCAAATTTTGGAACTGCTGTCTTGCTCATTCAGCCTCTTGGAAAAGGTGTCAATCATTAAGGCTGAGAAATGGGAAGAGATGGGACAGCTGAGCTGAGAGCAGCATGAGCTGGGCCAACATGGAGCCCCCTCTACCTCACTTTGCAGAGAGTAAAAAACCATCTCAATTTTTTAGATACATGAAATTATGCAAAACCTCTAAAGGTTCCTCAAGCAAATAGCATGGGGGTTTTGCCCTTTTTTGTCCTTTTTTTTTTAATGTGATTATTCTTTTAAACAACTGGTTTCCATTCTGGTTTAATTTGCATTTTAGACTGCATTTTGGGATTGATTTTTTATTTTATTTGGATCTGACACAAATGTCTGATTCCAAGTGTCTCTGAAGGTTAACAACATGAGGCAGCTCTTGTTTTATCTGAATGGATCGGGCTGAACTGAAATGTAAACTTTGGACAGGCCAGTTTACTTCCCAGATGTTTCTGTCCGTGGTTTTTCAGATTGTCCTACTTCCCAAAAGTAACTGGGGGATGGTCTCAATGTGGCAATAAGGCCAGGAATTTTGATGTAATCTCTTGCATATGAAAAAGGCAGAATGTGCCCTTCCAGCATTTTTTATCAATCAAAACCCAGTCTCTGTGCAGTATCTTTCCTAATTGCTTGTAACTAACATAGCTCAAGCAAGGATCAACTCTACTTATAGGATAAACATGTTTATATTTCTTTTCATGGCTGTGGCAGGAGAGGCTGGCTGCCTTGCAAATAGCTGCCTGTACTTCTCAGGGCAATCCAGGAAAAAAAGTCCCTTTTTCTGTTTCTCACAGAATTTTCCTTGAAATTAAGAGGGACATGTATTAGGTTATCCTCCTGGCAGGGTTGTGCTTTAGCAATGTGGGACCCCAAATAACAATCTGAGGTAAGTTTTCAAATGTCTTTTCTATAGCAAATTTCTTGTCTCTTTCCCCATGCCCTGGCCCCCTGTGGACAGTCTTGCAGATGCTTGTGCCCAGGGCCAGCTCAGCCCTCCGTGTTCTTTCCAGGAGCAAGTTATAGCCCAGGTCTCTGCAAGTGGAGAGGAATTCATCAACTGTCCCACAGTTACAAACAGAAGAGAAGATGGATTTGGGGACAGAAGTTACCCAGGGCATTTTGAACAAACAGCAAGTAAACTTGGTGGCTATCCTTTGCAGAGTTGCAGTTTGGCAGGTCTTGAAGGACTGAGCAGGAATCCAAGCAGTATCAGAAAGGTTCAGGTGTTGCAAGCAGAACAAAGGCCAGAAATCCAAAGCAAAGGTTGGGACATGAGTACATCTTTGAAATCCCAGCTTAACATCAGTTTATTTCACGCTGATGAGCACAAAGGTTACCAGAAAATGTTTGTGCCACGTTTTGGAAGAAGACACAGCTCCTGCCCTTTCCCATTGGCAGTCATACTTGTGGCTAAAATACATTGAAGAGATGCAGGCAGCAGAGGTACAGTCTCCCTCCACTGGCTGAACCTCCTTACAGGAAACAAGTGTTTTTCCTTCAAATGCTTAGGCCATTTTTTCCTTCCTTTTTTTACAGGAATGGTGTTAAAGTGCAGCTGTCCTCTGCAAAACACTTTTGCATGAATAGAGCTTGCCCAACCTGATTCTTGTGTGCATGCAGAGTAATTTCTGCTGACTTCAGTAGCCTAAACACAGTCAAACCACTTTTTTACTCCTTTGGTCTTTGCTTAAATAACCGAGTGAAGCTTGGGCTCCCTTT
>JAOXXN010000065.1:25224929-25238614 GCA_026770055.1 Myrmophylax atrothorax
ATGCTAGGCAGGCACCTGTCCCTCTAGGAGTTTTGGGTGTTAAAACTGGGTATGCTGCATAGCAGTAGAGCTGTTAAGGTAGTGCCTTTCTTGAGCAGTAGTAGAGTTTGGAAATATCAGACCAGATGCTGAGCTATTGATGTTCCACTAATCTGGCCTTGCAGCAGAAAGCTCAGATCTTCCAAGGTATGGTAAGGACACTTGGCAACAGCGAAGAAGATGGATGAGAGCAGGAGGCCTGAGGGTGCAGGAGGCTTCAGTCCACTTTCTAATGCTGTGCTCATTGTGTGGACTTGGTCACAGCCCTCTTCTGCTCAGCTGAGTGGAGGGCAGTACCTTCCCCTACCTGATCCATTGCCTTCCCTTGCTGCTATTACCAGAAACACCAGAGAGACACAAGCATCAGTGAATATCTTCTCCATTATTTACTTCCTCTGTTTCCGGCAAAGAGCTATGGCTCTACTTCTTGTCACATTTGGCTGGAAGTATTCAGTGTGCATTTTGTGTTTAGAAGTCAAAACTAAAAGCATATCCCTCCCTTCTCCTTCCCCAAATCCCACAGCTGTTGAGTCAGCTGTTTTACTTTCTCAGCTTAAACGTGCAGCAACATATTCTGGTGAGGAGCAAAACAAACAAGCCTCTAGAGAAGAGGAACAGAATGAGTAATGGAGAACCAGGGCCACATGCCTCAAGATGGAATCTGACACCCCATGTGCCGGCCAGGGAGCATGCATCTTGACTGTCACAGCATGCTTGATCCTGCATGGTCTTGGGGACCCAGTGGGGTTTTCTAAGTCATGTTGTGCTGGGTGTGTTACACGCAGGGCAGGAGCTGCTTGGTAGAAGAGGAGTAAGTGCATTGTTCATGGAGAAGTACTGCGGGGAAATACCCCTCTGCACTTGATGCAGATAGTACCCCATGAGCTACCTCCTCTGAAGCAGTCGTGCTTGCTTTTGGCTTTCATGAAAGAGTAGGGCCTTGTCATGCTTATGACCCAGAGTCCCTGTAGCAGCTGTGCACTGTGACTCAGTGTGTGCAGAGCCCTGCTTCCTCCCTCCCAGCCTGCTGTTGCACTCCTCTACAATGCAAGGTGGACCTGGCCTGAGTGCAGCTGTCTGTGTCCCTGGGGATGTGACATTAGCTGGGATAGGGAACTGCTGTGGCTGCATCCCCTTCCTTCTGATGTGGAGATATTCCCTAGGGGAGCACCTGATTGGTGCTGTAAGAGCATTAGGACATGCTGAGCTTCCTCTCTGCTCCAGTGTCCTGCAAAGGGCTGAGGAAGGCAGGTATCTCCAGCAGCAGTGAGCAAAGAATCCTGGTGTCTCCTGCTCTCCACCTGCTTCCAGGGAGAGCTGGGGCTTCAAGGATGGGTCAGAGAAAACAAAACCCAACAGCCTCAGCAAATGCAGCTGAGTGGGTGGAGTGTGGCACGCTGAGGGGGAATTGCCTTTGTCATTTCAACAGAAATGAATTCAGAAATTCAGTTTCTGGTGATGTCCTGAACTCTGCCCCCAGTGACAGCAGCACCCCAGTTCTGCCAAAACAAACACAGAAGCCTGGCCAAAGGAAAAAAAAAGGTGAAGTCATCCCCAGCAGGAGCAACAGGTTAATACCAGCACCATCCTCTTTCAGACCCTGGTATCCAGGTATCTGCTCTATGTAGACAAGCAACTTGGTTAAACCGTTCCAGTGCAGACCCACCAGCTAACAGCATTATACAGGGAACACCATAGTCCCAGCTCTACCCTCCACAGGCAGCTCATCCAAGATGGGCAAAAGTGAAGGCAATGCAACACGGGCATTCAGCAAGACTGGCATTGGCTCCCAAGCAAACATCTGGACACTTAAAATGTTCATCTGGGTTGGAAACTGCATTGAGGAAGGCAGGAGCATCTCTGTCTCTCAGAGCTGGGGGGCTGAAGGCCGTTCTGAGGGCAGCAGCTTTCATACATGCCTAAGGATGCTCTGTCTGGCATTCATTCACTGTTATTCCTATGCATCTGGAAGATGCACAGAGCTGATAGGGCCGATTTCTTCCCAAAATGACTCTATGAGTGGTGGAGTTAGATGAAAAAAAAGATGTTTAGATTTTGACAATATCTTCCTGTGAGGTCTTTGTATTTTCTCTTTCTTTCCCTTTTTTTTTGTTTTTACCTTCATGGTGATGAGGGCACAGCATGAACCACATGAAAAAGCCAGAGGATCCCAGACAGAAGCTGATGTAAAGGACAAGTATGGGCAGTGAAGTGGATTTTATAGAGTGGGAGAGAAAAGCAAATATGGCCAAGAAAATTAGTGGCGGTGACAAATAAAGGCAAGACCAGGTGGATCAGCTTAACTGTGTATCCTAGGCTGAGAGTAAAGAGAAATATTCATTTGAGGTCAGTTTGGCAAAGGCCAGGCCTCCTGAAAGTCCCTCAGTACAAAGGAGCTGCAGCCCCTTGCCATCCCTGCTCAGTGCATACTCACAAGCTCCAGTCTTTAAAATTGTAGCTATTTCACAGTCTGCTGGCTGCCCACCCAGCAGGCAGCTTTCCATGTACAAAGGAACCTTTCCTGAGGGAGTTCCTTGGTCTCACAAAACAGCCCAAACACCCAGGACCGAGAAAATAAAACTTCACTAGTTTCAGCTGGCCTGATGAAGCCTCCTGGCTGCTGCTTGGGAAGTCACAGTGCATGCAGCACAGCAAGCAGGTTCTGCAACAGTCTGGGGCAGAAGCACTATGAATATGGGTGTCTGTGCTCTGCTGCCCTTTCTCAAGAGGCAGAGTGCAGAGTGGTCACATGCATAATTGCAGAGAAGAAAAAGGGACTACAGAGGTAGCATGCCTGCAGGAGCTGGTGTTTTTGTGTCATCCCAGAGAGGTTTGGTTCAGAGGGAGCACAGCTTCTTTGAGTGCAGCTGCAGACCAAGCCAGCAGGGCTTGGTTTTGCAGGTGCCATTCACACCTAAGGTCTGTTCTGGATTGCAGGACAGAAGCAAAAGGGCTGAACATGGTTGCTTGGTGCCAGCAGTCATATGAGCACCCAGAGTGAGCTATGGCGCTACATATTCTCTCCTCTGGGCTGGCAAGAAGTCATGTGCCTCCACCAAGGCCACCAATGCAGCCCATCTCTTCCCAACTTGACCTTCACTCTGGACTACCCTGAGCAACCCTGCAAGGCTTGCTGTTGCAGTGACCCTGCAGCCTTTCCAGCCATACTTAGCATTCATCTCCCATGGTGGGTAGTTGCTGAATGAATCCCACAACATGCCATGCAATGAAAGCCTAGGTCAGGGCAGCTCTGACCCTGCCACCAGCCACCCAGAACTCAGCCAGCAGAGAAAGACCAATCCTCCCATCACTGTGCTGCTGACAGACGCTGAGCTTCCAGCGCTGGGGACCGAGGTGCTACAGCACTGTATGGGCACCTCCAAGAACTGTAAGATTGTGTCTGTGCTACTCCTTGAGCAGTCTCTTTGCCCAAAGGGAACAAAACCAATGCTGTACTCACCTAAATACTGCCTCAGCAGAGAAAAAGGGACTTGAGCTGCTTGTCCTCAACATGAGGATCACCTAGCCCAGGGAGCAAGGGCACAGAGCACCCCCAGTCATCAGGCTGCTGATGAAGGAGGCATCCCAGAGCTGCTTGGGCACAACACACTGAGTTCAGAGTAACACCACTTGGCTGACTGCTCACCTGGCTGCTTACCCAGGAGACAAAGAAGGAACCTGCTGCTGTAGCAGACACAGTGGCATATCTAAGGCAGAATCCTGCTGGAAAGAGAGGAGGAGGGTCAGCTGCCAGGTTGTATTTCAGCATTGCACACTGGTTTAGTCTCTTATCCCTTGCTCTGCAGCACACCCCCAGCACAAAGGATTTGACACCAGGTGATTATCTGAAACTGGAGACACACGATGTTGGTGCATCTCTGGTTACAGATATTATACCCAAACCTTTGGTCTTATGATCATGAGTAGGTTGCCTTGCAGTTTGGTTTTTTTTTTTGTTTTGTTTGCTTACATAATTAATACAGTGAAATGAAAATACTGTCCACATAATTGAGGATGTCTCATGCCCAAATGTAACTATTATTCTGTTTTAAGGTGACAGTTCCATGAGGTAGTCTTCATTTTTAGTTATTCATATCCTGAACGTGGCATAGCGGCACATATTTGCTGGGGGCTTCTCCAATTATTGGCTACTGTCCGTTTCTGGACCTGAGGCTTCCTCAAGGCTGGAGTAGAAATATTCACCAGCTGCCCGAACTACACAGATGTTGCACATCTGTTTGACAGTGTTTACTATTTGCAGGACTTTTTTCAATAAATAATGCTTTCAATCTGAACATTTTTTATCTTGATCAAGATGGCTTCCCCACGCTCTGCTCTTACAACAGAAGGAAAAGGAAAGAAGCAAAAAAGAAGCAAAGAGGAGAGAAGCAAAGAGACCAGAAAGGAAGAAAGATGGAGATGGGGAGCCAAACTGAGCTGCATACTATCCCATGGTTTATTAACATTTGATTAGCATAATGAATATTCAGCTCCATTATTATCTTCTTTGTATAGTATGTTAAGTATAAAAAGTTTCTTCTGTGGGTTTTTTCATTGCAAATTTTGCCCCTGGAGAAATTACTTCTCCTTATCAAAAGAGTCTGAAACTAAGGATTAATAAAAATAAAAATAAAAAAAGGGAAAAAGGAAAACGTATTGCAAGACTCTTCCTTGCATGTCTCATAAAATCCAAAGCCAAAAAATTTCTGTCATACACCTATGACTTACAGGGATCTGTTGACCAACGTACTGTTTTAACGTATGTGTGTGCTCTGAGTCCGCTCTTATCTTTACACAGCAGAAGTGCTACATTTCAATGTGCCAATATCTAACACACTGGTTAAATATATTTTGTAGGTTATTTAAGAGGTGGATATCCAACTGAAGTGGCACTGTCTTGGAGTCCAGCCAGCTTCTGTGGCTGAAATGCAAATCAGCAGGAGTGCCCATGCCCCTGTCAACCTCATTATTTGCCCCTGGGGCAGAGATGGAAAGAGATGTGGGGAATTGCTCCTGAAAGCTCCTGGCTCCCGGGATGGTGGCGGGATGCCATGAGGCACTTCAGCTAGGCCAGGTTGGCTCTCCCCTGGTGCTGCCTGGGGGAGGCTCCCGGCACAGCCGCCCTGCTGCTGGGACCAGCCGTTGTTCAGTGAATCATCCAGACCAAGGGACGGACGGAGGGGGGAAGGAAGAAGAACAGCAAGCATTGATTTATTTTTTTAAAACCCTGGCACTCTGGCTTGAGATGGCTGTGGCCCCACATGGCAACCCTTGGTCTGCGGGACGCTGTGACACACTCCCACTGCCCACAACGGGGGTCGCTCACCATTCCCGTCCACTACACAGGGGTCTTCACCCTCAGGTTTGTTCAGAGAGGAGACAAACCTGCATTCTGTGATGGTGGTCAAGCACATGGGCAACTTTGGGATTGAGGGGAGTGCATCCCATATCCCACACCCCTGCTCCCTGCTGTTGCCCCAGGTGGGAGTAGAGGGGGTCAGAACTATACACTGGGAAGGTCTCTGGGCATTTTTCTCTTCAGTTCAATGGGCACCTTTTTCTTTCAGGAGAAAAAAAAAAAGCAGAGGTGCAGTTTGCCAATGGCAGCCGGAGGGGGCCATGAGGGCTCTCTGCCAAGGCAAACAAGGAAGCCACCTGATGTGACTGGGGTCAGATAAGAGAGCCATCACTTCAGGAGCAGGTGCTTCCTGCGCTGTGCACCCGGCCCAGCCTGCTGCCCACTGCCTGCCTGCTGCCACTGCCTGCCGCAGGCAGGGAGCCATGTTTGCTGGGCTTCATCCTGGGTCTCCCCCGACAGTGCTGGATCTCACAGGGAGGGGATGGCCACATGCCACCAACATCAGTAATCATGGGGAGCAAATGAAGGAGCATGGGTGCAGCAGGGAGAAGTGGGGATAGCTGACTGAGAATGCCGGCCCCCCTGCCCTCATCCAGGGCTGGGGAACATGAGAGGCATTGCTGGAGGCATCCCAGAGAAGGAAACTAAGGGTCTGAAGGACATCTGGGGTGTTTCTCCACCCTAAACATGAAGTGAACTTTGTAAGATGGTGAGCCTGGGCTGGGAGAGCCTGGGGATAGTTTTTGTACCTGCTGGGTCCAGATAAAACCAACCAAGGGTTTCAGAAGCTGGTTTTCCTCTTCTTTATACAGCTGAAGGAAGTCTGGACCCCATTGCAGGGGAGGACCTTGCCTGAAGGTGCCCTAAAGAGACCCAGGTTCATAAGAGGGCACCTAGGTGACTCAGAGCCAGCCCCCACCAGCTTCAGACAGCCCATGTTGCCCCCTGGCCAAAGGTAAGGCAAGGGTCTGGCTGCCAGGGACCCTACATCCAGCAGGAGGATTCCCCACAGCAGGGTTAGGTGATGCTCTGCTTCCTGACAGTAGCCTCCTTTTTATGCAGCAATGTCAATAATATTCATAAGGAAGGATGAGGTCAGCAATTCTTTTGGGGTCCATATGTCAGCTGTACTTCAGCAATTCTGCTCTTTGTTTACTGCTGTTTCTCTTTTTTTCCCTTCTGGTAAAGCTACATTTACTGGAGGACATGGCTCTCCCATCCCTTTGAATGTACTGTTTCCAGACATGTATGAAGATGAAAGGAGGGGTTAAATTGGAAACCCAGAAGGTGTTTTTCCCTTCCCTGTGCTCAGCCAAGATGGGAACACCAGCATTCAGGCAAGAAGCTAGGGCCTGATTGGAAGGTTGTGGGGCTATATTATCACTCCGTGCCATGGTCTGAAGCATGTTGCACAAGGCAGCAGCAGACCAGGGGCTGAATTCCCCAGCATCCATGTCCTCACTCTTCCTTCTAAGAAATCCACAACTGATAGGAAATGTATGACGAGAGAGGAATATGTTTGGGTGTGTACGCAGTGCAGCCCCACTACAACGCTGGTATGTGATGTTATCCTCCAAGATATGGAAGAGAAGCAGGCCACAAAGAACAGCATGTAGCATCTACTAATGAGTTGTTCTAAACTGGGCACAAACTGACTGATGACAACCTTTTGTTTAACAAATTAGCATTTTACCATGTGACTTTCTAGTAGTAAGAGAAGGTCCATGATCTCCTAGAAATGAGCAGAAGGGCCCTCAGGAGGTAAATCTGGTCCCACCCATGACTGAAGGTGGGCTCTCAACTGCTGAGATTATGCTTGAAATAGTGAAAATGCATTTTCATTGAGAATGCTTACCAGTGGCTACAGAAGAACTCAAGGCTTGAACACCATGGCTATTCTCCATCTCTGTCACTGCTTTGCCTAATGAATTTGGATAAATCACCTTTGCAAAAGAACAATGTGGTAGTTTCAGACTTCAGTGATTACTGAGTCCCTATCACATAAATACACAACTCATTGTGAATGGGAGAGGGAAGTTTTCAGAGATGAATGGGTTAATGCTATAAAGCCCTCTGAGAGCCCTGGGTGATTAATTAGCACAAGATGAAGTAGTGAAAGAGCTAAGAGGAGATTTGTATGTGAGGGCTCTCTGCTGGCTGATGAACAAGCAGATCACAGAGGCCAGATGTAACCATTACAAATACGATTGTACTTAGAATGTCAGAAATTTCCAAAACTGTCAAAGAGGCCATTGTATTCCAAATAATGCTCAAATGCCGTGTCATTTGGGAAGCCCTACATGTATTCCTCTGATCATGGAGGCACATCAATGGAATCTCTGCTGGATCGTGTTTCCTAAGGGGTTTACTTCAGCTCTAGCGCATGTTCTTTGCCTTGGAGAGCCTTGGGGGTCCAACAGTTTGCTCTATCAACCCATCAGCCATATCTGTTGTGTGCATCTCTTCCTTGGGGTGCCATAGCTAGTGCTGTGGCTGAATGCACTTTTTGGTATCAAGTTCTGGTTGAAAGACTTTCACTCTGAAGGCAGCAAGTTCAGTGTCCTGTCTGCAATCAGCTCTAGGAGCATAAAAGCACACACTGCACAGAAGAAAACTTCCAGAGGGCACATTGTATAACACAGCATGGTGCAGAGGCATCTAAGCAAGCTCCAAATGTATAAACCTTGGTCAAAATGCAGAATAAGGGAAAGAACTTGGGGTTGACTCTGGATAGAGAGACTCACCTGATATGAAAGCTCCAGCTTTTTCACCCTATTTCTGAGGAGAGCCTTTGCCTCTGCCTTCTCCAGTCAAGCTTTCCATGACTGTCCCTTGCTCTAAACCCCTGATACTTAGGTACCTGATACTCCCCACTGTGCTATCTTCCCCTCACAGTCTCTCCTTTAAAGAGTTGCTCCTTGTATTATCTGTGGTCACTTCCTTTTTGTTCCGTTCCCAAACACCAGGTCTATTCTTGGAGCGTCCGGCTAGAGTGCTTGTATTGACGTCAAAATTACTCAACAGTTATTGTCAGGAAGGACTTGATTTGCATTTGAATAGGGTGGCTTTTTAATATCTCAGAAATAAGATGCTGTTGGGGACAATGTTTGGAAAGATTCCCCAAGGTAAATGTAAGGAGGCAAATTGGATGCACATCTCTTCTTCTAAGGACTTCTCCAGTGGAGTAAAAGTGGAGGAAAAAAACAACCTCCATGGAGTGGAAGAATATAGCTGCCTTCCCCCGAAACCCTCTTCCTGTACTCTGTCCTCAAGGCCTGTCAGAGAGGCCATGGTGCTGCTCTGGCTTCCTGCTGGGTAGGAACTACAGAGCTCACAGGCCCCTCTTGGAAATACTGAGGCAAATGTGAGTCAGTCAGTCATGGATGTTCCTGAGGAGGAGGTCTAAGAGGTTTGATCGGGATTTTCCTGTAAAATAAGTGACTGGCATTGTTCTCTCTTTTGCCACCAAAAACTTGGTCTTGGATGTACCTTGGTTAGTCTGTCTCTCAGAATGGTCTCCCAGGTAAAGGGTGGGATGGGGATCTGGAACTCCTAGAACAGGATTGCTATTCAAGACTCAGATATGGGACTGTGAAATCTTCACAGCCTTTCACGTGCCTGAGGAGGCAGCGTTATGTCCCTTGCTGTTTGCTGTGTGGCTAATTCCTCAGATGAAATCTTAACACCATGGTCTTGTCTGTTCATGAGTGTTAAGTCAGCCAATTATCAGCATTTGGTGAATCTAATGAATGCAAGTCATAACTTAAAGCTTGCTAGCTAAAAGAAATTGCTGCAGGGAAAACACTAACTCAACCCATGGGAAGGAACTGCAAGTTTCATTGAATCAGGCATTTTTTAATTATACTCATGCCTAGGTTTTATTGTATTCATCTAGCTGGATATCCAGTGCTTTTGTTTGTGTCTGTGATGGTAAGCAGAAAGATTCTCATCAGCTAGAGACTGAAATGCCCCTTCTCCATCAGCAGTAGGGAACTCAGTGTTGTTTTGCTGTTGCCAGTTCCCTGTGAAGCAGTCTGTGCATTAACAGAATATTGTAGGTTGGAAGGGACCCACAAGTTTCAGCAAGTTCAGCTTTCAAGTGAATGGCCCATAAAGGGATCAAACCCACAACTGTGGCACTATTAGCACCATGCTCCAACCAACTGAGCTAATCTCAGGGTACACAAGTACACTCTCATATGGTGAAAAGGAACATGGGGTCAGACAGGGTTGCACAAGCTTATATCACCTAACTAATAGCCTGGGCTTTAGTTTCACTAGTAATAGAAGTTTCTGACATGTGGAACTCGAATGGACACTGCTGTTATGTGGTGGCAGATACGTCCTAGGACTCACCCAGGCAGCTCTGGTGCATGATGTGCTCATTTTTAAGCAGCTGTGCCAGTAGAGGCTGGGTCTTTGGCTCTTGCATGATCACTTGATCCCGTTGTGCCTCATCTCCCTGCCTGTGATATGGGGATGGTACTTCTGCCTGACTTCTTTAGAAGGACCTGTGAGGATTCTTGGACACAAGTGTAAAAATGCCTGTAAGGACCTATGGCCAACAGAAAATCACCCTCAGGTAGTACCTGTGTGCAGCCTGAGATGTTACAGGCAGCTTTTCCCAGAAAGCAAGCAGGGTGCTGAGAAGCTCTTCAGAGCTGTCCTAGGGCTCTGCATCCTCCCTAGACATCCACATCCAAGGGTCTCTCTTGCTGGGTCTGTCCAAATCACATTGTTGAGGTAATCAGAGTCAACTTTTCTATTCCAGCTCTTCCTTGCTCCTCACCCAGTCCACCTCAGCAATGTACTCAGGGCAATGAGCCAAGGTCTTATTTTCTATCATGCTCTTACCAAGAAGGATGTGAAGCTTCCCAAGCTCAGCCTGATTGCATGTTTGTGCTGAACAGTTCCCTTGTTTACCAATAAACAGACCATAGTCCCATCTGTGTGCTGTGTGCAGAGCAGTGTGGGCTGGGCTGACCTTCTCCTGCACCTCCCAGGTCTTCCGCTCGCCCGCCTTTCCATCGCTGGAGGTATTGCTATGTCTGTTTTCCCTTCTGAGAGTCTCTGGGGAGGTGAACTTTAAGTCCTGCCTAAATTGTGCAGAACTTGCTGGCAGAGACACTGCCTTGGCCTGTTGTCCAAGCCAGATCCTCCAGTGAGTGTCCCCAGTCAGCACTGCCCATGAAAGCAGCGGGTGGGTATCCCTGGCAGAGGGAGGACCAGTGCACTCACAGGATCACTGGACTTTGAACTGCAGATGCCAGTGTAGACCTATGATAGAGAACAAAATCAATGCCACCATTCAATAAGCAGGCAAGAGTCAATCAGCCTGGCTCACAGCAGCTGCTCCTTTGGAAGTCCTTCTGGCCTGGACAGCCGGGACACATGCCAGGGAGGCAAGCAGCAGGCAGTGTATGTGCACCAAGAAAGGGTCCTTCTTACCATTCAGGTTATGCACCAGGCTGTAGGGTTAGTTTCTGAGCTCATTCTCAGAGCAGGCTTCCCGTGTGTCACATTCAAAATGGCCATTTTGTTGAAAACTTTGGGAAGCTTAGAGTAGCCACATACAAGTTAGCTCCCCATTCATGGTCAGCTTATTGCCATGGAAGCCCAAATGAACACTGAGCCGTAAGCCTAGTGACTGTCTTACCTCCCAATAAATGACTGCCTTTTTTTCTTTTTTTTTAATCACATTAATATTAATTTACTTGTGGGATATCAAGATCTGATGCTTTCTTTTCTTCTTTTACTGAATAACCAAGGTTTGAGAGGGAATGGAGATAAGCCCCCAAAGTCCTCTCTATCCCTGGCAGAAATTGTTGCATGTAGGAACTGAGACCCACACCAAGGGCCTCAGTCTCCAGGAGGCAACACCACCAAAGGCTCTGTGAGAGCTCACTGTGCCCAAAAACACAGGCAGGAGAAGAAAGCCCACTCCTGTTGCTGCAAATGCAATGCTTTGGAAAATTCAGCACCTTGACAGTTAACACTGCATGTACAGTTCACAACCTCCTGGTACCTTCCAAGTGTGGCTAATCACTCACAGCACTCCCCAGACCTCCTGCCATTGACATGGCCTTTCTCTTTATAGCTCTGCTAGAGCGTGTTCAAGTTTCTGTCAGAACCAGAAACATGCCACACGCTGCTCTAATCCCTTTAGCAGTGCACAGACACAAGCAGCTCTCGAATAAAAGGGTGAGTGCCACCCCTGAACTTCGCTAATTCGTCACAGTCAACAGGATTTTTTCCCTCTCTTTCACAGCACAACATGAACTTAACAAGCCTTTGATGCACACCCTGTCACATCTACAGGCTTGTGAAAGTGCTGAGAGCAGCAGCGCACAGGAGATGCTCATCTACAGAGTGAAAACAAGCTTCCCTCTTAGCTGTCCCCATCATCCCACAGCAAAGGAAGAAAAGGAAGAGAAAAAGAAAAGGAAGCATAAGGAGGAACTCTTTCCTAAACCACCTCATATCACCTCTCCAGGCTCCCTCTAAATGCAGTTTGGATGCTTCTGTATCCTACAAGTCAAGAGGCCACCCACTCCACTCCACTCCATCTCCATCCTTTGGCAGCATAGCAGAGAGTAAAGCATCCTCAGTCTGGTTCTGTCATCCTGGCAAAGCAGCAGGGCCTGGGACTCCCCAGGTCATTCTTGTTAGGTTTACAATTTGTAAATGCTTAGACAGATGGTCCTGGCTAGTTCCACAGAAATGCTGTACAGGATACAGCAGAGGCCCTGCTGAGCAACATATTTTTTCCTCTATGCCTTTCAAATTGCAGCCAGCAGTGAGTATGAGCAGGTTCTTTTTTTCCTCCTGTGTTTAGAAAATCTCTCTGCCATAGCTGGTGAAGAAGGAAGATTCAAGTGTGCCTTGGGTATCAGCATGAAGGTGCACGCTCAGCTTGGAGCTGCTTCTCAGGCACTAGAAATAATGTGGCTTACAAATTTAAACAGTGAGTCCCTTGTGCTCAGTGATCCCAAAAAGTTTCCTGAAAGTAGAAGGGGGCTGTGGGCTCACTCAGCCTGAAGTCCTGCAATAGGTCCCATGATTTGTATGGGTGTTTGTGGAAACACATGTTTATTAGCTCTGAGTAATGGATAGGATATCTGGGAGGCCAAGGCTAGCTTTTTTGAGGCCATGCTTGAAGCCCCTTCTGTGCTACTCACACCAGTCCTACTGATCCTCATTAGCTGTCAGTCTTTGCTGTCTCCTTTCTGCTTGGGAAACCCTTCAGGCTTATATAACTCCTCTCACTTGCCCATGAGCCTCAGTGTCTTTAGGAAGAAGACAGAAGGCAAAGCTGAAGAGCAAATTTCCCTGTGAATTAGGGAAAGAGAGAACAAAACATGAGAGCAGAAACTTCATTTGATGAAATCACTACTCTCACACCAGGTCTCAGCTTGCCAGGGTGTCCCTCCTGGAGTATTTGGGGCTCTTCGCAAATGACAGTGTCAGTGGGTGCCAGTACTTGTGCAGCAAATGCCGTGGCCCTGCTGGATGTGTGTGCATAGGCGTGCCACAGGAGTGGCTGTGAACCTGTTGGGGTGTGCACTGAATGTCTGCGTAGGATCCAGGAACCAGTGGCAAGGGTGGCTTATGTGACACATGCTGGTATCTCAGAAACAGCAATGCAAGTTCCAATTTCAAGCACTGTCAAGTCCATTTTAAGGATCTAGAAAGCATGTGCACACACATGCTATGTTTATTAAAAACACATACAGTTAAACACAAGTCAGGATGGCTCTTTTCCTTTCAGGATGGTGACCCTGGTCTAGGGAAGCTGATGAAACCCTACAGGAGGGACATCTGAGTCATGAGAGCTTCTCATGGAAACTTACTTCCTGGCCTCCTTTTTGCTGTGTCTGAGAATAGGAGATGAACTAAGGCATGGTCGAGGGGAGCTGCAATAGCATGAGCTCTCTGAGGCACGATAAGCAGTTTTTATTCCTATAAAACATGTGGTCTTCCAGTATCTACAGTGTTTCCTGCTTCTTCTTTATCCCCTTTGTCCTCCTCACTCCCAACCCTGCTCAGGGAGCAACCTGTGGTCTTTGGTCACACATCCATTCAGTAACTTGCAAAGTCCCATCATTTATAATTCTTAGACACACAAGCTGCCACTTTCACATATGGAAATTCCCAAAGGTCAGAGAAGGGAAATGGTTAATTCCTTTTATTCAATGCCTAACCTCCCCCCTCATCCCCCCCTTCCCTCCCCCACCCGGTGGGAACAGGAAGCGTGAAAAGGAAAAGCTTTCGGAATCCAGCAGCTGGG
>JAOXXN010000065.1:25238714-25267495 GCA_026770055.1 Myrmophylax atrothorax
CCCACTTCCCTCCCCCACCCTGTGTGAACAGGAAGCTTGAAAAGGAAAAGCTTTCTGAATCCAGCAGCTGGGAATGGAGGAATCCTGGAACTTTGTGCTGCAGAAGCTCAAAGGCAACAATAAAGGTTTCCCCACCATCCAAAGAGCAAGTATATATAAAAAAAGAGTTATCTCTTCAAACAAACACATGGGGGATGGGAGGAGTCAAAATCCCAGCAGGCACTTACTGAATTGGCTAAAGCTGTAGCAAGCACCAGGGAGGCCTAACTGCATCAGAAGGCCAGTAAGTTGGAGAAGCTGAAAGAACCCTAGCCAGGTGATGCTCATACAGGTGTGATTTGCCTCTTGCTAATGTCTTGTTTGCACAGCTGAGAGACATGATTCCAAAAACCCCTCTTTCAAATGCTGAGTGACATAGGGAATGGTTCTGAAGGTAGTATGCAGGGATGTTCCTCTCTTTGTAAGACTAGCCCCAGACACCACCATCTTACATCCCTTTCAGATGGGGAATTTGGGGTGGCTGAAATCTGAGCTACCTTTGGACTTTTGCCAACCTGAGTAGGAAGATTGGAACAAGGATGATTTGCTTAGAAAGTACCAGAGTGCCCGCCAGGACTGATGGGAAGCCAGACTTGTGCCCCAAGGAGTTTACTCACTAATTGAAAGCAGAAGCCTGTTAAAATGACTTTCCTAGAATCTGGCACTGCAGAGCACATGCCTATGCTTTTGACACGTAGTAGAGATTCTTAGAGATTCTTATAAAGCGTGTTAGGATGTCACAAAGTTTCAATGAGTAATGTGAACAAATAATCATCTGAGAGGCAAAGATAACAAGCTCAGTCACGTATGTAGCACTGAGGGTCAATGAATTTGGAATGAATAATTTGGAAAATATCCTCCCATCTACTTTCAGAGCACGTAGCCCCAAATCAAGGGTCTTTGAGCCTGATGGTCAAAAGGAGCTACTAAAGTTACTCCTGTGCCCTCTCTGTGAGTGTCCACATGCGATTGCCCATATGCAAGTAGGAGCAACCTCCAAGAAAGGTATGAGATCAACCCACAGCTTTACAGGAATGCAGATGCTTTTAGTGGAGTTTCACCTTGCTGTGACTTGGACCTGCTGCAGCATGCTGTGAATCTTGGCATACTGACAGTTAGACTAATTCAAGCATAATCAGTTGTAGGTTTTATTTGAGTCTGGATTAAGGTGCTAGCAGATTCTGTAGACTGCCACCAGAGTGATGCAAACAGGAGCAACATAGCCTGGAAGCTTTAACAAAATTAATTACAGCTTTAAAAGCCTCCTTTAGGCTAGCTAGGGTGAGCACTGGCAGTTAGGCTGCAGCAGGAGAGGCAGGGACCTTGCATTTGATTTCCCTGCTGATCCCTTGAACAATCTGTGTCATTGGTCCATGGGGTTGTGAAGAGCTCAGGGCTCCTTGGAGGAAGGATGTACCTGGAGGGCACCTGAGGGTTGCCCTGTTCTTCACAGCACTTTGCTCTTCCACCATTGAAGACCTCAGGAAAATGAGGGGTATGAAAACTACCTTTATTCAGCCTTCAGGAAGGGTACAGTAATAAGTAGATGCATGCAACCGTTGCCATTAGCAGCACTAAAGTGCAATGTCCACCTTATCCTGTGAAACATGGGGTCCTGTTGCTGCTGTGTTATGAAGGGCTTCCACAACAGGAGGAAGCAATGGTAAAAAAAAGAATGATCCAGGGGCCCAGTTATACCATCCCTCTGCATCTGTAACTCTAAATCTCCTTCTTGACTACACAAAGTCATGTTTGTGCTTGGCTCACAGTGAAATTCATCCCAGTCTTCAGCTATTTCCCCTTTTGAACCTTTGTACATTCTCTCCTGTTTACAAATCTGCATTACTTGAGTGCTACCACTGCTAGTATGTGATATAGGGATGGGACTCTCAGGCCTGCTGTGTCTGAGTGGACCCCGCCCTGGACTCCCTTATGGGCCATGCCAGACAGCCCTGATGCCATCTCTCCCACCACTGACAGAGTGGAAAGGGGCATTGGCAGTGCCCACTCCCCTCCAGTACGCCCACGTTGGGGTGGCCCCAGGGACTGTGGCCAGATGGCATAGCTTAAAGCGATTCCACCCCAGCCCCAAGGCATTGCTGGCACCGTACCAACCTGGATCAGACCACAGTGAGTCCCCTGCTCTGAAAGAGCTGTCAGGCAGGGAACCAGGAGCACGTTATACCTCACTACAGACCTCCTCAGTGCAGCAGTGTCTCAAGGTTTTCTCTCCACCACAGCTATTACATCATTTACTTGTTTCCCTCACACTAAGCGCTAACTGACACGAACCTGTGGTTACTGGTCTGTGTGCTCTCCCATCTCCTTGCCCAGTGCATTGTTTTCCCATCCATCCACCAGCTTTGGGTCCATCCATCCATCTGCAGGGTTAGGATCCACAATCTCTGAGGGCAGGCAGAGTCCTGCTGTTTTTAAAGGGGAAATAGTAAATGCTGCCTGAGTCACTGTTGATGGAAATACCACATCATATTTTACAACTGCTCTAAGGCAAGGCTTCATTAGTAGTATTTTGTGATCTGACTTTAGGGACTGCTTTCTGAAGTTTTCCTTTTTTTCTTTTCTTGGGGGGGGGGGGGGGNNNTGTTTGTAACATCCCCTTTGAACTTGTGACAATAAAATTTCCTTCCCCACTGATTTAGTCCTTTTCCACTTGGCACGCATGAACATTTTCCTTGCTGTTTCTATGGAACCAAAGTCCCCATGAGTCCCTTTTGTTTACTTCCTTGCAAGTAGCTGAGCATCATTGGTGAGGTCAGAAGGAAGGTGCATGGCTCTGGGAATAACAAGAGCAATGCTGCCAACACCAATAGGCTGTTAAATTAACCTGCCTTGACACCTCTCCCATTTTCAGGCTCTCACTTTAAAGATACCAGGGTTTATGTATTTCTGCCCACCAACATACTTCCTGATTTCAGCTGGCAACCAAAATGAAAGCACCAAAATACTATACAAAATTCATAACATTTGTGCAGTAGCTAAGCCAGTGAAGATAGGGATGAAAAAATACCTCACTTAAGGAACAGGTCTGATTAGCTTTGGAATACAGGACTCCTGTTGCGCCCTCTCTGGCACAACATTGTGGAACTGGTTGGGTTTTTTGAGTCAGCTTGTCCCACCAACACCACTGCTTCACAGAGGCTCACCAAACCCAGGGACCAGGAAAGCAGTTCATATCACCTTCAGATACAGTTATTTGTTTTGGGGAAAGGGAAAAGATTAAATGGAAATGTTTTCCTGAAGCATCATTGGCCGTTGCTGGAAAGGGAGTATCAAATTTTTGGGGCAAGTGACTTGATTCTATGTTGCAAATACTTTGATTCAAAAGGATTTTCCCTCTGCAGACAGAAGGTGCTGCACAGCCAGGTGGCGTCTGGGGCAGAAGCCCCAGGACTCAGTAGAAATCAGTGCTGCTGGCTGAGCCATGCCAGGCACTACACTCCTGGATTAAACTTGCTCAGTTTTATCCTCAGATTCATCCAGGAGAGATTCCTGACTAGAAATAGTCAAAACAGGATGAATTTGAGGAAACATGTAATTTCAAATTACTTCTGCCATCTGAAACGATCTGTAATGCTGGATACTGAGAAAGTGTTAAATAGTCAAATGGGTCTCAGTAAAACAGGTGAAGTGAAATTGGCTGGTACCAGCCTGCAGGGATGATAGTTTCTCCACCACTGTACCAGGTGGCTGCACAATACCCCATGATTAGCACCCACCAACCCTCCCCCCTGCTGCCTAGCAAGGGACCCCTCTCATCAGCTTGGCTCTTCTTACGCAGCAAGGTCTTTATTAAACGTCTGGGGGCTGGGGGGGAAATGTGTGTGGTGTTTCATTGTCTCTCTGTTTGCAATGCTGAACAGCAGAGAGATGGCTGGTTTGCAAATCTCCAAGCAGAGGTAGCTGTAAAAACCTGGCTAGTTTTAGCCACTGCTATAGTTTTTAGAATGTCCCTTTAGCTTTTATCCCAATTGCCCTCATTCTTCTCTTCACACACATTTGAGACCTCATCCTTGTTTGCGTTGAATGCAACTGAGAATGAGCCCTTGCCCGTGGGAGCCTGGTCTCATGTATTTGGGATATCCTTCCCTTCTCAGATCATCATAAATGAGAAGCAGCTTGGCTGAAATTAATGACCTATGTATGGAGATGCTTTAAGGAAGACAGTGATCATTGTAAAGGTCTCTGTGCTACCTTTCCTCCTCAGACCAAACAGGCTGAGATGTGCCGTCTCCTCAGAGGGACATGGGTGTGGGAGCAAATGTGCTGCCACTGCCAGGATGGATCCCTGCCTATGGAGGCAGCCTGGCATGGAGCCAGTTTGTCTCCACTGAGGACATTGCCTGGTCTTTTCAATTTGTGTTTCCATTTGAAATATGCAAATATTTTGCAAAATACAGTGACAAAAGCTACATAGAAATTTCCCATTGAAAACATTTCTGTTCATGTTCTTCCTCACCTCCAGCTCTCCTGTCCTTCCCACCATCCTCATTTTTTAAAGTGAAGGGAAAGATAAATAACGTGAGAGAAAGCAGAATATCCTCCACCCTTCTGACTGCAATGCTGATATACACTTTTCATGAAAAATCACCTTAGAAATAGACAGTTATTTTGACAATAAAGAAAACCCTAATTGTCATGTGTTGTACTGTTGCTGCTGAACCCCTGCTCACCAGGGAATAAAAAAACACATATGGAAATACTGGTTACTGCTCTTCAGATTTGCTCCAGGGACTTTTTGCCTGCAGCCACCCATCCCAGGCAAACTCAACTTCCCACTGCCCATGGAAAGCTCTTGAAGATGAGCAGGGGATGGAGTTCCATACAGGACTTAACCAAGGACGTCCATACCAGTGTCATTTTGTTTACAGACAGTATAAAGAAGGGCAGCTTGCAGGGAAATGTCCAGGCTACCTCTACAGTGATGTAGAAGCAGAGATATGTTGTATGTAAAATAGTAGTGCAGGAAACTGGAGGTAACTTAGGCCCTTCTGAACCCAAACTGCAGATATATAAAGGATGAAGCGTCACCCCACCATGTGCAGCACTGAAAGTTTCCCTTCTCCTTGATAAAGACCTGACTGGACCACTGTCTCCAGCCTGCCAAGAGCAAGGTGTGCTGGCAAGGCACTGCCACACACTGGTCTCTTCTACCCAGCAGGGTTCAGTGTCATGGAGAGAGATTCCAAGCCTACCAAAGTGTTTCTCTGAGTTGGCATATGCATCTGGGGTCATAAGGCTTATTAGCTTTCAGGGAGTGGCACACCTGCCAGGATTGCAAAATTGAATTTCTTCATGCAGGGCTCACTTCCAGTCACAAGTGTCTGGGCAGTGTCCTGTACAGGGGCATGATGGCAGGAATGGTACAGGAGCCTTTAGTCCTACAATCAGTGGGCATGAGAAGGGATGAAGAAATAAATTCTCCCTTTGAGAGAAGAATGAGTTGGGCCAACCCCTGGTGTGCACATCAAAATGGTCCTAGAGGTGGGATTAATTTACTCATGAATAACGGTCCAGTATTTTGGCCTTAACATTGTTGATCTGGCCAAAAGCTGGTATGTTCAGATGTAACACATTAATAGGATCCTCATCCCATGGTCAAGTACTGCATTGCTGAAAAACAATAAGGAAAATGCAAGAAATACAAGCTCTACAAAGAGATACAGTGGCTGAGGTAGACAAAAAGGTAAGAAAGTGCAGGTGAGGGAGGAGGAGGGTGTCTCTGAAATCTGATCACTTCCAGATCTTCCATACTACACCTGTGCACAGAGACTCAGTTGGACACAGACTGTGAGGTGTTACATTCATCCAGATTAACTTCAGAAAAACAGTGTTCAATACCTTAAAGATTAAAGTAATGATGGTGATGGAAATAGGAAGCTTCAGAACAGACTAATCATGTTGCTTTGTATTAGCTCTTGCAAGAATATAGCAATGAAAGACTTTTCACTTCCTGAGTTCCTCAATGTACTTCCTTTTACCTAATTTCTTTGTTATGTGAATACAATTTCTGTTCCCATGAACAAAGAGGATTCTTTGTTTTGGTTTCCAAACGTTATTAGGAAGGTGGGTTTAGAGTTTAATCAGTAATTGCATTCAGGTCTGGCTACTATGAGATGGAAATTATTTCTGTTTTTCTCCTCATAGTCCCCAATATTCATACCTCCTGGGTAGAGTGGGACAAGAGGGGCATTCTTGGCATTGTCTGGGTTCCTTTGGAGTATAAGGCTTATTTTTAGAAATGGCATCACTATTAAGAGACCTAAATCCAAGTGACTTTCTCAAATGATTAAGACCTGATCCTTAAAGACAGTCAGATGTTTCATTCTGAGAGAAATCAAGGGGATTACAAACTTACACTCTTTTCGTATGGTTGGACGTAAATCCCTCTTGAGAACAGAGCACACACTCTAAATCACATAGGCATTTTTGCAAGCAGAAGTTGAGAAGGCTGATGCCTATCTCCATTGTATCGACATGAGGCCAGAGAAAGCGCAGCAAGGAGTTGGACCAGAGATAGAGTTGAAGGGAGGAAGTCCAAAAGCTTGTTTGTGTTCTCCGGAAGGCAAGCATAACTCACTAAACAAATGTCAGGAGGGGTCACATCCCACTCTCCCAGAAGCCAGACAGGAATTAACCTGAGAAGAAACCCATGTCAGAGGTGAAACACAGGAGGCTGAATTTTAAGAATATAAATGGATGATTGAGTGCATAAAAACAAGAGGCAGACATCCAGGAGCTATTGCATTGGGTTTTGCTCCTTGAAAACTGTTTTACTTCTTTATAGAACATGCATACATCTCGAAGTGTTGCAGCTGCCAGCCTGTCCTTACAAATGAGCTTCCCCAACAGGGCTCCTTGGGACATACCTAAATCCCTACAGCAACCAGATGCTGGAATTACAGCATTTGTGTCTGAACCACTTTGTCTTCTGCTCCGAGCCCCTTCCAAAGCTTTGGCTGTCCTGGGCACATGCACCTGCCTGGCCATTACCCTTTCGAACAAACTGCTCTGCATCTGCAGTGGCATTCTTGCAGCTATTAGCCCTTTGCACTGGCTGAAGGAGAGCGGGTTAGCAGCTCTCCACAGGGTTGGCTGATGCTGTAAGGCGACTGTGAAAGTGCAGTGCTCAGAAGGGGAGGCAGCAGCAGGGCTGAGGGAGAAATCCACTTCCATACGACATCACAGGCAGGAACATTCCAGCCTGGGGAACAAGGCCTGACATTCCCTTAGTCATTCCCACTGCCAGGGACCTGCAGAGGACAGGAGCAAAACTGTTGCACTTATTTGCTTTTTCCACCACCATTGAAGAAGAAATAGCTGGTGAAAGTGTCCCAGACAAGATTATTGTCTGGTTGACGCTGCATACCAAGTGCAACTGCAGCTGGACGTAGACTGTGGGACAAGGTGACTGCTGTGGGCAGCGCAGGTGAGGATTGAGATCCAGGACTGATCTTGATCCCTTTCTCTTGTGCTGACTACTCTGCAGGACTCATTTTGTGTTGTTACATTGATGGTTTCACATAAACCCATTTGTTGGAGAGGGGGGTGGTTGCCCAGGTGCTGTGTTGTAACAAGTGGATATCTAAGACAGATGATCTGTTTTCTGATTATTTCTAATCCAGTCTAACTCTAGGTTGCCAGCTGACCTGGTGATCTCCTGCATCATACCTAGGAGTATCACTGTGGCAGAGTGATTCAGATTGGCTTGTTGATCTAGCACAAAACTAATTTACAAGGAAAAAAAAAAGAAAAAGAAAAAATAACTCTGTCTGTTCTTTCTGTATCCTCTAGGATTGCAACTTTCAGCACAAGGGAGGTACCAGAAACGCATAGCTAGGAGAAGGCAGGAGGAGCAGGACCACCCTTTCACCAACAGCCCATGGTCAGATCTGATTAAGCCTAAATGGGAAACTGCACCCTGAGGGTCAGCAGATATTATTCCTGGTCATTGTGCAGCCCCGTTGTCCCCATTGTTTGTGTCTATTTTATATGGGTGTAACCCTCCTGGTATGAACACAGTCACTCCTGCAACATCTCTACAGGTCTTGGAGAGAAGCTGAGGTTCACCGATTTAAAAGCGCATCATCCTCCCAGGGTCTGAGCTTTAGCTCTGATTTGTACAGAGGATTGGCCATGAACAGGGTCAACATGATCTAGATGAATTAAGCCATCCAGAAGAAGAAAGCATTCTAAAAGTCACATCCCAATAAATAAAAGGGTAAGTTTGAAAGAAGGAAAGCCTGTGAGCATTGATAAGGAAACAAGCTCCAAGGGTAAAATAATCAGATACATCCTTCAGCAAATTGCAGCACCTGCACTTTGTCTACAGATGGTGTTATTCAGGTCATGATGCACTGTCAATCTCATACAGAAGAGCAAAAAAGTGAACCAATAGGATGAACTGAGAAATCACTCTGTCCTCAATTCTGGCTGACAGCACGGGTAGTGGTTTGTTTTCATGTCTGTATATTTCATGTCCACCTGGTTAAAATTCCTGACAATAAGAGCCTGAAGAGTAATTTAAGTAATAAAGCAGTCAGACAATAGAGGAGAGGTTAGGGTTCCCTTACCGACCAGTCCCAGGGTGTTTGCTGGTGGAAGGGAGGTGCCGATAACCTGGGCAGATATTCAGGCTTCCGTTTGTTTTGCTGCCCCACTTAATCCTCACAGAAGCTGAAGCCAGCAATGCTTCAGTTAGATTAATGAGCTGAACTAACACAAACCCACAAGCTTCAAGTACATGCTCTCCTGTTTAACACTGTGAGGTCCTCTACCAAGAACTGCAAAGTTCAGACACAGGTCACGATCAGGAAACCCCTTTTTTTCGCTTTTGGTTCTTTTGCAGCTATGAAGGAGAGATTGTGTCCTGAAGCCCTGGTGATGGGATACTCTGTCTCTCCTTGGGCTGAGCACAGAAGGGGCTGAGATTATTCAGGTTTTTGCCTGCTTTTTCCAGGTTTTTTCCACCAGAGAGTGTTCCCAGTCAAAGAAATGAACAGCAACTCACCTGGCTTCAGGGAGAAGCCACTGGGGGAACCCAGGGAAGAAAAGCATCGTCTTCCTTAAAAGTCTACCATTAAGTGAAAACATTTCTTAAGGGTTTTCATTTTGAAGTAGCTGTTGCTGTTCATTCATGGTAATGAAATATTTTCTTTGCATTTTGTTTATTGTATATTGTATTTTCTTGTATATTAAGGGGGCCAAATCTCCCCTTTCCTGGGTAACTCAAAAGATTCTGCTCAGATATTTTACAAAATCATGGCATTGAAAACTCATGAAGAAGAAAGCTGAGTTACAACGGAAAGAAGAAGAGATGTGAGGAAAGGCTGTGAGTAAATAAAAAGCCATCTTTAAGAGAGACAAAAAAAATGGTCTCAAGGAAGAAAGGGGGAAGGAGAGGAAGGAAAGGAACTTCCCACATGCCAAGTGCATGTGTTAACCCCCCACTCTCTGAAAAACATAACTTCTCATGAAAGCAAAATGAAGGGCTTATGGCTGAGCTAAAATGAAGACACCCACTTCTGAGATAGGACTCTGGGAAGTGCCAGTAGAGTTAACTGCTCTTCATGCCAACAGGGGTGAAGAGAGATTGACTGCAGCGCAGGAGTCAGATAAACAGGTGGAGAGCACAGGAAAGGCAACTCTAATAGCTAAAGAGCCACTATCCACTAATTTTGACCATGAAAAAGATTGTCCCAGCTTGGCAAGATTGTTAGGATGTTGCAAAGTATTTCTCTTGTTTGAAAGTGCACAAGAAGGGAGCACAATTCCTTTCCTCTGTAAATAGGTCATTATTTATGTCAAAGCACTGCCAGGTACTCTGTTATTGATATCTCCTTGCCCAAAGTGAGGGATCTAAATCCAGGAGAATGGAAAATGGCTTCTGTCACACCAAGTGTTTCACCTACACTCAGAGTGAGAATTTCCAATTGTTCTGCATATGATTTCCATATGTGTGCCACAAGCACGCTCCATCTGCCAGATCCACATTTAAGAGGACACTCACCTGTGACCATGTCACTACTATGTGGTGCCCACAGGATATGTCTCATTAAGAAATGCCTGGGGCCAAAATTCTGGCTCCTGTACTGGCTTTCAGCTACCTGATGAGGCTGCAAAGGGGCTGGGGAGACAGCTAGACAGAAGGGAAGCAGCCCAGATTCCTGCAGCCCAGATTCCTGCAGCCCCGACTCCTCATAACTCAGGGACAGGAAGATATCAGTAGCAGGAGCTTAGGCAGAGCTACTGCAGGCCCAGTTGGCTATGACGGCAGGTAGGACTGTGGCAGCTGCAGCTAGACATGCAAAGTTTTATGTTGGCCACACATCTTGTTAGGAGAAGCCTGTGAACCACTATGGTGAGACATTTCTGTCTGTCCCACATGCGGGCTGGTGCACGCTCCCCCAGAGCTCATCCCTCCTGGATCCCCAGGAGTCTGCAGTACCTGCAGCTTGCAGATTTGACTTGCCCGGTCCCAAGAAAGTCACAGAAATGAGAAGCTGGAAAAGCATCACAGCCTGACCCCTTATCAGCAGGGAAATCCCAGGAGTTTTGGAAAGAGCAAGTAAGAAGAAATCCTCTGACATCTCGTGAGTTCTCTCCTCCCTCGTAAATTCTTTGCTTGTAGACTTCTCCAAAACTACGAAAATCTGTGTGACTGCCTTCTGATAGAATAGTGAAGGAAATTTGGGGGAATTTCCCCTGTCATGCTGAAACTCAGGGACCATTTAGTGTGTTATGATTTGGCAAATGTGACTGTAAGAAAAGACCTCCTTCTCTTTGCAGATGAGCATCAACTCACTGCAATTTCACCACAGCCAGGAGTCTTTGAAAGCAATGGAAATGTGACGCAGGGCAAAATTTTCCTACAAATGGAGTACCAAGATTGTTGGCCAGTATCTCTCATTTGCATTGGTGGAAATCAAGATAGATATAACTAACACAAGAAGCTGCATTTATGTCAGTCAGAAAAGGCTGTCTTTGGCTGGATATAGTGCTCAGAGTTTTCTGTATCTCTGAGATTTTATTTTCCTTTTCCTAACCATAAAAATTATAAAATGAGATTGACATAAAGATAAGAGGCAAGTAAAGTAGTGCCCTGACTGAGCTGAGGGTTGGCACTGAATACCTGCCAGCTCTGAAACTCCTTCCTCTTCTTCCTCCAGAACAGAGGATCTTCAGGGCAGCAATGGAAGGCAGTGCTGTAAATATGGCCCTGAGCCCTATACTTCACTTATCCCAAAACACTAAAAAAATAAAGACTTTTCTCTGAGACCCAGCTCCTCTATGAACCTTGTTTAGCTCTTGAACACCACTGTGAATACTTGAAACAGCCCAGTTGAAGGCAGAGGAGCTAAGCCTGTACCAGACCCTTGACAGCAAGGGTTGAATCCATCACAGGGGATGCAGCATTTTGACACTGCTGCAACAGCACTACTGCTCTGCACAACCAGGGTATGGGGCAGCATTTGCTGACTGAAGCAAGAGGGCTCTGAGGTGCAGCAACCCTGCTTGGAATGGGCAGAAGGCTGGGCACAGGACACAGTGTATGTGCCTGCATCTAGCTCAGGACTAGTCAGAGCACAGGTAAAAAGTGAGTCTGAGAGAGTCCACCACATCTGCTGGTATAGGACCATATGGGTCTACTTGCAGCCCAGAAGACAGTGCTGCCCGCAGGTACAGCACAGGGCAGTAGCAAACAATGTCTAGGCTGACCACGACAGAGCAGCACATCATAAACCCCCCAAAACAAGAAGTGATTACTGCATCAATCTTCCACAGTAAAGAAACAGCTTTCAGGAAACCAGAACACCAGAGAAGCAGCCATTTGAAACAGCAAATCACTGAATATTCTGAGTTGGAAGGAACCCATGTGGATCATCAAGTCCAGCTCTTAAGTGAATAGCCCATGCAGAGATTGAACCCATCACCTTGGCCTTCCTAGCACCACTCTCTAATCTAGTGAGCTAACAGTATATCTGCTCAGGAGAGTCTGTCTCTTAGTTCTACAGAAGCACAGCTGTGTCATTTTACTACCATAGCTAGAAGATTATTTATATGTGCACAGCACAATTTTTAACTCACATTTCAGGCATCTGTGTTTACTCTGCTGGAGGCGGGTCAAGCTAGGAAGTGTTCTAGTTCATGCTGACACATACAGAAGGCTGTTCCCTGCTTCTGCTGAGAGCCTCTGACAAACAAATACAACAGCTTGGAAATAACTCTTGAAGTGAGAACTCCATCTTGTTTTTTCATGTTAGGGAAGGAAAGAGGAGCACAGGGAAAGGTAAATCAGGTTGGCACGTAGAATTTGGACAGTGTGTAAATAAGTGGTGATGAATGGAGGCTCCACATAAAGGAAATGCAATGTGTCCTTCAGAGAAATATTTCAGCCTTTTGCATGTTCAAACAACCTTCTCTCTTGCCATGTTCTTGGAGTCAAAAGCAATGTGAAAGAAATAGAGTCCTTTTCAGTGGAACTTGGAGCATCCATTTCCATATCCATTCCAGGACAGAAACACGTTGAGTTTAAAAATCCCCTCCTGTGTGGGAGACAGTTCCCTCTACCTTCATCACAAGTCAGGATAAAAAGGTGATATCATGATGTCATACTACACAGCTCCAGAGTGGAGGTAATGTGAATACAAAACCAGAGCAGATCAGAACGGGAAATGAGCAGACTGAGTGCAGGACTCAGCCAAAACTTCATGGGATGCTGATACTAACATCTGCAGTAAAACACATTTTTCTGTATCTACGTCACTGTGAACTCCAAGGTACCAAAGACAGACATTGCTGCATGGACATCAGTGTATTAGTATCAGCCACTGCAAGCCTGGCAAGGATCCCTCTGGTTCCTCATGGTGTGGTTCTCAAGTGTACTTGAAAAACACAGTGCATTTCTGGGGAGTCTCCCACTGACCAGACTGCAGATGAGCATTCCCCAAAGGGGGCTGGACCCCTCTGCTGGGACCCTCTGGGCAATGCTGGCACTCCACAAATGACTGGCACAGTCTTCCAAATGGCCTCAGCATGGTGCTTTGCAGCACCAGAGGTGGTCAGGGTATGAAGCTGCAGAAGCCTTCCTATGAAAACTTGTTTCTAAGTTACCCTGAACTCCTTCCACTGAACTAATTAAATGTTAATTTACAGGAATGGTATTTGTTTACACATTGGTACTGTTGTTAGCAATTGGATGGGATGACAAAAGGCCTGTGCAGGAGCTCAGTCACACAAATGATTTCAGGGACTGAAAGATAATGGCACCACAAAAAAGCATTCCCATGTCCAAGATGCTGGTATCAGTCAATGAGAAATGACAGCAAAATATCCACCTCAGCAGAACTGCTACATGCTGCCCTGGAGATAAGCGCTCTTGGCAGTCTTTTACACATCCACATATATTATACTTTGCTGTGGTTTTCTCTGAGGAAAACAGCCATAAGGAATACTGCTCTTCACCCCAGGTAAAGTGCCATGTTTCAGAGATTTCTGAGGTCTGCCACAGAGATTAGGGCTGGGGTTGTCCTCTGATGTTAGTGATTCACACACCTCTGTGTGCATCTGTCTGTGCTGACAATAGTAATGAACTCTTAGGCAGTTAGATTAGAACTGAAGTAACTAGGAATGTCTCCCTAATGGCACTCTTGCAAAATATTCCCTAAAGGGCTAACCCTGGGAAGCCAGAGCACCACAGCTATTAACACTCATCACAGAATCACAGAATCATTTAGATTGGAAAAGACCTCTGAGACCATCAAGTACAACCTTTGACTGATCACCACCTTGTAAACTAGACCATGGTACTAAGTGCCATGTCCAGTCAATTCTTGAACACAAATATACCACTCCTTTCCTGGATCCTAATCTGTGGTCATGTATGTGGTTATACAAATTGTCACAATTGTGATACTCATGGATTAGCTTCTCAGCAGAGCTGGCAGCTCTGCTGCACCATGCTGAAGCTGCAAGAGGTGGTCCATCCCACCTTTCAGATTTAAACTTTTAAGTTTGTAGACTCATGGGTGGCTTGCAACAGCACTAAGCAAAGAAAATCTGGTTCAGACACTGATCAGAGCAACCAAGGAGAGAAAAGGGATCCTTTTTGTCAGCCGGAAGCAAACATGGTTTAGTCAGGTTGGATGCAACTCCAGGCAAGGGTGGAAAGCAGGTACAGCACCTGTTTGGACACTTCTAGATTATGTGGAGCCACGGATTAACATGCAGGGGTAATACTAGCAGTTAATTGGCACAATAGTAGTTGTGCAAAGTAAATTACAGCACAATTTCCTTAGCTCTCTTGTAAACACATATCTCCATCTATTCAGCTCCATTGTTTTATCCTCACAAGGGGAAAATTTGCTTTCACAGGTCAGGATCTAAATCACATATTTAATCCCAAGAGGTGTCAGCCCTATGTATAAACTTCTTTGCAGAGCTAAGAAGGACACTAGGAAGTCTATGATTGATTTGAAGTGCATATGGGTCAGAACACAAATAGGTATCTTCCATATCCTCTCATTTGGATCTGGCTAGCCCATTAGCTTTGTAACATTCTCCATGCATGCAAGCATTTTCACTGCCCAAGTAAAATTCCTCTATCTCTTGGTCTGCCCATTTAAACCCATTGGTCCCCCCTGCAACATAATGCCCAGGGTACAGGATAAAAAGAATTTTTTTCCCTAAGCCAGCACAATAACTAATATGAGCAGATAACCTTGCGCTACCCCTGAATGTCCTGACTTTGTCTGTCCATTCAATTCATTTATTGCAAAAATCACAAGCAAAAATATACAAAATGAGGAGCTGGTTAACTGCAGGGGAATACAATATTGAAATGAGCAACAAACACTGGATTCTAGGTCAGGGAAAAATCTCTCCTTTGCCCCATCACCTAATTGAAAATACTCCCCACAAACAATATGGGATCTTGTCTGCTGTGTAAATGTCAGCTGCACTAAAGGGACTCAGTGATTTCTCTGAGACTTTCTTCCGCCTCTTGGCCAAACCCAGAAAGCTAAAATGTTGTAAGCCAAGTTCAGATGGGTAATGGAGCTTCAATGCCTAGCATTCTCCAAATCCCTTCTTATTTTCCCCCACAAAACCCAACAGTTTTGTATAAGGAGGATCCTGAATGAAAGCACCCCATAGAAGAGATCAATGACTTCCCAAAAGGATTTTGCAAGCCCCAGGAAAGTTCCCTTCTTTGTTAACACAGCAGTTGCACCAGCTTTCTGCCTCCCATAAGCAGCTGTGGAGAGCAGTGGCACAGTCAGGAGCCATGGTATGTGCAGCATACCCATAGCTGAAGGGGAAGTTGGCACTCGCATAAAACCTAGAGAAGGAAAGCCTCAAGAGGGGCCTGCTTTGGACATAGAAGGTTCCCTGGCAACGCGCTGTGGGAATCTTCTAGCTGTGGTCCCATAACTGCATTCACCATTCATCACATCTCAGATACCTGCTGGAAGAAGTTATCCTTCCTGTTGCCACAGAGGCCCTCCACAACTGGCTGATTCCAGTTTTTTCTTCCACACTCCAGCTCTCATGTACATGTAATCTCCAGCCAGTGGTTGGTAATGAGGATTTCTGACATGCCTCAACAATGAGTTGGTCTACAGACATGTAAAATGCTGATACCACATCACACATCTAACAAACTATAAATGAATGTCCAGAGAAGGGAAACAGAAAGGCTGCTGGGTTCTGATTACATTTCCTTGCCTGCCCCTGTGTTGCTCAAAATATTCCAACTGTTCTTCCAAGCTAAATTTAGCAGCACAGTATTAGGTAAAGAGGTAAGTAGTGACTGTTCACAAGCCTACACAAAAAGTTACTCTCCTGGACTTGCAAACTTCATCAGGATCCTGCCTGGATCCTGTTTTGGTGCCCCAGCAAATCTGCATTGTACATGTAGTAACCTGGCTTGTCCCTGTGAGGAACCCAAATTTCTTCCATCCTCTTTTTCATACATTGAGTGGGACAATGGTCCAAGCAATCTACTTCCGACTCCTGTGTTTCCTCTGGAAACATGTCTAGTCTGGATTAATTACTGGACATTGTCCTTTCTATGTGTCTGTACGGGAAATGCCAAATTTCTCCTCTTACTTAAGGTAGTGCTGCCTTTAGGAAGCATCATGTCTTGGGAATGTCTTGTTGCTCAGGCAGCTCAAAGGCAGGTTCTTGGTCATAGTGATACTGCAAGCTCCCTCAGCTACTCTCCTTTTTCCAGTTTGAAGAATGTTTCTGTTCTCCACTTTGCATCCCTCCCAAACACACCATATGTATAACCTCCTCTTCCAGTTGCACAGCTGATATTCCTGCGCAATGATGAGTGTCAGTAGATGTTCCTTCTCATTTCTCTTTGCCCTCTCTTATTTGTTCTCAATCCAACAGTCTCACCCATGCTCATGGACTTTATCCAGTGGTATATTGCATCCCAAATTTCATTGCTTGTAATTCCCTGACATTGAGTCATTCTCATTCTAGATAAGGGAGGAACAAGACTTGCCCTTACACTGAAGGGTGGAAGGCTGATCTCACTCAAAGCTGATCTCTCATCAGCCCTTCAGGCTGCTTGAAACCCTCTCCCTTCTTGATTCAGGGAGGGAGAAAATCCCACCAAGAGGCAACAGATGAAACCTTTCTGCACAGGCAGAGTGCTATATAGGGATGTTACCACTACTTATGAAGTATTTAATTTTATCAAAAAGAAGTTTTTTTCATCCTCAGTAGCATTAGATTCTTTACTGGGCTCAGAACTGAGTTTGTGACTACCTATGATACCTGAGGTTATCTTTAGCATCTAGACAAAATATGTGTTTTCCATAGAAGTCACACATATTCAGTAAAATGTGAAAACTAGTGAAGAACTTATGGTTCATTTTGGAAAAGTAAATAAATTACTAACTTAATGGAGGGCTAAATTAAAAAGTTTCTAATGCTGTCATGCCAGTACTGGGCTTTCTCCTGATGATGGACCAGTCCTAGAGAAATTCAGTCTCAAAACCTGCCAATTATTTCCCATCTAAAAGGTGAATCATTGTTTTCAGTTGTAGTGGAAAAATTCCTAAAAATTTTGGTAAGAGGTGCAAAATTTTGGGAAACACATTTGTGCACTTTCCAGAGCATTACATGCATTACATGGAAAGTGATTTGTCTCAAAGGATACCTTCCCCACCTCAACCAACCAGGAAAAAAGGGAGCCGAACTGCCTGTCCAGGCATCCGGCTGGAAGCTCATCTCCAATTTTGATGTGGTTTTGCCAACCAACATTTTGCACCTGGAAAGAGCACCTGAAAACTTGAGGACTGTGTCTTAAAAATTAAAAGGCTGAATTGGGAAAAAGACCCAGAAGAGCATGATGGAATTCCTATGCATGGCAAATCTGGATGCTTCTCTGCACCTTCCCATCAGCCCAGGTGTAATGTTTCACTTCAATATTTACCTACTTATAAATGTGTGTGGTTTTTCTTTTCCTTTTGCTTTCAACACAGCGGATTCCAGTTCATCATGATCCTGTGATGTTTGGCATGCATATCACTGGAAACCTATCAGATTGAAATGATCATCTCTCAGCCTGGTAACTTAAGAGCTGGTTTCTGAAGGTGGCACAGAGGTAAAATGTCAGTGGTTTTAGGCACAATTCAAATGAGTGTTTATCCTTTCATCACACAGTCCAGTTAATTTTCACAGAAAGAGATGTGCTTTCTCTTAACAGCTACTTCTTCCCTAGAGTAAAGACATATGGTAAATAGAACAACTGCTTTATCAAATGCAAACAAATTCAGCTCTTAGTCTCCATCTAATCATTAATGCAGTGTTTATCCATCCCATGTTGCAAGAGCGTAACATGTTCCAAATGGGAGTTCTTGAGAAAAAAAGGCCTTCATTGCCAACCCTTTCCCCCCTTCATGGTAAATAATTTTGTTAAGAGCTCCAGGAACTGGAATTTCTCTAAGCAATGTCCTATCAACACAATATAATTTTCCCTCCCCCACCATCCTCTGCCCTGCATGCACATTTCAATTAAAGTTACAGAAATCATGTGTTGCACAATTCAAAGACACTTGACTTGTCTCTTTTGTAGTATGTGCAGAGGAAAACCCCTTTCTTGCTTCCCCTCATTCCAGTTTGAGCCTTAGACATTCCTGTAAATAAATCCACCATTCACACTGGAGAGGAACATAAAGCATCTTCAAATTATGCACACTCTTTTCTTAATTAGTTTGTACCAAAAAGGTCAATGAACAGTTTCTTTCTTCTATGGCTTGAGGGGGTTGTTGTTACTTAATGTTTATTGAGTAATACAACATTTGCTATTCCTGGAATCTTCCCATTCTTGCAATGCTTTTCTTCCTGTGAGGGTATGTGCCACGTTTCCTTACATCTCTATCAGGCAGCCAGTCTGGAGAGACACTGAAGGGTAAAAAACAATGGGTGATAGTGAAATATGAAGCTTCAAGGCTGAAGCACCTGAGTGACACAGAAAAAGGATATAAGACCACAATTTTTCTCCTTCTAGTGAAAGACCTTATTTGGTTAGAAAAAAATTATTTTTTACTATTCTTTTTTGTTGCCTCATGATCTGGCACTGAGTATATGCTCCAAGCAGAGGGAATGGAAGAGAGGAGCTGCCACAGGTCAGCTTCGCAGAAAGTTTCTTGTTTCCTAAACCATGAAATGGCCTGAGGGTGTAAAAAATCCTCCACTGTTTAACCTACAAAGTGCTGAAAGTTTCAGATTAATACTTTTATTTAAGAGGGAAGGAAACAAAATGTAGAGAAACACAAGAGACTTCTTGAGTCACACAGTCTCATCCTCTGTACTTGGAACACCAAGCACAGAATGATTTCCGAACCTACATAAATCATCTGCTTTTGCTTGAAAGGGAGATTGGAATTTCTACAATGTTGCTCTTATAAAAAAAAAAGATTAATGATCCTTGTTCTGTTGTAGAGAGGAATGTAATCTATGAATAACACTGCAGTTCCCCAGATTGCTCAAACGAAGTGGATTGTTATGCTTATTCTTAAACATGTAACCTTTATTCCAGATTTAAATTTCTAAACCTCCAGCCAGCAGAGTGTATTAGTCTTGCTGAATAAATGAAAGAAAAAATTCAGTTATATCGGATACTTCTTTTTGATCTAAATTTTTACAGGCAAAGACAAACTCACTTTTTAACCATCTTCAAGATTGCATTTGTTAAACTGGAAAATGGGGTTTTCATGTTGCAGATTTTTTATTCTTCTAAATCTTATCTGGGATATCTGTAATTTTTCAGCCTCCTTCAACCTCTCCAAGCATGGCTATCAGAGCCAAACCCAATAAGCCATTGTGTTTCCCACCACTGAAGTGCATCCTCTCTATGACCTCCTGATGCATCCTGATTTCCCTTTTTGCACATCACAAGGATTGTACAGGCCTTTTTTTTCCAAATTGTCACGTCAGGTCATCATATCTAGAAGTTAACCTGTAATTATTCCCATTTCTTTCCAAGATTACCATGTTTCAAGGTGTCATTCCCAAGAAAGTGATGAATCCAATAGGCAGAGAGGTGGCAGAAATGAAGACCATTAAAATGAGTTTAATCTCAGTCACTGAAGGAATCCACTGACTAAAGCAAAGAGTTACAGAGTGAACAAAGAAAGTAGCAGGTGAATCTCTACTTCCACCAATCTTGTCCAACAACAGCAATAAAGAATATGCCATGAGTCCCATCTTAACCTCAGATTTGTCATGCTATTGCAGCACTTAAAATTACTGTGGTCTATTAGATCACCTTAAAACTCATGCACTTCAGCTAGCATTTGGAAAAACAACCTGGTTGAACCCAAAGGGTTCAGCAGCCAAGGAAACAGACAAACCAAAGCCATCCTTCTAATAAGCTTAGATAAATAGGGGTAATTGAGTGAGGCAGGCTTGTCAAAAGGTGAACCATAAGTGTCAGTAGTGGAAAAGGAAAGATTGTCATTGGGATAGCACAAAAGCACCTCTTTGGCCAGGGAATGGTGCAGCTCTGTACAATGGTGGTATATGTTGTGCCTGCTGTTAAAAGGACCAGGACACTGTTCAATCTGTGCAGACCTAAAGAGACTCACAATAAAGATCTTGCAGATCATGCAGTCTTAGGTTCACTGCACTCATCTCTCTGTCCTCAACAATTAGTCCAGGGGAAGGATGAACTTCTTAGTGCTAGCATCAATGTCTGACAGGCAGTGGTTGATGCTGATGATCACAGAATCGTGGTGACAAGGAACATGAAAACATTGCCAGTTTAAAGCAAGTCCACGTAAAGACCAGATTCACTCTGCATCCACACTGTAAATTCACTGTCATGGGAGAAGAGCACTCTGGCCCCCAGACCACCAGGAGATGCTACAACTCACTTCTCATTCAGAGAGGAAATCATGGACCCCATGGAGCCAACACACCATGCCTTCTCCTGCTCCCACACCTCTCCACCTACAGTTGCCGTCACATCCCCACTGGCTCTTTACCCACAGGTTTTCAGCCACCCTTATATCCTCCAGTGCAACACATCTGGGGATTGCAAGAAGCCAGGGTGATCACCAGGGGCCCAGGGAAGTCTGGGGAGCCTGGCTCCATGTCCCCAAGTTGATGGATACCGCGGTAGTCTTTTCACTAGATGGAGCTAGCGGATGGGTGCTGGCAAGTCAGTCCTCCCTCCTGGAGGTGCCCCACAGCCAGCAACACGTGGAGAGGGAATGCTATCCCATGCAGAGCCTCTGGCTTCTCAGGGCTCATACATGGAAAGGAAGCTTTTGTTAAGTGTGGAGGAGAGGAGGTTTCGATGACTAATGTTTGGCTGATGCAAATTCAGAAGAATATGGGAATGAAATTTTCACAGAAGTACTGGAGGCTATGAGTTTAAATAAAACTGGGAAAAAATAACACTGCTGCAAAGCCAGCTGCCCCTGGTACAGGAGAAGCCAGACAGAGGAAGAACCAAAATGGTGCTGGAAACCCTGCTTCCCACAAATGTCCCAGCAGTGATGAGGTAAAGCTCTGGAATAAATTTCCATTGTCTTTCAAAAGCAAAGTAAACATTTGGGGGATTGCTTAACATGCGATCTGCATGGACAGGGACAGAGCAGAAGTGCAGTACAGGCCTAAAACAATGCATCAGGTGCGTCCAGAGATTGCACCCAAGTTCAGCTAAACTTAAACCTGTTGCACCAGAAGGTGGGGAGGTGATGGACCCACAGACTATCTCCATCCCTGGCTCTTAACAGTGTCTTGTGAGGCAGCCTGATTAAACATCCCAGTGCCACTCAGAGTACACATCCCACATCTTCTCTGCTTAGTGCTTCATGTCCCAACCATCCCTGCTCAACACCCCACAGCCAAGTGTCCTTCCCTGGGTGCCTGTTCCCTCTACTCCAGTATCCTGGTCCCACCACTGATCTCTTCTTCATGCTGGTGCTGCAGCTGCTGCTCCAAAACCCTCACTAGCTTAGACACTTCCATATGCCATGCCTAGCACTGATGTAGATCCAAACCTCTGGGGCACACTGAGGTTTCAGCCCTTCTGCTTTTGTAGTACTTTGATGGGTGCCAGACTTTGTACACATTTTCACAGTTTTTGTTCATTATCTCATAACCTCACTAATGCAGCTTTGGTCTGCTTTGAAAATTGGTACCTGATCTTTGTTGTAGTCTGTTTGCAGAGGTTAAAATGGGAGCAAATAGATACGACTTAGCAGAAGACCAAGTGAAAACCTACAACATGAATCAGAGAGGTGAAACCACTAATCAGCTTGCATAAATCCCACTTCCTGTCCAAGAAATCTGTTTGGAACACTTTCTTCTTTTGGAACATTTGTTTCTATTATCTATGTATATATTTTTTCATGATTTATGAGGAAATGTTAAAATTGGTCAGGGAGCACTGATTTAATTAGTGACTAGTAATAAATTTAAGCACCAATCCATTGCTGAGCATGGAAGACTGGTGAGTACTTCTGGGACTGTCCTTCCTCAGATATTCAAACACCCTTGTGGATTTCTAAAACAAGTCAGCATTTTATCAAGGACATGTGATATATTGGGTGTTAGAGAAACTTCAGAGAAATGCACATTCAGCTTGGATCCTTTTTTAAAAGATTTTTGTTTGGTTTGTTTGCAAGTATATGCCTCAGAAAGGTAAAGTGGATGGGTGGCTGTGGGCAGAAGAGTGCTGTCCCTTGTCCCTGTTCAACACTGCAGTACCAGTTTCATTCTCAGGTTTGCCTGCCTTCCCTCCCTCCAGGCGCATCCAAGTATCTTCTGCCTCACAGGTCCACAGAGGAAAACCAGGTCACCCTTTGACAGGTTATCTTGGAAGCAGTGGAGTTTGGCTGTAGAAACCAGTGGCTCTTACCCAGGTGCATCCTGCAACTACCTAACCTGATCATCACTAGCGATGGGTCTCTGACTTATCTGCAAAGCGAACTCAGGTCTGGCAGCATGTAAGTGAGGCGAAGGTGTCTACCTTCAGCAAGCAGTCTAAATACAAACTGGTGCAGCTGATAAGCTCAGCTTACTAAGCCTCCATAGCCCTGCTGGCCATACCATCCATCCTTTGTTTCCATCATAGAGGCATTCCCACATGACTAAGCATTATGCAGTGCTGATGTGTTCCTAGAAAGCATTTGCTCAAGGTTTGAGTCCAGAGCGTTACATCCCCAGCCTGTCTGATGCTTCTATGCATCCCTCTCCTCCCTCACAAAGAGGAGACGACAGTGCAGAGACAGGGGTCAGGGAGCATGGGGTGATGATGCTTTCATGTGCCTCCTACACTTCCCCAGACCCCTCCCCAAAGCTGTAACATGAGAACCAATACTTTTCCAAATGTTGATCAGCACCTGCTGACAACCATAGCCCTGAACAGTGGGTGTGGTCCGGCAGCCAGAAGCACCTGTGGCAGTGCTGGGTGCCCACCACCCACTCTGGCACCACATCCTCAGCATCCTGCGGGATACAACAATAGACGATCCCCTGGTGCCTGCTGAGGGAAGGCAGGGGCTGAAGCAGATGACACACTTCATGCTTCACTGCCAGACGCTGGCAGACCCACTTCAGGCTGTCCCTTTCCACGTGTCCCTTCTCCCTTCTTGCCTGCAGGACAGCGTGACGGCGTTGTCTCCTGAGCCCAGGCCTGTAGCTATTATTCCCCTGGCATATGGAAGCTGCAATGTCCCAGGGCACCACTGTCTGTGTGCAGGGCTTCCCTTCTGACACTCCTGCATTCAGCCTGGCCCATACTACCGTCGCAGAGGGATTTTTACAAAGGGGAGAATGCTTCCTTTCAGCAGTCCAGGGTCAGTGCAGGGCTGCTTCACTCACAGAGGTCAATCATTTGGATGCTCAGAGATGGCTTGGATGCTTGGGAAAGGCGCAGTACTCTCCACCCCTCTGCTTCTCCCAGCACTGCGCATTGTCACGATGATAAATGAGAGAGTGAGGTGGGGAAGCTCTTGATTGCGCGTGGCCTGAACCCCTGGGGGTTCACAAACTACTGCAAAGCGGCAGCTGATAAAATGGTAACTAATTCAATTAGTGAAATTTAATTTAGGTGGGGAGCGGATGGTGGCTTTGCCAAGACCATATGGGAAACCAGTGGTGTTTCCATATAGAAGAACTTAATTTAAACAATGAACTCATGGGTCTTCATAACGCAGCAGCCAAAGAGCCCCCAGGAAGCCCTGGAAGGAGTTGTACTGATTAACCAGACAAAAGACTGGCGAGTCCAGGCCAAGAGGGAGGAGGCGAGTGTGAGCAAGTAGCAAAAATGATCCAGGTTCAGGTCATGAATGTGGCTGAGTTGAAAGAAAACCCTTCCAGCATCAGAAAATAGTGTTTATCTCCTCACATATCCCCTGCCTGCTTCCTCCAAGCAACGTGATCCACGACTAAACCCCTGCAGCCCAGCGGGAGACAGCAGGAGGCTCGGACGTGCGAGGTGAGAAGGAAGAGCTGGATACGTGCTCTTCATCAGTGGGGAAACAGCTACAAGGAGAAATGCCAAACTTATGTAAAGACTAATTAAACTAAAAGGCTTCCTGTCTGTCAAGGCCCCGTGCTGCTGCACTGCCTCTAAGCACCTGCCTTCAGAGTGCCTGACCTTTCCGAGTGGGAAGGCTGGCTGGTGTAGTGAGAGGAAAAGGGGGAGACAGGCATACTGGGGAGGAGAAGGGAACGGCAGAGCCAAGGGTGAAGAACCTTTTCTAACTGGAAAAGGATAAAAAAAAAAAAGGATTTTTGGTTTATTTTGGCATTGAGCCCCTGCAGAGTTTGGAAATAGTACTGTGATGTAGTCCTGCTAGTGAGCGCCTTCCTGGCACTGAATCTGTGGGTGTAAAACTTCGTGGAAACTAATTCCTAGGTTTGAAAACCTGGGAAGTACTGCTTAAAAGGCTGGTTTGTTTCTCTGGTTAGGGAACAGAAACAACGCCATGTGATGAAAGCAGCTGAGCACCACAAACAGTCAACTTAAGTAGCAAATAACAGACAGTTTGAGAGAAAATACTTACAAAGAAATGCACAAGTACTTGCCCGTGACTGTATCTCCAAGGTATCAACATCTGTTGGGAGCAATTAGGGCTCAGCAGCAGGCTAGAAAACTGGGAGAAATTCCAGCTCCAATCCTACTACAGCTTAGGTTCACATGGAGAAAGCCTGTCCTACTGCAATACCAAAACAGGCCTGCTTCAGCATATGGCTGGCAGCCAGTGAGACATGTCCAAAGCAAGGCAGGAGGATCCACATGCCTCCCAGCCAGCGGTGAGATGATACTCTGCCACTCGCTTGGACAGGGAGGGATCTGAGTGCTTGGCCTGGACAGAATGTGAGCCCAAGAAGGAAGTTTTCCACAGCTGAAAAGAGGGATCTGCGGTTTTTAACCATTTTGTTCCAGTTTTGTCTGTGAAAATTTAAGATGCAAAGACATCTGTGTCTGCCTGATAAACTGTAGGTCAATGTAAGTGTGCTTGGGTAACAGCCACAAATCACGCATTCAGCAGTAATCTTGGCCATCTCCACTCACTCACTAACACAACGTTTTCTTTGTGGATTGCTGTTTTGGACACTAGTCAAAGGCAATTAGTCATTACTGCCAAGCAGGTAAGGGCATAGTGAACAAGGCCCTCACTCACCACACCTAGCCTCACACATGCCATGGAGGACCTACTTTGAACCCTTTGCTAGGGGCCACAGAGAAGAAAATGCACAAGAGAGCTGAGCCTTGAGTTTGTAGAGGAGGATGTGGAGATGCAAAGGAAGAAGGCAATAAGTCTAAAGATGTGGCACTAATGCATAAAAGACATTAGTGGCTGAATTATATTGTATGAACCCACGTATGAGCAGGCACACAGCAGAACTGCAGGATTTGTGCTCTTTTACACTTTGGGCTGTTTAGGTATCTGACTGGTCCCTATCTGTGCTAGCTACTCATGCTTACAAGTGCTAATCTGGTTACTCACAGCCATCAGGACACAAAGATGTAGCTGTCAGCTATGTGCTAGAGAAGAAGTGGAAGCTTACCTGGAGATTACATCCCCAAAGGATCCCTAGCAAAGAAGGGTCTTCCTTTGAGTGAGGTCATTGGCATCAGAGATGTTGTGTGCAAGCAATACACTTGCAAAGGCACAGAGTGGGGCAAAGAATAAGAGCTGTCCTTCTTCAATGTAAAACTGATAAAAAAGCACCCAAGTGCTATCCCAACTGAATGTGATCAACTCCTGCCATGTACAGACAATGAGGAAAAAGAAAAGAAATATGTGACTGTGATGGAACCCGTGCAAAGGAAGTATGTTGAAGTTCAGCTATTCCCTCCCAGGCTTTGTGTACATCAGCAAACTGGGAGGTGGGCAGCTCTTCCTGGACAGCCAACGGAACTTTTGTGATAGCTTGGGCACTGCTAACAAAGAACATGATGGATTTAAGATTCACAAGAGAGCAAGGGAAAATCCAGAGCGGGGCTTTCTGGAATTTGTTTCTTTTATGCACCACTGGAACCAGGAAATATATCAACATGGAAGTTTAGAAATGGACTGAGGTTTCGCGGAACTTGCATCAGAGTGGCCCAGTGTCTTACTACCATAACCCGCAAAGGTCACACACTGAAGTGCTGGTTTCAGACAGTGCATCTGGGAATTTCAGAGAGCTGTTTAAGGGAACACTCCAAGGACTGGCCATGGTACTGATCAGGCTGAGAGGGAATCTCACTTCACCCTACAAATGCATAAAAATCAATTTTGTTATTTGTAAACTGTCTGCGACAAAGGCAGAATTTTTGTCTATGCTCACGAGCACTTTTTCAGAGCAAGCTATAAACTTTCTTGGCCTGTGTGGAAAGACATAAATTTTTTGAGATAGTTGTTGATAGAAATATTTCAAGTTTTAACTGGATTCACTAAGTGAGATACAGGAAAAGTGAACTGGTCATTTTCTAGTATGCAGTATTGACCAGTCACTCACATCCACACCAAGAGGTTCTCAACAATGATGCACCAAGACAGTGCCTGTACTCAGCTTTTCTGGAGCACTGTGCACCACTGCATGAAAATTTGCAGTCAAGAGAGCCCAAGCTCCCTGCATCAGACTGCTGCATTTTTATTGCATCATCACACTGAGCCTGGCTCTTAAGAAATGAGATGTCAGGGTGCAAAGCTGCTGGTAGGCAGCCTGCAGCAGTGCTGGTGCTTTTGGTCTTGGAGTGAATTTGTGCAGAGAAGGCGAGTGCATTCACAGAGAAAAGACTAAACTAAGCTACAACAGGACCTGGCAATAAACGCGAAGCATTTTTTGCTTTGCTGTTGTTGAAAGTGCAGAGGAAGGCAAAGTTTCTCATAGAAAGATAACATTTCAGCTCAGTTCTCTGATCCAGCTGAGAAACCCAGACGAAAACAAGGCTGTACCTTACCCACTAGTTTCTCCAAATTGGGTTGACTTGCTTTGTTTTTAGCTGCATCAGAACCCAGCTTTTTTGTTGTTTAGTTTCATCATAGTACATTTATTTTATCTACAGCTTGAAAGTGATGCATTCTGCTGGTCAAAGCCCTGTGTTAGGCATAGCTGGCAGCTTTGTTCTACCTTACATGGCCACAGCCCTTGAGGTGGCTTGTGGGATGCATTTTCTTGTGTGGAAATCCAGATTCTGCCTGTTTGAACTGAAAATTCATGTAAATGGGCTCAGATAAATACTCTGGGCCAAATTTTGAAAAGTGTGCTCAATGGCAGATGTAATGTTTAGACTGCTAAAACAAGGAAAAAAAGAGTCTCCATGCCTCAATTAATAACATGTTGCTCTCTAGTAAGTCTCATTAAATGCATTATTCAATCTAATCAAGGCTTCATGTATATGTTCACATACCTCCAGTTTGCCTGCCTCCATATGCCTGTATTGTCTGTGGTTGGGAAAACACTATTTTTAATCAGGATGTCCCCTCAGTCTGGCAGACCAATCACTCTTGCATGGTGCTCTTCAAGACAAGCACCAGTCTGAAAAAACCCAGAACTTTCCTTTCATGGAAGCTGCGGGTTGGGCAACAGACACCACAACAGCACATTCTCTATTTGAATGGCCTGTGTAATTTAATGGCTTGTTTGAACAATTCTGAAGGCCTGCCTGCTCCTGACAGAGCTAGGGCTGAGCAGCCAGCATGGACTGTGAGAATGCACAGAGGGAAGCAGGGCTAACAGTCAGGACTGGCTTTCCCACAAATGCCTCATGGAGGACAGGAACCATTCATGATGGGCCACGTGTACTCAGTATCATCCATGTTATGGCCAGGCTTGCTGGCCTCATATTTTTTTCTTTTACTTTTGCCTTAAGATAACTTTTCTAACTGCAGAAGACGACATGCCTGGCAGTCATATTCATGGACTCAAGGTACACACCCTTGCCTTTACTGGTTTTAAAGAACAAAGATATTGCCCAGTCATTTTGTTGGCCACTGATGACGGAAAGCAAGAATGAAACCCAGATGTACCTTAAGAAAACTTACTTTGATCATTGTCTTTTACTGAGACAATTGTTTCCTAGTGGACACAACCATAATGACCCATAGATCCCAAGCTGTCTGTGTTCTGTTGTGTGCTTTCAAAGTAATCTGGTTTTTTGGTTACCACATGCTCCTGGGATATGCATGGACTCTTGAAGGACTTCTTGAAGGACTCTGCTCACTCTTCTTACTTAGGAGACTTCGGTACTGTACAGGTTTCAGCAGATTTTCCTGTGTGCCCTGTCTGTCTTTTGTTCCCAGACCTGGTCATCTGTCTGCAGGCAAAACAAACTTTGCACATGTTGCAGAGCCTTTCTCTTGAAATGACCTCACCACTGAACAGCAACTGCTCTAGGGTGATGTTCAGAGCACTTCATGAAACAAAAGAACATTGTCATAGCCAGGCACTTGTACAATGCACTCCACAAAAGGAGGGAAAGAAAGTAAATATAGAAAATTGAGGAGATATTCAGAGTTGTAAGAGACACAGCGAAAGGAAAACTTCCAGGAAATGACTCTACAATGGGGCCAAGTCCAGACTCCTTAGTTCAGAACAACCCCCTCTAGTAGTAACTGAGCTATGAGAGCACAGCACTCCTGGAAATGGGGGCAACCTCAGTCAGATATCAGTGAGAACCTTTCCACTGAGTTCAAAAGCCAGCCTCTTATTTTAATATCTTAATAAAACCTTTAGTTTGCTAGCTAGAGGCCTTCAGT
>JAOXXN010000065.1:25267595-25289931 GCA_026770055.1 Myrmophylax atrothorax
TTTGTATTCATATGTTCCTCTTCATTGCATGCAGAACCAGTGGAGATGTCAGTGCAGCCCAAGCCCATTTACCATTTAGTCTGGTCTAGGCCAGTCATCTTTGCACTGTCTAAAGTCAAAAGAGGGAGAAAGAGAGGTATTTCCAAAGGGTTATTCATTCTATCCCAAGATAAATGGTGTTAGTGAGAGAGGAGAGGAGAGGGCAATTTGCTATTGAAGATACCTCCATAGTCTACCAGGAAGTGTAGACAACGGACTTGGACTAAACACCTATCTGCTAAAAAAAAAAAGGGAGGAATCCTACCATCATGGTCTATAACCCTAACACAATACAGCTGTGTAGATTGTAAGTGACCAGATGGTGAATTTATCATACTACAGTGTAGTTTCTTGTAATGTAAATACAGGCTGATGAAATAGTTGATTTGCTCAACAGACTGCCTCGCTTCGTTACAAGAGCTAGTCTGGAGCCATTACAATTTGTCACAAAGCCTTGCACATATTTTTAGAAAATATGGTCTGAAAATGAAAGATTATGTGCAAGCAATAATTTTTGGTCAATTAATCTAAGGTTCTCTGTTCTGAAGAAGAATACTAGCACCCATATTTTCCACACTATGTGCAGAAATTATATTTGGTGCCAAATTATATTTAAATGAACAAAACCACTACAAGACTACAATACATTGACTACTAAAGATAGCCTCTCCCTGTATCCCAGCAGCAATGGTTTTATTTTGAACTAGTAAAGCAGATTTTGCTTCAAGCCTCTTTGGGTCAGAGAGCTACCAAAATGCTTCAACAAACAAACAAACCTATTTCTAGTACTGTGAGGACTCTGGAAATTGATGCCTATGGGGTGTTTGGTTTTTTGATTTTTTTCATTTTTATGGATTTTAGAAGCACTTGTAACTACAGTAAAATGTAGATTCAGTGTGCTAATATTTCTAGCAGCTTAAGTTCAATGTTTATACATGCCAACCTCTGCCATCTATCAGTAGCTCAAATTCTTTTAGACTTGTTTTCAAGGTAGAATACTGAAAACTATCAGAAAGGCCTGCAGAATGAGACATAAACATGAGGCAATAACCTTGGCTCTAAGAACACTGGAAAACCTTCAAACCCTATGTGTGCTGAGGAAGACAAAAATGAAGAACACAGGGTCCCACTGACCCCAGACTCAAATCCTAAGGGGGTGGAACAGGGGTGGGACGGGGCTGGACCGAGAGATGTGTGAAATAATGATTGGATGGACTATATTATAAAAACCATAGAAACCAGTGTTCAGGGTGGAGACGCATGTCATCATGTATTCCTGTGGGCCGTAGGCCTGATATTAAAGGACATTCACTTTTTATCTTATCCCACACTAACTTGGCTCAGAGTTCTGCCTTGTTGGGATCTCTCACGGCATCAAAATAAAGACGAGGATGAAAATCAAAAAAAAAAAAGAAATTAAAAGACGGTCTGTGTGAATCATTCTACCTGGTGGGAGCATTTCTTTATGGCTTGAGCATGGGCAGGCCAAAGCCAACATGTCCCAAGGCAGGACACAATTCAGATCCAGACTCATGACTCATTGCATCTCCCTTGTTATCCAAGGGGGAGCCATGGCAGATCCCATTGTCTCCCAGTCCTTCAGTGCACATCTGCCCCATTGCCCCAGCTGCCCCACAGCTTGAGGCAGGCACGGTGACCCCAAGACCTGCTCACCTCCCCATGATGAATACAGCAAGCACACGTCTTTGATGCCTCCTTCCCACACAGATGTGGGACAATGAGCAGGGCCAAGCCTGCTGGAGAGCGAAGTCTCAGCATGGATGATCCCATACAGCTACAGGGAGACCTTCTGGCAGGCTGTGTCTAAAGCACCAAAGGAGTGTCCTTCAAGAGAAGGTGTAGCTTCTGTGGAAGATTCTCTGTGAACACAATGCCTGGACAATTGTAAGCAGCAAATGCCAGCCTAGCTTTGCCCTGCCATCTGCTGAGGACGTTTGGATGAGCACAGCAGAGCCAGGTCCCCCATAAATGCACCTTCCCCAGGTTGATCCTGCTTCTGGGAAAGGCTGTGAAGATATGCATGTTCATACACGTCCACAGAGAATCTTTTTTGAGATATGCTGTCTGCCCAGGGACTTTTCCAGTCAAGGAATTTTTTCCAGCTGTGTGGAAAACCAGTAAGAGCAGGCATTTATCCAGCATTTTCAGAAGTTGTCCTTGCGTTAGTAGCTGGCATTGCTTCATTAAAGAAACATTGTGTTGAAAATTATGTAAAAATTCTTTGGTCTATTAATCATTTAGTTTACATAACTTTGTAGCTTTTGAAGACTATATGCAATGCCAGAGCTCAGAAAAGTGACTTTTCACGTGAAAACGCAAATTAGTAATTCAGGTCACTGATGATTGCATCTCCTGAGTCTCACCTTTCCACCAGCAATCTATCCATTCAAATGTGGCTACTCTTTCATCCCTTGATGTCCCTCCTGTGGAGCTTTTCTTCCTTATAGCACAAAGGGGAAGAGCCTAGAGGACTGTCATGGGGATAAGAATGAAGATGGGTTGAAGATTTCGAAAATAACATTTGAAAATCAGGGAACATCTGGGCTACACAACGTGACTGTCAAGACTAATGCCCTCCAAAAGCCATTCTAGTCCTGAAGGCAGCTCCCACTGCTACTTCTGTTCACACTATCTCTCTGCTAGTGCTAGTATCCCATCTCTAACAGACCTGGGTCTCAGAGGGAAACTCCCTCAGAAAGTACTTCATGGACTTGGTTGCTGTGTAATGACTAGTTTGGGGAAACCATTTTCTTCTGTCCAGAGGATTCCTTGAAGGGTAACATCTGATGGTCCTCTAGTCATAGCAGTATCAAAGGAATAAAAGAATCCGGGGTTTGGTGGTTTTGTATGTCTGTGTGCATGTTTTACCTTGACCTGCAAGTTTCTGTGTGGCAGAAGGGCTGATAAGGGATGCTCTAAGGGGTGGAATTTGGATGGTGAGAGGTGAAAAAACGTTAAAAAAAGGATAGTAAAGAACCAGAATCCCCTGTTAAAAGCACAAAAGGGACATAAATGGCTGGTCTGAGCATTGTTCCCAATTCCTCCCTGATCTTTATCTGTCTTAGAGGCATTTAAATGAATGCCAATTTTTCTAATTACCTCCTGTTACAAGAATTTGATAAATTAGAGACAGAAAATATCTTGAGATGGAATGACTTAGTCTCAACTCAGTAATACTCTTTTGGATGCTAGTTTTAAGTATTTCCAGCAGAGCACTTTTAAATGACACCTGCACCTTTCTGCTCCTGAAACTGTCTCATACATTGCATGTCAGATGTCAGGAGGAACTATTAACCTCCATCAACCAACTCAACACATCCTCTTTGCAGCCTTGCAAACAGCCCAGTCTATACTTATACATCATTTAGCCAAGCTAACCTCAACGTATACAAATTATAATTAATTGATGTAGCTATCTCTCTCATGGCTTCACTCCCCTTTTGATGGATGGAAGAGGAGAGTCAGGCAGTGTCAGGCAGCTCCCTTATCATTTTTACTCCAATTTTTTTACATTTTTTTTCTCCATGTATTTTTCTTTTCTTCACATCCCTATAGGCAAGAGCCAGTACGCAGGGCCATGCACAAGGCTGCAGATGTTTAGACATGCCACAGCAGAATACTTCAGATGTGACTGTTTAACCTCACACAACCTGCTGACACTACACTGCTTCCTGTGGAGAATATGGGAAAAGGGAAATGACTCCTGCTCTGGTCAGCCAGTTTCACCAGCCAGCCAGCTGCTCCTTTGGTTCTCACATACTGATGCGACAAGAGTGAGTTCCAAAACTGGCTCCCCTGTACCACATGCCCAGGAGAGAAGCAAGCAAGGACTGACACCATAGACGTGGTTTGTCCAGTAGCAGTGTCCCAGGATGAGGGCCAGGAGTGTCCCTGAGGCTCCCTTTTATGGATACCAATAATCATTGAAATGGTTAAAAAACATACCTTGATGGGGAAGAAGTATGTCCTTCTTCCCTCCACTTACAGAGGCAGAGCCCAGTGACACCTTCAGGGAGTGAAGCAATGACGTCTTCCCCTCAGGACTGTCCTCCTGGGCTTCCTGTGTCATTCCCAAGAGAACCCAGAGCATGGCAGTGCTGGATGAGTCCAACTCAAGGCTGCAGAGGAAACCTTTCTCTCCAGCCCACTCACCCTTCTGTCTTGTTGACCCTTCCCAACCCCAAAAGTGCGGTCTGTCCATTTCCCTTTTGAGATGGATCACTTTTTAATTATTTTTATAGTAAATCACTTCCCCATTTCCTTTGTTTATGGTAGGTGGATTCGGTGTTTTCCATCTCCATGTGACACAGCACTTGGCACAGGAGCACAGACTGTACCATCACTTTGCCATATTCTTCATTGTGGACTCTCCTGAAAGGAAGGTAAAAGCGCTGGCTCTGCACTGTCATTTCCCTTCCCCCTTCTGCACCAGTTCAAATGGAAACTGCAGTCTTGCATCCTTGGCCCCTTCCTCCTTCAAGCAGGACAGTTATAAATGCAGCACAGCTCAGATGCCCACCCTGCTTCTAATGTCATGAATCTTCTGTTTCGGAAAGCACTGAGGCTTGGAAAGGAGGAGTAGCTAGTTGCATCCCTCAGTTTCCTCAGGAAAAGCGAGGGGAATAACTGAAGGGTGTACCTGCAGCATGCTGGCTGTGAGTAACCTTGGGATCACAGGTCTGGTCTTCTCACTATGCTTACACCCTCTGAGACCCCAGAGAGAGCAGCCCGAGTCTTGTCCTTGAGCAGCGGCAGCCTCAGACCCCTCTGTCCCTCACAGAGCACAATGGCTATAGGGTGGTCAGGCATGGCAGTGACAGAGGATGTACCCACACTGTGAACAGGTGAAATGCACACCAGAGCACACATCCTCACTTTCCCCAGGGCTGGAAAGAAAAAGAGGGAGGAGTTTAGACAATGTAATAAAGTAAAGCACCTAGAGCTCAAGTCCGGGCCTTCCCAAGGGACTGGAACAGGCAGGGAGCAGGCAGTGAAATTGCCCATATTCCCAGGCAGATGGACAAGTGCTGTCCACTCCTCACAATGAATCACAAAATTCCCATCTAGTCCTTTATCCTCTAGTAAAGTCTCTCAACTCTCATCTCTCTCACACTCTCAAGTATTGCTCAAAAAAAAATAGAATAATAAAAAATGCGAAGGGTTTCATAATAATTTCTCCAAAATAATAATAAAGAATACTTGTTGCCACCCTCAGAGACAAGGTAAGCCATCACACTGCCAGCTCAGCAAAGGTAGCATCCCCTCCCTGCCCTCTTTCTCCTCTGCCCACTCCCCCTCTTCTCAGGGCTTAAGGCCCATTGCTCAGAGCAAAGAGCTGGCTGTCACTTTTTTAATTTCTTGGCTTTCTATGGCTTGGGTCCCAACCCTAACGTCATTTCAATGCCATTTTTCTTCTGTTCTGAATAGCAGGTCTGGAAATCTCCACCTCCCTGCAGATAGCACATGTGGCAAGGATCCTGCCATGCCCATGCCAGGTGCTTTTTTTCCTAGGGACCTAGCCAGTGCCAGTCCCCGAAGGCACGCATTCAAGCAGGTTAAGTGTCTCCATGGAGACCTCCCAGCTCCCTCTTAGCAGTCCCTCCCTTCTCTTACAGCTTTCTGTTTATTGTAAACAGCATCCCAATCTTGGCTGGAGATGGTAGCTCTCTGCTTTGCCCTGATCACCTGCCCACCCAAGTTGCCTCACAGCCTCCTGTTGCCTGGGAAAACAGCAACACCATCCTTTGAAAATAACCTGCACATGGCAGAGGGCTCTTTTCATTACTGGATTGCTTTTTCTTTCCACACTCCTATTATGGGATTTGCCTGGATCTCGGATGGCAGCTGCAGCCTTACGCTGCCAACAAGGACTCTGTGTTTGTGCGTGAGGAGAGTGTTCAGGGAGAGTTTGTAGGAGAGGTGCTGGGGCTGCAACCTCTAAACCCTGCTGCTTCCTCCAGTCATGTCGTCCCATCACAGGAAGAGCACTGGTGTGCTCAAGCCTGGACTGTTGAGTAGCTGTACAGCCCTTCCCCTCACCCACATCCATGGCATATCTTGATCCTACCTGAGCAATTGGGAAAAGTGTCTGAAACTTCCCCAGGTCCCCAAGATTCACCTGCTTCCTCATGTTCCATTTAGTCCCATCTCCCATCCAGTATCTTCCATCTACCTTCCAATGCCTACCACAGATAAGGAAGCCCCATAGGTAAAGCCTTCTTGTCATGGTCCCCCAGTGGCAGTACTACTCTACCTTGCTTTAGTGTGATCATGAAGAGCACCCATGGCTGAGAAACACTGTCCTCTCCTGCAGGATGTTTTAAAAGAGAACTGAGGGAAATGTGGAGAACTAAATGCACCAATGTTCCTTCCTAATCTATCACCCTACTCTCCAATGCAGACAATGGGCACATCCCCTTTGTATCACTACAGTTCCTCTGCTCCTGACACTATTTTGGGGATGTATGTTCACACCGATGAACTGTCCCAAAACAATTTCTCTAATGTATCTGACAGAAATAGACTTTCTCTGACATGCTGTCTACTGCTCATTGCAAGGGTATATTTTGTATTAATGCCCAAGGCAACCTGCCTCTCCCTTTCTCCAGAAGCACCTTGGATAAGCTCAGCTCTCTGTCACCCTCTCTGAGCAGAGGAGGAGAGCTGGGCTTTTCTAATATAGGCTACGTGTAGCTTGTATGTGAGAAAATGCTGGGAAGAGTATGTGCCTGTAATGTTCAATTGCAACTGGTCTTCAGATGGCCCTGAAACCATCACTTCATTTCTTGGTGCCTCAGTTTCCCTCACTGGAACACAAAAATTACACTTGTCTCCTTTCAGAAGTATTTTGATGCCTTTAGCAAAACACAAGCTCTCCGTGAATGGATGAGAAGTTGCATCTGTAGTTTCCTGCAACAGGAAAGGCAGCACATCTTTGCAGCTTGCCAGTGCCATAGCAGAGAGGAAGAGCCTTTGTTAAATTGTCCTGCGACAGTGTTTTGTCACCCAGGTGCTCTTAGAATAGCACAAACCAGTAATGCCAGCATGACTTACCATGCTTCCAGCTCACCCTGCTTTGCATCATCCAGCCAGACCCACAGGTACATGTACCTGACTTGTACACAGGCAGATACTCAAAACAAGCAGGAGGGAGATCCATGCAAATTCCTGTTCAGCAGCTGGGAGAAGGGAGACCCCTCCCAGCTCCTGGCACACAGCATGTGTCACCTAGACATTGAGTGTCACATTCTTGCTCCTACAACACTCTCACCATTAAGGTTAGGATGTATTTCCAGGGAGAAGAAAAAAATTTCGAGATTTTTCAGCTCCTTTCACCTCCAAGTCAGAGATAAACTTCCCTGCTTTTACTGTTCAAGACACATTTTTCCTGTCCTTTAACCACATCTTTTTCCCTGATCTGTACTCAAATCTACGACACATGGTCAATGTGATCAGTGAAAGTTTCATTTTAGTGTTAACCAATGAAGGTTTTTAAAGGGAAGTGCTTGGAAGTCAGTAACAAAGAAAGCAAGACCCAGAGTTTCATAGTGTCAGAAACTGACTTTCTTTGACATTAGCCATCCAAACCCTTTTCTTGGTCTGGAGAAGTCCTTTTTCCTCTGGGGAAGTCCAAGTCCATAATGATAGTGCTCCATCTATACTCCTAGGGCAGCTCATACAGCATAAGCCCTGCTCAGAAGGCGCTCATGTGGACCTCAGTGAGCCTGAACGATGCAGTCCTTCAAGTTTTGGGTGACACTCAACTCAGGGCAGTCACAGTCTTTTCTTCACTGGTGCACTGTGACCTTTCCCATAACCTCTCCTCAGGAGAGCAGCACTTTATGGAGGGGCTGGGAAGCAGGTAAGTTAGTGCTGGCAAGTACAAACACTGATGGCTGGGCCAGTCACGTCCTTCACTTACTTAAAGTAGGCCAGCCCATACTCCAGTGTCTGACTGGATGAGTGTCTCTCCCAGACAATAAAGTCACACTGCAAATGGAGTGGCCTGGTTGAGCCAAACTCCACTGTTTCATGAAGCAATCACATCCACTGATTGTGGAAAATTATCACCTTCGGGCAGAGAAAAAGGTTGTAAGAATGGACATACAAGTGAAACACAGGAACCAAAAATGGTGAAAATTTATGAGACCACCTTGTCCTTCCCCTGCACTTAGTCAATACAGGATTGTTCCTTGCTGGACTCCAGAACAATGCCACTTAACCTAGATGCAATCATGCTGCAGGAACTGCCAAACACAATGCAATGAAGACCAGGGAATGAGCTCATATGAGTTAATCCAATTTCTGCAATAAAAAAAATCAAGGCTCTCATCTCTGTCCTGCAATGTTCTTCTGAGTCAACATTTGTATTATATATGTGCTAACAGTCAAACACAAGCTGGAACCATTGGGGAACTGCTGAAATAACCTGGAGTTGGAAAAATGCATCACAATATCCACAAATGCTCTTGCTACTAAAACTGTTGCTTAGTTTAGGTGGAATCCATAAACCTTGTTATTCACAAACATTCAGGGAGCAGGGCTTTATTTCCAAGAATGCTCATGGAAAGGAAATCCGTTGTATAGGCCAACATGAATAGACCCTCAGTGTGCAGTTTGTATGGAAAGCATCCAGGTGGCTAGTAAGAAAATAGCTTCTAATCAAGTAAAGTAATGCATTGAAGCTACCGATGACTCCCAAGCAGTGAGAAGGCATCCCCATCAGTGAGGCACACATCACTCCAAGAGGGGTCCAAAACAATGCTGCACAGCACACCCAGCAGGAACAGCCAGCCACACTGCAGCAAGCCCTCTCCACAAAGTCCACCATCAGCCAAAGCATTCACACTATTTTCAAGTCATGTCCAGAGCCACAAAACACACCTAGGGCAGAAAGGTGCATCCCAAATAATCATTGCACTGGTATCTTACAGTGCCTTATATAAAACAGACCTTAAAACAAAGGGTTAAAATTCATTGTAGGGTCCACTGAAACACTTTCCTGGAACTGGTGTGAGCAGCAAACCCATCTCCTCCTCCTCCTTTTTAAAACCATGTAGCTGATAAAAAGCAGAGTCTTTCATCACTATTTTGTATGCATAATTAGGTTTAATTTGTAGAGCAATGAGTCCTGAGTTTGTAAGTGCACACACAAACACAAACACCCACACAGAGTGTGTTCATTTATGTGACTGATACCCAGAAACACGATTCCTCAGCCAGAGTTTGGGCAGCAAATACAAAAATGCATTTTGATATTATTAATGCTGGAATGCAAGAGCATGCACGAAAATGTGCACCGAGTGCAGCACATTGTAAACAGGAGAATAAGTAAAATAAACAAATACATGTCATTTCATCTGGGTCACAAGTTGACTCAATGTGACATTTCCTTTCGTAGTGAAGAACATTGGAGAAAAGAGAACCTATTTATATATACTGGAATTTGGGTACATTTTTTCCTAGCTTTCTTAGCTATTTTTGCAATTAGCCTGTCTAAGAGTTTAAAAGTTTTCAAGATCCAGATTTTCTTTCTACTTAAACTCACAGAATCATCACTCATAGTCCTGCATCCTTAAAAATGACATTGCTGTGTGTCTGTGAGCAATAACTTCACCATGTGATCTTGCCCCAAAATCAAGAAAGAGATTAGGCGCTCTAATCTCTAACAGGAGCTCTAACTTCAATGCTACCAGCTTTTTAAAACATATGAGATAACCTCCATTTTTCCCATGTTTGCTTTCTCATCCTGTGTGATGCTTTACAGCTGTGCCTCTTCCAGCAGCAAGGCAGCCAGGGCTCCCTGGGGAGCCCATTTACACTGTTGCTCTTGAATGGCTAAAGTGGGAACACGCGTCCTGTGTCTCTGGACACATAACACTCACATACACAGCTCTATGAAGCCCTGTGGGTGGTTTTCATGGAAGAGGAAATGTTGGCTAAAGCTTTTCTTGCTCTGCCTGCCTCATACAAATGCAAATGCAGTCCTGATCTCAGACATGTCCCCCACAGTCCCTGAGCTGTGCGTGGTGCCGTGGTTAGGACCGAATGTACACATGGGGGCTGTGCTGGAGGTTACCTACACCAGAGCAGAAGGGAAACAGTGATAGCTGCTGAATTCCTTGTGCAGGTTTCCAACCAGAGCACTCAAAGCACCTTGCATAGGGAATAGGAATCACAGGGAGGCATAAGTAGGAAAAGAGGTTGACCTAGTCATTCAACAAGACAGCTGGCTACAGGGTACACTTCAGAGAGCCAGGACGGGCTAGAAGCATGACAGCATCCTACAGAGAGTCACTCATTTACCATGTGCTGCAGGAGAGTACGGCAAGCACAAATAACATCTGAAATCCTACAGAGAAAGCCAAACCTGGCTCTGGGCTAGGCACCCCTCTGTGGCCCTTTCAGAAGGTGGCAATGCAAAACCAAGGCTCACTGTGAAGTATCACTTATGTCTGTGTTGAGGAAGTTGGAAGAATCCAGAAACAGGCTTTTCTTTTAACAAGGAGATGAGGGAACACTAGCCAAAGCAAGCAAATGCCTAGAACTCCCTGTCCACACAGAAGGACGGCTGCAGCACTGAGCAAATAAGATTATAGTCATCAACAGCTCATCAGCCCTGTGACAAGAGCAAGAGCAACCAACTCTGCTTAACAGACACGGGATCTGAGACAGGTCAAGTGCAACTACACCTGTGCTGGGAGCAGCACAGCATGACTCTGCCCCAGGTCTCCAGGCTTCACACTAAACAAGGCCAAGAGTGGGCAAGGCCATCCATGTGAGCCAGGCAACAACAGCCACTGAGTAGAGAAGGAGATGGGAAGAGGATCTGTGCTTCAAGGCTGTTGGCTATGCATTACCAACTCAGCTGTTGTCCACATGACTCCTTGCATCACCCTGGTGCTTCCCCTTGTGCCCCTGGCAAAGGGGTCCTTGGGCTCACAGCGGCTGCAAGGTTGGCAGGAAAGGCTGACCTAACCCTGCACCAAGCAGGCCCACAGACCTATTGTCTTGAAATCAGGGTAATGATGGATGCCTAGGATGTTTCATCATTTCCCAGCACTGTTACAAGGCCCACATTTAAACCTCATCAGAAACTTTTTTGTTTCCTTTCTGATTTTTATGTGCCTGGAGTGCTGGCCATACCTCCCCCACTCTTTGTTCTCCTGTTTTTAAAAAGTGGTCCATTTTTCAGAGAATGAGTAGTGCTGTAGAAGAAAACTGTTAATAAACCTCTTGCAGTAATTAGCAAGACCCCAGTGAGGTGTTTGCCACTTGGGATATGTCCTTCACGTCTGCTCCATCCCTCTCCCCCCAGCCTCCAGGCTCCATCACTCCTATCTCAGCTTTTTCCCACAGTAGCCATGAGGTCAAAAAATTAAAGGCTGGATGAGTCAGCAGTAGAAAACAGGGCAATGAGCTTTCAAATGCATTTTGACAAAGAGTTTAAAACAAGAAGGTTAAGAGGCTGAGTCATTAAGAGGCTGAAGACCCTAGACTGAGCTTAAATAGTGCACTGGGCCCATGACTGTGGAGAAGACCCATGACAGTGGGTCAGGGCCATCATGGCTCTGTGGTGCCCTCAAGGCCTGGCACAGTCACTGGCTGAATCTTCCTTCAGACAGAGGTGGTGTGTCCTCCTCATGCAAGGGCAGCATATGTCTGTGCACACTGGCATGGCATGATTTTGAAGTTTACCCCTCTTGATTTTCCATAATTACCTTATGTTAATGTTTTTCCACACATTCGTGCAGAAATTAATACCCTCGGGCTCTAGGCTCAACTCAGACTTTTCTTTTATTGCCATAATATTCTAGAAATGGTGGTAGCTATACCACTATGGCTTGGAGAAGAGATTATGTGCAACAGCTTGCATGTTTCGGTGGCTAATGTAATAATGAGGCAATTACAGCCCTCCACTGGGTCTGGTCCAGCTGTTTGTCCAAGAGGCCTTGCAGTGCAGCTGTTCTCACCACCAGACCCAGATCCTTTCAGTTACTGCTGAAATTGTGCCATAAACCTGCCTACGGATTTTTTATGTTTTTTCTTCCTTGAAAGTACCTGCTTGAGATGCATGGCCAGTTTTGTTATTAGATAGGCAGGAAAGGCAAAAGTGGATGCTTCCAGGCATTCTGCAGAGGTGAGTTGTCATATTGGAAGCACCTTTCTTGTAAGCTCTGCTAATAAATTCACCTATCTCTGCACGTCAAATTTGCCCTCTACCTACAGGACACTTAAAATGGGAAGCGTGAATTAACCTGCCTCTTGCAAGTAGGCTGGCTTATGAAAATGCGGATCAGTCCAAGAGTGAGTACAATGCAAGTACCTACAGCAGCTTTATCAAATAACTCAGGTAAACCAGAGGGGGAGAGGACGTCCTCTCCAGAAGATGAGATTTTCTCTTTCATATCTTCTCTGTGATTTTGATCCTTAGTATGAGTTTGAGCTACTATTTGCAAGGAAGTTGAAAATGTGTGAAGCAGTTAGAAATTGGTGACTGCTGCAGGGACAGGACCAGTACACTTTCAGAAGAAAAATGCCTTTATTTAGCTGAAAAAACACCCCCATGCATATGACCCAATGCCATCATTGGCATACAGGGGCAGTAGGGCCTCCCCTTCAGAGCAGGAGGAACCAACTTGCAAGTCACTGGAGGAGGCAGCTTACTGGGGTCAGGCAGCATGTAACACTGGAGGTCCCTGTGCCAAGAAAAATGTCTTGGCCATACTTCCTATGTGCTGTTGGTGGGCAGGACAGCCCCAGTGGTTTCCTCCAGACCAGTGAGCAAGTGGACAAACAGGGGCATGTGTTGTGCTTGGAGCCAGCTGCCCACTCACCAACACCCACCTTTTGGTGCAGAGATCTGTGGTCTTTTGCCAAGCAGTGACCATTGTGCTTGCCTGGCTTACCTGGTAAGGTGGGGGAAATGGTGGTTTGTGTCTGGGCAGACATCCCTATGGGGCTCCTCTGGTACCCACTCACCAGTGACACACAGAACATCTAGGGGTTTTACCCACAATATACAATTAAGACTTTTTCTCCCTTCTCCTATCCCCTTCTTAGTTTTAGCCTTTCTCCTTTAAAGCCTAGCAGCCTGATTTCCTCTTGTCTTGCTTACATCCGTATCAATGCAAAATAGACCACCAGCCTGAAGGCACCAAAGTATTCCTGTTTTTGCAAAGCATGGACTTGAAACATAAAATGCAAAGGAAAGGGGGACAGGGTACTCAGGGCCTTCATTCCCAAAAGTAAATTTGGTTGACTGGATCTCGTCTGTCCATTTGCAGACCTGTACCTCATTCACAAAGCCCATTTCCTTCTTATTCTTTTTTAAAAATAACTGAGATCACATCAAACAATCCCCCTGATGTTGGGGTTGGATGGACCTACCTTCTTTAAATGAATTCATTTAGAATAAACAGATCACTTCAAACCCACCAAATAAAGTCAGCCCTTCTTGCAAATGTGGCTGCTGTTGTTGGTGGACATCAATGTGCTCTGAAGAAAGCTGTCATGTGCCTTGACTTTAGAAAAGCATGAGAAAACACTTGCAACCTTCCCTTAGATAAGAAGCCACAAACAAATCAGAAACAAGAAGTGAAAACTCGATTCAAGGTTTACTCCAGGATGGACGTCTTGCTACGATAAATTAAGGTGTTTTTCATTATTAAAAATAAACAAAGCAATGAAAGTGAACCATGTCACCATTCATATGCTTAAAAAACATCTTTAATCTGCTTGGGAAAATCTTTTTTTCCCCCTAACAGGAAAAAATATTAGTTGTCCAGATAACAAGCAAAACAAAATCAACCAAAGGGCATCAAGAGACTTCCTGAAATTGAAAAAACAATGTTTTGTGTAACAAGTTTAAAAAAAAAAAAAACAACCACACGCAGCAAGCAGAATTATTCCTCCAGCTTCTTCAGGTCGTCAGTGGTTTCAGGAACATGAGGAAGAGCTACACAAGCAGTTGAAAGTTTTATTTAACCTTGCAGGATTTTACAGCTGTCCTAAGCCTCTTCCCTTCTCCCTTCCCCTCCTTTCCCCCCGCCTCAGAAACCATTTGTCTTTCTAGTGCCTTATTTTTAACAGCTCAGCTTGGCCCCAAAGGGACGTGTGTAAAAACAACGAAAGAACTCAATCCAGCAACTTTGGAGTTCCCAGGACTGAAATAGAAAGCCTGATGCAAATCAGGATGAGGCTGCTTTGGAAGAGGGAGCAACACCTCCTCCTCTTGCAGAAGAGAGAGGTGGAAGGAGGCAGAGCCATGATGACAAGCAGTCCAGACACTCACCTACCCTGAGACTTGATACGGACAGTGTTGGGCTGGGTTAGTAGGGAGGCACAGGGACACCACTCATCCTGCAGTCAATCAGCCCCCGGAGATGCACAGGGAAGTTTGCACAATGTCTGCCCAAACTCTGCCTGGATCCCTGCCAGTGCTGGAAAACTTTCATTCTCATGAGTTCACAAATTTCACCTACAAGAGCCTGATATAAACAATATGGAGATGGTGTGGCATTCCTCCCCACATCCCTCTTGGCCACTGTGCTATGAAAGCAGAGGAAATCATTAGCTGTGCCTGCTAAGAACTTTTGGGTCCCAACGAATCATACACATTTAATGTATTTTGGGGGTTTTTAAAGATTTTCATGGGTTCATTTGTGATGCTGATTTATCCAGTTTCTAATATTTGGCTATGTAGTTTAAGTATAGCACCGTGGGGTTCAAAGGCCTCCCATGTTGCAGTTACCCTCATTATAAGTAGCTCTGTTGCTTGCAACTGGATAATTAAACCATGAAATTATATCTGTTCCCTAATAAATACACATATAGCAGCAGGTCCAACCCTCACATATTTATGAGCTGGTTTCAAATGTGGTCTCTGAGATGCTGAAAGACCCTTCCTGTGAATATTTGCAGCACAAGTCAGTCCATTGAATGTTTGCAAAGAGTAATCCCTATACAGGTGTAGTAGCAAATTGGTTTAGAAAAGTCAACATATATTCATGGGTTATTTGCCCAGCTTAAATAATTATGGTAAATGTCAATAGACCAAGGAATAAGGTTCAACTTGCCAGTAAGGAAACCCCTAGCCTTGCATCACAAGAAAGCAGCATAAGCTGGCTGAACAAAGGAAACACACAGAGGAAAGTGATGGGAGAGAAAAGCAGTCAAATCTGCATCCACATTTTCTGGGACTATTCCATCAAGGTAAGTTTGGCAATCTATGGTGCTTTCAGCATATCTGATCTTCCAAGCCAGCATAAGGTCCCTTTGTTCAGCAGGGTGGGTTCTAACTGTCCGGAGCAGTCCTCTGAGGGAGCCACCAGCAGTCGGGTGAAAGGGGCACATTTCTCATGTGAGCACACAGCACATAAACATATGGAAATGTTCCTATTGCTCACCTGCACTCTTTGACAAGGTGACACTCTCACACCTTTTCTTCTCCATCAGACACAGGACTTGCCTGTGTTCCACCAACAGATTGATTCATCGCACCAGTCTGCTGGCTAGGGACAAGAAAACTTTTAATTGATAAATCAAGCAATATATGGCACATTTGTGCTGCATACAGCACAACAGGGACCACACTCATGCAAATGGGAGGATTTGCCCCCACCACTTTTTACAAGAAGACAGAGTTCTCTCCCAAGGCAGGGTATGGTCAGCAACATGCAGCCCAGGGCAGCTCTGGGCTGGCTGTGCACTGGTCCATCCCTTGCTAACCTTGCCCTCTCTAAGCAGCCTGTCCAAGGCAGAGAGCAGCCCCAAACAGAGAGCTTGTGTGTGTACAGAAGTCTCCACACTCACTGTTGACAGCAGAGCAACAAGCTACAGGGAGCCCCCTTCATAACTGCAGAGGCTCAGCCATGTCCCCTCCTAGCTGCTGGAAGTCTTTCCATGAAGGAACAAGTGCTTTAAGGAGTCACCTTTAAGAAGAATTGATAGAATTTCTTTCCATTTTTATTTGATGGCTTTTGTAGACCTGTGACACCTGTCCTGCCCTTGGGCACTGCTCCTAGAGCATAAAGCTGCCATGCTCATCCTGTCCCTGTGGACAGTAGGATGGCAGCTGCTCCCAAGTAAACCTGAACACTCAGCAGACACTTTCCTCTTTGTTCACCTGAGTTTTGTTGCAGTATAAAAATGTGCCAGAGACCACAAACCTCTGCAGTGGCCACAGTCACTCCTGCACTACCACACTTGGCATAAATCAGCCTACTGCCGATTGCAGCTCTTCCCTGGCTCTGTGGCTTGGCTCAGACACAGGAAGGCTTATTTTTAATCTTACTGACACCCTGTTTACACCAGGGAACCTGCTTTGATTGCAGCTGGCTGTCAACTTCCCTTCACCAGACTTGCCTTGCACCATGCCCAGCCCTTGCAGACGCTGTGGGAAGTACAACTCTCTCCTCCAGCCACAGCCTTTGGCTGCCCAAAGGGACAGCTCACCACAGAGCCACAAAGTACCCATCCAGCAAGGGGATAAATTGCACAGCTCTGCTGCCTCCATTTGCTCAACATTCCCAATCAAGGGCTTCATCCTGCAAAGTCACCAGGCCTATCTTGAGCCAAAGTGCACTCACTGAGCCGCACCATATCCTGACAGGATGTCAGCAGTAAACAGTAGGTAAATACTCATGCTTTATCATTGGTTAGTATTTGTTGTTTTTAGAGACCTGGACTCAAATTCCCACTGAAAAAAAAGTGTCTAAAACAAAAGTAGTTTCTATTTTCTGCCCACAGAAGAACCATGTGAAGAGAGCCATTTCCTTCATCATTATTCCCCACACACAGAAGTTTGATGACGTTTGCATCATTTTTTTTAGATCTTTTGCATCCAGGTACTTAATTGTTGGGAAAAGACTTGATTAATTAACAAATATATTATGTATCAATAAGGAGCTATCCCTGTTCTCCCCACAGGTGTTTGGCCTTTGCAATACCTTCCCCAGGTTGGTGAAATGAATCAGAAAGCCCTGCAACCATCCCTGAGGCACCCCCCATGCATGACTATTGCTCACACCATTCAGACTTGATTTGGGCAAATAATTGTGGGTGGCATTTGGAAGAGAGCTCTCTGCAAAAAGCACATTCCTTCAAAAATGAAGGAGTAAGCGAGTACAGCAAGCAAAGCCTTATTCTGGCATGACTAAAACATAAGCAGATATTTGCTGGAAATCACTGGCAGCATTTGCTCAGTAAAGGTTATTGTGAGAAGATATAATTGATATTAATGTCTAGGTTTATCTCATCTGATTGTATCAGCAAAATATGGGATTACTTGGTAATTACTTTTAACATGATTTTCGCAGGAGAACAGCCGATGCTGGAGAACAGAGTTGTCTTTTTAAATGCAGCAAAATACTGCCTAATTATAAATTAAACCCCAGGCTGAGCCAAGTTAGCAGCCTCTGGATTGATTTTGAGCAAGCAGTGTTTTCCCATTAAACTTTGGATGATTCTCATGGTCATTTCTCCATAGAAGTAACACTTTTCTGAAAAAAATAATGTAGTTAGCCCAAAGAACATTGAAATGTTACAATAGCTGCCTGCTTGGAGCTCACTCGCCACCTGCTTTTCCTTGTTTTGTTTTCTACCCTCTAATTACTGAGCAGAGTCAATTCTTAATGAGGCAGTTTGATTTCCTGTTTTTCATACTTCTTGAGCTGCTTAAAGAGCCTGTCCAACATAAAAGGAACTCTTTTCTAAACAGATTTTAAATTAATTATAATAACCTTGGTGGTTGTTGTTGTTGTTCTCTGTGTGTGCATGTGTGTATGTGTGTGTGCGCATCTGAGTTTTCCATGGCTGCATTTCTCATTTAACATTTCCACGCGAAACAACCTTTTTTTCCCCCTCCTGGTTTCCCCCCCAACAATGCAAACTGGAAACTCTTGTCCAGGAAATTGCAGCCACAGAAACACTGTGTCTGGGGCTGAGGAGGAAAAGGTGGTGATGTCATGAATAATTGGGCTGTGAGAAAAAACGGAGTATGAATAAGGAGGGAAATATTCTGACGTCTGTCTTTAAAGCTGGATGATAAACACTTGTTGTGAATGGTACATGCTGCCTTCCAATAGGTCTGGTAGGAAGAAGAGCAGCACTAAATGACTGCTCAGAAATATATGAATTATGCTAATGAAGTCTCTCAGCCCTCTCCTAGCCCCACCAAACACATGCAACGCCTCTCAGTTTGTGTCTCAGTGCTTCCCCTGTGGATAGCAGCAGCACTGGAGAGCTGCTGCATTTCTGGGATTTACAGAAGTCTTAGTCTTTCTCCTGCCTCTGCTCCCTGTTCACTCTGTCCCTGCCTGGTCCCTAGGACCCTGTGGCTGAGTAAGAGGCTGCTGCAGGCTGGGGCTGCAAAGATTACAGGTATGGGGTGCCCACGAGCTTGGACCTTGCCCAAGAAGTTCCGCCAGACACTGCCCCTCTCTGGCTGGCCACACAAATATCACAGATGAGTTGTCTTGGTACTTGGATGGTACAAAACACTGCCAGTCAGAGCCTTCCGGCATAGCCATCCTCCCTGCCATCATACACCTGCATCCCCACAGCATCTCAACACCCTCGACCCAGTCCCAGGGTGGCATTTTCTAAGGCCACCCACAGAAGGCACCTAAAAACTTTGCTACAGTGTCAGTTCCTCCATCACCTTGCTCCTTCCATTCTCCAGCCAGAGCCTTCCCAGAGGAGTTTCCCATGGGATGCTTTAACTGGAGCAGAGCCCACTGTCAGGCACTGCAGTGCTGAGAAGGTGGCTGAGGAGTGCTGTGTGTTTGAACTGCAGCAACCAGTCCAGCTCAGGACTCTTGTGCTGGGCCACTTGACAAGCACACAAAAGAAAGGCACTCCCTGTCCCAGAAGTTTTGGAAAAGAAAGTAATGGACTTGCACCAGTCATCGCCTGGACCTGCTATATTTGTGAGTGAATGAAGTTTCTCTGTGGAAACTACATATGTAGTTCCTTGAAAAAAAGCACAACCTGCTGCTAGAAAGGCAAAGGGAAAGGCAATCTATGATATAGCTCTAAAAATCTGAGTGAGCCTCGGCTAGGGAGGGCTGCATTCCAACCCCACCCAAATCATAAAGCAGAGAAAACTTCAATGGGCTCTAGCTTCTGGATTATTATTATTATTATGACAGGGTTTTCCTCTCAGGATTCAGACTCTCTGTAAATGGTGGGAAAAAGGGTTTTATACAACCTCCAGTCTCCACATGACAAAGTGACTGCCTATTCCTACAGTCATCTGAACAGAATAGACGGAATAAGCTATTGTCTGTGCTCAGAAGTCAGCAACTGCACTGGCACTTGATTGGTCCAGGATGTAGAGGAACAAAAAGGTCATTGAATAAAAGAAGAACAATACTTTTCATGAAACAAATGAGCTTTTGCTAATTTATAACATGTTTGGATTGGGTATCATATACATCAAAATGATGTAATTAGTAAATGTCATTTTCTGGAGAGAGAGAGTTCAGCAAACCCTTAATGATGGGAATTTCCTGCCCTGAACTGGAGCCTCTGGACTACCAGGGCATCATAAAGATGCTGTATTTCAATAATAATTAGAATGGGCATGAAGTGGGACCTAGATGTGTGACAAGGGGAAAAAGGAAAAAGTTCACCTACTGTGAAGGTTAGTTGCACTGAAGGATTAATGATAGAAATACAATGGGCTGAAGGGTAATTAAAAACTCTCTTGCACATTTCACACTCTGTGTTTGAAATCTGGAATCCAATTGTTCCTACCTCCAAACACCAACATCCCTTGAACCCATCCTCACTCAGATGATGATCTTTCTGTAATGGGCACAATACTGGGCTCAAGTCACAAAGCACCTCAGTTAGAGGGATGCCCAGTCCAGGACAGAAGCTTTGCAGTTTATACAGTGCTCTGCTGAACACATTAAAATGCAAGGGTGATTTTCCATGCTTGTTGCTCCCTTGCATACTCACACACAGTCACATTCACAGTGCAAGGCATGATCATACCGGGGGTTACACTTTCCAGGTCTGAAGGAAAAATTGCTCTCAAGATGCTCTTCACTCAGATGGGAGTCAGGAGTACTGGAGACCTCGTGTAGGAGACATTTTTTAAGTAGTCATTCCAGGTTGTGTTAGGCCATGTCTCAAGACTCACGATACTAGCAAAGCCAAACACATTGCAAGACCTGAGGAACCTAGGAACATACAGAATCTACCTGTTAAGGAAAACTATAACTATTTTGCCCTTTCTTTGCAAGTTAGACTTGAAACTAAGCTGGCTTGTTCAAGCCCCCCTGAAAGAGCAGCTGGCTGCCACAGTGAAAGCTGAAAGATCTAAATCCCCTCTTCAGGTATGTGTCTATCAGCTTCAGATAAGCTTATCATCTACATCAGAATCCCCTTGCATCTCTTCCTCCAGATCCTGAAGCCAGTCCTAAGCTGAATGTTGCTATAATGACATTGTTGCCATAAAAACATTGTTTCTGCTTGCAACATAGAATCATAGAAAATCTTAGATTCAAAGGGACCTTAAGGTCATGTAGTCCAACCCCCTGCAATGAGCAAGGACATCTTCAACCAGACCATGTTATGAGAGATGAAGAGACAGCAAATACCTAGGGATCTACCAGATTCGAAGAGCCTATCAAAAAGGCTATGCCCTGACCTAATTGCTCAGACTTGGAAGATCACAGAAATCCACCAATTTGTTTTCATTTTTTAAGTTGCTGACCCTTTCCCTCTAGAAGTTTTGCATCAGTTTTTGGTCCCAAAGCTCCTGCTGTAGCATGAAGATCCTCAGGATGCTTCGAGAGTAGTGCAGTAAACTCTGTTCCTCAGCTCACAGAAGCTCAGCAGCTCTATAAGTGACACCAGCAGGGCAGGATGCTGAATTGAGTTGCTACTTAAAAAATTTTTTCCCTGTGGTTTAAAAATCCAATAGAGATGTAGGTTTATGAACAGAATCTCCTTTGGCAATGGCCACAGCATTCACTGAGCTATGCAATAAATATGCTATATTAGTTCATATTTCCTTTGCAGGAATTGCTGAGGCACAAACAAAACAATAACGTGATTTGGAAAAACTTCCTTAATCATTGGTACTGCAACTTTACTCTTTGCAGCAAATTAAATGTATGTGGGAACTAAACCAGAGACCCAAAGGGACAGTAAACACTAATCACAGAACCTCTTCTGCCTGCAATGGGCATGTTTAAGCAGGAAATGTTTAACTGTTAAGGGAATTTTACCTCCCTATTAGAGAAGGAAAGACACCTCTAAATATGACATTCCTGTACCCAGGAAATACCCTTACATTCTCTGCTAACTCATAAAGGAAAACACTCTACTGCAAATAATTTACTTCACACCCACTTCTTTCCTTTATTTTAATTTGGTTTTTCAAACATTCCTTCTGCTGCCAATTTTTCTATCTTTTAAGGAGATTAACCCAGCAATTCCCACATTTGTGAGCACCTCCAACACAGATCTGCTAAATGAATAATCTTCAGCCAACAAAACCATATTCTGATGGGCCCTGACTGAGCCAGCTGCATTTCTGTGACTCTGAAAAAAAGAGAAAAGTGAATTTTCTCCTTGGAGGGAGAGCTAAAAAGCAGAAAATATTACCACACATTAGCTGATCCACTGTACATACTCACCATTTCTGTGCTCCCAGCAGAGCAACATCAGCATGACCCTCTGTGTATAGCTGATGTGCAATAGCTCATAACCCTCAAAAAGCTCCACCATGGGTCTGGGCTGAGGGCCTATCAGGCAGCGGCACTCAGCCTTTCTGGCTGGGGGATGCATTATCTGTCACTAGAGACTGGAGAAAATTGCACACTGGCTTTTCTCTGGCCATGGGAGCACGTTACAGGGCATACAGTGTCCAGTCCTGCTGATGCACTGGGCTATTTCACAAGGGTTTTTTCAGGTAAGTGGCTTCAGGTTAACACTCCTGATTGCAGACAAAGCAGAAAAGCCTGACACCCCAAAGCACACGGACTTCAGTGGCCTCCAGGCAGTGCCATAGAGAGCAGGGAGCAGCAAGACACTCAGCTGGCTCCTGCAGCCTGTCCACACGCAGTCACACAGGAGAGGACCACAACCAGGTGAGGTACCTATTTCAGTACTATCCTACCTGCCATCTCAATCAAAAGAGGAACAAGATGCAGCCCTTCCTGCATAGTCCAGCAAATACCAGGGTATGACACACCAGGAAAGCAGGTAAAGGTGTTGACTCACAGACAATCCACCTTTTTCCAGCAAACTTCTCATTTAC
>JAOXXN010000065.1:25321174-25332448 GCA_026770055.1 Myrmophylax atrothorax
ATGCAATGTTGAAGTGACACAACAGTGATCTGCTTACAAAGCTCACCCAGCAGCTGCTGCCTTGCAGCAACACTCCACACCTGTCCCCAAGGGACTCAGTAGTGACAGGCTCAGGTGCCTAACTCCCCATACTGCAGGATTGTGCCCCTGGGCAAGAAGAAGAGCAGGTGAAGTTTAAAAGTGCAGGGCATGGAGGAGTTGACTGAAAAAACGCCTGCTGCCCAAGTCTCCATCTCATTGTTCTCCCCTCTGACTGGGTCACAGAGATTCTGACTGGCATATCATGTCAGAGGGGAGACCTAACAGCTAAAGCAAGTAGAGTGGCCCACCTCTGGAGATGACATAGCCCTGGATGTTATGTGACCTGCATAACACAGAGGATCCCATGACTACTTTATCTCTGCCATGTACTGCAGAGTAGTGATGGACTTGTCTCTCAATAGATAGCAGTGTAGTACATTACCACAGAGGGGCTAAGTTCTTCTTTACTTCCTCTACAAGTATTGTGTCTTTCCTCTTTCCAACAGAGTTGGAAACAGTGCTCAGACTCCATCTATCCCCACAGTCAACCCACCCTGCAGGCTGCTCTGTGTGAAGGTCAGGTCATTCCCAGGGAGAGTCCCAAGGTGCAAAACAGCACCTTGTTTATAGTCATGTTTTGCAAATACACAGTTAAATGATGAAAACATGCAATTTGAGGAGAGGCTGTTTGGTGATGACATCTTTTAGCTGTGCTTTATGACTTACTTGTTGAGTTGTTGCTGGTTTCATAGTGATTTTGTTGATTACATTTCTAACTAACTGCCTAAAAGGTCACAGAGGCACCATGTTTGGCTTTATAAAGTAAATTGAACCAACTTGTATTTAACATCTAAACAGTTCTACTGAGAGTTAGGTTTATGGCTGGAGAGGCCATCACCAGTTAGAACAGGATTTGGCCATTTCTGGCATCATATAAGAGCTCTGATGATCCCTGTACATGGGCTCCTGTGGGAGCACACAGCTTTCACAATGGTTTGTGAGCAGGGTCAAAATTCTGGTACAAATATGAATCACTGTGCATTTGAAATTCCCTTTCTATTAACACTATTTAATAGTTGTCTTACATTTTCTGCCTTGGCAGAAAATGCCAAAGCATTGCCAAAGCATTTTGTTCCTGATCATAAACTCATTTGTTCTCTGGAAGATTGTCAGCAAAGAAACACAGGATAATCTGAACAAAATGTATCTGAGGGGTAAAAAAACCACACGAGATGAAAGTGTGGTAATTAAAAAAGAAATGGCCCTGTTCTAATCCTCTCTTTCGCTTCAGCCTGCCAGGTCCTTGTGTTATTTTCCTCATCAATAGCTTCCCATCATCTCCTTAAAGCACAGAGGGTATTTTCTTCCTCCAGACCCATACCTTCATGAAGATTACATCCATTTTCACTCTATTAATGGTATTTATGTTTGTCATCAGTTGCTTAGAAGAAAGTTTTTGAAGTTCTTCAAAACTCTACATACAATCAAGACTGGAGTTTTGGAGACAGAAACATCCTAGGAATAGGTAGAAACACCTCTGTGCCTATAATTACAAAAATCTCCTTTTTCCTGGAGACAGCAACATTAAGGAACCCTGACATCAGATACACATTTTTCAAACTTGAGGAGGAAGGATTTCCTTGCTTTTTTTGACAGTTGCTCCACAATCTGCTCTCAGTCATCTTCAGCAGATGCCGACTCATCTCACCTCACTGCAGCCATCCAAGCATGAAGCGTCTAGTTTAAGCCAACCATGTGGCTTATTTAGGGTTCACGGAGAAAGGTAGATCCTTGCCTCTGGAGAGGCATCTGAAATAACTGGGAGCGATAGGTGACGCTTGGAAGGGTCACTGCCATTAACTGAAACCTGACAACTACCTCTAAGATTGTTTGGGCTGTGCAAGAGGCATCCTTACGCATGAATTTGAGGAGCAAGCAGTGCTTCTCTAAGGGAGTGGGATACAGACACTTAACCCCTACATGTCCTTGAGGAAGTCTCCCTTTTGATGGCTGCCCATTCCTCTATCCTGACATACAAAGTGGAGTTCTTAATGCTAACATGACTCAGAAGGATTTTGTGAGGACTCATTCACATCCTTCAGGCTCCTCGTTGCTGCAGAAGTGCAAATAAGCCTTTACTAGTTTCATCTTATTGTTTAAATAGCCTCTCAGTGTAAGCAGCATCTGGGCAAACAAACAGTGGTACACGAGTGTGCAGAGGCAGACATTTCTCCACCACCTCTGCTCACCGTGGAGGAGCATTTTCCTTTTAGTCTGAGCCCAAACAGAGCTGAGCTGTACTGACATCATTGTTTCCTGTTTGTTACCTCACAAACAATTTCCTGTTTCCTGCCCAATTACGACCATGCCAACTGTTTTTCCCAAACCTGAACCAGCTTCCCAGCACCCCCTTTTCGACTCACACAAGAACACCACCATGGACACTGGCTTGGTGGCTGGGGATGATGCTTGCTGCCATGTGAAGAGCAGCCTTCTCCCCACACTGTCATCTTCTTTCTCCCTCTCCACTTGGGTGTCCAGTCCCAAGCTAAAGAAGTGTCTCACACATCCCATAAACTGAGACAGAACAAAATGAGGTACTGGTGACTCCTGGGGTTTTATTGTAAACCAGCAGAAGGCAGCAAGGTACCCTGCAAATCATCTGAGTCAGCTGGACAGGGGATGTGAAGGACTCACAGGGCCCATTTCTTCAGACACCCTGTATGTCACTGGGCTTTTTGCTTACTCAGCAACCTGACACTGAGCTGCCTGAAGCAAACGCTGTGGGAAGTCACATTAAGGCATCTAAATATAGGGGACTAATGTGGTCTCCAGTAGCTAGTCCCAGTGCCTTGTCAGCCTCATGGTAGAAACCCTTCCACTTTTGTAGCTGAATTCGCTTTCAACATCCAGCCTCTTCTGGTTATGCCTTTCTCCACTCTGTTTAGGGCTTAGCCCTGTATGTGGCATTTTCTCCTTACCTGTAATAAAGTGATGTCCCTGATCTTGTTTTGGTACCTGAGGCAGCTAAGCCCTTTCAGTCTTTCCATGAATGTTCCAACCTCTAATGCTGAGATGAGGTCCATGGCTCAGGTGGTACCAAGAGCTGGTACTTTTTCTTGCACACATCTCACCTACGGTAGGCAAAAAAGCCACAAATCAACATGCCTGTTCCTTCACCTTTTGCCTGCCCTGTCTATTTAAACTGTAAAATATTTGAAGAAGGAACTGTCCTTTGCTGCAGCTTTCATAATATTCAGGTGCTTGAAAGATGCAACACAGGAAAGACACTGGGCATTCTAAACTGCAGAATGAAGACATGAAAGTAGCAATAACTGATCTATATCATAAAAACCAAAAGCTGATTTCCCTAGCTGACTCTGAAGGAAGACAACATGCATGCTTTGAACTGGTGTTTTCTTACTAAAACCCCTGGTAATAACCCTGTACCACTAAGAGTGGTCTCCTTGCAGTATAAAGATTTATGGCTATTCCATTTGAGTCTTCTTATGAGAAATCTGAGTGGGCAATGGTAGCAAGGCATTTTCTGTACATTACCTTTATGACAGATTGTTCCACCATGCATAACTGTGGGGCTTGCTGCTGGGAACAGGCTAGAGAGGAACAGATTATACCGTGTGAATCCAAACTGGCAGCATGTGGGAGTGGTGAGAATGCTGGGCTTGAAGGAGCTCTTTGGCTATTGGATTCATATTTCTCTTTTGGAAAGCCATGTTCATCTCTATGGCGAGTAGGGAGAGCAGCAGGAAAAGGGAGTGAGTCTGCACCAGTACCAAAAGCCTCACACACATGTGCAGACAGTCTTACAGTCCCTCAGGAGCTGGCAGTACAGCATCCCTGACCAGCACTGTTCAGCCAGTAGAGGTCTGCAGAGTTGTCATAGCCTGAGGCTGCAGCTCTGAGGCTGTGAAGACTCTGGGTAGGTGGCAGACTAGCCTGCCTGTCACAAGATACTGTAACTGAGCAGAGCTGTGGGGTAGACAGCCCGGTGCTCTGTCCCTGCACACTCTGGTTAATGGAGTACTGGGACTAGGAGGGCAAAAAATGCCCTGTGCTGCATGCAGGCATGTACTGATACTGTGAGCAAGATTTGTGGCTACAGGGATCACCTACTAATATTGGGAGTACAGGTGCATCACTACATGATCAGAGTTTGCAGACACCTGGCAAAGTGGGTTCTTTAACATAGTTAGTAGGTTTTGGACAGCTCTGAGACCACAATGGCAAGGTAACAAGTGACCCTGTAGTAAATAAAGAGTCCATGTAACCATGGGAAATGCATTCAAGTGTTGCAAAATGCTGCCTTCAAGGGTCAGGTTGGAGTCATGGGAGAGGGTGTGTGGCACCAAACCTCACATGACAGTACAGACAAGGTATTAGAATGGATCCCAACAGCCAAGGAAAGGCAACTTGGGCATTTTCAGTAACACTCAAAGGTAACACCCTTCTCCCTAAGCTATAAGACACAAGACAAATTCTACCCTTTGAGAAACCCACAGGTATCCAGGAATTTATATCCTAGCCTTCATTTCCACGTGACACTTGATGCAGCACACCAGGTAACACAGTGCCAGTCTGCAGAGCCAGGAAGGGCATCTCTCTGATAGTCACTGCTCATGTTTCAGCTCCACACGAGAAGCATTACTGCAGAGCAGCAGGCATCATCATCATCATGGCTAAGCTTCGTGAACAAAGATTTTGGGAAGGGCTCTCCCCACGTGGGTGTGTCCTTCAAGCCTGCGCAGTGGATTTTTGAGGTGAGACACAGTGGATGCAGAACTGGCCCCACCCTTTAACTCCTGAGGTTCATCTGCCACGGCTGAGTGAGCTTGGACGGTGACAGTGAAGTCCTCAGGACTAGAACCTACATCACCCAGTATTCCCAGGACGTCTCCCCTCCAAGTACTAACTGGGGCTGACCCTTCTTAGCTTCCGAGATCTGATGGGATCGGGCGTCAGGGTGGCATTTAACTGCCTCATAAAAATATTAGAGTAAAATCATTAGCAGAGCCCGTGAGTCCACAGCTCTGGGGCTGGAGTGTTAAAATATGACCTTCCCTATAAGGTTCCTTGCTAGACTGGAATACAGTGTTTGCCACTCTCCTGCCTAATGCACTGTAACAATTTTGCACACTATAAAGAAGCAAGTGTGTCATTTGTCAATTAATTTGACTTTGGGTTTTTTCATTCATGCAAGAGAAAAAATATCAAATTTGTAATTAGTGAGATGAACACCATTTAATTTTCCCTCAAGTTTTAGTTTTATGGCAGGATTCAGACTAGCACTTTAACTCTTTCCTCCTGAATTCAAAATGACCATATAAAAGAATCATTATCTGGAGGGCAAATATGTCCTTTCAAGGAGCAAAATGAAGAGTCATTCATTCCTATTTTACAAATCAACTTTCATGGGAAAATAACGTTAATTTGTTCAGCATAACAGCTGGCAGTTCACCATGTCCAGAACGAAATACTTTTCATATTGAACACTTCGAAACATTTTTTTCCTGTCTTTGTCATGTTTGATTCTGATGCTGTAAAACCAGATTATTTCAGTGCTAGACTAAGGGGTGGTATCTTCAGCTCTATGATAATTGGTTTCACATTAGTGAGCAAGGAGCTGTCTACAGTTTAAACTTAAGTAACTTCAGTCGGAAAGTAGGATTTTGACTAAAAATTTCTAATTATTATGTTTGTTTTATTTTTTGGGAGTTTTTATGTGTTCGTTTGTTTTCAATACAGTATATTTTTATTGTTATTACTGTTATTATTATTATATAGCTTGATACATCCGAATTTCAGAAAATAAAATCTTTCTATTGTTAAGGATAAGTGGTTAAAATAATATTAAATTACCAGTCACTATTTAAAGATCCTTTTAAAATATATGTTTAAAACCCTGTACAGTGTCTGGTATTTCCAGGTATACTTAGCTAAATTTGAGAAAATCATGACATTTCCTAACAACTTAGTGAATAGACTTGGACCAGACAATTTGTTCTAAAGAAGTTAATTTAACAAATAAAGAAAAAGGCATTCAACTTCCATTTTTAAAATGAGAATAATAGAAACAAATCGTGTTTTCTAGTTAGTCCATAATAGAAAAGTGTTCAACATTCTATGTCTTTATTTAGAGCTGTTACTGTTTCTAGGTTAGGACACACTAGAGAACAGCTATGGCAAGTGGGATAGCTAATGAGCATGATGACTATGTCTGTATCAGGAAAGTAAATGAGACCAGGATGTCATCTCTGGCACTAAGGCTAACTGGCATGGAACTGTGTCTGTAACCCCAATTCACTTCCAAAACAGCATGGCCTCATGCAAACTACTTACTGGGGACAGCTCCTAGTCTCTGCTAACTCCTTACCATTGCTTCGGTTACTGCCATTTACACCAGACCCAAAAGGATCCCTGAGACTGCTCTCACAGTCTGAGCACATGGACTACACCATGGTGTCCAGAAAAGTTCCTGGCACTGCTTAACTTTCTAGCATAGATGTAGATGAAGGCTCAGTAGTGTAACATTACTGATTTTCTTCTTAGAGTAATTAACACACACCATAATTTCAGTTTGTTAGAGTGTGAGGGGAACCTTCTTACTGCATTGGCAGCTGCTGAGAATATTTGAAATCCTGTGGCCAGGATGGCTTTGCTTGTGCATCATTTTGTGTGCTTTTCTGCACCAACCTAGTCTTCATGACCCCCAACTTAGCTATATTGTCAGCATCATAAGCATCATAACTTTTGAGTAAGATGTCTTCAGCCCAGAGGCTAGAGAATGACAATTAAGTAAATCTTCCTCTGTGGAATCCACTTCTCTGTTAAATGACACTGAGATAGTGTATTTTTCACCTTTAAGACTTTAAGATAGCTGAGATAAGAAAAGTGGTTCCCTTATCATGCAGAAAGTATCATTTCAATTAACGTGTATTGAAATAGTTGAAACAAAGAATGAATATCAGTATTTTAGCATAAATCTGCATATAGTACTACAGAACACTACAGGGCTTCCAAAGGGAATGAAAACAAAATTGTCTTCTTTGGACTTTCCCAGAGCCAGCTCCTTTTCCCTCTAATATTCAAGTCTTGCACAAACTTGGCATATGGACCAACAATTAGGGACATGATTTATTCAACTGGAAGATGTTAGTGCAGGGTTTTAGAAAAATTTAGACATAGAAAAAAATGTAGTCACAGACATTGGGACCTTATTCTTTAAAAAGTTTTCCCGGTTCTTTATTTCGGGTACAGTTGTTACATAGCATTTTACAGCACTACTTGATTTACTGTCATTCTTTCAAGCTAAGGTTTTACCGTATTTCATTCAACTCAGTAAGTAGTAAAATACAATCTGAATACCAGTATTTAAGTGTTCTTCCTCACAGTCTCTTGATAAATATTTAACCTAATTTAATAGTGAAGATTCAAAATCAGACATTTCATGATCAGTAATGTAAATTAATAGTATAACGCCTTAATAATTTATTAAAAGCCTCCATTCCACTTTTGATTTCATATGGTGACTACCAGTAGGCAATTTGGAATCAAAGGTAATATTAAAAAGTAATTCAGCTATAAATGGAAAAAAAATCTTTCAAGGTGTCAGAGTACCAAATTTATGTTTACCTCTCACCAATATTTTATCTGTAGTGGTTCAAAAGCTTTTATTAGGCATGTCTGGGAATATGACTCCTTTAGAGTAAAACCTGGATTAGGTAAACTATTTTAAACCAGAATAAAAAGAAAAACTAAGAAGTACACAGCAAAATGCTAGTGAAAATGTATCTCTCTGAACTGTGAATGCAAGAAGTTCTAGCTTGGTACTAGAATTGAGTAGGATTTTCCAGCCCAGGCTACTTTACCTCTGATGCACAAAGTACTTGTGAGGAAAATGCTACTGTAAGCATTCTTCCAGTTACAGATCTAATTATTCACATCACTTTCATAATCTGCTTGCATTCTTGATGAATCAACCTGTATTTTGTTATCCTATAAAGAATATACAGTTCCATTCCTTATCCTTAAACACATTTCCACTTCATATGCATGTGTGACTAGAATTGTTGTTCTGGACATGCATGATGTTCTGAAAGAACAATTGAAGAGAAAATCTCATGCTAAAATATGGTTATACAAATCATTAGGGTTTGTTCATAATCCAAAGAGCAACTGTCTTCATGTGGGTAATGGCAGAAAAAATAATTCAGTCTATTTTAAATGACAGCCTAGCAAAAAGAAGGAAAGAAAAACTTAAGTCTTAAGATTTCACAATCAGCAATAGAACAGAGATGCAAGCTTTAGGTTTAAGAATCTACACAATTTATTCTTGATTCTGTATCTGCAATGAAAAGATACTTTTATTTCTTAAATACCACTAGACTTTGTCTCATTCTAGATATCTTGAAGACAACAAGTAAAATTTCTAGACAAACTCTCTCCAGACTTTAAGGTATGACTGATTGTATTCAAGCAAGTCATTATTTGTGTCAAGCACTTCTATGCTGTATTTGTGCCTCCACTATAAGAAATATCTCTCCCTACATAAGTTAGAAAAAATAAGATGAATTTTTTTTAAAATGTTGAATGTATTGACTAAGTACATTGATATGAAAGCTGACATTTTCTATCTGGCAGAAGAATTAAAGATATATATATACTTTTTATTTTAAATTCAAGATTATATTTTAGAGAAGAAAATGTCTGAAGACAAGTGAGGTGTGTTTTCTTGAATCACAGGCCGCTTCCTGTGGCATGCTATGGATTCCAACTGCAGGGCATACAGTTTTAGATCCACTCCCAGCTATCTATAGCACTTATTATGCTCATATGTAAACACTTAAAAAGAGAACTGACAAGATTCAAGGAAAACTGCCAAGTTACATAAGACTTAAAATATCAAACTGTTGAAATACTCTGCAATTAAGCTTCAGATTGTCCCTGGCAATCACATTTGTGCAGTGGAAGGACTCAGGGGAGCAAAAGAATACAAATGTTCACGTATGTGAGCTCCATGTGAGGACAAGACAAATGGTAGTCTCAGCAGATGCTCCATATTGAAGGTTTTCTCTGACATTCCTACTACTTAAAAGGAACAGGGAGGGGATGGGGTGTGACGCTACTTTCCTTATATTTACTTTCTACCAATGTACTTGTTTACAAAATGGAATAGATATATGGGAGGAACTTGCTTAGTTCATTTCCACTGTGCAAAACCTCTTCATATCAGACCAGAAGACTTTCTATATTTTGGTGCATGCGTTTTCTTACCACCTCCATCTTTTTTCCATAGAAAAATTTTCTTGAGCACTGCTCCCAGGTGTGACTTTCTCTTCATGTAAGTGCTTGTTGTAGGCTCATAAAGAAGCTAATTGCCTTCCCCAAAACATGGCAAACAGCCACTGCACTACCTTGCCAATATGAACATTTCCTGTCACACATGGCATACACTACGAGCTTCCCAAGAGAGATGATTTTTTTTTCCCAGTTTATAAACACTTGGAACATTGTGGGTGCATCCTAACTTCAATAAACCTTATAATAATTCTTTATAATAAAGAAAATGGACTTGGGAGATCATGGATGCAAGATGAAAAAAATCTGGTAATTCTGTTTCTTCCACAGAGATTTTGATACTGATCTTTGTTGTCAATGCTGAATAATATAGCAAGATGACTATTCTCCATGTCACTGAATCTGAAACCATTTATAATTTTAAACATTAAAATTAGCACCTTGCATTTCAGAATCTATGCAAATGGATACAACACTTTCAGTGAAAATTTGTAGACCTATCATCTTCTCTTTTAATTCCCACCTCAGTTACGAGAACACTATTGTCTAGCAGAGATTAAAGAGCAAGTAAACTAAAACAAGTTGTTTTCTGCTGAGCCTTAAGATTTAGGTTACATCACACTCCAGCCCTTGAGGCAGCTCTGTATCTGCTTCCTCTACCCCAGCAGTCTGTCTTATATGTCATTCTTGAACACAGAAGGAAATGTTAAACAGCAGTATTTTTCTTTAATATGCTACTTTTAAACACTGTTTTTTCTAATGGGATTTAAGCAGCTTATTTTCTGAAACATATTGCTCAAAGTTGTGGTTTTTTCTGATTGATTTTAATTCACAATCAAGGCACCATGTTCTTGGCAGATATCTGGGGTCAGTGCTCTGTTGCTAGGCAGTGGGGATTAGTACTGTTTATCATTCTGGATTATAGGAAACATTGTGGAATCAGCCGCAATTTGAGACCCTGGAGTCAGTCCCATCATTCCTTCTGCTTGGTCATATAGTTGCCTGGTTGCAATGCTATTTTCAAATTTTGTGTTTCAGAAACATCTCCAAACTGTTGTCAGATTAGATGCAGGAAGCACAGCTGAGCACTAATATCCCAGTGATAACTACAATGAAAATAAAATTTCATGTGTTTTTGCAATTGTTTATTATGGGCTTTTGAAATAAATTAAAGTTCCTTACTGTTATAGCTGCATACAGAGGCAGAAAGGATGTATGGGCCATCTCCACCTACTTCCTCTTGAAATTCCTTTCTCAGCTTCAGGGATCAGGGGTCAGCTGCACACTTGAGATGACCAGAGAGAGCTAGAGGTCTTTAGGCTGTTTATTTCAGGAACCAGTTATTGAACTCACTTTTTGAACTGCAGAGGTAGCATCAAACAAACACATTTTCCTCTGTATTCAGAAGCTTGTGAGCACCATTACTTGAAAGATAATAGTCAATAGATGACCCCTTAGATGGTGAAAAGCTAGCAATCTGTGAGATATCTGCATGTATGCGGCGTTGAGGGGGAGAAGACGGTCCCTGTAGGTCCTCTGAGCCAGGGGCAGGCGAGAGAGATGTTCACTCAGAGGCACGCATGGCAAGAACTCATTTATTGTGAAATCACAAGGCTTTTATATGGTCCTAAGGGGAAGGTGCTGGAACTGTGACAGGGTAGGATAAGGGCTTGGGCAGAAGGGAGTTAGTGCTCAGCTAGTGAATGGGAAAACAGGAGGATCAAAGCCAATAGAAACCCAGGAACTGGGGATAGATGGGTGTGAAAACCAATGGGATTAGGACAGGGGCGGAAGCCTGCAGGCAGTGCGAGTGGTGGAGGGAAGACACTCCCTGGGGCAGGGCCATGCCAGATACAGGGGAGAGACAATGCCAGTGCCTGATCAGCATGGTGACTCATTGGGAAACAGTGCCTCCAGGGAAGACAGGGGAGGGGTGGA
>JAOXXN010000065.1:25339037-25355925 GCA_026770055.1 Myrmophylax atrothorax
AGCTCAAATAACTGCACTTACATTCTGCTTTGGTGACATTGTCACTGTCACCACGTACAGACAGACATAACTAGGCAGGGCATTTGGCACTGGGAAGATACCACAGTACCACAAACTACCAAAGATCTGCTGAGACCTGACATTAGAAGGGGAAGAGTGACAAAGAAATCTCTGGCCTTGGCATAAATAGGTGAAGTTACTGAATTCAACATGGCTCAACTGAGCTTTTGCTCTTACGTCAGTTTCAAAACAACTCAGCATGTAGCAGTGTTTCAGATAAGACTAACAACATGAGAAGAATTAAAATATGCAATGGAGGTGTGTCATGGCAGAGCTTGGAGAAGGTTATTGCCAGAACAGGATCAATAACAGAATCAGAGCAGATGGAGAAAAGCAGTCTCATAGGGAATATTGATAGGTCAAAGTCAGCCAAGAGGGGAGCAATATTAGGACATGGTGAGCGCAGGAAAAAGTTCAAACTGACACTGCAGTTACAGGCACAGAGGAGTTACACAAGCAGAAATGAGAACAGGTTAACAGTAAATACCTTGTTCTGTCAACATTGGATGCAGTTTTCAGACACAGGAATTTAAACACTGGCAAAGTAGGACAGCTCTTGATGAAGCAGAACTCTCTTTGCTGGTGCCCACAGGTCACTGATAGCTGAGGAACTCCTAAGCAGAGCTGAGATGCCTTCAGTAGCAATCTTAACCAGCCAAGAGCTTGGTCACTGCCAGCCCACATCATTTTGCTGTCAATCTCACAGCTGTCCAGTCCAGTGCCTGTTCTTCAAGTCACTATGTTCCCTGCACAGAGGAGGATGCAAAGTCTCATGAATCACTTTCCTGTTGCCTCCCAATTAGGAGCACCGAGCACAGAACTGCTGTGTCAACACTTCCCACACACTGCTTACATGGCGAGAAGATGTAGCAGAAACACCTCTGCACCTAGAAAAGCTGTTGAATTAACCTTCTTGGCTGTGCATTCCATCAAAAGGTTGGTAGAAGCCTTCACACACATGCACTGGGAACAGGGAAGCTATAATTGATAAATGGACAGGCCACTCAGGGCTGCAGGAGCCCTGCTTGCTTAGGCATTCTGACACTGCATGGCAGCACAGCTACCATTTCACACAAAGTGCACCTGTGACATACCCAGGGAACAAAAGCAAAATACAGCCTCTGGGTAGTGACTTCTGCCTGGAGAAGGGAGGTGAAGTCAGTGCCTCCAGGCATAGGCATGTCTTGATGACACAAAGCCAGGGCAGAAATGCCAGCAGGCACAGTAAGCCCAGCTGGTGCAGCCATGCAGTCTGAGGCTCTCTGTGCTGACAGTGCCATGTGTCACAAGCAGTAGAGGTGAATCAGCCCAGTGGCTCTCTGTCTTCATACCTGCCTGGAGTCAGCTCCCCCTTACACAGTGTTGCCACAGGGAGTTCACGCCAATTTATGCTAATGCTCTGACTCACTCTGTTGATCAGTCTCTCTCTTTTGCAGCCACTACAACAGCAGTCTTGGCCGGGCAGGCAAGTGCCCAAAGCCTGGCCACTGATGTTCCTCCTACCTACCTTGTGTTATCACCACAGCCTGTGACTTGATGCAATATACCCTCACAGGCCTTCTGTTTCCATCTTAGTGCAGGACAGCATAACCATTCTGCCACATATCCCTGGTGTGTCATTGGGACAGAAAGGAAAATTTCCCTCTCCAAGAAGAGCACAATAAAGTATCATAGAATCATGGAAAATCCTGAGTTGGAAGTGACTTACAAGGATCGTTAAGTCCAACTCCTGGCCCTGCACAGGACACCACAACAATCTCACTACGTACCTGAGAGCATTGTCCAAATGCTCCTTAAGCTCTCTCAGGTCTGGGGCCTTGACCACTGCCCTAGAGAGCCTGTTCTGGTGCCCAACTACCCTCTAGGGGAAGAACCTTTTCCTGATATCCAGCCTAATCCTCCCCTGACACAACTCCACTCATTCCCTCGGGTACTAAGGAACTTCCCTGTGTAAGAACATCACCAGGTCATGTTCAGAGAGGGAACTTACTGGTAAGTACAACAAAAAGGCAAAAAGAAGGAAAGACAGCATGTAATTAACACTCTCCAGAGTCATCAATATGCAAAACACACTGTTTGGCTTTTTGATTTAAGAAAATGCATCCATTCTGAGCTTGACTCCAAATTTTTGTTAATTTACAGAGGTATTTCCTTAAATATATATTGCCATACATGCTTCGAACAGAAAGCACTTTAGAGCTAGGCAGTGGGAAGAGGTAGATGAGAAAATGGTGTTTCTTGTTTTAATGAGGACCAGCTATCCCACCTGGAATGCTGGTTGGTTTACTAACAGGAATTATTTACTATAAAATACTCTCTGATGATGGAAGTGTGGCTGGACCTTTTGTAAAGCCAAATCAGACTTCAAAGAGGCTGTGACCAGAGCCATTGCCAGTCTGGTAACAGACCAAAAAAATCATGACTTCTCTTAAAAACAGGACCCATTCTATTTCACTGGAAAAATTCTGTTACCACATGGGCTATAGCTGCACATTCTGACTTCTCATACTAGAGGTCTTGGAAGCACCACATCTCCTAAACCGAATTGAAAGAAGTTTAACATTGAAATTATTTTGTCTTCATATTCATAATAGTTTTAAAGTATTTAGGAGTCATGATATCCCCATGATGGAAACAATAATGCCAAGCTTTCAAATGCTGCTACAGCGAACTGCCACAAAGGTTATGAAACATGGAACGCACCAGGACAACCCAGGACCGGTCACAACCACCAGCACAACAGCTCTGTCCTTGGCAGATTCTTTTCCTGTTTTGATCTTGCATGTGGTTGAGCATAGGAGGACAATGTCCATCACTGGCCATGCAGAAAATCGAACACCTACTGATTACTTTTGAGTATTCTCAGCTGTCCAGTCATGCAAGTTCTTGCTGTTCCCAACTGCAAGAAGGCACTTGACTTCACAGAGCTGCATGACTGGCACCCAGGTTACATCCAGGAGTCTATCCAACTTTGAAGAGATGTTCAAGAACTGACTGCTGTCCCATAGCATAAGAATAATAGTCTGGAACACCTGCTGGGCAGCACATGTTACTTACGCGTTTGTGCTCCAAGCTGAATGATAATTGATTGTGTAGAACCTGCATGTAGTCACGCACGTCCTCATGCCTGCTATCCTGGCATTCATCTTTGTCTTCTGGGGCAGAGAGCCCGATCTGACACACAGATGCTCTCTCTGAATTAAAGAGCTGGCAGATCTTCCTTACCATGTTTGCCAGGGCACCACACGGAAGACAGGCAACACTTAGCAGGTGTGTGAGTCATTTCTTGGCTTATTAAGTGGTTTTTTTCAGTAATATTTTGTTCCAAATAAATAGCATTGGGCTTTAAGGAAGGTGGTGATCATTGGCACGTTTTGCTCCTCATCTTCAGGAGGAGCACCTGCAATTACTAAGGACAGGTCTTTGGATCTGCTAGGCTAATCGCAACATGATTCAGCAAAGAAAACTGCAGGCCTAGATTAGCAAATTAAAGAGACAAGAAAGCAGCATTTTATTTTGAGGCAGTCCAGAACTAAGGGCCCAAAATCTAAGTGAACTTGGTTTAGGAAATCACAAAAGGAATAGAATTACAGTTGAGCCAGAATCTGTCCTATTAATACTACAAAACCAAACGTGTTATTTCACATACAACACACCTACAGTGATTTTTCAAATCTCAAACAATTTTCAACATATGTGCCAGAGGTACTGAAATATAAAGACAAATATTTTTAGGAGGACTGTAAATTTCCTTCAGACAGAGACATAGTCTTAACATCAGAATACAAAACTCTGCTCAACATGGCCATGTTGAAAGCAGTCTTTCAATATTCATCACTAACAATAACCTGCTTGATATGAGCCACAGTCTCAGGACTATTCAGGGGGTTTTTGTCATGACAATCAGACTTTTTAGTCATTCTAGAAATAAGCAAATCTCATTTGCTGATACAACAGCATAAAGCATCTGTCGTCCTCTGCCTCAAGCATCACAGTAGGTAGGTCATTTGCTTGCAGCAACCCTCAAATGTTCAAGAGTGAAATACATCATAAGTGAGGCACACTTACACATTAGAAACTGTAAATGAGAAGGGATGCAGTGAAAGAGCAACTTCTTACCCAGATAGCTACTTATCACTCTTTCTCCACACAGATCTGTAAGTCCCACACATTGAGTGGTTGGTTTATTGCTTTGATTGGACAGCAAACACACATATCTTCCTGCCCTGGGACAATCAAGAGTCTAAACAAAAGCACCAGTACTACTCTCCTTTTTGACTTGATAAGGATTTAGATGAATGGGTAGGAGGTGGGTTTTGTCTCAAACTGTGACTATTAGTGACTGTTGCAGGTGCAAATCCTTCCCTCTATCTGTGGCAAAGGGGCAGGGCTGGTAGGAGGCTGGTTGCTCTCCTTATAGTGGGGCATGCTAGGCCCTACCAGGTGACAGTTAGAGGGAAAATGTTTCTTTTTGTGCTGATTACTCTTATTGCAGACTTTGACCTTACTCTCTCTTTATAGATCTCTCTAACATACCTTTAGTTGTGTGGTTTGTGGGCTTTGTTTCCAAGGAGAAATCTCTTGTGCTGTTACTACACTTGGGAACTTGCTGTCTTCAGAAAGTGTGCTGGCAGGTTAGTCCTTTCTTAAAGCTTTGTGACAGGCCCTGTAGCTAACTTCTCTGCTGGCAAGTAGAACATGAATTTCAGTTTCCACCCTTCAAAATTCCAGATGATACTGTAATATCATTGGACTAGTGCTGGGATGGGCCTTGTATCAGTCAGCAGCATGGAATATGATAGAGGGACAGGGTGACCAGAGCAATTGAGGCCGGCTCCTGCCAGGTGGGTTAAAACTGCCCATCAGCTTGAAGGTAGAACAGAAGAGGAAGTAAGCAAAAAAGCATTGTGCAGCGGATCACACTGGTGTACAGGACTCAAAAGCCAAAATATTAATGCTGGCTTTTCTTCGAAGGACCTCTCAGCCAACAACCAGGCTACTGGTAGGGTATTGATGGCATGTTAAAATGCTGTTTGGATCTATGGATTTTAATTTTTTTCCCCTCTCACAACTAATTCAAATACAAACCTAGTTTGTTATGGCTCCACCAATTCCCATCTGTGCACTGGGCACACTGCAAAAACTACCAACACAGCTGATAACAGTCAGAGCTACAGCAATCACAGGGGTGAACAGACTGAACATAGAATAGGTCAGCATCAGCTTAAGTTCTATCTTGCAGAAGAGTCTCCCAAACTATCCCCTTGTCCTAGATATGAGTACTTGTTTTTCAGTCTGGTGTCCTTACAGTACTTTATCCCCTGGAGTTTAGGGGGCATATACATATGTGTCCTTTGCCATTTTCAGTTTTCTTTGCTCAGGACTGTATTTAACCCCATGAGTTAAAGCATTTAACAATGGAAGTGTGTTCCCTTTAGATGTAGCAAAATAGACCTGTTGCCTACTGTTCTATACATCATTCATGATTCCCAAGCTTTAATATGGAAGCTTTGACAATGCTGCTTCTCTATTTCCATGTTTGAAACAAGGCTGACTGGAAGTTTTTATGGTAAGTGTACACATCTGGAGGGGATTTGTAAATGCTGTAAGAAATGGATTAATCAAACAGAAGTGAGTAAGACCCCTGGTGATGCACATGGATATGGCATTGTAAGTATCAGGTGAATAGCACTGATTTACATTGCTTTAAAAAGTTTGTTGCATTGCTTGAACCTCACCTTGGACTGCAGTAGCTTTAATCTTTACTGAAGCCTCAAGAAAAATGGGACAATTTAGTTTCTAGATTCTCCTATCTGCTCGTTGTAGAGAGAGGCAAGCAGTGCCAAGCTGTTGAAGGAAGATGTGGTGGTACCTGGAAATGATTTGGCAATCCTACTGTCCCCATTTGATATTTTCTGAACAGAACAACTTTTGGTAAAACCCAGTGTGTGCCCTCAGAGCTTACTGAAGCAAATCAGAGGCTGAAACACGAGCCGCTGCTACGTGTCATGCCAGCCCTGTTGTTGATTCCTCTGGCTCTAGGGTGATTCACCACTATCCTGAAAAACAAGCAGGCCTGGCACTGCTAGTCACCTGGCATTAACAAGGGAGTGCTCACTCTGGGGAAGCACAGCATATACTGCTAAAGAGAAACTACCTTCTCTGTTTCCTGAAACCTGGAAAAACTAGTTTCAGGATGTAACAAATAAAGCTTTGATTGCCTTTTTCTTTTTCACAGAGGTTTCCAGGCCAAAAATCCCCATCCTTAGCGCTGTTAAGCTTTGTATTATTATTATTATTATTATTATTATTATTATTATTAATTATTGTAATTAAGATAGTATGACTACTATCTTCCATTTTTTTTCACCTTAGTCACTTCTATACTGTTGAAATCCTATGGTTTTTTTCCATCTCCATTTGTTGTACTCCCAAATCGATGTCATGTTCCTTAACAGTTAACTCCACCACTGTTCCACATCCTCTCTCGCACCTGTTTGAGCATTCCTGTGGTTCATTTTGGCAGGCTGTTCTCCTTGTCTTGTGAGTGCAAGCTCCATCAACACCAAGAGCCACTAAACCCTCTCCTGAGTATCCACCTGCTTCACTTACACAGCTGCACCTATACTGTCTGCAAGACACATTTTCTGCTTGGCCCTTCACCCCTAGTGATCCTCATGCCCTTGATTTAATTAACTAAAGTACACTGAAGGCACAGTCAATATAAGAAATGAATGAGTGAAAGCTTAAAACAAACAAAAAATTCTTCACCTCTTGCTGTATATGCCACAACTTCATTTACAGTCTTTCCCCAGGCTGTGCTTCTAATGATGGAGCAATATCCCAATGTCTTTACACAAGGAAATCAGGGACTTGACTTCAAACAGTGTTTCTAACCTCATACCCAACTGATCTGGTTGTACAGCAGTGCAGGGACCTGTAGCGTTTAACTGGTGTGGGATCTGCAGCTGGTCCCCCAAGGCTTTTCCTTTAAGCATTGGCTCTCCATGGCAAACCTGGTCTAGCTCTGCAGCAGAGCCTTTTGGCAGAGGCAGACATACAAATGAGGCAGCTCTGCAATGGAAAGAAGCAATTTTTCCCCCCTGCCAGCAAGCATGCAGTTACTTCCCAGTGTATTTTTTTATCATTTGTTTGTTTGTTTCTTTTTAAGGCTATCACTAAGACCAGAACATAGCAAGAGCATCTTCATCTTATCTTTTAGATGCTGATTTGTGTGTCACTGTTTATGCTCTTGATAATGATGATGCACCTACAGACAAATATCTTAATGCCGTTATTAGCTGCATATTGGGATTCTGCTCAAATTTCCTTAATTTTAGCAGGAAAAAATAGAGAACTAAATATGAAAAATATAAACTTTCTACAATGATATATAGAGGACTGGTTTAATTCCCAGAATAAACTAGTTTCATTTGATTGAAAGGCAACATCATTGACAAACTGCATCACTAAGGCAAGAGTCTTTGTATCTTAGGGGACAGGATCCACAAGATGGAAAATATAAGACTAGAGATTTATTTCTTCTTTTGCCAAGCAGAGCTCTGATACAGATTGGTGGTAAGTACACTTCCTGGAGCACTTTCTGGCCTGTGACTAAGGACTCCAAGTACAGCAGCTGTACAAACAGGTGATGGATTCACATTCTGCCTATAGAAAGGGACCACTGGAGAAAGAGTAGCAGGCTGCAAGGCTGTAGCAGCATAGGTGAGCGGTGTGAAGTGCTGGGAGGATGCCATGCCAGCCCCATACCTTTGAGCCTGAGTAAGACAGAAGGTGATTGTGAAAAGCGCAAGTGGAGAGGAAAATTAAGGAGCTTTGGGCTCTGTTAAGGCTGACCTTGTGCAGGGTCATCCAAGGTGACATGTTAGAGAGTCAGCCACGCAGGGCATGAGAGGAGCGCATGCAGTGTAAGGCATGGAGCAGCAGGGCAGATGTGAGAGCTGTGCAGGCTGTTGTCACCCACGGTGAATGTACCAAGGAACAGGGAGCACCCACCACAGTCCGTGTCCATTGTAGCTGCAACAACCTGTTAAGTGGAATGGAAAGGTGGATACTGGTTGGATGAGAACCAACAGGAAATTAAATGAAAGACTGTAAATAGACTGTTTGGAGTGATTAAATGCATAGGCCTGGAACAACAATGAGAAATACTTCTATAAAAGTATCTCAGTGGGTTTTGCTTCTCATTCTTTCTCCCCTCCTCTTGCTCTCCTGCTACCAAAATGAACAACTTTCTAATGTAAAGAGCTGAAGTCTTTAATCATCACAACCTGTCTGAAGCTGGGTAACAGCTGGGTCTCCATTCCATACACAGACAGCACCCGGACCCACCCATAGTTACAAATGTTAGGTATTACAAGCCGACACTCCAGCCTGGATTTAGTACAAGGGAAAATGCACTCAGCTGGCCGGATTCTGCACCATGTCCTTGCATTTGTGTGCATGTTACTGCTCTGTTTCCCCTCTTTGCCTTTCGCCTCGGCCCTGCTGACGCCAGGAGCTGCCGCTTCACCCAGTTAAATATTAACTGCTTGGTTTTCCATCGCAGCACCCTCACGTTCTGGGATGAAGCCAAACCCGGGCGCGGGGGACAGGCTCCTGAGGAGGGCTTGCCCGCTCCTTCCACCTTTCGGGCACGGCGCGGGTGCTCCACCGGCTCCCGGGGTCTGGCAGCGGCACCAGCGGGCGGGAATCTCGCAGGCGCCGCAGTGTTCGCCCGGCAGCTGTCACCGAGCGCCCCCGGACAGGCCGATCCCCCCGTGCCGGACCGGGCCGTGCCGTGCCGGGGTGTCCCCGCCGGGCGGCCCCGCCTGCGCCGCCTGACGCAACCCGCGCCCGCTTTGCCCCACGCGCGGCGCCGCGAAACCTCCCGCCCGCGTTGCATCACCCGGGTTGGGGCGGGGCGGGCGGCACGGGCGCCTTTAAAGCGCCGCGGCGGCGTGTGCGGCCCCACGAGCAGCGCCCGCAGCGCCGGCACCGACATGAAGCGCGACCCGCAGCGTCCCGAGGAGCTCCCGGAGCCGCCGCCGTGCCCTCTCCTGTCCTCCAGCTCCCTCTCCTCGCCCTCGGGGCAGGCGGAGGGCTCGGGGCTGACGGCGCCGGTGTGGATCTTCGGGTACGGCTCGCTAGTGTGGAGGCCGGGCTTCGAGTTCACGTCGCGCAAAGTGGGCTTCATCCGCGGGTACAGCCGCCGCTTCTGGCAGGGCGACACCTTCCACCGCGGCAGCGAGAAGATGGTAAGGGCAGGGCGCGGCCGCGGGCGGGCCGCGGGGTGCCGGTGTCGTGGGCTCGGCTTCTGACGGCGCTCTCCTTGTCTGTCCCCACAGCCCGGCCGGGTGGTGACGCTGCTGGAGGACTGCGGGGTGAGTACCGGGGTGGTGGGAGCTGGCCTGGGCCGGGGGGTGCCACATCAGCAACGGGAAGGTGGTGTCGGCAGCCGAGTGCCCGTGAGGCCCCCCGGCATCGTGGGGGGGGTGCGGGGTGTGTTATCTTTCTTTGCTCTGCCCTGTTATCAGTTGTGCAGAGACTCCCAGAGTAAGGGAGCCTTGATTTGAAGCATTAGTGGACAGTGGACAGGCCCCGGCAGTTACAGCATCCCATAATCACCTTACTCTTTCACTTTTAGGCATGCACGTGGGGTGTAGCCTATGAAGTCCGTGGGGAACAAGTTGCTGCATCACTCCAGTATCTCAACGTGCGCGAAGCTGTTCTGGGAGGCTATGACACTAAGTTTGTGGAGTTCCACCCTCAGGAGAAAGATGCAGAGGAACCCATCCTGGCTCTTGTTTACATTGCAACACCCCAGAACCCTTCTTACCTTGGCCCAGCATCTGAAGAGGACATTGCAGCTCAAATCATTGTCTCAAGTGGTTGTGCTGGTCATAACATTGAGTATTTGCTGAGACTGGCAGACTTCATGCGCTACTTTTGTCCTCAAGCAGAGGATAAACATCTCTTCTCCATCGAAGAGGCTCTTATTTCCATCCTTCCATGTCTATACTACACAGAGGAGTCTCTAGAAGAAACTGCAAGTGTCCCTCAGAAGTCTAAGGGTTGAAACAGCAGTTAGTTTTGCAGGTTTCCAGTAGAAGGGACATAAGGGAGAAAGCAGTGGGGACAGTCTTGACTGATAAGATATACTGAACTGAGTGAATAAGGGGAGAATTAGCAAGTAGTAGGGGAAGGAGGAAGTGAAAAGTAAAACACACGATAAGACTTGCAATTAGTACCTGTTATACTCCTTATCTGTAGCATCACGCTAGCCATCACTGCTTTTCAGGTGAAGAAAAGGGATCTTCACTGGAACTTCGCTCTGCAAGATTTGCTTCCAGGAGTCAAACCTCACTTTCTTTAGAGAAGAAAGAGGTTCATGTATTCTGTGCACTTTTTTTCTTGGAAGACTAGTTGAGCAGGACTTGACTGGGTTTAAGCAGTATGTATGTAATTCTACCTCAGATTGGCAAAAAGCTGCTTGTGTGGTGGTGGAGACTTTGGCAGGTTCTGCCAAATACAACATTTTTTTCCCCTGTCATGTTCCACCTCCAGTACAATGACCTGATACTAAATTTTAGGACTTCTGTGCAATATTAAGTGGACAGGCCTCTTTAGGCTCTTGTGCATCCTACTTACTTATGTTGTGCAGGATCACAGTAATGCACTTATTTTCTAAAATGTCATACTGTATTTATTGTGTGTTATATTTCCTCTTAGGAGGGGTATCTAAACTGCTCACATGCCACAGGGGTATGCAGCCCACACTCAACCTTGTATTTGTGCCTTCTAGTTTTAAAATCTGTTTTCTGAGGAGCTAAGCCTGCTTTAATGACAAGGTTTTTTCCAAGCTTCACTGATCTTGTACTGCTACAGACAACTAAGAAATGGTCCTGCCTGTGTCAGAAGCCTGTGCTGCCTGCAGGAAGACTGTCAGGATGCAGGAGTGTTTTAACTAGCCCTGTACTGGATAAACCTCTGGTGCTTCAGGAGAACATGGGTTTCTGTAGAAACATTTGAGGGTTCTAGTTCTATCTATAGGGGTGTCTGTCTGGTACACTTCCATTTGACTGCAAAGGACCATGACTGAGCATACGTGTAAGCCTGTGAGCTGCTGAAAAGTCTGCCTTGATCACATTAAGCAGAGGCACTGCTGCAAGATCAGACCTCAGCTTCACATATTAACAGCATGAAAACCTATAGTATTTTGTGAGAAAAACTGCTGCTACTGCAACTGCAGCAAAATAGCTCTTTAGAGCTGACCCTTGGGACAGTTCACTCCTCCCAAATACCATGTGTTTTTTTAATTATAAAAAAGGCTAGGGACTGTTTGTATTACTGTGGCTTGTATGTATATGAAGTGGTACGGTGCTGTGCCCAGTAATAAAACAAACTGACAAAGTCAGTCTAATGTACTTTGGTATTGCTACTTTTTCATTACTGACTTACAGTTCAAACTAATGTCTGTCTTTAAATGGTGATTGTCTTTAAAAACAAAGCCGTAACTGCTAATGCTGCTGTAGGTCCTATGGGTTTTTTCGTGGGTTTTTGTTTGTTTGGCTTTGGTTTTTTTTAATCATTCTTCTACTGAGCAGCATGCCTTTGCTAGATCTACTGGAATATTGACTCTTCTCCTTTGAAAAAGGGGGATTTGGTAACTTTCTCTTCTCAGCTTCCAGCTCTTGTTGATTCTGGAGTGCTAGTGCTGTCAACAGACACAAGCCAGCGCTTCTGACTGGGGGGTAGGCACAGAAATGGGATTCTTCCTTGGCAGGTCAAAGGATTTTTGTTCTGAGTGTTACTTGGTATTGCTGTTTCCAAGAAGTAATAGTGGAAGGACAAGAAACTGCTGCTGCAGCCAGATCTGCTGGCTGTGGCAAGGGAGACAGTTATTTTTTTTTCTGGCTTGTGCACCATGTGCTGTTTACACTCCTCTAGTTACCAGCTGCCTCAGCACCAGCATATCACTGTACCTACCAGTATTAACTGCCTCAATACTGGAGTGATGAAATAGAAACAAACAGAAATAACGGAATTTACCACTAATTAAAGACAGTAGTGTGTTTCAGGAATAACAGATTACAGAAAACTACACTTTTCACTGCTCTGTGAAGGAACTTGCTTCAGCCGAGCAGCTGCACATACCAGGGGGGCAGGGGCCCCAGCCTGAAAATCAAAGGGTTAAAGATTCAACTTACCTTCAGGGAAACATTCCCTTACTCCTGCAAGACTGGGGTCAGTGTACAAAATAACTTCAGATAAAACAAAAACATTTGCATACCTTTCACATTTCCAAAGGTACAAAGACACCACTGACAGGAGTATCAGATGCACAATGCAGCCTGCATTGTCAGTGTGCAGGAAGAGGTCCTTGCTTTGTTTGTCCTGCCTTGCCTGGCTTGGCCCCATGATTTTTGACTTCTCTGGCAAAGACAGGCAATGAGTGCTGGTGAACAACCCAGCAGTGCTAGGAATGTTCCTTCAGCTGCTGTTTGTTCTTCCCTGAAAAGCTTTGTTTTAAGCACAGGTACACCACTGAGCTACCATTTTCTTCCCGAGGACTTCCAAATAAAGGACCCCATTTTCTTAACCAAAAGTGGTGAATGTGGCAGCTTGCTCCAGTCAACCTGTAATGCATCTTCAAGTCAGTAAGACAATGAGGTATCATGTAACTTCTTTCTCCTGAGGTTTTTATTGTGTCCTGCAAGTCTGAGAACTGATCACAATTTGGTCAGTTGATGAGTTTAAAAGTTTAACATCCCAGATTTGACCTATGGCCATGAGAGATAGCACCCTGCAACATTGCTACATGCCCAAAAGTAATGCTACTTAAAGATAGAGATCCACAGTTGCTTGCCTCTGACAGACCAAATGTAAGGAAGGTAATTGCTGCTTGGTAGTAGTCTCACAACCATGGCACTACGGAGTGCCAGGTCAGTGGTAACATACAAAGACAGTGTCCTACCTTAGGTATGTTTCACTGTAGGATACAGTGACTTGCCAGCCCAAGTGAAACAGCTGGCTGTGCCTGCAGGTCCTGCTTCTGGCAGCTCTGCCACTGGCCTGACTTCATCATCATGGCCAGGCTTTGCGAACGAAGATTTGGGCAGGGCTCTCCCCACGTGGCTGTGCCCTTCCAGCCTGCGCAGTGGATTTTTTTAGGTGAGGCACAGCGTGCGCAGAACTGGCCCCACCCTTTAACTCCTCAGGTTCACCTGCCACAGCTGAGTGAGCTTGGACGGTGACAGGGAAGTTCTCAGGACTAGAACCTACAGCCCCCAGTATTCCCAGGAGGTCTCCCATCCAAGTACTAACCAGGGCTGACCCTGCTCAGCTTCCGAGATCTGACGGGATTGGGCATCAGGATGGCATTTAACTGCCTTAAACATACATTATATGCATTTAAAAAGCAATTTTCCTGAATGTGATGCCCTGTCATCTAGTCTAACATTCCCAAGTCTGGCAATTGCAGCTCTCCTTACCAGCCAACAGCCTCCTTCCTGCCCTCTCCTTCAGTCTTAGTTCTTCTATAGTTTCCCTTGGATTCCTTTCTCTAAACACTGGGCTTATCATTTAACTCCCTTGATCTACTGCAGCTTTTTTCTTCCTTTCTTTGTGCTATACATAATTAAAAAAAAAATTACAGACCTTTCAGGCAACTTCAGTGCATCAAATTGTTATGCAGATAGACCGATGGAACACTCCAGGCTTGGGGCAGTTGCCGGGAAGATGCTTGGTGGAAAATGACCTGGGAGTTCTGTTTGGCAGTGGCTGAACAAAAGCCAGCAGTGTGCCCAGGTGGCCAAGAAGGCCAGTGGCATCCTGGCCTGTATCAGAAATAGTGTGGCCAGCAGGGCCAGGGCAGCAATTGTAGCCCATACTCAGCACGGGTGAGGCTGCACCTCCCATCCTGAGTTTTGGGCCCATCACTACAAGGAGTGCACTGAGGTGCTGGAGCAGGTCTAGGAAAGGTCAGCAGAGCTGGTGAAGAGTCTGGAACACAAGTCTTAGGAGGAGCAGTTGAGGGAGCTGGCATTGTTTAGCCTGGAGAAAAGAAGGCTCAGGGGTGACCTTATTGCTCTCTACAGCTCCCTGAAAGGAAGTTGTGCGAGGTGGGGGTTTGTCTCTTCTCCCAAATGAGAAGCACTAGGGTGAGAGGAAAAGACCTCAAGTTCTGACAAAGAGGTTTAGATTGGATATAAAGAAGACTATCTTTACAGAAAGAGTTGTCAAGCCGTTGGAACACACTGCCCAGGGAAGTGATGGAATCACCATCCGTGGAGGTATTTCAAAGATTTGTGGATATGGTGCTCAGGGACATGGTTTAGTGGCGGACTTGATGACATGTGAGGTGTTTTTCAAACTAAATGATTCCATTATATTTGTAGGTTTAGGATCTTCGGCAGCCAGTGTATTAGGGAGTGTGAACTCTACACCACAAACTTGGTTAGCTATTCCTAGTAAGCCTCTTCAGAAAGAATATAACCCTGTGAAGTCAGGTATTATGCAGTAAAAGGCTAGAGGAAAAATGGAGTTGTGTTTTACAGAAATTCTTTCCTGGTAAAAATCCCTAAGCTGTATTGCCTCTTGTGCTTGTCCTCTGCCTTGACCTTGCTGGACAGCTGTTACTGCAGCAATGGCTCCTACACCTGCTCGTTTCCCATGGGCAACCATTCTGCATCCATGACTCTAAGGAAGGCCCAGAAGTGCCCCATGGTTGATATCTGGACCTGTGTTCACTGGCCAGCAGCTCTGTCAAACAGAATGCACAGGGACTGGAAGTGGACTGCATTTCATTTCCCTGAGTGCCAGCACTAATTTGGATCTCCAGGCTGTGTCCATATCCCAGCTTGCACACAAGCTGTAGGTTTATGTTCATGTGTTACCCTGATACCAAGTTTGATTGATGTCAGACAACAAGTGGGGCTGACGGCCAGCATGGTTGTGTAATACTTGTTCCATTAGTCTAACAAACACCCTGGTAGCATTTGTATTGAAACACCATGGAAGTTGCTATTGTACAGTCTCTACAGCACCATAAAAGTCCTAGTGAGCTGATGATCCATAGCATATGAGGTCAACATCATTCTCTGCTGCCAGCCTTGTGCTCTTTGTTTACCAAATTTTTTGCTTTATGCAACTTCATTTTTGGTAGTAATCCAAGCATCTGTCATTCTTCCATTTACAGATACCTACCAATTTTCCAGCAGAGAGCCAGACTGCTGCACAGCAAGTTCATACCTGATGTTGGGCCTCCCTCTCTATTCTGTCTTGTGGCAGACTTCAAGTGTTCTGCAGCCCTTCCTCCACTCCTGGTGCAGGTGCCAAAAACAGGGATTGAAAAATAAGAACCACCCATGTCCCATCTCGATTACCCTCAACTCCTCTGCAGATGACTCACTCAAACACTTGACCAGAGCTGCTCATTGTGTCCTTTTTTCAAACTAACTTCTGCTTTTGGTAATACAGGGCAAGAATAGATTGCTAGAAGTGTTGCCAACAAACTAAAATACATTACTGTCTCTAAAAATGCACAGATAAAAATGCAGCATTAGGAAATGCCTATTCATAGCAATAGCATAGAAAATGAAAGGTAGATCCCCAAGCCACCCTAAGGAGCGACTAAACTTACCTCGGATGTTCCAGCAAAACAGGAAGTGAAAGTGAACGGAGACAAACATCAAGGAAATGTCAAGTTCACAGGAGCTGAACTGGACTTTAGCAGCTGGTAGTTGCTAAATTCCATTTCAAATGGGTCCTAAGTAAAAATGTCTGAAGGCAGCTTGGGAGCAGAACTGATTCTGCCTCAGAGACAATTTATCTTGGAGTACAGTGTAATGAGGAGAGGGATGACCCGGCAGTCATTTTGAGAAAGCAGAAGCACCCTGCTATTGGCACACTTTCCAGCATTACTAGAAATAGGATTTCATTAGCAAAATAAATACTTCTGAGGTTTCAAATGAAGTAAGCATATCCCTAACAGCGCAGATAGGAGAGAGCATTGAATTGCAAAGTGATCAAATGGCCTGGGTTTCCCATTACTATGCTCTGTTACATCTGAGAATATTTATATCTAACTTCACCTTTTCTTCCATTTTCTCAAAAAAAATTCTTAAAAAACATCTGAGATCATCTGAAACTATATGAAATTGCAACTTTTACACATGCAAACACAAGTCATTAGAGTCTGTTTTTTCCTGGATCAAATGTGGATTGTATGTATACGCAGGTACAGATACATCACTTCAGAGATAACAGACCATCAACTTGTAATGTTTTACACAGCTGGGACTTAAATAGCTCTATGCAGAATTACTGTACTCCCCTTAGGCTGCCTCTAAATTCAGTGACAATAAACATATTCTGGAGTCAATACAGAACTTCAGTGTGTTCTGTGAAAGGACAGGGCAAGGAACAATGGCTATAAACTAAAACATGGTAAGTTCCACCTCAACATGTAAAAAACTTCTTTACATATGGCAGAGCACTGGAAGAGGCTGCCCAGGGAGGCCGTGGAGTCTCCCTCTCTGGAGACATTCCAAACCCACCTGGACACGTTCCTGTGTACCTGCTCAAGCTGACCCTGCCCTGGCAGGGGGGCTGGACTGGATGATCTGCGGAGGTCCCTTCCAACCCTAACAAGTCTGTGATTCTGGACTTGCCCATGGAAGCCTTTCCTCGCCCTCTTGTATCACCCTCCTTTTTAACACAGGAGTGACTGCAACATTCCCCACTGGAATGCAGCGTTAGACGCCTAGAGCTGGTAAGGCTGGGCTTGGCTGGGCCACGTTCCTCGCAGCTCGGATGCTTCCCAAGT
>JAOXXN010000065.1:25362273-25386311 GCA_026770055.1 Myrmophylax atrothorax
AAACTTGCTGACTCTTCCACAGGCTGAGTGAAACACAGACAAGCACTCTGCACTGCTGCTTCTGACTGACTGGGGAGGGCAAGGACTGCCAAAGGTGACTGCTTTGGGAACTTTTCTGTGAGGAACTTAGATGGGGTTTAGAGTGCTTCTGTTACAAGAAGTAGAGACTGGTCTATGGAGAAAAGTTACTTGAATTACAGAAGGCTGAGAATTAGAGAATAGTTGTTCCCAATTAATGTGAATGTTCTCTCAGAGCAAAGACCCTACCTGGGAGGGGAGTTCTTTGGGAACATTGTTACAGAACAAGCATCATAAAACCACTTGTCTTTGCAGCACCTGCAAAACTCTAAAATGCACTCATTAACCCAAATACAAACAAGAATTTTTACATTTGAATTCTACTGTAACATCAGGGGAAACTAACATCAGAATTTAAAAGAAACCTGAAAGATGTCAATTGAAAGACAGATGGCATCTTATCATGGTACAGAGGGAGGGCTCCCACTTGTAATTTATTCATTCCTAGAGGAAGACTCATTTGGGAAGTTATGATGTAGGGATACATCAAAAAACTCCTACAAGAATAGATGAGAGGTGAGATTAACAGGACTTGCTTCACCTATTACAACAGCATTTCTTAAACACATCTTGAGAAGAAAGCCGCTAGGTTTCTTTCGTTATGAATAAGAAAGTTTGAATAAATTTAACAAATAGTCCAATCCTACAAATCAGTTTTGCCTGACAGTCCAAGCCAGGAGTAAATATCCAAAAAGGTTTGAATCTATGAGCAACACTAACAATTTTTCTTGGCTCTGAAAAAGTTGGTGAAGGTTTATTCAGAGTAAGTGTGCACACAAACTACACATATGCTTAGATTTATCTTAATTCACAGTTTTCACAACACTGAAGTGGCAAGGCATGAGGGTCATTAATTTAAAAATTAACACCTTTAAACACCTTCCCCTGCCAACCAAAAGCACCAAAGACAACAACTGGGTCTTCAGAAAAGTTGGGTGAGATTAAGGAGCAGGGAAGAAAAAACCAAGTGCTCGCAAAGAAGTGTCACAGAGATGACAAAGGATACTGTAATCCCTGGATGTTTAGGTCTCCTGTTAAGTACAGTAGACTCAGCAGAACCAGCAATACTGTTGAAGAAGGAAGAGACAGTCCATGGGAAACTCAAGAAGGCACAAAAGTGGTGTTTCAGTGTTTTCTTCCTCTACCTCATTCTACTAGTGATGCTCATCAGCTGAGGAAGGAGGGAGTCATTGATTCATACCTGAATAGTGAAACACTTCCTCATGCCTGGGATGCAAATGAATTCTCTCATATGCCCCTAGAAGAATATTCTATAAATAGAATTTGGTACAAAATGCCTAGAAGACCCATTAGCTTTGGAGTTACTTCACTTTTCTGAGGGAGTAGGCAGGAGCTAAGAGGAGGGTGAAGCTGGAAGAAACCCAGCTCATCTTATCCTGCATTCCTCTGTTTTATAAGGCATTTGTTTCAGGCTTTTCAGCGAAGCACATGTTAATGTGAGTGCTATAAGAACAACTTGCTTACTCTACAGACCTGTTGGTTCAATCTGAGAGCTGGGCCATCTGTATCATCCTAATAACGATGCTCCTGAGGGAAAGGCCGAATTGTTCCGTCCCCTCTCTCATTAACAGGTATGCCATTGGTGCAGGCTACAAATACAAAATAAATCCTCCACAATTCTAGGAGCACGAGATATGATTGCCTTTATTTTAGTACATGTGTCTCAGTTATACTTCACATGCAAGTAGCATTTCTTTGGGTAGTGAGCTACAAATTGTTTTTTCCAGCCACTCCAGCAGAAACTTCCAAAGGACAATAGGGTGTGCAACACTATCCCTTTTTGAGCAGGAAGGAGAGCACAAGACATGTCTGTAAGGCTCCCCAAGAGTTATAATGTCTGTTTCAGGCTGAATAGTGAACAACAACAACAAACAAAAAACCCCTACAAAACAAACAACCCCCCCAAACAAAAACAACAAAACCCCAAACAAACAAACAAAAAACCAAACAAACAAAAAAGGAGGCAGAAGTGAGAAGCTGAGGAACCTGTAAATATATCTGTGAGCAGAAGCAGGCCAGCTCACTCCACTGAGAGGATACCAGGACAGGCAGGGCAGTGGCCACAGGGCAGCATTTCCTAAATTACACTGATCCACATCCTGCCCCCAAGTGATTTTATCAATTGTGCTCTTCCTTCTCTCAGCAGCAACTTGGCTGCCCTGAGCTACAGTCGAAGTAGTACAGATCCCTATTCCTGCTGCACAGAGCTTTTCCCACTGAGCTCTGTGTGCCTTCCCCACTGGGAAATGCTGCTGAAGGAAATTATTCTGGGAATATGGAAATAAAGCAAGATATAGCTCTAGGCAGACAAGCAGCTTTCTACAAACAGTACGTTAGACAGCAAAGAGCAGATACACTGTGGTGGGGAAAGCATGCAACAGAGAGGGGAGAAGGCGTGGCAATAACACTACATTTGGACAGGGCAGCATTAATACCCTGAAGAATTAAAGCAGTTCCAGGTGCAAACCTCCTGTTTATCTCTTTGCAGAATAGGGAAAGGAGATCTAGTGTCTGACTAAATGGAGAGGATGACAGACTTTGACCCATGATAGAAAGAGAAAATGGCTTGCAGGTTAATTAATCTTCCATTGACTTAAATAAAGTGGATTCCAATTGATCACAAAATACTTAAAAACAGAAGTTAGAAGAATTCTGAATACACTGTGAAGCTAAGGAAACAAACCATTTAAAAACGTGGTAATAGTTTGTGTGGAAGAGACTGCACAGTGTTAAAGAGAACAATTTCTGGGACAGTGCAATGCAAGTCCCTGTCTGTCTGACAAACATGATTTTGAAAAGGAGTTGAGAGGACACTTCAGCACTCTATTTTTATAGAATAATAATTCCTGATGTTGACTTTCACAATCTGTCTGTGGTAAGCAAGGATAAGTTATTATCTTGTTTCTTCAATGCATCATTTTGCTTGCTTTTTCTTTCCCAGCTTTTTTTGCTTGGTTTTGCCATTCTCTAGGGTGCTGACACTAACCACAGCCTGAGAGAAGATGTAGGGCAAAGTGCATTGAGGCCCACAGTTTTGCTTTTATCAGTGGGCTGGCTGCTATGTCCTGTGCACATGCATAAGGATTAAATTCAACATCAGAGGTCAGGTGGAAATCTATTTCTCCTGTCTCCAAGTATCCAGGAATGTTTTTTGAGAGAAGGTAGTGGTTTCAATCACTCCTGCTGTCTTGCAAAAAAATTATTGTAGTTGGTTTTTGATCTTTTAGATTTAATTGTGTCACTGCTTGGTAAGACTGTTGACCATGTGTGACAGTGGGAAAAATAAAACGTTCTGGGGACCCTCCTGACTAGGTATCTCTTATAGGCCAAGCTACAAAAATTGTGTGAGGGCCAGACACACCACCTTTTACTCCTAACTTCTCAGGACCTAAGAAAATTACCACCTTGAAGTTTCTTCAATAGTAGCATTGATAAGTGAACAGTATTTAACAGTTTTGTAGTAATTGGTGGGTAAAATGCTATAATCAAATAGCATGAGGAATACACAGCATTCGCAACATTCCCCAAACCCTACTGACAGCTACTTTACCACCCCAGCTTAAAACACAAACTCAGTTCATTAATAATTGTTTCTACCACTAGCAACGACTTTGATCCCTTGAAGGAAAGTGACTTTCTCTGCTGTTAATCCATACAAGTAGTGCACAACACTGTTGGAATGAAAATATGCTCAGAGTGAAACTTTAAAGAACAAATTTTCAGTGTGCACACCCATTTGCTCATTTCAACAGAAGTGTTCCCCATGTATTGATCACAAAACTACCTCTGCTTCCTCAAAAAAAAAATCCCAGTCTTTGCTCTTCTAGCACTACTTCTTTCCCCAAACCCAGAAATTAGACTAGGACAGCCATCACATTAATTCTTTCCAATTCCTTGATTGGTGTAACAGAATCTGTTCTCCTATGATACATAATACAAAGAATGCACCTGCTGTAATTTAATTGCTTGCAGAAATCGAACTGGATATGATCTGGCAGTTTATTTTAGTCATGTTAGATCTTCTTGAACTCGTTGGCCTGATGCAAGTTTTGCAAGCAGACAGGTGACCACTGCTTTTGCTGCAACATGTTATGTCATTCAGTATTTCTTTCGACGCTTAAAATATTTTAAATGTTTTTATTTTGTATTTTTATTTTCAATTATATGAATTTTATATTTTATCTGTATGCATTTTATAACTGTATTTTAAATATGTTTATACTCTTAGATATATTTTTTATTTTTATATTTATCTGTGTTTAAAATATAAATAATTTAATCTTGATGCAACTGTCTAGCAGCTTGGAAATCAAGACTGCCCATAAAGTCCTTTTGACTCCCACTGAAAAAAAGGAAACAAAAAAGAAAATAACTGTAGAGAATGATATCTCCAAACAATCAACTGTATTGAATTCAACCATCATAGTTCAGGTACAGAGTATTTATGCATATTATACTTGCTTCTGTTCTCTTGTGATCTGCTGCACACAGACTCCAAAACAGATTATGAGGTAATCAGTGAATACAGACATGGGATAAGGGTACAGTTGTAACTGAAGAAGGTTACAAATGTGATACTTGTAAGAGCACAGACACTCTAGAGCTTTACACTGAGCAGAGCAGGTCTCTAGAAGCACTTCCAGATGTGCACCCTCCCTGCCCTCCTCCCTAATCCTCTCATTCATACAGCTACATGCATAAAAACCACAAAGACACTGATTTACATAAAATTATCTCACTCCATTTTATTTAAGATTTTCTCCTCCAGTTAGTAAAAGAAAGATGTGTCTCTCTTTATACATATGTACAAGTTCAGTTACAAAAATAGACAGCACATTCAAAGAGAAAAAAAGGCTTGGCATTTGTCTGATTCCCTCTAAGTATCATATATACATGTGAATAAGAGGGGAAGGGGGAAGTCTTCTTGAGTTAATTAAACATCACCTCCCCCTTAATTATCCCCTGCAAATCTGTTTAAAAATCAATCTAACTAAGCTCAGTTCTGCTATTTTCAGGTGTGCAAATTAGAGGCAGAGCCAACAGGAAGCACTTGCTCCACACTGCAGGACGCCAGGCAAAGGATTTGGGGTCAGAAAAGAATTATAATTAAAAAAAAGTAATATTCCACTGTCACAGCCCACATCTGCAACTCAACTTACTTCTCTCTCAAGAGATGAAAGTGCCCTGGCAGAACAGCCTCTTAACTCAACGTGTCAGACAGAAGAACTGTCCCACACCTAAATCTCAGTGCAATGCAGACAATGCTTACAGCAAAGCAAGGGGCTATGGGCAGGGTTTGTGCATTGGGAACAGGAAAGGAGCAACCAGGGAACGAGAACATGGATGGGCACTGGCAGCAGCACTGCCTTCTGTCAGCCTTATGGGACACAGCTACTGGTGCCCACACACTGCGGTGAACTCAACCATGCCAGTATGTATGATGATCACAAAGATGAAGGGAAAGCACACTGCAAGAACAGTCAATGGGATGACTGGGATATGAGACAATTTTTTCCCCAGGATTTCACTGGAAGGGGGAATGGCACAGTTCTCTCCCTGTCAGGACTGATTTTTGTTGCTCCTCTCACAGCACTGCAAGCTGCAGATCCATGCTCTGCTACAGCACAGTGAGAGGAGCAGCACAAACTCTTCCTCAGCACTTAAGCTTTCCTCCTCGAGATTTGTACAAATAGAGCATTATTTTGTTTCTAAGCTTATAAGAGTTCTGCACACCTCAAAAATGAGAGAAATAATTTTGAACACAGGGATTGTTTGTGCTGATGAGAACTCTGTGGAAACCAATCACTGGCTTACGGTTTCTTTCACTGTGTGAAGCAGAGGCTGTGCTGCTGCTCTCACTGGGCCTGACAGCACTCCCTGTATTCTGCAGCTCTGAACATCTTCCTGACAAATGGTGCTGAAAAGAGTCTGCTCCCTGGAAACCACCTGAGACACCTTCCTTTGCATTTCAAGCCTTTAAAGAACCCAGAGACCCAAACCAGAAGAACCCAAGAGTTTTTTTGATCACACATCATCTTCAGCATAGCCCCCAATTACTCCTGCACTTTCACTGACCAGCTGCCAGTAGGAAATATGTTGTGACTCTACAGGATACTCCTGGGGTCTGGATACTGATTTCATAGGACAAAACTAATGCTGGGCTCCACCTCAGGCTACAAGAGAGAAAGTATAGTGGTCTGACTTCAAGCACACACAGCTGCAGGATATAGCACAGAGTAGCTGGATGGTAATTTTTGTCAGATGCATCAATAAAACATAGGGTGACACTCTCCTAGTTACCCCAGACTCCCTTCCCTCCTCCTTGCAGTGACTGCAAAGATAGTTTTTTGGAATACACATAATCAAAGTGCTCACATCAACCACCCACTCCCATTGTGCTTTGATTTTCTTTACACACGTGCTGGACAGCAACAGGGAATTCGTTTACATGCCTTTGACTGGCAGGGTGGTCTACTCTGAAAGCCAACGCAGCTCAGACAAGCTTTGGGGGTTCAAAATTACTACCGACCACCTGAGGTGTGGCCACCTTTGCTTTGTTTCCGAATTGAAGTTTCTGATATGAGACCGCTGGTCAGGTTTAAACTTTTGGAGGTCCCACAAACACTGTTTCCTTTGCTCAAAGGGGAGCTCAAGGGAGAAGAGGTGCTTGAAGGTCCAAACTCCACAAGTCCGGAAGGCCGAATGATTGCTGTTTGTAGAGGGCTACTTGCAGACATACCTAGCAATGGAAAAGATAATCAAATTCCATGTGAGCATATTATTCCACTTCTGGTTCTTCAACAGCAAACAATATACTAACCATCAGTCCTAAAACCACTCTATTCATCTGTTATGAGAGTTTAATGAAGACAGGGTGTCCTTAGGATACAAAACATCTTACAGCTATACACTGGGCCACCTTCAGCTGGTGTAAAGCTGGCTGAAGCTCAATCACCATGAGTTTAGCAGGTGTGTGTGATACTGTAACTTCAACATGATGCAATGCAGAAAAGCCACAGTCATAGCCCTGGGATAAACAACACTGTCTAATCTGCATGGACACCAAAAAAATCCAAACCAAAAAAAACCAAGAGGAAAAATATTTGGCATAAGGTAATTCAAAGGGCAGATGAAACTCAAGGTCATCTGTGGTGAAACTGGCTATCCTCTCACACCCTCATCATGTCACACTGTATCGCCTGGATTTCAGAATATAATGGATGAGCAATACCAATGACACAACACTTCTAATCTCTTTTTTTTGACAGGTTGTAAACAGCAATCACCCAAACTCATGTGGCTGGTTCTGCCCTGGGTAGTGTGCTGCTGCCCCTTCCCCACGTACCTTTAGAGACATTGTACCCGTAGGCTGCATACGCCGCTGCAGAGGCTGCAGCCGCCCCTGCTTTGGCACCTGCCATCGCAGCTGCACTTCCCGCTATTGACTTCCGGCTCCTGCCTTTCCCAGTGCTGCCTTTTGATCCAGCTTTAGGACGACCCCGGCTTCGACTTGACTGGCCTCTCCCAGCGAGAGATGTATCTTGCCCTGAAACACCTGAAGAAGAAAAGAATGTTAAATCAGTAACTACTATAGTATTTCATGAGACTCACAAATGAGTGCAGCATCAAAACTGCCTACCAGTTACATTAATACTGTTCCTATTAACTTATATGTAACATTTACATTAACACCATTACCAAGCAGTGATCCCGTAACAAAAAAATATGTATACAGAACTTCAGTAACAACACCTTATTAACTACAACTGCTTGTCATTATTATTATGAATCCAATCTACAAATAGGTTGAGGATTTTGAGTTCTACTTCAGAATCATTTATTTTCTTAGCTGAAGATAGAGATGCAGTTTCTTCCATCTGCTATCTCTGAAGAAACTCACCAAGAACTATCGTTCTACCCGTTTCACTGTAGAAAACCACAGTAGTTAAAAACACTTGCCATTATTTAAAATGGCATTGCATTTAAAAAAATTGCTCCAATCATTCACTGGAGACAGAGAATGATTATTAACTCAACAGCAAATTCAAGGGAAAACTTAGAGATTAATCATTCTGTAGTTGTCTGCAATTTCGTAATATAAACATAATGGAAGGAGAGCACTCTACAAGACAGGAACAAAGGACAAATCTTTTTGAAGTAACTAACACGGAAAAGAGTTAAGTGTGGTGAATGACAGACTACGAACAGATTTACTATCAAATCAGAAGTAATTTCTCAATGAAAAAGCAACTTTTCCCCCCCAGATCTTGCCAACTATACATATATTCTGGTTAAAATGCAGAAAACGTATCATTTAGCTATGAAAAGTCAAGGTTTAATAAATGTTAGTAGCAAATCAAGGCAAGAGTACTGACCATTCACGGTATCTGAAACTGAGCCAGTAATGGAAGCAGGAGAGTTTGTTGCCCTTGACTGAGGTGCTGAAGAAGCCGGATCATCCACAATCACAAGCATATCATTACTGCTCTCATCAGGAGGGATAGAGCCCATATGTAATTCACTGCTGATGGATATCTAAACATGAGAGAACAAAGCTGTTAGCTCCTCAGGTTAGGAAAGGGTACAAAAATAGTAAGACCTTCAAAAGATATACAATCACAAGTAATTAACTGGTACTTGTTCTTTCCTTTTTTCTCTAGAATAGCAGCATGAGAATGAGACATCATCTGCCTGATTGCACCACACTCTACATGCTGAGCATCAAAGACTTCCAGGAGCCACTTAATTTCAGTTCATGAAGATACATGTTAAGAAATTGAACATCAAGGAGCAATGAGGGATGCTGTTTGGTTCAGGAGCGAAGTGTTCTTGCTATAGAAGATACTGGTATAGGAGAAGGCATGTGGTTATAAACATGAGCATGACAAAGGCAGGAAAAAGGGACAAGAAAGTAGGAAGAAAGTGAGACTGACTGCAAGAATGGAAAAATTTCAGGGGCTGAAAGGGAGGAAAGTCAGGCCGTGAACTCACTGTAAGAAAAGGGAGGCAGAGAGTGAAAGAGCAAGGGAATAATGGAATGCCAAATAACTTGAGGACCTGTAAGGCAGCTTATTAGCAGCTGTTACATATTCAATAAAATATTTTCATTTCCATGGTTCACCTTGAAGACACATCACTTCCCCACACACTACAAGTTCTACAATAGCTAAAATAACAAAAAGTAAGAATCCTACAGGATGTTAGGTCGCAACTAAAACAGTAAACAGGTTAAAGCAGCAGTGACTCTTACCTCACTGAAAGGACTGGGCATTGCAGAGTCTACACTAATGAAAGAGTCATCCCCATCAGCAGACAGGTTGGAGTTATCAGCTGAGGGAACAAATGGGATCACAAGGTTCATGCCCTCTTTCTTTCTCTTCCCATCCAATTCATCTTCCTTCTTCTTCTGAAATAAATAAAATAATACCAAGCATGAAAAATATGTTAGAAGAACGAGGATAAACAACTAAAAATCTCTAAATCTAGTACAGGATTTTAACTCAAGGAATGCCACATCCAGAATTTCCCCAAACAAGTTTCTGAAGGACATGGTAACAGATCTCTTAAATGCTCCTTTAGTTTTAAGTAGGGTTTTGTTTATTTTTCTTCATAAAATAGCTGGAATTATGGAGGATTACTCTTACAGAATTATTTTGATTTCCAGTACATTTTGGAGTGAGCCTGAAATTCTTTATCATTACACAAAATTCCAATTAATTAATGCAAAGCCTCCCTGCCTCAAAAACTCAGAATTTTCATAAACTAGTTTTAATGATGCTTTGTAAACAAACTGATCTTCCTCTGTTCCACAGAAGCCTCACAGCCATATGGGTTTTATTTATATTTGGTGCTTCCTTTACATTCCTGTTTTGTCCTTGTAGGACAAAATCTTGATTAAGTCATCACTTAATTCCACAGAATAATCAGGCGATCCTTTTGTCTTTTTAAGCATGAGTCCTCAAATTGTTGACTGTACACTACTGGTGACTGACAGTGTCATTTGGGTATGCAGCACTTCCTTATTTTTTAAGTTGCTAATGATTAAAAGACAGGTAACTATGCACTACTTATTCTATAATATCCCTCTTCAGTGTAAGGAACCCTCACAGATGGACTTGCAATGACGAAGGGAAGGAGGCTTTACTCATTAGACTGCCTTGGCATAAAATGTTTCCACATCACATAACAGTGATCCTGAAGCTCTTCTGGCTCTATCACTAACACAGGTGACCCCTCTGCATCAAAGTACCTTTTCAGCATATTTTTCCCTTTTACGTTTACGTTCCTTCACACGATTTGTTTCTTCCTGCTGTCGCTTCTCTTCTTGACGCTGGCGCACTGTTGGCAAAGAAATACAAAGCTGTCACCACTGGAAAGACATTTCATATCCTTTCATGAATCTTACATGAAATTCTAGTTCTAATAGCACTGAGAAGAAAAGTCAGTTGTATTAAAAGTAAAACCCACTGAAAACACTACTGTATTAAGAAGTGTATACTCTAAACAGCTTAAAAAAATAAGAAATACGGCATTTTTACTAAGCAGAATTTTTCTTGTTGTGACCTACATAATTCTTGTCAAAGCTCTGTCATTCAGGAACAATGTAATGATCCTGAGTGAGTGCCAATAAAAACTACCACATTATCAGGACTCATTTTGCACAACTTCATCATTCAGCTCAACAGTGATATAAAACCAGCTTGCACTAAGAAGAGCTGGCAATACAAAAAGAGACAGGAAACAGAAGTTGTTATCAGCAGTAAATGTGTTTGTAGAGATAAAAACAGATCTCATAAGGTAATGAAGTGGAACATGGGGAAAACGCTGAAACACCAATTTCACGTACATTTTTTTTCTAGTTCCTCATCATCCAGCAGAAGGCTGACCACTTCTTTTGGCTTCAAGGTGTCAGGTTTGAAATTGCCACCTGAAATCACCATTCGTTGGATCTAGAAGGAAAAAAACAAGGCAGATAAAAAGGAAAAATTAGTCAAAGCAACCATCAACCAATCTCACTACCCATGACTGAAAGCCAGTCTCCAAAAATATGTAAATATATCTCTGTAAATCAGAGATGACCCAATTTCTCTACTGTACCAAAGTTAGTAGCAAAATTTCAGGGAAGATTTATTAAGAGTATAAACTATGAGAAGCAATTGAGATAGAAAGCAGAGAATTACCATCCCTTATGCAAAGTTTCACTTTTTCTGAAGCAGCACGTAATAAACTACAAATGATTAAAGTATTCATGTACTGCTGAACAAAAACAGGCCTGTCAGGTATAATTCACCCATTCAATTTTTCAAGCAAGCTGCACAGAGGATCATGCAGATCACATTCTTGAAGAATACAACATTTTTAATCTCCTTGACTGAAAACTGTATCTCCATACTGAGTCAGTGTCACAGTTTAAGCACTTCACTCAACCTCTTATTACTACCACTATATTTAAAACAAACCAACAACAAAGAAGAGTTGAAACTTAGCAGAAGAGAACAAGCTTTAACATAAGGCAATTTCAATGACGGATCACCAACAAGAAGACTGCATTTAGTTTTCAGATTGAGATAAGGTAACTCTAGTGCAGTATCCCAGAAAAAAACAGTTAAGTTTCAACAAGGGAAATAAGAATCATTCAGTTGCTGCAACACTGTGAGCAGCATTTAAGTAAGACAAGCTAAAAGAAACTCTAAGTGCACAAAACATCTGAATGTTGTATATAATAGTACACTTACTGCAACCAAAGAAAGGGAATCTCCTTAATATTTTTCTTCCCAATGAAGTGCCATGAAGTTTAAAGTGCCTAATACACCTACTGCTTGATGCTGCAAGATACTGAGCTTTTCGTACAACCCTCGCACCTCAAATAATTTTCATTTGATTACCTTCCAAATGTCTTTCAAAAAGAAAATCAGCCGTTGTATAACATGACGGGAATCAGTAACTGATACAACAAAGACAGAAGCTCTAGTCTTAAAGAAGCCTGAGTAGTTTCACTGTAATAATTAGCTTCTTTCCAGTTCATATAATGCAACTGGAGTGCTGCTGTGTTAGAGACACTCCACTCCTTTTTGCCTTCTCTTCTGTCTCCCTGCAGACACTTTCTCTGTTTCTTTACTCATGTTGATACATGCTTTCTGATACCATTACTGTAACTTCTCATTCCATCAGATTTCTTTATTCCTACCTCACTCTTTTCCTTTGCCCTTTGTAAGATGCGCTCCTCAATGGTGCCTTTACATATCAACCGGTACACAGTGACTTGTTTAGTTTGCCCCAGCCTGTGTGCCCGGTCCATAGCCTGCTGATCTACTGTGGGGTTCCAATCACTGTCATAGAAAATTACCTGCAAGAGAACACCAGAAAGGATTAAATAAAAACACGTATTTAGAGCACCTGGTGATTAAACAAACAAAAATCCAATATACTGATAACAATAAACGTTGTCATGTATTCCACAGAATTACAGCCCCACTGTAGGTTGTATTCACCTAGCTTTGCCCAGTCCTATGAAGTCTTTTCCATTGCATTTCAGGTGAATTTAAACTAACTGACACTGTGAATGTTTCAACTTCCACAGAATGCATTTAATATCTTCAACAAACCTGCTTTGGAGGCACAAAATTCCTAAGCTGATTAACCACATCATGAATCCATTTTAGTGTTACTTACCTTAAGAAGAAAAAGCCCATCATATTAAAATTTTATACAAAAAGCAATACTCCTTTTTTTTTATTTCAAACATAGATAAATTCTAGTCTAACATTTCTAATACTTTTACTATAAAAACTTGAAATGTCACATTACATTCACATTGCCCTATCACTCCAACATTTGTATGCACAATAAGCATACAAATCAAAAATATTTTTAAAAATTTTTAGGCAGCAAAGTTAAGTATTAAGAAAGCTACAAAAACATTCATGCCTGAGCTTCCATCTGTATTTTCTCTGTTTAAGCAACTTCAATTGAGACATCTTTTCAGCCCTGAAAATCCTACAGATACTTGCTGTATTTCAATTTCTTGTAAGTGATAGCAAGATATGAGGGGATATTTTTAAAAAAAGTACGTAATATTTTTGGATCCAGAGACTGGTTTTGTGAGGCTAAGGACTTGGGCTCACATCTGCATGCACACAAGGTATGAGTTAGAAGCACAAGAACAGCTGTTACTGAAAAGATGAATGGTTCATCCTTCCCTAGTGATCAGTGGCAGCTGCTCTAGAGTGCAAAGCCTTGCAATCCAATCCACCTAAATTGGTATGCCTTTACACCTCGAGTGAGTCGGGGAGGAAAAAATTATCCTTCCTGAGTAGCCACTAATCAACTACAAATGGCTTCATACTTTTAGAGGCATAGTTTCAGTCTTCTTTGCACAGAAAAAAGGGTAACTGATACCTATTCCACTGGTTCTTTTGCAGCTGAACCTTAAGAACAAACAGTCATTCATATAGGGAATGCTGTTTCATCTAAGTGTCATCTGCAACTGTAGACCCCTTCAGTCACCCAACTCTCTTCTAGTCTCTTCAGACTAAAGTATGGGAAGAAATTTCCAACTGTAACCAAAACCTCTACCAAAATATCCAGTATCTACAACTTTATCATCAAGATAATACTAAATTGTAAATAATAGCAAAGTAAACAAGGCGATGCAATTTCACAATGTGAATGGCAGTTCTAACGATATCGATCAGGATGGGCCAGGGAGTGCCAAGTCACACAGAAAGGCTGATTTTCCTACATCAATTGTTACCAAATTTCACCTACCGTATCTGCAGCTGTAAGGTTAATGCCCAAGCCTCCAGCTCTTGTACTTAACAGGAACACAAAAATATCATTCCTGTAGAGGAAAGAGATTGAAACTGCCTTATTTTGTGCATGAACAAGAAATAACCACAGAAGTAATTCTTTTGATCCATATGAAATGATCAGGGTTATTTCTATTACTTGAACGCTTCAGAACATTTTGTGCTGTTCATTCATGGACGAGGAAAAAATCATATGACAGAGTGAAATAAGTTAATCTACAAATGAGGACGTGCAAATATTCAATTTGCAGTAGCAGTTTATTAATCTGTATCAAAACAAACAAGGGCTTGTTTATCTTGCCCATATTTGTAATTAAGATTTCATACAGACAAAGAACAATTTATTGTTTCACAGAACTGACCCCATGTTAAAAAAATCTTCCCCTAACAATGCTCAACTGGTTAAAAAAAATTAAAAATGTCTAAAGTGTGTGATGCAAATTTTGTTCTAAATTTGGTGCTTTGAACAGAACAAAGAGACAGGTCTGTATGTACTGATGAAAACTCAAGTGGTAACAGCAAAATCAAAGTTTCTGCTAAGGTTGAAACCATACTAGTATCTCTGGAGGGTCAGCAGTATTTAAGTGTTCAATACCCTAGGGATCTGGGAACAGGTTGACACAAAGCAGACAGTACAGCAGTAAAGACTCCAAAGATATTGACACATTGTCCTTCAAACAGTGAGAGCTCTCTTTAAGAGAAGACAATCTGCAAATGCCACATCCTTTTGGTACTACACTGTCTGAAAAACTTGGCAAATGTGAAATCAGCAAAGCACCAGAAAATCCTGTTGACTGAGCATCATGGGACATCTCTTTCCTAACTTAACTATATGTAGGCAGTGTCCTTGGAAGTCCACTAGTACAATCTAAAGGGTCTTTTCTGCCCTCCCTGGAGAAAGTGGTGGGTAGATCGTAGGCTGTTATGCATACACTAATACAACCCAACAAACGTAAAGAAACTAAGGGGTTTAGAATCCATATCCTTGAAGGTCAAGGAGAACTGACTATTTTCTCAGGACTCAAACCTCAAGACATTCACAAGTAGCTGGCAGGGCTGTATCATAAAAATGGACTCTCAAGGAACCCGTTCTAGACCAAGGCAAGATTTTTCTCTCCCCCCATCCCAAAGAAATTGCCAAAAGATAACAAAAGTAACTACAAAAGCTGTGAATTAGCATAGACACAAAAAACACCAGGAACTCTAAAATCAGAAATATAAGGTTTCTGACCTTCCAAAACCTAAGGGTACAAAAATTTACCATGAGCTATGGGAGGAACTAAAGCCAAGTTGTCAGTCTTCAGACTTTATCTTGCAAGTACAAAGTCAAAGGAGTCAACACGTGCATGTTTGTACTGTAGGTAATCCTTGGCCAGGAAATCTTTGCGCTCTTGTAACAAAAATAGAATATGGTATATAGTCACCTGAACATCCAGCTGTGAAATGCTTCTGGGAATGCCATATGGCAAGAAAAGTGGACAGAGCCACAAACTACAGGAAGAAATTATCATTCCATAGCTATGTATTTTCAGCACCTTGCTAGGATATCCTGCATGATAGTTTAGTCAGGGTTTTTTTCCTGGAAATATTTCTCATAAGTAAATCATGTGTAAGAGGAACTCAACTAACGCTTTAATAGGAATTCTCGTTTAGACTGGCTGACCTATATTTCAAAGGGATTTCCTGCTGAAATGATTATTTTTCTTCAGTTGTTTTATTTATGAATAAAAACCAAATTCTGTTCATTAATAAAACAAATTTTTGCTCTTATTTTGGTTAAAGGACCTTACAGAAGGGAGAGTCAGGATTCCAGGAGAACATCATAATCTGCAATGAACTTGTTTCTGACTCCTGGAAGCAGGCAGAAAGGTACTGAATGGTCCTCTTACTTCAGGTATTCAGCACATGTTCAAGTTTTATTGCTCTGAGGAGTCCACTAAAAGGCTCACCCTTGCAACACAGCCCTTCAGGTATCATGAATCAGTGAACTGAAAGGCCTTGACTGCTATCTTCAGCTATGATACTTTGGAACCATCCAAGGACTTACCTCTAGTCTAGAATGTCACTTTCATCCTGCAATAAACAACTACCTACCCAGGAAGTATAACCTTACTGTGAAGGACCATACCGAAGTAACATTGTATCAAGATGTATCTCATGATTCAAAGGAAACAATAACCATAAACTCAATCACTATAAATAATGCACCCTAATGTGCTTATAAAAATTGCCAGAATCCATTTTGGATTTTGCTTCAGACAAATGAGGTCAATTTGATATCAGGAAAGATAAATGCAAAATTTCATTTATTTCCATTAAATCTTTTACCAACTTTCTATGCACATGCATTTTAGCACAAACACACCTTGTAAAATACATAAATACATTACCTGTTCTGAAAATCTGCTACCATGTCCCTTCGTTCAGAAATCTTTGAAGAACCATCCAATCTCATGTAGGTATGTTTCCTATAAACCATGTATTCCTGTAAAGAACATACACCAGAAAAATACAGTTGCTTATGAAACTGTTCAATCTTGGTCTTCCAGAAAAAAAATTCCAAAACACAATAAAATCAGAATTGCTCCTTACAACACTAAATTCCCTAAATGTCATCAACAAATGTGCTGTAAGCAATCTTATGTAAGCAATACTTGATAATAATACAATTCAGAAATTAAAGCTATTCAATCATATGTTAAGCTTTTGTGTTTCATGTAAGAGATAAATGACAATGTCAGTTCAGAGTTGGGGATACAGTTGTTGCACTGCAGACAATGTGACATGCAGGGGACATGCAGACATCCCTTTTCCTATAAATAAACAGGTAAACAAAAATCACTAAAATGGGAAGTTTGTTTTCAGAGACTCTAAATTTTCACTAAATCCCAAGTGTTCACTGTATAAGCAAAGCTTTCCAAACAAACCAACTGCACCTGCTCCCTGTTGATTTTATACTATTGGACTGGTGTTTTTAAAACTCTGGTGCTGCACACTGATGTCTGTCCAGGCTTTACGTCACCAGTGAAGAGTCTGTGAGTCTCACCACATAAAAGAACACAGTGAGCACTGCACTGGTGTGTCAGCCCACAGCTCATGCCAAGCAGCAGAACTGAAACTATTGCCTGAGACACAAATCAAATGGCATCAACTAGGAATGCTGTAGGCAAAGGTTTTTTCCAATGAGACATGTTTTTCATGCTCTAAGGTTCTCGTATGTTTTTGGATACCTGTGAAACTATCAGTAAAATCTGAATTAAATACAAAGCTCTTAAAGCTACGCAAATATCCATAGAGTTGCTCTGGAAAGATACTTTCTGGGGTATTTGAACAATGTGATCCTTGCTTGGCTGAGGAGATGCAACACTTACTGGTTACACTAGTTAGGTTTAAAACCCTACTGGTGCATGATTATTTTTGAAAAGCTGTGAGTGCAACTGAAGACAGAAAGGAGCAGATGGTGCTTCAGCAGCAAGAAGTTTGGATTCATCTTGCTCCAAGCCACAATGTTCAGCAGACGCAGAACTGATGTGCTGTGAGAATACATGGCAGTACTTGCACTCTAATGAACCTTCCGACAGTACCATGCTCAGTTCTCCTTTTCATCTATCCTTCAGGGCTCCTGCTCACCCTTATTTGTTCTGCTTCACCACTGCAGAAATCGTTAAAGACCTACTGTACTATATGGAACCTGAGAAAAAGACTGCTGCAGTGGAAGCAAACTTCAATGTAAGGCAGATGAAAGAGAAAATTAGGTAAATAAAAGGGTGAACATGGCCAAAGCCACATGTGTACTAACCCCTACAAAATAGACCTCATGACTAGTGTGATTTCTGCAGTACAACAACAGAAGTTCAAAGCAGAGAACAGCTACTTCATTATGCAGACAAACAAGCCCTAATTTACGATTGTTTTATTCAGTTTTTATGAAAGGTTCTGTCACCAACTAAAACCAGAGAGATACAGGTGTCAGTTAGGCACTATGTCACCTTTTCTCCAGATTTGATCAATCCTTTTTTTATTATCGCAAGGACCTTTTCCTTTTCATTTTCTGTTACTGTCTTTATCTGTCCCTATGATAATTCAACGTTTCAACGTCTTCCCTCATCTGTCCATTAACCTTCTCTTCATTATCTGCCTTCTAAACAAACTTCAGCACAAACAGAAAATACATTCCTTCATTCCATCAGGTGCATTTATCCTTATTCCAAACCTCAGATATTTCCACTCAGGCACAAAGCACACTGGAACAAGATATTCTACATCTGCAATACTGGCACTCATGGGCTGTTCCCCAGCCCTGCAAACTAGCTTAGTACCTTAGCCTTTAGTTAATCATCTAACAGGTTCTGGTCTGCCTCCATCCACCTTCCTTTGATCAAGACAGATACCTCACAGTAGTTTAACAGTGCTTATATGAAACATCCTTTTTTTGTGAACTGGTTTTGTCCAGTACTTTCCCAAGAAGTGACAGTACACTCTTTCAAATTCAGAAAAAAAGAAAAAAATCCCTCTGCATTGCAATTCATGCTACACTTCTCAGCAGTTCAGTGCTTTGAGCACTCAGAAATGGCATGCTTTTAGCTAAAGAGAGAACTCTGATAGCAAAGAAACTATTTAAGCAGTAATATACCTGGTCTCTACTGTAATTATGGAAGGCACTTGATGACTAATCATTTTTCTAGTTCCCACAAGGAGGGATGGAGTGGGGTGGGAGAAGCCTCATGGGAAGGCTTCACTGTCATACTGAGATCCTTATATTAGAGCTACTTGGAAAATCTACCGCCAATCTTGTTTGGTGTAAGGGGTCACCAGGCCACCAGAAGCATCAATCTAGGAAAAATAATGAAAGTGGCCCTCCCTTGCAACAGAGTACCTACACTGGCTCCTAAAGCCAGTGCTCTTCTGGGCTTCCTTTCAGGTTATTTCACAGTCCAAATTGAGTACTCCCATGTTTTAACACAAGTAATAAACTTTTGGTAGAATATAAGTAATACATTTTAACATTATGGACAATATAATTTGACCTCTCATCTCATGAATACAATGCGATTCCCTCTGAAAGCGTGGATAATTACTCTTACAGGAGAAAGCAATCACATCAAGAAAAACAAACAAAACAATCTTAAAAAGTATGAAATACACATCTGCATGAAGTAACAGTACCAAAATTATACTTTATCCTCTTCCATTGAAAGAGAGTAATTTTCCTCTTTGTATTTACATCTGGCATTTTATAATGGCTGAACTAAGCAGCAGCTCTTCAGCTGAAGCTACATCAAACAAACATGGTTTTATAACTTTGTAAACAATGTGCTTTGTGCTCTCTGCCCTGTGTAGATTAGGTTAGTATAATACTATAGCAGTTACACTGATGTAGTCCAAATACTGTTGAAAAAAAAGACATGTTTTTTCATATTCAAGTAGGCTGATGGGATGTATTTTGGTATCTCAGGTAACGAATAAAAAATATCTACGGATACATATCTTTTGCAAGGATTTTCTTATAAACTGAGTCCTTACTTGATTTTTAGCTCGCTTAACTTCACCTTCTGTTACTTGGGTGGGGAAAAAGAAAAACAGAAGACTTAGTACATGGTTTATTTGGATAATAAAACCCAACAAGTGAAGTTGGAACACTCAGAAGGTGAAATAGCACAACGGTGTGCTCACAAGCCTTTAAAATGGAATGCTTAAGAGAAAAGCCAGAAGCACTGAGCACTCAGCTGTATGAGTTTCATGATGTAAAGCCAGATGTCAACAAACCTATACTATGTCCAGTGTTTGCTAAAAAAAGAGGCATATGAAGCATGCTGGGCAAAGTGCCAAATACAGAATCACAACCATGCAAGTTCTGTTTTTCCTCACAGCAGCAAAAACAAAATTCAGCTTGTGATTTGTTATTGAACTATTAACTGCTGACCTTAAACTGCACTCCTGTTCATACAGAACTCATGACTTGGGCAGCTATTGATTCAGGCTTCTCATGTTTTCTCTTCAATTTACTGTGGAGAAGACTGTATCTCTAGCTTTTTAGTGGCATGTCTGCTCATCAAATACTCTTTTTTTTTCCTTCAGAGGCGGACTGACCGTAGTTAAATAATGAGTAATGACTGAATTCCTAATTTATTTCCTATTGTATGTGCCAGAGAACCTCTTCATGTTTACCAAACTTGTGCGGAGGAACAGGATAACAGAGATAGAGGGAAACAGTAAAAGTCTGTGAAATTACAAGCAACATAAACAGTTTAGAATTAATCACTGTTCTCCCTCTTCCTCTTACTAAAAGGACATGTAAGCATCAAATGAAAACAGAAGGAAGCAGTTCAAAAACAGCAGAAGAGGATAATTAAGCCATGGAATCCCTTACCACAGGGCAGTGCAAATGTCAACACCTAACAAAATGTCAAGATGCAACCGAACAATTTCATGGAAGAATCCATGTTGGACTAACTGAATATACAGGATGCACATTTAGCTCAGAAAGCCTTTGAACTGCAAACTGCTGGAGACTGAGTGACTAATTGTGAAATATCACTATTCTTGTGCATTTTCCCCATACCCCATACCTGGTATATAGTGTATAACAAGAGTATAAATGTTTTCCATTATAGGTTGGGTTGGACCTTAGGTCTAACTTTGTATGGAAGTTCTTATATTCTTGAATTAACTCATTTACTGGGTATCCTACAGTATAGTAATTTTACGCCAGGTTTGCCACATCCAAATTATATTACTTTCTCCAAAACATGCTTGCTAAATCTCCATCTTCAGAATTTGCCTTCTGTAACCTATAGCTCTCCTACCTCTAGTAAGTCAATCATCCGCGTCATCTGGGAATAAATGAGAACTCTGTGTCCTTGAGATTTCAGCCGTGTCAACAGAAGATCAAGAGCATGAAGTTTTCCACTGTCAGTGATCAGACTCTCTTTGTCTAAAAAGAAATAGAAGAAAAACAGAGAACTAATAAAGCAAAACCAGATACACACAACACGTAAACTCCTACAATTTCCTAGCACTTCACTGCATTATAGTTCCTAAAATAACAAGGTGTGATGGAAAAAACTGCAACATCTCTCCTGGCTGACACTTAAAATCACAGTACTTGTAAAATACATATACACAAAATACATATACTAACTGTTTATAATGGATAGGTAGGTAGGTAGGTAGGTAGGTAGGTAGGTAGACAGATAGACAGGCAGACTGAAAAACTTTTGTTTGCTGGGACAGGAACATAGAAATACACCCACCTGGCAAAACCTCGTCACAAATTGATCTCCGTGCAAGTACGGAGTCAATTATGTTTTTGGACAGCCATTTCCCTCATCTAAGTATTTATTCTGACCAGATCAATATGCCTTGGCACTTGAAGAAATGTTTTCCACTTCACATGTGAAAATGCCGTATTTTGCACATTTGCTGCTACCTGCTGCTAATCTTTAGATCTATCCTCCACAGATCAAACCCCTCACCCACACAGAAAGTGAAAAACAGTTCCCTAGGTCACTGTAAAATAACCCCCTCACAGTATCTTTTCTTCTTCTTCCCTGCTCTCTGGGGTTTTTTTGCTTTTATTTTGTTTTGTTTAAGAAATATTTCCAGATGGCAATCGTTTCAGTCACTTCAGATTTTACACTTCATGTCCTCTCTACTTCAGCACAGCTCATGAAGTGTTTTTCAGGAAGGAGATCTTCCTGTTTGTACATTCTGTACGTAAACTTCAGTAAACAATACATTACTGTTGAAATAGGATGAAGAGAAATTTTCTTCCAAAAAATTATCTGTTGGAAAGGCCATTGATGATTCTTTACTCTTTTGGATGTCTGAACTTAGGTTTACAGCCAAAACGGAAAGCTGGTAACTGCAGATGGTGCAGCTAGTACAGAACCCAAGTATTTTCGACATGTCTAGCAGGTAACACTTCTGCACACTTCCTGCTGCACAGAATTATTTAACTCATGGACTGAAGAAAATCCAGCTTTCTGTAAGGCAGTTAACTGTCTTGCCCAATATCCCAATTAAAAAAAAAATTATATACAAAAGTTCTTTTGCCTGACCACAATACATTTTAATATAGGTTCATATTAGTGGAACAGAAGCGTACAGATCACTCAACAGCACTCTTAAAAAGGTCTTACAAGCATGTCAGGCAACACAATCTGTAAGTATCCAAGTGATGTGGTGTTCAGTGATGTGGCATCATTCAGTTTTTCATGAAGCAATTGGCACTACTCAAGGTTCTTCTTTTGGACAAAGGCTTTTAGTAACAAAAGAGAGCTTTTTAATAGCTGAGAAAGGCACAGTATCCAGTGACTTGTCAAAACTGTAAAAACAAGGCATGCTTCCCCTCTTATGCTTCCAATAGTGAAGAAAAACAAGTCTGCCCTAGTCACCGTTACCCAGAAACATGATGGATTCCTATCACTTTAGTATTTCAATTGTGTTCTCTTACAAAAATATCCTTTAGTTTAAATATAAATAACGGACTTGATGCCGGAATTAGTGGAATCTACATTAGGACATCAGAAGATGCAGCCTATAGTCTCCTTTCTGAAAGTCAAGAAATTGTGAGTTTGAGTATCGCTTAAAATTAGTAGCTATTCCATTTGCACTGTAAGTCAATGCTCTGAGTGGTCTCCCTTCCTTATTTTAGAGCCATGCATCTGCAACTCAATAGCTAAGACCCCAAGACCAGAGAGGTCTGTTCTTTCTTGCTTGTCTGCCTACCTAGATGGTCACTGTTTTATCTCCCATTTCCTCTCCCTTTAGAGAGTTATCTTGCTCTGCGGGAGCAAGAACCACATCCTTGCTCGAATCATTAGCAACTACCTAAGGGAATCCATTAACTGGAGAGCCGAGCCTAGGAGATACTATAAGGAAAACTCTATCCCACATATCAGGGTGGTATTTGTTCTAAGTGGAAAATAACATTTAATGTTGCACTCATCTCTAGAACAAGACTTGTTCTCATTTACATATAAATTGTTAATAGTTTGACGCATTCTTTTAAGGAAAAAACAAATTTTGGACTTAGGCAATTAGGCAAAATGAAAATGACTTAGGGCTATTGGGTTTTAAAATACAGCTGTGGAAGCCTGCAGTAGCAATGTTTACTCTTCATACAAAATGTTATTACTTCCTTTAAATCCATACAGCCATGACATTCTGCCTTTATTCTAATTGGTCAGCTTGCTGTTTCAGAGTGAATTAAATTGAGTGAAGCTACATGAAAAGATACACATGACAAACTAACATGATTATTAACCAAAAGCCGTCTGATTGGAAGAGAAAAAATACGATCTGTTCAAGAGTCAGTCTCAACAGGATCAGATTAACATTAGCAAGTTTCCAAAAGCAAAATGCTCCTGTTTTTCTCACAAAGGCATGAATAGGTAGAATTACGCTTTGCTAAGTGGAAATGATGCATGTCCTTTGCTGCTGGCTCCTGAGGTCTCCATTGTGTAAGTTACTATTTTTAAATAGCAATGAAATGCAAATTACAAGTAAAGAACTTATTTGCAGATGGTCTGAAAAGTTAGAAACTTGTTAACAGTTCATAACTCATCCAGTATCTCAGCAGTAGAGCAGACTGCACTGGTGAGAAAGTTACTGTGGATTTTTAGGAAAGCAAAACAGTACCACCAAAAAAGAGATTTATCGTCTCTGGAAGACAAAACCATTTGTCTTTAAACTGGCACCTTTAAGCATGCTAGCCTGATGCCATTGTGTTTTCCACAATTAAATATTTTGGCATGCTGAAAGCCTGCCACCTAGCGCTTCAAAGGACAAATTCTGAACAGTGGTAACAGAAAATGCACTTTACTCATACCATCTTCAGAAAACACCACAATTATTCAGAGGAGAAAAAAAAAGTGCCTTCCACCTCCAGTTTCTCTCCCTTCTACTTCTGATTTTCTTTTACCTTGGGAGAAGAAAAAGGCTACTTTCTTAAATGAGATATCCAAAATTTGCAATTCTACATTTTTTATTTTTAATGATCGTCAACAACTTCCTAGGACAAATTCTTTGGATTTTTTTTTGTGTGTGTTTGGTTTTTGGGTTTTTTTTTGTTTAATAGCATCAAAGGAGTTTTTAAAATTTGAAGTCAGTCACGAGACAAAGATTCCG
>JAOXXN010000065.1:25386411-25410100 GCA_026770055.1 Myrmophylax atrothorax
CACGAGACAAAGATTCCGCACTGCACATAAAAGAGCTCTCCCTAGGACACAATTTTTGGGTTCTTCAGCACTGTATGAAATAAACAAGAAAAAGGAACCAGACCAAAAAGAAAGTAACTGTCAAATCCTACTGTCTGGAAAAAAAAAGCCAACCCTGCCTCCAGCCATGCAGGGATATGGACATAAATTATCTACAAGGGGATACAGTGAGCCTGGGAAGAATAATTACAAGCCATTATGACTCAGAATAACCCTTGTCAGGAGCTCTGGCCGATGACTGTAGCGGGGCTAAGCGTTCTCTGGAGAATGAGAAAAAGTGCCTCTGGACATGCAAAAGGCGGAGGAAAGAGAGATAAAGCCTGGGTTCGAGTTGACACCCCTGGTTCCCCTCCCGACAGTCTGCACGGCACAATGGGGTCAGTGAGGAGCTAGCTGGCTCTCACAGTAAACAGCCAGCAAGGCCGGTGCTTTTTATCGATACTAAAAGGACTCAGACACTTCCTGCCATTTAATCCAGGACCATTTTTCTTTCAAAGAACAGGAAAAGCTCAAGAGATTCCCACAGTGACCACAGCTGAGCCTGCTGCCAGGGTACTGGGAATGCCGAGTCTGGGAGAGGACAGATCAGGGGTCTAGAAGGGTGAGGTATCTCCTTTTCTTCTCTTTGCCATAGAGCTTCACAGCTACCATTCCATTCGACACTTGCTACACTTAAACCTTGGAAATGGCTCCCTCAGCACATCAGTCACTTTCTGTAAGGCACTGTGCCTGCTTCTGCATGTATGAACACAGCCTTCCTGTTGTGGTGTGTGCCCTGCCCTCTTAGAGTAAGTTTAGGTTTTAATTCTACTTTCCACCTAATAAAACACAGCTGTACAAAACTACTTTTTTAACCCACTGTTAACTCCAACACTTCCCAAATTAAGCCAGCTTTACATAACACACTCATCCCAACCACCTTCTCAATGGAATTCTGCAGTGCTTTGATAACAATTTGCCTAACCTTGCACCTATTCACTCAATCCTGTAAGCTTCTTGTACCCCATCTTCATTGCTCTCAAAATTTTGGCTGGTAAGGTCATTGGCTTAAAATGGAAGTCTTTTCAAGACAATGCAGCCCTGTCTCTATTCTGCATTGGCTACTTTTCTTCGTTTCTCTACCCAGGCCTTCTACCTTAATTTATTCCTTCAATATTTCCTTCTTTTCTGCTAGAGATTAATTTTCTGTTTTCAAATAATTGACAAAATATTACAAGAATTCCTGAAGAAACTATACAGTCATCAACTATCACTGAATATTAATCTACTGCAAGGTCATGAAAAATGGTTTCTCCATTACACCTCGATACAAATGTGCATGCACTTCAAATAACTCCAAATACTTATGAGGTCCCTTCTTAAACTGGACTGCAGCAAGCAAAAGGCCATTTTCCTTTTACTGTACCAACTTCCCCTGCCAAACATCCTGGACCCAAAAGGGTCCGGGAATAACTTTGCATCTGGCAGTGTAAGCTGTTTTTCCTCTTGGCTATCTATCAGATCTCTAGCACTTTCTGCAAAACTCTGCTCAATGCTCAGGACCATCTTTTGACAGCTAGAGCATGTCCAGCCATGAAAGTCACTGCAGTACTGAGCAATCAATCTCTAGGAGATCTTGCATTACTTCAGTCTAATTCTAGGAAAAAATTAAGTACATTTACTTTACTGGTACACTGGCACCTTTCTCCCACTTTACCAGAAAGTATGAGTAAGTCCTCTTTATTCCAACTGAAATTCAGTAAATCCCTCACGCCTTTTTTTTCCAGGCCAATTTCTTCTGACCTTGGTCCTCAAACCCATCCTTTTCATGGTAGACTGCTACAAGTAATTTTAATCTTTTCACTAGGCAGACTAATAAAAGATCTCTTAGGACAATATGAAGCTCTTCCAACACACTAGGAGGCAAGGTATGACTGTAACTTTTCCTGCAACCTTCCTATATCCAACCTCAAAAGAGTATTTGATTGTGAGAGCAGTCTGTGCTCTAGTAAGCAAGTCTATGTCTTTACAGTTTTTTGGAGGGCTGACATGCATAGGGAGGTTTGTGAGCATTAGGAAAGTCTGTATTAGACTTTTTCAGTATCCACTGACAGCTCTACTTCAGACAGAGGATGCAAAATCTGTGCACTTTAAGATATCAGGGCTAACTTTCACTCAGAAGGGAAAACAAACACACAGCCATCCCCAATTCCTCAAGAAGTCCATCAGCCCATAACCAAGCATACATTGCCCACCAAACAACAGATGTCCTTATTTATCTCATCGCTGTTCCATGAGAATCTTCAAATTTACCTGGTATCCTGATAAAAGACCAGCCGTTCTGAGGCCTGATCCCTAACAGCCCTCCTGGATGCTCTGGGAAGAACTGGGAGCATTGCTTCAGCCAGTCAGCTGCTAGCTCAGGGGATCCATGGAGTATACACTGCTTTGCTTCAAGACATCCTCCTTCCCTTAGTGCCTTGCGCTCATATTCTGCGCTTCGGTCATTGCAGTAGAACTCCAGTGGCACAGCTGTTACCTACAAGTAAAATAATAATAATCAATATTCTTGTTCTGGTACTTAGGAACACTACCTGTATAGGAAGAAAAAACTGATCCCCCATCCCCAGCAGCTACATAAACACATGCTCCTATTTCTATCATTCGCTCCATTAACTTCCCAAAATTCATCACAGGTCAAACAACAACAGAAGGCTATAGTTTCTGAGAACGTATGTGCTTTTTCTGCTGTTTCAGGTCTTCTACACTCCTGCCAAAAGTTTCTAACAAGCGTAAAATCAAGTCCTTGTATTCCTAGGAACAAAACCCCATGTCTACACTTAATCATTTTTATACACCAGCCAAGCCAAAACAACTAACTTTTATTCACTAGAATGATGTCAGATATGATCTCTCCTCACCTTTCCCTTCCCCTTTATATGTAGCCTTTTAAGCTCCTCTCCTCCCTTCCTGCTTGAAGAATTGAACATATTCTTGATCCATGATGCAAATTTAGGTACAAAATCTAACAAATCAAAGGAATCCGAAGGCAAAGTGGGTTTCACAATTTACTCTCAGAATAACCTCTTGTTCTCAAACCAGAAAGTATGTTTTAAATGGGAAGTGTTAAGTGACTGAGCAGTTCAGCTGGATTCCTGGCCCCTAGAGCTGCTGGCACAGATGAATTCAGCTTGAACAGCAGCATGTAGGTAATAAGCACAAAGGCCTACTTGCCATCCACCCTTCTCCTGATGTGAAAGTATAACTGCGCATCAATTGATGAGGCTACAGCAGTAACTTCAACAGCAGTTAAAGAATATAACATCTGGATGGTCTGGTACATTTTGTCCAGTTTTGTGAACATTTGACAACATGGAATACAATAACCATAGACTTACGAAGGTCTCTTGTGCCAGCACAGGAAACTTCAGCTAAACTAACTTCAAATTTCACTTACTAGATGATGGACAACCCTAGGCACTACCAATCCACATGCAAAAGACTTAGAAAAATGCCAGCTTGAGTAATCCTTCTATACTGCAATGTGGTGTTTCCTTTTCAGAGCATAAGCTGACACAATGAGAGAAAACAAACATCCTTTTCAAAAAAGCATTGCTCCTCTGCCCCCTTCTGCCATCAGAGTTGATGAAAAAATCACCTCATGCTGTTCATATCATACCCAAATCTCCCCCTTGGATTACTGGGGAATAATTTACTTAACAATTTCTTCTATAATGTTACTCCTTTTGGTATTAGAAGAGAAAGTGAAATCTCTGAATCTCAGAACAGCTCCTGTTGGGTGCATCCTACAACTTTCCTTTTCCCTTCAGTACACATTACAGTCACTTCCCCTATGAAAAACCCCACTATTGAATGCAGCAGCAAAAGGATATCCTCACAACAGTTTTACTGAACCAAAAGAAAGTAATAGATCATTCTGTTCCTAAGACACAATTCTATCAAGATTGAAAACACAATAGAAAATACATAATTTACAACTTAACTTGCACTTACCCGTGGACTGGCCATGCACAGGAAGGACGGCAGCTCAGTCACCTGGCAGCATCGTACACATGAGGTAGCTGATCTCCTTCTATATATGACATGGTCTGAATAGCCAATAACTGCTTTACAGTGGCTGCTGAACACAAGGTTCTGAAAACAAAATTAAAATTAAGACGTTGCTATCTCTGTAAAGAAATAATCCTCCTAAATTTTGTACCTATCCACAAGGAAGACAAAAGGACATTCACTATGTATTTCTTTTTGAAAAAAGAAAACTCCTGTCCCTGCAGAGCCCTGTCTTGCTGGCCTAGCTGTCTGTACTCATTAAGATGATGATCAACAAGATGAAAACAAACCCCTGCCCCTTCGCTCCAAGAGAGCTGTCATACGTTTCACCACCTGGTAAAACAAGCCATGTGCTGGAAAAGCAGAGTGGGAATCACAAGGGTGGGAGTACAAGGCTGTGGACAACAGATGTGGATGCTGGCTTACTCATCTGAAGACCAGAAACAGTGGCAACGAATCACCAGAACTGCTGATGAAATGGATGAGTCCTTCCCAATGGTATATTTGTGCCATTTCTTGTGCTAGTTTTGCCTCCTGTCACACACCTCCAGAAGTCTATTTAGCTATGCATCTAATCCAGTAACAAATTCAACAGACATGAAAATACAGTTTTCTCACTTGGCTCACATCAGCAGAGGCAGGATTCAGCAGCTGGGAGTAAAGAAATGACAGCAGGAGTCAGAAGGAAAGACTGACATAACAACTCCCAGCAACAGCAGGCTACTGGACAGAACTACTTTTGCGCAAAGCCCGTCTCTTTCCCTACCCCTGGACCACACACTCTGGTACAAGTGATTTACGAAGAGGAATCAGCACTGCATGCAGTCACAAGAGCTTTCCAGTAAGTCTAGTGACAGCAAGTACTGGCATACTGATTGTGACCCTGGTCATTAGAGGGGTTTGGTAACTCTCCTGGAAAGTGAGAATGCAAGTTTGTTATTTAATTCTCTTTTGGAAAACAATATCAAAGATCCATCAAAGAAGGCTTTAGGCCAGTTGAAGTACCTAGGAAGAAACATAAAAGAAATCTTCCAAGAAGGTATCCAAAATACGAGAAAAATACTTGTACCTAGGCATTAATCTGGCTTTGAGCGCCAGATTCCTGTGTACAAATTAAGAGCAAATTAAGAAACATCCCCTTGAATTCCAACATATGCAGCTTCTGAGTATTCATGAATAGAGCAGTCACCAAATATAAGAGGGACAGTGGAAACCAGCTTCCCATAAGTCATACGTGGAAAAGACTGGGTAAGGTTATGGAACTGAACAGAGCCATAGCTCTGAAATGGATCATATACCTTAGTACAACAAAGTTAAGAACTGAAGAGGAGGATTGTTAACAAACAAGAAGGTATGCATCTACTAAAACTACACAATCCAAAGCAAGTGTTGAAAGAGGCTCTCACATATTGCAAACAATAATATAGGTCATTGTTGCCAGCATGTTAACCGTAATAATACTCATAATATTTTAACAGAAATTAGGAAAGCAAGGGAAAGAAGGATTCATCTGAACAGAACAGATTTTGTACTACCTGACTTCAGTGTACACAAATTAATATACATGGTGTGGAGGTGCTGAGCAACAGGAATGAAGAGCCCTCACACTGCATGGGATTTCTATGTTTACATGAAGAAACTCATACTATCTTTAGACAGATGTGACCTCAATTTCAGAAATATCCATTAAAAATAAATGCGCTTTTTTTCTACTTAGTTTGCCTCTTACATCGGAAATGCTGATCTGAACAGTTAAGAAAAGCCTTTCCAGATTTATACCATTTCCTTTTTCCTCTTTTCTCACCCTCCTCAATCCCTGCATGTTACTATCTTATGAAGCCTTACAGGAAGCCTTGGGGAATTTTACATTAAAAGTTTCTTAAATTTGGGCTAAGAGTTAGTTCATTTTCACTTATAAAAATGTGTGGTGCTAGAAAGACAGGCACATTAAGGGCAGTTTGTTTCTCAACTCTCCCTTTGGTTTTGCATTACCCATCCTCCCTCTTTTTTTTAAGGTGTTCTAAATGTAAGATGTGCAAACAAAATTCTGCAAACATAGCTTATTTTAAAGTGACTTCAGGTGACAATTTGTCTAACATGCAGGTTAGAAAACAGCTCTAAGAATCTGTCATAACTGTAGGGCTACACTTCCTTTATATTTACTGGGGTTATCACAAATGCACAGTGTTGCACACACTGATGAACTCTGACCCTTAGCTGGGTGTTTTCTGTGTAGAACGTAGTGCAAGTCACTAGTTACACACAGCCACAGCACTGGCACCCCTGAGACACAAGTAATGACATCCTCAGAGAACAGAAATGATTCAGAGAAATGAAATTCGTGTTTAAGTCTTGCCAGGCTGTGGTATAGGTGGGTCTGTAGCCTACCCAAATGCTGTACATTTAATTGTTAATATTAAAGCCTACACATGCATATTCCACATCTTATATTTAATATCTCTAATCTTAATCCATCTGCTGTCCTTTAGAAAATTTAATGACTTTCATTTTGATATTTATACACACTAACCCAAAGGTTATGTAAAAATCTAGACTGGCTTTCTACAGAGGTAAAAATAAATGCTATCTTCTGTAAGTACACACAACTTCTGACACCATCTTCTACGTCTTTACTGTTAGGCTACCACACATGACATCAGACAAGTTTTCCTCAAGCACACCAATGAGAGGACAGAGCTACAATATAATCTCAGAGATAAGCATCACCTATATAACCATTATAGAAACAGCTGAATGTAATCTCAAAAATATTAACTGAAAGCAAATCCATGTAGCACAGATATTTTATCAACATAGATACGGAAACCACAGAATTGAAACACCAGCACAGCCAGGGTTAACTGTCATACACACTCAGTTGGCTTGCTCTTTGTTTGATAACTAGGAGGACTCATTTTGTTGGCTTTGCTGTTAACGCAGCAAAACATGACACCAAGTCCAAGGTTGGTTTCCTACTGCTTATGCGTCTTCAATTTCAACTTCCTCTACACAATATTCAATTGAATTCTGGCTATCTCTTTTCCCCTTCCAGACTCATGAGCAGAAGCAATATTCCCTAGAGAAATTTGGCACAACCTCACTGTTTCGGAAAAGATTTTTTCACTGAATATCTGCTAACTGCCCTAGATGCTTTCCTGACTCTATGCTAGCACTTTTGTGAACTTATTTCCCAGTGAACTGAATCAACAGAGCGATAACCTAACTCAGGAAATGAACTGCAATTTAGTCATAAAAAGACAAAGTCTTCACACATATCCCAGGCAAAAGATTAGCAAAAACGATCTTGCATTACACAGAATGAATACATCTGGAGTCTACCAGACAGCAGCAGAAGCAAATTTCAGTGTAGAAATACACCACAGACAGTGCCTCTCCACCAACTATAAAACGCTGCCACGCTTGTCTCTGTTTTCCCCAGTTGCTGCAATCATCTATTGAATTTGACAAGAAAAGAGTAGTTTCAGTCCGAAAATGAGCATTCTATGTGTAGAAAAACATTTCAAAACTTAAGCTTACATGTAGAATCCATCCCCGACAAATTATGAGTCTAGTTCTGCTGCTCCAGTAATATTAAATTTTTAAGTCTTCTAACTCAACTGATCTATTTACTATAGCAAGTTTTGAAAAGTATCACCACATGGGAGGAAGACAGCAGTTAAATTATTTTTCTGTTCAGCACTGTGAAGTCTACTGGCTATATCTAACAAAGCAGACAAAAAAGTCATCCTGTTTCCAAGTTGGTCTTCCCTGTTTTATAAGGATAGAAAGGTTTCACCATTTCTCACTCATTAGGATTTGTTACTGTCTCCACATCACAGAAATTTTGCTTACCTGCAGCAAAGTGCAGCTGTGCAAGTTAGGGAAAGACAGTGGGAAATTTACATCAAGCAAGAAATCCCTGTTCCTCAGAAAACACGACCCCTGCTCTTTGTCCTCTTCAGTCTCCATCCAGGAGCGCATGTGATGGAGCCTGTAGGATGCTTTCAGAGACAGGAAAAGAGCTAACCATCTGAAATGAAACACAGTAGATGTATTTACACACCTGTTAAAGAATGCAGAATTTCTCATAAACACCATTCAGATACATGAAGAGAAATCTGTATTATTTTATTGAAACACAGTCAAGAAACAGTGATCGAAAACAACCAGAACAATAAAAGAATATTGCACTTAGAAACACCTAAATAAAACATTTCTATTTATTAATAAATGCTTGCTTTTAATCTCAAATTTCTTACAGACAAATTTCTAACTTCACTCCAAGTCCATTACAGAGGACACTAAACAGATCACCTCCCTTTCCAAGACAATAAATCCACAGTTAAGCTTACACCATATTAAACACAAGACGTGGATAGTAGACAACACGGCTCAGGGCTGAATAACAACTGTAACAACACAAGCTTATTCCACTTCTGTTTAAAATGTCCACTCAAGTGCAACAGGCAAGCTTTGCAATAAACTGGCCTTCCCAAGTCTAGATTTTGCACTCGATAATGCCAGCAACCTACAGTGTGCTCCTAAGCAAACTCTCCTATTGCCCCTTTGACCACCTTGTGTATTTACAATGTCAAATCTTTGTTAACACAGGTTTTGTTTTGACAGAGGCATAAAAATTGCATTGCATAATGGTGCCAATACCTGGAGGAACACTCCAGAAGTTGCTCTAGTGTCAGATAATGATAGACAATTGATAACATTAGGATGCACAGAACATGCAGGTTTACAGAGAGATGCCTCTAATATCACTTGTATTACTTGTAATTGCTAAAAGGGATGGGGTGGGAAAAGTTGTCCTCACCTGGCTAAATGTCCCTGATTCATAAGGTTTGCAAGTTCTGCTGGAGAGACATCAATAAACCGGAGGAAAGAAAAACAGCTTTCTTCATTGATGCCTACATCACAGAAATACTGAAGTTAGGCCAACACATTTCACACTCATAGCTGAAAACAGTAAACTTAGTTCTTCAATTCAAGATACACATTCTCTGACACATGACAAATCTAGGTGCATAAACAAGAAATCCTAATTTAACCTCAATCTTTTAGAAATACTGAAAATTCAATCTGAATCTCTCTTGCCTGATTCCATGTTCCAGTTCATTTTGCAGTTTGTGCAAGAGAAGGGCATTTACCAAAAAAGAGAAATGCGTTCTAGGCCCAACTGCAGCCAGTAAGGACATTTGTTTCACGTACTAAGACTCAACAGGCAGTGTGCATGTTGGCAGATTTGAACACGTATCTGCCAGACAGCCGACCAGAACACGTGTACCTCAGGATATCTGCCTCACATGCTCCCTCTGATCCAGTCAAATGCATTGGAAGGAGATGGAGGAATTGGTAGGGGAAAGTCTTTCTGGCCCACCCATGTGCACTGCATAGCCCCAGTATCATTCATATATTCTTAAACATCTAGACAAAAATCATTCCCCAAATTACTGTCCTTTCATGGTATGCCAAAAAGGATCTTCAAGAAAAAGCCTATTACAAATTCCAAACCAAACAAAAATGAGACTAATCAGCAAGACACGCAGAAGTCAGAAAGTTGTGGACTCCTGTAGCTGCATCTGGTTCTTCTTACTTATACAGGATTTTGCATAGCTGGACAGGTCCATGCTAACAGATTTCAGCACAGGAATGCAGCTGGTATATCTCTTGCTTTTTACTCCTGAAGTTTTTCCCATCCCAGCAGCAATGTGATCCAATTAGCTCTTTTAGCAAAAACAGTCAATCATCTATAATAATAATTTTTATCTGTTAATATAAGTAGCTTATGTGGAATTTTTGCTCATTGAGAGATCCTGGGTCACTTGCATCTCACCTACTTTTTAGCTGAAAGAGAAGTTGGCAGTTTAAGGTACCACACAATGTATTGAAATGAAGCCAAGATTTTTCAGAACTGAATCTGTGAAAAATTCACAGATAGACGAAAAAGGCAGCATTAATCTCTTCAAGAAAGTTAAAACAAGACAGACATGACCTAAGATACTGCAGTAGGATTACGCAGTAATTAAATGTCAAGTTGTCGACAGATTACTCTTCCAGCTGCTTTCCATCCTTTCCCTCAGTGAGGAAATACATGTACAAGCACAAATGCTAATAAAAAACAAGTTTTGATCAGATTATCTCAGAGGTCTAACTAAATCGGGCCTCTCAGTCCTTCCCCCTGAATAAGGCATACTTCAACATCACATGCCAGTGTCCAACCCAACTTGCTTCCCAGGACTGCAAACCTACCCTTCCTATGGAAGAGAGACTGCTGGATGTGGTCTGGTGCAAATGGCGAAAGTAAAACCCGTAACCACCTGAAAAGGAAAGAAACAAAATCAAAATCACTGAGAAGGTGTTAACACACAAAATGTTCAGTCCCATGACCAGCACAAGATACAGAGTAACCATTCATTCTTCATTGTATTTCAGCACTCTGAATATCAGGAATTGCAGGGCCCTGGGAGAAAAGCATCATCAGTCACATGCACTGCTGCTTATTTGACACTGAGGCACCACTGTCCTGGAACTGCATCACACATACTAGGACACTTAGTCTTGCCTTCATATGTGTTTTTCTCATCTCTTCCCTAAGTATTTTCATAACTGAATGCAAACAAAATTAATCAAGCATTGCTGAAATTGGAGAGAATAGCAAACTGCACTTGGGCAGATTCTATTCATCCAACGTAAGCATTAAAGCTGTCAAGGCACAAGCAGCAGCTCACGATATATATGCCATGTCAGCACAGACAGATACTGATAGCTCCCTTGCATATTTAAACTCATTGAAGGGAAACCAAGTGGGCTTGTTTGGTTTTAAGAATTCTTTTAAAGCTTAATTCTATTACACATCATCAGCAACAACTTTAAATTCCTTTTCCTGGCTTTCTCATTCAATCAAAGGGATATTCTGTGATTAGGATTCCACCAAAAAAGAACATCAATATCAGATGTTTAACAGCTAAATGACCAAGAGAAAACCAGCAATGCGCCACTCAGCCAATGTAATTTAAGAAGGCAGTTAATTAGCACTTAGCTTTGTAAGTCTTGATACTAAATATGCTAAGCTGGAGAGGAAGTGGAATAGGCTTGCCTGTCTCGTGAGTGGTTAAAGACCCTGATCTGTCCATGCCGGTAGATGAACTTGGAAATCTGGTATGGCTTTAGGAAGACGTGAAATGGAGACCAAGTTTCTTGTCGCTCAAACAGCTCTGGGTGATTGCACACCTGTAAGAAACAGAGCATGTGAAATGCTGGGAGCAACTGCTTAGTCCAATGCAGCACTTACACCCCAAATCAACTATGACTATTGATCACTAAAACTTCACTATTAATATTGCATGGCTATTTTAGTGTATCTGCTCAAATTTCAATATGGCATCCTATCTTTTCCTCTTCAAATAACAGCTATTGCCTCTTCTTCCCAAGTGAATGGCTTCCTTCAACAACCAATTTGTAACCAAACCAGTTAGCAGCTCCATGTGCCATTTGGCTAAAGCTCTTCTACTCCCAACATCATGCTACACTACATCCAAAAGACAACTGAACTACATGCAAATTTGCTTGCCTATGCCAGAATTTTTTTTTAAATGGTGTTTTCTAGAAGCGTATCTTAGTTCTGTGCTAATGAATGATTATACTTTTCAAAAATTATTAAAATAGCCTTACCTTCCTGAACTGCATGACTAGATTCATGAGACTACTAGTGGTGGTCTGTGCTTGCTGAGTAGTGCCCATTGATGACTGCAGGAGGTCATCAATAGAGATTTTGTTTTTGAGAGCTTGGTACAAGAGCTTCTGTCGGCTTGTCTGCTGGCAGTACATAAGAATCTCAATCTGCAAAATAATGGAAATTTAGGCTTTTCTATCTCTGAAATGAAGGATGATCATATCAGTATACATGAAGCTGAGAGAAATATATCTTAAGGAAAACATAACTATCTCAAAAAAAGACTTCTGTGGACAGTTGCATTCAGATCTGTATTTCAGGATCCAACCCAGGAAGGACTTAACCAACAGGTGTGTTTTGGAAGGCTTGGGTAATAATGTAGGAGACAGACCTTTAGAAGTATGTGAACACAACCAAGTAAACTAGTAGATTCTTAAGAAGCTGTGAAAACATCACACCTGCAGTTGATCAGTTTAAAATCTGACTTCAATTCTACTGTGGGTTAAAATGCTACCCCCCAAGAGCCTGTGATAATGAGTGTCAGAAGCCCACAACAATGATGAGTGCAACACATAACAACAGTATCTGTGGACGTATGTTGAAATTATTAACTACATCAGAACAAAGCACAGGTCTCTTAGCCAGTGGTCCCAAAATCTGGGGACTGTTAACCACAGGATCATCCAGTATTGCATCTGTAACATCCATGTGAAATTAAAGGACTAACAAGAGAGAAGAGTATGATGTTGCCACTATGTATTTCTCACTCTGTACTGGCAAGCAAAAAAAAATCCTAAACCCATGACAAATCTTTCACAAAGGCAACTGGAAATGTTCATCATCCAGTCATTGCTGTATCAATCATCTTCACTGCCATTAGTGATATTTCTGTCAATTTAACCAGGCTTAAAGATCTTGTGCTTGTCATTGTTAATAAAATGTTTTCCCTAGAGGAAAAATTTATTAATTAGGGGTTCTTCAGTTACATTCACGTCTAATGACATTGCTGGATGCAGTGCCAGAAACTGAAGGTCTGTGAAAAGTCTACAATCAAATTTCAGGTATGCAGACTGAAAAACGAGTTTGCATAAACCAGATTAGAGAACAGAGCTATGACAATACATTTGTGATACTCATTCCAGATAAATACTTTTTCTCACCTTATCCGACAATTCATTTTCCACATCCTTCTTGATTCTTCTCAACATGAAAGGCTTCAGGATCATGTGCAAGCGGGATAGCTGGTCTGAAATATAGGGAAGCAAAAAGAAAGAGCAATTACTTCATTAAGAAAGAAAATGATACAGTGTTTTACCACAAATTAAGTACCTTACTGCTCAGACATTTCCTTCCATATGCCATCTCCTTCCATATGAGTTCTCACAGCACAGAGCTGAGTATTTCTCTGTTGATTTTTCTTTTTTTTTTCCAATGAATGCTGTGCTATACTGTTTAGCCTATGAATCTGAAGAAATACTTCAAAAGAAAAACTTGTAAAGCATTTTACGTGCTCTGTGTTCCTCTAGGCTGAACAATATGACCTTACAATTTTCACTATTACTGAAGAAAGTTTCTGATGAGCCATTGCTAATTCATGAAAAGAGATCATTACAATTTTAAGTCTTGCTCCCCACAAATTATAGCATCACAACAACAGGTCATACTGCATTGACAGACATTTGCAGTCTTTACAATAATCTTTGTAAAAACAAAGTTCTGGGGGTTTGAAAATTCTTAAAGCTTTGCTTTTGTGACAAGTTCCAACAATGATCTGTTCTACTACAATCACAAACAAGCTGTTTTGCCTGATTAGATTTTCCTACAAAACTAACGTCTAAAATTTACTGTGAAGACTTTTTTATGCTTTTCTTCTGGAGCTCAAACCATGTTTTGTGCTTTGTGTCACATTATGTCTAGAGCTTGTAACACAATCAGGACATCTCCAAGATAATGAGCTCAGTAGAAACTTAAAAAAACTTAATATATTTGTTCTTCTGTGCTTAGTAAGCAAGAAGACTGAAGACAAGTAGCAAATCAACATTTGCATTACATGTTTTTCCATTCATTACACATGCTACATTACAGTCAGAAACACAAACTGGGACATGAACTACAAGCAACAATCTAACGATGTTCCAATTCCACTATGCACCCTCTACTTTATGCCATTTCTCATATAAAAAATGAGGACGTTTATCCATTATTACTTGGAAAAAGAAACAGATTTTTAATATTAAAATTACAGCAGTTATACACTGCACTCACTCTCATCAATGGCGGATTTGTTCTCTGCATGGCTCTCTATGTCCTTAGAAAACCACTCATTGAACTCTTCATGGGAATCAAATAGTGTTGGCATGATAAAATGCAGCAGGGCCCACAGCTAAAAGGAGAAAACACTGGGTCAGCAAAAGTCATCCTACTGTGGACACAGTAACTGGGTATTCCAAACCCTTGCAGCTCTTCATGAGTAAAATTACTTTACTAGATCACATGACACGGCAAAATGAAACAAAAGCCCAGCTGCATTCTCTTCCCCCCTCCCCTGAAAAATGTCAGACATATATCAACTTAACAAAACCCCATCAGAAATCAGGGAGAAACACAGCAGAATTATTTCATTCAACAGAAGGAAAAATCACTAGAATTAGATTTCACCCTGTAATCAAAGTATTACTTCAAATATTTTTAGTTTTATTTTTATTTGAATGTGTGGCAAGTTTCCAGATTTTTCCCTCCCAGAGCCGATCCCATGTTTGTTTGTCAGTGGTTTGGTACAAGCATGATCTCACAATCACACAAATAAACCATGTTTCTCAACTATTCACATATATTTAGTATGTATTCTTGTTATAAAGAAGTCCACTCTTGTGAGTCCCTACATACCTCAGCCATCGTATTCTGGATTGGGGTCCCAGTCAACAACAATCTGTTTCGACACTGGAACTGTAGTAGGATCTTCCAACGAACACTGATAAATAAAAGTAAGAAAACCCATTAAAACTGCCATAAAAGGATAGGAAAATAACGTCTTTTAAGACCAATTGCTTCCAGTGAGTTTCCCAAATGATTTTTGGAGATCACTGGATAACACTATTACAGCTGTTCCCCAGTCTTTCAAAAGACAACTACAGGAAGAAGTAGCCTTCTACTAATGAAAAAAAATACATAATTTATTTTTCTAAGTTTCTTTTTACTCATTTTTAAAACAAATGCTTGGATATTACTAAAATCTAATAATCAGAATAATTAATCTCCCAAAAGAAACAGTTATTTTGAATCAGAATGTCATGCATTTTTTAGACTTTACAACAGGACTTCCTGTGTATGGGCTACTGTGGCAGGACTGCTGAGCTATGCATTACAATCCTCTTAAAAGAGTGGTTTCCAAAGAACACTGGAGACAGACCTTGTCAGAAACAGCCTGCACCTAAAGCAGTCTTCAGCTTACTCTGTACAGTGGCAACTTGGACAAAGGTTATGGGAAAGCAATTACAAAAGTAAAGATGGACAAATCCATTACTTGGAAACAAACAGAAAACTTTCTGGCATAAAGTCTTATGACACAGATTGGGCTTTATTGCAGCCAACAATATTCACAGGGTTCAGACCTTCATTCATGTCTGGAAGTGCCACTGAATAAGGAATCAACATTCCATTCACCAGGCAGACTTCTGTGAGCAGTCAAGAAAGAAAGTACACAATATTTCACACTGTTTTGTTTAACTGCCCTGCACTCCATACAAGTTTATGCTCCCCATTACTTTTTAACTACATTTTACACATTTAGAAAAGAAAAATCTAAATACAAAACCCCTTATGGATCAATCCAATCAGAGAGTTATACAGATACTCAACCAGGTCATACACTTCAGGAGTGTTATGTGTGTCAGTTCTATCTTCTATCAATTTATGTTCTTTTGATATTCCTGCAAGAGGTTGATACAGAGAGAAGACTTTTTTCCAGTTAGTTTATTACCTGGAGCTACTTTTGAGTGCTTGTGCTTCATCCAGCACCATGTACTGCCACTTCACTCGCTGGAAATACTTCACATCCTGTACTACCAGCTGATAACTGGTAATTACCACATGGAAAGGAGCATCCTGAGTATACAATGTCTTCTATAACCACAAAAGGAGAAATAAATGTCCACATAATGCAGATACATTGTCCAGAGTTCACTGCAATTTCAGACTTCTGTTTTACAGTCTTTTCTCATTATTACTGCATTTTCCCCAGCTGACTTTTTAAATTAATTACAGCACAGTTATTCAATTGGTAGATCTGGACTTCAGCCCATTAGTCCCTGAACAATTTCAGATGCTTCTCAAGGTGTGAGACAAGACCTGGACACTGAACCCTACAAAATGCTGTTGTTAAACCATGAACAATCTGACAGGCCTGCAGGAATTCTGGATTAGGCCGTCCTAAGTTAGGTTACTCAAACAGAATAAACAGTCCTTGACACTGAAACTTCCTGCTTTATTTACAGAGCTCTAGTTTCTTCAGCTAAACTCCACACTGCATTGAATTGCTCTTCAGCACTATTTCATTATCTTAATGAAAATGCTACTACAGGGATGAAGAAATAGAACACTCTATCCCCACGTCATTTAGCTTGGTGACGTGAGTAACAGTTTCTGGTTTACTCTGTACAAAGAAAGATGGTCCAAACACATGGTTATGGAGATATTACCTGACTCCAGAACTTCCTGATCACCTTTCTATCATGGGGATTTCCCCAATAAGGTAGCACCTGGAACAGTAAAAAAACAGAAAGACATTATTTTCAAATAAAGACACCTGCTCTAGAATTTCATACTCTCTATTCTACAAAATTACAAAGACAGATCTCATTCTCCAAAACAACAAAAAAGGAAATTACCTTTCCTAATGCAGAGAAAAATCAGTAAGCATGTAAAAATATACTGAAACAGAGCATTCCAGGCAAAGGTATTAAGCAACCTGTGGCCTGATGAAGCTGTGCTGAGGATCTCAAAATGAACCTTACACCTTCTAGTCAGGCTTTTCTAAAAATCAAAAATCCTGCTTTGATTATGGCAGAAAGAGGTTTGCTCTTAACTGCTACAGTTAAACCTGGAGGACTAGAGGGCTTGTTGTTCTGTTTAACATCCCCTATTGTCCTGTTAGTTTTCTATCTAAGAAATGACCTCCAATACCTGAGATAAAGTTAAAACAGCTGGCCTGCATATATTTAATATAAGAATTTTAAAAGTAATCACTACTGCAAGAGAAATTTGTTAAACCATTTATAGCTCAAAATTTCATGGGTCCTATTACCCAGGTCATATCTTTGGAGAGCACTGACTCCTGTCACCAGTTAACAACATTTTACTGCCATCTGCTGCCTGATGGAAGGACTACAGGCAGCTATGACTGATGGAGAAATGGTGATTTCTGAAACTGTGAAAGTCTCGCAACTTCAACTGACAAGTTCCAAAGTACCTTTAACTGAATATTCTTCCTACTGTTCTGAAATATGGATGCTTGTAAAAAAATCAGACTGATGGAAAAGTCATTTGTCTTTTAGTTCACATATTCTGCCATGGACCTGAAGAAATAAATTCGCTGTGATTTACTACAAGCAAATCTGACTACACACATTTTTAAGCCTTAGCTAATCAAACACCTCAGAAAAAAAACAAGCTGATAGAAAAAATATCAGTATCAGGCTCGTTACACAGCTTCGAAGTCCAAGGTGATTAAGCATCCAGATGTGACACAGAACTCAGAACAAAATGGTTTGCTTTTGAGAAAACAGAAAGAACTTCCTTGCATGTGCTTATTACCTTAAATTTAGGTACAAATCTGGCAAATTCCTGGTGCCAGTTGTTCAGAGTAGAGGCAGGAGAAATTATTAAAAAAGGTCCCCAGATGTTCTCTCTCTGGAATACACACATATAAAATAAGATTAAAAAAAGAAAAAACTTGAGGTGAAAGGATACAGAGATGGTTTGACACAGCTTTACAATTCCTAAATGGCAGTAGCTACATGAGAGGGAACTACATGCAACATAGCAAAACTCTCCCAGCACAGCAGGGTGATACAAAATCAAATAGAGCAGATCTAATGTTTAATCAAGACTTATTTCATAACAGCAAAATTTTTCCCAGAACAAACTCCTTTGTTTCTCAGAGTTGCCACCTTCATGTTACTAACAGCCCCTGTCATTTTGATGAGGAAAAGAACTTCAGGGGGCATTGGAAAGCTTTGCTCCACCACATCACACATTACAATACTGTCTGGTCAGTAATGAGTTGATCCATTAACACATTAGTAGTTACAAACTGGCCTGCACAAGGGAGAGAAAAAATAATGCCCTCTGTAACCTTCTAAAAAATCTCAAGTTGCAGTGCAACAGGGACATAAGCTTATCTGTTACTCCTTGGATACAGATGAGCTCAAAACCCTCCAGCTCTGCACACCTTTACAGTATTTTGCCCAATAATACCACTGAGCTTGTACCAAAAGGAACTTAAATGCATACAATTGTCATTTGGTCACTACTGCAGATAATTCTGCTTTCAGTGTTACTTTGCTGATATCTCCTGTTTAAGGAAAGTGACTGAATTGCAAAGAAGACTTTTTTTAATAAATGTATTTATTTCTGCACGAAGAAATAAGCTCCTGTTACTTGTTCTGTTTTGCTTGTCTGACCCAGCACAGAAGAATCATTATGCTTCCTAAAAAAACCCACTGAAATATGGAAATCCAAGCTTATTGCCATGAAGCTCAGAATTTGGGCACTCTGATCTGTAAAACTCAGTGAACCACCAGGTGTACAACTTGTTTGACAAGGCTTTCACATTCAGTGCAAGTGAAAAGATATCACTCTGTGAATAAATAAAAATTCTGGTTTTATTTATATAGACATGCACACACACAACTATTTCAAAAGCTCCACCTGAAAACAAAGTGTAAAGTGCCTTTTAAGACACTGAAGCTTTATAATCTAGAATTCATTTTCAACATCTGAAAAGTATGCATCTTCTACAGAGCATACTGCCCAAGAACAAGCTATAATTCACCTACCTCTGCCAGATGTGCAAGGAGAGCAATACTTTGTACTGTTTTACCCAGACCCATTTCATCTGCCAGGATGCCATTGATGCCCTGCAAAAGATCCATAAATGAACACCTTCACTTTACTACTTTTTAATCCATAAAGGACTAGCAGAGCAGTTGCCACTGACTTTAGTGGGAAGAGGCCCACTGTAACAACTCTGACACACTTCATTGTCTCTAACATCTGCTGCTGAGAGGTAACTGATCTCAACTCCATTTTCATTCTTCTCTCAGTCTGATTTTTTCCCTCAGCCTCTCTGCACTTGGTGATCACACTGTGAATGGAGCACACTCACAGGGATAAGACTGCCTGCAGTTCACCAGCTGACCCAAGCCTGAAACAGTATGCAACTCTGAGCAGCAAAAGTCTCCTCAGCATATGATCTAAGTGATAAACAGTTGTAAAAACCACATAAAGAATACTGAACTCAATGTCCCAGTCAAAGTTGTTATTTCTTACATAATCAAAAATACTGGTATGTGGCCTACATAATATTTTCCTTTCTTCTAAAGACACTACAGATTGACTACACGCAGTCAGTTTTAAAAACCAGTATATTCTTTTGGCCAAAGTTACTCTAATGACTTAAATAATCCTACAAGTTAAAAAAATTTGCAAGATGTACTAAAATACCTGCTCATAGAGGTTGGCCAGCCAATTCATGCCTTTCAGTTGGTAACCTTTCAGTTTTCCATTGAAAATGGTAGGCTGTGGAATATCTTCTCCTGCTCGGATGGATGGGTTTGCTAAACTGTAGCTCTCTCCAAAGCCAGTACCAGACTTGTTAGCAGCCCGTAGAGCTGCTGCCCGGCTCTCCTTTGCATCTTCATCAAATGATCTGGTCTAAACAGGAACAGGAAAGTATGCATAAGATGATGAACATATTAACTTATCAAGAAAAACTGTCTACTACAATGCTTTACAATTCCCGTTAAGACACAGGATGCCTGCCAGAAATTAGAAGAAAATGAGACTGTTCCTATGCCCAAATCTTTATATTCTGGTTTTCTATTTGTTTAGCACAGAGAGTGAAAATAGAATGATATTCCAATCTGGCACCCAGGACTCCTAGGCTGCTATGAAAGATCCTTGTTCTCTGGCTTGTACCAATTAGTTTGCTTTCTCTTTTACTTCATGGATCCGAAGAATACATACCCGGGCCTGATGAATCTGGTAAGCATCCTCAGCATTCTTCAGGGCTTGGGCCTTGTAATAGTTGCTATCTGAAAACAACATAACCATGTCAGAGGTCTGCAGCAGTAACCACTCAAATAAATACACAGATAAATTCCAGTAATTACAGTAGTGCCTCTTACACAGAAGGATTTTGTGCTTGAAATTGTTAAGTTTGCACAGTAACATGCAAGGGTACAGTGAATTTCAAAAGAGTGCAAGGAAAGGACTGTAGACGAATTGCTTACCATAATCTTCCTGGGTGATGTTGACCACTACTCCTCCACCAATATCAATCTGCCTTTGGGTAGAGCTGTCTTCCAGTTTGCGTAGAATTTCCTCCTGTATTCCATCATGTCCAATATCTCGTTTACGACTCATAAAATGGGCATATAATTCAGTTTGTGTGATCAGGAAGTTAAGTTTTCGCTGCTGTCTCTTAGCCTAAGAGAAGGGCATTTACAAAAAACAGATGAAAGGGAAAAAAAACAGGAGAAGAGTTTACTGTTTAAAATATAACTAAAGAAAAAAATTTCATCTACTAATGTATCAACAACTAATCTACCCAGATTATGTTATGCACATCACTGCACTACCAAAATGCTACTAGTTGCACATAAGAACACCAACCATCTTCATAAATATCTATACTGAAACATAAAATTGTTGTCAATTAAAAGTTCTATTAAATTCAGTAATCATGACAAAGAACACCATAATCTAATAAAAGAAAGTTCAAAACTTTTGTTTACACTGAAAAATTAAAATACCAACAAAAATTAACAGGATTTTAGTGGTCTACAGTAAAAGAATTTAACAGTAAAAAACCACTCTCATGACAACCCGATTTTATATTGTTACTCATTAGTAAAGAGAATTACTATAGAACATGTGAAATACATCAATAGGTAATACAGTTGAGATATTATTTGAGATTCAGCATTCAGCAAGACATTGCAGAAACTCTGTTCACCTTTAGGCTCTGGCTAAAAAATGCTACAGTTAAAAGCTGTCTCTATTAATCTAAGTCAGCAGAAACCTTCACAAAATGCTTATGAACTTGCAAGAATGAGAGGAACACAATAAATAAAAGGATAATTTAAGCATGAAACTAAATACAAGGCATTCTAAAGACTCAACCTTATCTCATCATCACATGTATAAGGTAACAACCAAAAATCCACTAGAGAGCTTTTATAAGAAAACTTTTTTCTTAAATTTAACCCCTAATACTCTGTAAGGGAGTTCACAAAGCTGTCACTTGGCCAACAAAAAAGTAATCACAGAAAAATTCTGTGCCCCATACATAAATCACAGTTTCAGTTTATCGCAAGGGGAAAAAAAGGAGGGGAAAAAAATCAATGTAAATGAAAAAGTTTTTTGCCTTCTGGATGCAGAATGATGTATAAACCATCACAAAAGGTTGGCTCTTTCCAACACAGGGCTATATATGTCTGAGAGCCACACACTGCTTCTCTAATTCCTTCCTCTATTTCACTCACTTGTGTAAAGAATCTATGCAGAAGGGTTTTTTTTAACCCACTCTCACTAACATTAGAAGAATTATGTAAAGAAAGTAAGATGGCAGAAGAAATACATGTAACAGTGCTGATACAGAACAAATAACTGAATTTCACAGCCTGGATTTAGAAACTCCAATTATCCATTCATTTGTGTGTCTCCTCAGTAGATTAGTTATCAGCAATCTGTGGTTTTGCTGTACCTCTCTCATCTCCTCATCCAGCTTGCGCTGCTCCAGAGCCTCCTTCTCGGCTCGTTTGCGATGTTCTTTTTCCACCTTTTCATACTTTTTCCAGTAGAGAAGCATCTCCTTGGTAAGACGACGCGCTCGTGGCAGAGTTTCCTTACAGTTTTTCTGGGCTTGGATAGCAGCTCGACGTACCTCCCTCATACACTGATGGGCAAGCTAGAGAGAAACAACATTTTGGGAACGCTGGTAAAATGGGCAGATTTTAAAGAAAGTAAGCAATTCACATTGAATTTTGAATTATATCCAAGCCTGATCCTTCAAAAGAGAATAACCTGTGATACTTTACTCAGCAGTAATGCTTCTGAAATAGCATGAGAGAACGTGAACATCCAAAAAACTCTGAGATGGTGGAGAAGACAAAATCTGAAGAGAGCTGCAGCATGGCTGTCCTAGTTACAGCTGCCAGGACCAGTTTATCACTGTGTGGGTAACCAAAACTGTGTATTCTACACCCTTTATGTCATTTCTCATGAACTGTTGTTAATAATGGATTGTTGGCAGCAGCTGCCCAGGGCACACCTGACCCCTGAGGCTACAAGCTGGGTGTTAAAGGACCCTGTGAGATAGGAGGGTGTTCCTGTCTTCACACCAAAGACTTGGCCATGATAACTACCCTTCTGGGGGAGGCATTAGCACCTTAACACCCAGCCTGAGGGGTCATGTCTGCTAATGGGCCATCAAAGATTCCAAAAATATCTCATAACTCACAGAGTATATCACCCATTGTGAAACTCCTCACCCTGGGGGCAAGTACTGGGTGTTTCCACCTGAACCTGAGCATATATAATCTTGGGGTTTGGGGACTTCTGGTACCACTCATTGGATCCAGAGGAGGACCAGAACCCCAACAGGACTGTGAGTGCCACTCTTGACTAGACTGTGACCATCATCTGCACCAACAGGTTTTCCTTTCCTTTTACTTTGGACTCAGAGGGGCCACGTTAGCCTCAGCACAGGGGCTAATGAACACCATTCCGTTTGTGCCTCTGGGTGCTGGGTTATACATTTGGGTTTGTGGGTTAAAACCAATTCTTTCTCTGTATCATTATATTTATTGTCAACTTTTTATTAAATTGTGACTCTGACTTGTAATCTCTTTCTGAGTTGGGTTCATTTCTCCTGCCAGTTTGCCTTTAAACCACCACAATGGCATAGTACTGATCTGTGGCATACACTGTGCCACAATGGCACAGTATATGATCTGGTGGGTAGGCCCTTGAAAGGAACTCAAGAGAACAGAATTCAAGACCTGCCTGAAACTCTGACCTATTTCTTGACACTTTTCCATGGTTATTTTGTCAGCTTTTAATATGGCTGCTGCAATAGCAGTGTTGGTGGAACACAATCCCATTCACATTAATACAAAGAAAAGTGAGGGGATATTCTACAATTTTCCCACCACTTCACAAAGAAGCATAATACAACGTAATTTTTTGTTCTAGTGCAAGTAAATTACTGTCATTGCCATAATGGTCAAAATTGCTGGGTTTGACATTTGTTACAGGGTTTTTTTCCTCCACTAAAATTTTCATATCAACAATTCTAACACGCAAGGTTTCAAACGATAAAACAAAATGGAGAAAAAAGTGGAATTTCAAAACCTCTAAGTTGACTGCATTTGTTGTTTGGACTTGATGATCTTAAAGGTCTTTTCCAATGATTCTATGATCACTTACTTGCTAAAATGCAATTTATGATACCTACAAATACAGTACTCAGGGGTTATTTGGACAGAGATCACAAAGAAATCCAGTATCTGCTAGCTAAGGAGGACCATAGTAGAGAACCTACCTACAGCAATGTTTCTTAAATATATACATGCAGGTTCTGTTTTCTGCATCCCTTACATGGAAAATGCTCCCTTTCTTGATAATGTATATACAGAA